>CM045740.1:16663224-17003224 GCA_024760905.1 Plotosus lineatus
TCTCTTCATGATGAATATTCTTCCTCATGAAGTCGTATTGTGGTAATTTATTTTGGGGTCCAGCACAAAGCATACAATTTCAACTTCAATTTACTTCAATAAACACACAGTATAGCACAAAATTCCACTACTTTTTTATTTACAAAAATATGGTTTGAAATCAATATCGGTAATATATTTTCACAAAACCATATCATAATCTGAGCAGCTGGAATGCAGGCCAGATGAACCAGAGAAAAAAACAATAGAGTAAAAAAAAAAAGAGAATAACATGGAACTAATTTTGAATACAGTTGCCTAAGCAACTGCTGTCACTCTCACACAGTCACAGTCACTCAGCAGCTGCCTGATCACCACAAAGCAGGAATGGGTTCTGAACAGGAAGTGGAAGTGATGGGTGAATTGTTTCAAAGATGATTGAAAAGTAACGGACCATACTGAGATGGCGACCATGACGATGTAATTGTGTGCGCGTGGGCGCACGGGGGTGGGGGTTTCTTCATCTAAAGACATGTAGACGGCCATAAAAGTACAGACTCGGACACCACAGAGACTTGAATACAGAGACATGCAAGAGTTCTTCCTTCATTTGATTTAAATTTAAGAGATAACTGGACTTAAATGAGCAAATCGGCACAATGCTAATAGATACCGCGGTAGTTCTTAATCATATTGGCTCATATACGCGCCAGCAATGGACAATATTTTGCTACAGCTTTTTAAATACGTAAGCCAATACTGACAAACAATCAAATAAATTTAGTGTAAAAAAACCAATTCTCACTCAAAAGGTCTTATTTGGCAAACTATTTAAGCAAGTAACACAACAGCATTCGCGACTCTTGCATATGTATCAGTTCCCCTTCAGTCTTTGAGTGTTATATAGATTATAATAGTGCCCGACTGTAAAGTACACTACCGTCATACCATTAGAACTGTCAGTCACTAAAATCTTACGTTTGTATTCAACCTGGCTTCAAATTGTTTCTTTTCAATATATTTAAATAAGCTAATATTAATGATTGAAATCATCGGGTTTTTTCTTTTTTTTGAAAACCTGGCACAAGGAGCACATGCAGAATAGGAGGAAGTACCTCCTGAGCTCTCTGTACAGACCTCCCTTCTACACTGAGGTTGGAGCGTGACCTAATCATCCACGGTGATGTTGCGGAACAGGTAGGCCATGGACTCGCCGTTGTGTATGCGGCGGATGGCTTCAGCCAGGATCATGCTCACATCCACCGTCTTGATCTTGGGGCACTGCAACTTCTGTACCTCATGTGGGACGGTGTTCGTCACCACCACCTGGTCGAATAATAATAAATAATATTATTTAATAATAAACAGGCAGATTTTCACACCAGTTACAGCATCCTATTTCATCCATGAAAAACAGCAATATAAAGGTTGAAGGTTTTACAAAATGTATTTTCAAATAAACACAGACATGAGTAAAGAAATGCATCATGAAAGCTTGCAGTGCTGATGTTGATCTCTGGACTCGTGGTGAATATTATTAGTTCACTAAATATGGTAGCGGAAAGTCTCTGTCTGTTTTATGACCTCATCAATCTTTACAAAAGCCAATCAAACCCTCACGCTCTCATTCACCAAACTACTTAAACCTATTAGGATCACGGGGAGCTTAGTTTCTCTCACAGCTGACACTCTGCGAAGACAAGGTACCTGACAAGCTCATAAGACCATCACAGGGCCAAAACACACACACACACACACACACACACACACACACACACAGAGACGTGCGTATGTATAATTTCACTCAAAGTCTAGGTTTGTATCACAATTTGCTAATAACTTATTGTCAAAGTTTTCAGAATTAAAAAAAAAACATGTTCCCACCATGTTCTGGTGTTTTATTTAAAAGTAGTCTAATAGGTTTATCATTCATTCATTAATTTTCCGAACCGTTTGATCCTAATTAGGGTGGCAAGAAAGCCGGCCACCATCTCTGCACAGCTGCCAGAGTGTTTCTGCCCATCTCTCCCGGCCATCACAGGGCAGAAACACACTGAGATCCATTCAGCCATTCTTAACAAAAGTCAGCAATGGTTCTCTTGCAGTCATTTCCACAAACAGTGAGACATGGCCGGCCTTTGATAACCCAGTTAAACCTTTAAACCCAGTTAACCCCCCCCCCCAAAAAAAAAATCATCAGTATTAAAACAATAAAAGACCTGAAATATTTCAGTTGGTGTGCAATGAATCTAAAATATATGAAAGTTTAATTTTTATCAGTACATTACAGAAAATAATGAACTCTCCGCTTTGCTGGGATTCACACAGTGCAGGCTGTGTTCTCAACGAGTTCAACGGCACCCTTGTGCACTTGAAAGACCGACAGTCTGTATAATCCACAGCAAGTACACTACTTTTGAGCGCCTCACATATTGTAAGCGTTGATTGGCTGTTTTAAGCTTCATGTAAAGTAACTTGATATAAATAAGTGACTTGTTTGAAATTAATGTTGATGTTATTTGATATATTTGATATTATTTCACAATGTTATGTTTATAATAATTAATTTAGGGGTGTTTTATGAGATACGGTAATGGTATTTATGGATGTATAGTACAGTATGAGCGTCATACGTCACACATCATACGTCACTGTTACAACTTACGTTCACTTTCAACTTACGTTCAGCCGTCCGGAACCAATTAAAAATGTAAGTCGGGGAGCGTCTGTATTAATAAAATGTTTAAATGGTTTAATAAATAATTTTCTTTTACTTTTAACACATATTTCATATGAAATTGGCGTAATTTTATCATTTTTAAAGGGTTTATGGGGTAGTATTGGGAGCCTGGAAACGAATCACAAGTTTTACATGTAAAATGCGCCTCTACTTACGAAAAATCCAGGTTCCGAAAAAGGCACAAGAAAGAATTAATTTCGAAAGAAGAGGGCCGACTGTGTTTGTATACATATATATATATATATATATATATATATATATATATATATATATATATATATATATATATATATATATATATATATATATATATATATAAACAGCCTAATGTGAAGCGCAGTAATATCTATAAGAAGAGCGTCTAACCATCGAGCTTTTGAAACGTCAAGAAAAACCTCTAGCATACATCCGTCCCGCTGTACTTTCAGCATATGTGCACACACCCAGTTATTTTTTGAAAATGTTCTATCTCAAAAATAAAAAAATAAATAAAAATAAGACCACGGGAATCCAGATACTTTCGGCAAAGGGAACATTTCACAATATGTCCCATAAGCCCCAGCTTCAGAGTGCAACAAGTAAATATCCAGAACAGAATATGAAATTTTGTGTATCACAACTAGCACTGGGCGAAGACAGGCTCCACCCTGAACAGCTCACCAGACCATTGCAGGGCTAACACACAACTGTTCACACCAAGAAACAATCTGGAGCTGCCAATGTGAATATCCCTTGGATGTGGAGGGAACCAGAGTACCCAGAAGCATGTCGAGAACTCAACATAGAAACCCCAAAACCTGGGGCTTGAACCCAGACCCGTTTTTCCTGTGAGGTCGACGTGCTAACCACCAACATCACCGTGTCACCCAGTGAGCAGAATGTTTAAAAGTAATGTTAGTAAACAGGGAAGAGACCTCATCTATGGCAGATTCATCAATGAGGCGTGGGGCATCGGCTGAGAGCAGGCCATGGGTGGCCATGATGTAAATCTTATAGGCTCCTCTCTCCTTCAGAATCTCTGCTGATGCCACAAAGTCTTCCACATCATCAATGATGTCATCCTGGTTCAGTTAATAGAACAAGATCATCATTCATTACACCTGTGTATCTGGATCAAGTTTTATTAAATGCACAACACTAGCACCTCATCTCTAAAAAAAGAGTCAACCGGAACGATATCCATGGACTGCACACACACACACACACACACACACACACACACACACACACGTTAAACAAGTTACATGAGCTGTCCAGGGTGTACCCTGCCCATCTCAGCCAACTCGGGGCGAGGACGGGGTACACCCTGGCCAGCTCACAGAACTTGTTTTAATGTATAATATGTGAAGGTTGTAGAAAATAATTCAATAATGGAATTGTTTAACAGCTTTTTGACCATGAAAAAAGATCAACAGTCTCTGATATTGGTGTTGATTTAATGTCTATAAAATAGAAAATATGCTGAAGAATAATTACGAAAGATGCCTCTTACAATAATTATAGCGATGCGTCCTCCAACATCTCCCACCACTGTAATGGGTGGTTTCTCCTTCGCCATCATTACTAGAAAAAAAAAATAATAAATCAGAAGGTTTTCCTTTTTATTTATAAAAACAGGAGGCGGTGAAGAGGGATACCATCAAATGAAAACGGCTTAAGAGTCAGCGTTGATTGAGCAAGATGGATTCAAGCATACTTATATTACTAAATCTTTATTCGGACATTAAAAGGTTCAAACTAAACCCTAAACGCTCTTATACCACAGAGCTATTCAACTCCTGAATTTGATAATCAGAAAGTGTTCCGTTTGGTTAGCAGCGGTGTCGTGTAAACAGTGCAATGGTACATTTATATTAGTCCTCTCTTTCTAATAAGTTATCGGTTCTATTCTTGCTTTTATGAGGTGTTGTGGTGTAAAATGATACTGTAAACATCAACAGGAACTCACTCGTCTCAAAAGATGTTCCACAACATTACATGTAACTTTCGATTCTGAAAAATAGCAAGTGTGTCGATCCACAAACAAACTATGTTATGAAATCGCTGTGGTATAAGAAAAATAAAACATTTTGAAACCTCTTGTGAGCGTTATATAATCAACTCTGCTTTATATTGGCCTAAATGGTGACAATTTTCCGATAACAGCAGGCCCCATCATGTTTTATCCCTTCCTTAATGGCCCAGATGTTATCTGAGGAACTATGGGAACCCTATTAAGTTCGCAGTCCCTTCCGTCAGGGAATTTTTAACGGTTATCTTTGATGGTTCCCATTTGACCCCACCTACAACTCTGGCTAAATTAGTAACAGCAAACTCACTGCAAAACATGCCATGCAGATTTCCCCCCTCCCAACATATCCAGTCATGAAAGAGATCCATGGTATCCATGCGGCTTCTACACAAAAGTCTGTGCTGAGAAGATGCAACGAATACACCTGGGCTTTGTTACTTCAATTCAGGAAACGGTAAATACTGCAAGGCCATTCTTATTTAATATTCAAGTCTTCTGTCAGAGCAGACGTATACAAACACACTTAAGACACCTGGATAAGGTTGAACACACAGGGGCAGACTGCAGGTTCAGAAAGGTTGAAACATGCCATCAACACATGCCTTTCATCTAACAAACAAATTACAGTCATTTACTGCAGGGTACTACAGTATGTTATGCTGCAAGTCGGAAATAGATTTCAAATTTGCCGTTTCTTTTCCAGTTCTTTTAAACATGCTGTAGTTTTCCATGCAGTCCTATTATTGTCACTTAATCTAGGAAAAGATGGGAGTCATAGATAATGTAAAAAGCTGTTATCTGTACTTCATAAAACTCGATGTTTTAGAACTTTAACTTTGTTGAAGTACGTACTGAAGATGTGTACAAGTGTTGCTAAAAATGCCTGATTCAATTTCCAGCATTTTCATCGAGTCATCAGATCATCCTGTTCTCGAGGTCATGTGTTTCCAAGTCCTTATAGAGGTCTTGGACCCAAGCAACTACAAAAGAACTACTCTAAACATCTAACCTTTAGAGTTCTCCACAAGCAGGGTGCTGATTCGCAACATTGGGGCCGGATCAAAACCAAATGCAATTATATTTCTTGGGAATTAAACGGTTCCATTTGCACAAAACAATGATCATTACAAGATAATTTTAAAAGAATCAATTCAATTGAGGTCTCTCAATCCTGACAAGAAGCACTCTGAATTTAACCCAGTTGTTTCTATTTACAGTACACACCTATCAAAAGTAAACAGACACCTTTTTTTAAAGACTTGCATAAATATACACTTCCTGGACCAAAAAAAAATTTATAAATAAAACGTTGCACACTAATATTTTCTTGGTAAGAATTTAGGCTTGACCTCAGTACAGCATGACATTGTTTCAACAAACTTAAACAACGTAACATTTATTTCCATCCAGTGTCAGGCTCATTTTTTACTGATATCCTGAATCGAGGAAGGAAAAACTGAACCATTCCATAAAGTATTCTCCAGCACATCCCAGAATCTTTCAATAGGGTCAGAGTCATGACTCTGGGGTGCCAATACATATGTAAAAATGACTCCTTATGCTATTCGAGTCCTCATTTAAATCCGTTACATCAGGGAAGACAAAGTCCATTGATGTGATAACTTGTTCATTCAGTACATTCAGGCCATCAGCGGTTTCATTTTATTGTGACATTAATGTTGTTGAGCCTCAACTTGTCCAACTGAAGCAACAATGCCATGGATATTACACAATGAGATCAAGGGCTAAAGGCTCTCCAAGGAAATATTACACTGTATGACCTTTTTTTGGCCAGTCAGTATACACCTCATAGCCAGGTTGATGGAGATCCCTCACAGCAATACTGAGACTCCGAGTTTCTCTGCAGCATCATTTGCATTAAAATCAGGTTTATTTCAAAAGGCTGCTTGACAGTCTGAAGACACAGCATAGCTGGTGTCTATAAACAATCGATATACACAAAGTGAAATCTAAAACTTAAAACATATTAATAATTTCAATCAAATGAGTTTTTACAGAATAGCTGGAGTTCTAAAGAGCATCTATTTACTTTTGATAAGTATTAACTGAAAAAGTATTTTTACACAAGACACAAACTGAGATTTGTGAAGACTGGACAATGAGAATTTTTTAAATTATGCATATAGCAGGTAATATCAAAAGACATATGAATAGGTAAACTTTTATCATAACATGACAATGAAAAACTTATTCAGACATCTAAGGTGCACAGAATGCTTTTTGCCTGTGTTGTTGAGAGCCCGTGATTAATGCATGCATGCATAGTGGAACCGTTTCAGTGTGGTCACTGCTGTGATCAGAAGCAAAGAGAGTTTAACCATCGTACTTGGAAGCTCTATGCCTGGGAACGGAGCTTGTTGCTTGCCTATTATCAACAAATAAACACCACGTTAAATAATGTATACACAGACAGCTCATAAAACACAGAAAGATGACAGCCAGACTTCAAAACTCCTCAGAATCAACTCTGAAACAAGCCTGGCTGTGGTATCAGTAATGATATTACTATCACAAATTAATTTTATTAAGTGCTTTAATAATCCATATTTACTCTGTAAGCCATAACACGCTTCTCACCCCCCCTGTAAATAAAGTAAAGTACACTATATAGATCAATACAAAACATCTATAAAGCATCTGCAACATATGTGCCATTAGTACAATATATACTACATGGGAACGGTGAGATATGACTGGTGTGCTATCACGGGATTAAAAACATCATTCGGAGTAAATACTGCGTGAATCAAAATGACAGACCAGTCACGGTTTGTCACGGTCACTTTGAAAAGACACTCAGATGCGCACCTCACATAATTATGTATGTATTTGTATTTTATTTATATCTTATGCATTCTTTTTGAATGCTTAATTGTTATTATAAGCATTTATAGCATTGAATATGTATTTATTGATATAATATACACATATACTTGTACGTATACGTCAGTCAGGGGGGTCGATCCTACTTCGCTGAATTCGACGGTCGCGGAGGATCTCGGTCCCAATTAACCGCGGAAAGTGAGGGATCCCTGTAAAACTTTATAGTATTTTCTAATGTTTAATACATACAAATAATTCTGAATGAGTGTTTTGTGTTCTACATTTTGTTAACGCCATGTTCATTACTCATCATGTAAAGAGTTTATTATAAATATAGCTGAGATCGAGGATGTAACAGAAAGACTGACGCTGTTAGAACATCTCTTCGGGGTCACTCTGAGAATTATCCAAGTCCACATGACATATACAGCAAGCATAAATAAAACAAATATAACTATTAAGCAACAATAATTATACAAAACCAACAAAGGAGTCGTCCCAAAAGCTAATGTGATCCCATTGATATATTAAAGCTTGGCACATTTCCAATCATCCAACTAATTGGATGATGTGTGCTTTCAGTATGAATAATGCAAAAGCAAAAGAAAGAAATGTGTATTGCAAGGAAGGTTTCTGATAGGCTGGCGATGCGGAGATAAAACTTTCTTCCCCATACCTTGTGTACCCAACTAAATCAATATCTGTTACAGTAAATCTATATCTGGGCTAAATTTGCAATAGTAAACAGTATATAAGGACCTACTAATAGTCTTTTGGGGAAAAACCCACCTATGCTAAGGCCTTGAATAATTACGCTGCCCTGAGTGTGTGTGTGTGTGTGTGTGTGTGTCTATTCTAGTGGCTCTTACATGGCAGTTCAAGTCCTGTTTGGCCTGTAGTGTTGCGGACACAAGGAGGAGAGTGTCTTCCGTCTGCCATGTCGGACTCAGAACACTGAGCCTCCCCGTGAATTACAGCCAGGCCTAAACGCAGCCGCTCCGCATATGACTGAGCTCTGTGAACAGCACATACACAAAGACAGGTCTCTACCAAAACTGCTATGAAGTGCACAAGAATTTCACAGACAAATGTTAGATAAACTTCTACACAGAAATCAGCATTGACAAATGCCTATACATGCATAATACTAATGTAATTAATGTAATAAATAACAGAAAGCCTATTCTAATTAAATTTATACAGCTCAGGATTATTCAGATAATTTATACAGCTCAGGATTATCCGAGATAATCCGTGAGTTCTGTACCCGGAAGTAAAGCCCCATGTATGAGGTCACATGCGCGAATGAGCAGTTGTAAGTAAAATACTATGTATCTATGACATGCTCTAAAATATGCTTCTTAAACACATTCTATAGACAGCCTTACTCATTAATACAGTATTAATGTAGTAAAATATAGTAATGATTAAGAAAAACTTAATTTTTACTCTTATTTTTATTGATGATAAAGTATAAACATTATACAGCATATACTGTTGTAAAGCACTCGTTTTAAAGTCTTTTTCAATTATTATTCCAGTACAGTACCTAAGTTAATAATATTGTTTGTGCGTGAGATTTTATGTTCTGTAGCATGTTTTAAAAATTATACCAAAAGGATAAACTTTATTACACTTCATGTCCTTTTACATTGAACTTGGAGTGACGTCTCCAAGATGGCGCTGCCTAGAGGGCAACGTCGAGTCAAATTGCTTCTTTGTTGGTTTTAATTTGTTTTATTTGTTTGTTCATGTTTTGCACTATGCTCGTCTTTGATCGGTCGACCCTACTACAGCTATGAGCAGCTTCAGCTTCAGGCAACTAAGCACGCAACAACTTCTATCTATTCTATGCTATGGGGCTCCATGCTAGTGGTTACCGGCTAAGCCCAGGCGGAGTTTTCAGAGGCTTGGTTAGCACTTCCGGCCATACTGCTTGAAAATGTTCAGTCCCTGCGAAACAAGATGGACGAGCTTCATGCTCAGATTACAGCACAGAGGGATCTACAGGACTGTGTTTCTGTGAAACATGGCTCGAGGAGAGTACACCCGATAAGGCGATCATACCAGCCGGCAACACGGGTTTCATCCCCTGCTATCCCAAGTGCCGGCGTCGTCGTTCGGCCCCTTCCCGCCTGGGCTTCTTGTCCGCTGGGGTGCGGCTTGCATTGAGTTGCCTACCATAGCATATTGGCTCTGCTAGCCGCATCCCGGCTTAGTTATACACGCCCGAAGATACTCCGATCTTATAGCTGTATAGTGCAAACCATGAACAAACAAAACAACAAATAAAACAAATTCAAACTGTTAATATACAATTATAATAACTCAATATATTCAGAATATAGCATGAATTGCCATTTTTATATATGCTAGTGGAGTTGATGTTTTTAGCCATAAAATACTCAATATATAAGATATGAAGGAATTTTTTGTGTTGATTTCATCATGTTGATATTTGGAACAACTTGGCTATCTCTATTTTTTCATTTATGAAAACATGAATCAAACATTCTCCTAAGGAAAAGTTAATCAAGAGAAAATGTGGCGACCATCTTGAAATTGCGGTCATGTGACCCAAATTTGACCTCAAATTTTTTGGGGGAAAAGCCTCTATATAAACTTCATTTAACATATAAGGCTATATAATGCTATTTATTTGGTTGTTTCTGCATTCAATATCAAATAGGGAGGTAATTTCACTAAAAACTGCGTGGCATTTTGAGCTTTAATATTCTCGCCACTTCTAGGGTTAAGGCTTCAAATTTGAGGAATTACAGTGCTGTGCAAAAGTTTTTACCCCCTCACTGTTCAGGGTTTTTTTTTTTTTTTTTTTTTTTTTTACTTTTTTGCAGCTTTGTCACAATTAACTTTTTCAGATCATCAAACAAATTTAAACATTACAAAAAGATAACCCAAGTATTCAAAAAAAATGCAGTTTTCCTGTTGTGATTTTATTTGTTAAGAGAAAAATCCTATCCAAACCTACATGAACCTCTGTGAAAAGGTAATTGCCCCCTTGTTAAAAGGTGTGGTAAGTGTGATTAATCCTATTATTTAGGGAAACCGAGTTTAATTTCATGGCCACACCCAGGCCTGATTGCTGCCAGACATTTCCAATCAGGAAATCCCTAATCTAAAACCTGTCTGAGAAGGTGAGGTAGGCCATACTGAACACACATCATCATGCCGTGATCCAGTGAGCTTCAAGAGCAAACAAGAAAGAAGATTACAGCAATGTCCCAGTCTGGGAAAGGATACAAAGTCATTGGTAAATCTTTGGGACTCCAGCAGACCACTGTCAGAGCCATTATCCAGAAATGGAGAAGGCATGGCACAGTGCTGACCCTTCCCAGGAGTGGCGACCTACCAAAATTACTCTAAGAGCACGGCACAGACTAACCGGAGAAGTCACAAAGGATCCAAAAACCACTTCTAAACAACTACAAGCCTCAGCTGCCTCAGTTAATGTCAATGTTCATGAAAATAGCATCTATTTAAGAGTTTCTAGGCGAAAGCCACTGCTGACAAAAAAGAATTTCAAGGCACGACTCACTTTTGCTAAGAATCATCTTGATTATCTCCAAAGCTTTTTGGGAAAATGTGCCCTAGACTGATGAAACTAAAGTTGAATGCAAACTAAAGCAAAGAATGTTCGTCCATCAGTTTGAGACCTCAAACTAAAGCACACCCGGCTTCTACAGCAAGACAAAGATCCGAAGCACCCCAGCATGTCCACTTCTGAATGGATAAAAAATAACAAAATGAGGGTTTTGGAGTGGCCTCGTCAAAGTCCCTACCCAAACCGTATTGAGATGCTGCGGCATGACCTTAAAAAGGCCGTTAACGCCCGAAAATCATCCAATCTGGTTGATTTTAAACAATTCTGCAGAGAAGAGTGGGCCAAAATCCCATCACAGTGATGTGAAAGACTCGTCGCCTCTTATCGCAAACGCTTGACTGCAGTTATTGCTGCAAAAGGTGGTTCAACCAGCCAGTAGGGTTAGAGGGCAATTACTTATTCACATGGGCCCTTGTAGATTCAGATTTTTTTCCCTTAATAAATGCAATTGACAGCATTTTGTGTTTACTTGTGTTTTATCCATGTACTGTATAATATTTAGGTTTGCTTCATCTGAAATGGATGACGGTGACAATCGTGCAAAAAATGTCAGAAATTGGTCAGGGGCAAAAACTATTCACAGCACTGTACATGTATACTATGATGGGTCTTACCCCCGCTCCGAAGCAGAAGGCTAAAGCTAACACGATCACATCCAGCTCTACCCAAACTAGTGACTGCAAAAGCGCATTAACCGATGATTTAAATTTTAATTAAGTCCGAACTGCAGGCTGTGAGAAATGAGCTTGTTAACAACATGGCTACAATGTGCACGGATATCAAACGGGTTAAATCTACAGCCACTGAGCTGGAAGCTGGTTTATCTATGGGGGCAGATGAAGTAATAACTCTTCAAAACACGGTAACCAGCCTGCAGGAAGAAATATCCATTACTAAAAAATAAATGTGAAGACCTGGAGCGGAGGTTGCAGAGCTGTAATATTTGAATTTTGGTCATCCTGGAGGAGCCCGACTGCAATTCTACACAGTCTGTTTCTAAACTTCTGGAAGAAGTGCTGGCAGGTGGATAAAGATGTTGTTATTGACTGTTCGTATCTCAGCCTTCAACCAATGAGATCAGACGGTAAGCCGAGAGCCATCACAGCAAAGCTCCACTACCACCAAGACCGCGTCGAGATTCCGTGTCGCGCCCTGAGTCGTGACCTGCTTCATTTCAACGGGAAACCGATTGCGATCTGTCCATCGTTCTTGATTACACGACAGCTGTGGTCTGAGCACGCGCCACATTTACAAAGGAACGAAAGATTCAGCCAGGAGTTTGTTTCGGCGTCCCCCTTCAGATCTGTTTAAACCACGGTTGTTGTTGCAGACAGAGCATTTACTATTGAATAAACAGGTGGAGTTCCTCATTACAAAAACTAAAAGTTTTTACTTTGAACACGTGAAAAAAACTGACAAGCTTTTAGCCCAATAACTGTGAAGAACAAGCAATCCCAGAAATTCCAAATGTTCAGGGAGCTAAATGTACAGAGAGACTTGAAATAAATACAAGTTTTGAGTTTCTTTCAGACATTGTATTGTCATCTCAGCCGACTCTGGGCGAGGACAGATAATACCCTGAACAGCTAAACAGGCCATCGCAGGGCGGAAACTCACTCACGGCCCTGCAGCTTACTGACGGAAACCAGCAATGGTTCTTTTACATGCTGCCTCCCTCCCACCAGACATTGAGAAACATGGCCAGTCTTTGATAACCCAGTTAGCTGCACTGGGGAGACAGCAATGACAATTGTCCACAGTGGGGCTTGCACCCCAACCTTAGGTAGTAATCCTGCACCTTATCACCGAGCCACCACTGCCCCTGTAACATATTATACTTTGTAAAATGACAAAACTATAATAAAAGGCTCTTGTTCAAAATTTTGCTCCTGTGATCTCAGACCATGGTTACAATTTACAGGTTCAACCATGAAGAGGAACAGTACCTTTTTGCAGCAGCTGGAGACTTTGCAACAATTATTGCATTTCTGTAATCAGGGACCTAGAAGAAAATATAGTTGGTATACATTTAAAAAATATGTGCAATAATTTAGTTAAAATTTGGATGAGGTGTAATTAATTTTTTTTTTTTTTAATTTCTCGTTACTTCTTCTTGAATGTACTGGAGAAGGAATGGAGAAGCGCGCAGGTTATCCACAGGGAAACTGAAGAAACCCTGGATCTCCTTCTGATGCAAGTCCATAGTGATGATGTGTGTCAATCCTGAAAACAGTACATTTATTAAGATCTCGATGAGAATACCACAAATACACTCACTATCCGAGTTACGACCTAGGTCAGTTCCGACCAACCTGGTGCAAGTCAGATCAATCATAAGTCAGATATTTAACACAACGAAACCAAAACCACCCAGCACTCGCTATGAATTCTTGTGAAGCGTATTCTTCACCTGCACGTTCTTTCAACATGCGAAATAAACTTGTAGCCTTACTTTGCACCGCTTGCAACATCACTTTCACATTCCTTTGTCTATTATCTTCCAACCACGTGTACAGCGACTTTTCCGTCTCTGCAATCGGTCCTTCACGCTGTTTTGTGATGATAGTTGACTTAATTGGGGCTGCTGCTTTCACTGCTTCCTTAATGCAGTCCTTGTCCTTCAAAATTGTACACACAGTGGAGTCGAAGAGATGCAGATTTCACTTTCACTTTCGTCTACAACGACAGTGCCTTCCTTACTTTCTTAGCAGAATTGCCATCTGATGAATTGGACTTCCTCTTGGGGACCATGGTAATGGTGTACAGTAAATTAATGTAAAATAAAGAGATGTTACTGCGGCGGTATCTAGTCGCTGAGTATAGTGGTAGAATGCTGCAAGTGTGAGATGCTGGGATGCTTACGCGCTGCACTGCCGGACATATACAGTAAACTCATAATAGGCATCTGCTAGACGTGGTCGTAAGTACGAGTGGTTGTAACTTGCGTACGTCGTAACTCGGATAGTGAGTGCAATTATTAATCATGATTCTGTTATCACAAGCTTTCATGTACCACTTAAAAACCATAAATACCCCAATCAGCAACCCAGTCAGCCTTGGAATGGTAAATGGAGTTTTGGCAAGACTAGCAGGGCCTAAACAATACTAGGCTTATTGTGTTGGTCTTACTTGTCTTGCCAAAACAGTTCTAACCCATCAAAGCATGAACTCTACAAGACCTGCAAAACTGTTCTGCAACATCTGGTGCCAGGCAGCTCACAGCACATCTTTACAAGTTAGAGCCTCCATGGTTTGGGCTTCTTCATCCAGTATATCCCAGAAATGGATAATATAGAGCACAAGTTTTCTCAAACCAATCCTCAACAGTTTTTCAGTATGGCAGGTACATTGCCCTGTTCGAAGCACCAACTATCATTAGGGAACACTGCTGCCATAAAGTGGTTTACTTGGTCTGCAACAATGTTCAGGTGGACAGTATGTGTCACCCACATGAATTCTAGGACCGAAGCTTTCCCAGCAGAACACTACCCAGAATATCACACTCCTTCCAGAGGCTCATTGTAAAAGAAAGTGATTCATCAGACCCAGTCAATGATCTTCCATTGCTCCATGGTCTGGTTTTGATGCTCTTATGGCTGATGTAGGCACCTTCAACGGTCCAGCAGGTTATCCTTCCATTTACCACGTACTACGAAGCACAACTTAGGGTAATTTTAGGGACACCACGACCTTAAGTCATCGAGCCATAATTAGGCCCTTGTCTAAATTACCCAGATTCATACGCTTTCCCAGTTTAACAGCTTCAAACACTTCAACTTAAAAAAACCGACTGCTCACTTCCTGTCCAGTATGCCCCACCCAATTACAGACGCCAGTGAAATGAGATAAGCCATTATTGAATAAGGTGCAGAACGTTATGGAGGATTTTTCAGACTAAGGGAATGCTATCATAACACCTTGAGATCTAATAAATAATTTAAAATTATATATGCTCCATATCACACAAAAGCTCAATTCTACAACTACAGTGGTACCTCGTGCTATGAAATTAATCTGTTCCAGCGCCTTTTTCCTAAATTGAACCGCATTTTACATGTAAAACGCATGATTCATTCCAAGGCTCCCAATACTACCCCATAAACCCTTTAAAAATTACAAAGTCCAACAATTTTGTATGAAATGGGTTTTAAAGTAAAAGAAAATTACCCTTTTTTAAATCTCTCGAACCACCCATGCGATGCTTTAATGTTCGGGGGTTGCTAGTCCGAAGAACCTTCACCCCCACCCTCCTTCACGAAGTCCTTAAATATGGCAGTTGCTTTTTCCGAAATAATCACCTCCGTGACTGTATCGATACTTTTAAGGTTTCCTTTTGCTTCAATATCTTCCCGACTGTAGAGAGGTTTCGGCCATACTCCATTGCGATTTCACTCAACCGAATCCCACTTTCATATTTTTTTTTTTTATCATCTCCTGTTTTACGATAACAAAGCCCGCTTCTTCTTTTCAGTCTCACCGGGAATCACTTTCTTGGGGCTCATGATTAATAACGAAATATAACACTTCAATGAAAAAACTCACGAAACTCACGAACTGACAGTACAACGCTCCTTCACGCGTGTGTCGAACAATGGGTCGAGGGCACACGAAACGCACTATGGATACAGTACTGTATTATGCAGATTCAGCTCCCTCCGAGCACAATGGGTGGCCAACTGGGCGGGGTGTTGAGAGACAACCAATGGGAAAGCAACTCACGCATTGTTTGAATGTGCGTTTGAATTTTTAAGAGAGCGCTTTCGTAACGTGAACTTGTTTCGTATCCAGAGACAAAAATTTTAGGAAAATGCGTTTCGTAACCTGAATTTTTCATTTGGTGAGAATTTCGTAAAGTGAGGAACCACTGTATTTAATTATTTTAATATTATCAAGTCTGGAGGAAGCGCATTGTGAGAGTCAGCTGGAAGTGCTACATGCTAATCCTTATTAACACTGTTTCTAAATTCTGGAAAAATTCCACTAAAATTTGGAACAAAATATGGGTTTAAAGTATTTGATAGGTCGGACGACCTCTCCTCAAAAAAAAAAAAAAAATAAAAGCTGGAGGGGGCCTTGTGTCATTATCGGCTTATGGCAAGTAGCACACTATCTTAGGAGTGGGAGCCCCTCAAGCTTTCTTTGGGAAGAGAGGGAGGAGCATAAATATTAAATCTGATAGCTACGATACACCTGTCTGACAGTACCGTTAGGTGGCAGAAGTCTTCAGTGCCCTATTGGTCGTTGCTACCTACTCTCAGATATGACTTAAATTGTTTTCTTTTTTCGATTGATTCTGTCTTAAGTTTTAACAACTGAGGGTGAGAAACCTTCACTGTAAACTGCACTCACTAACAAAGATGATGGACGGGCAGAAACATGTGATGCAGGGCACAGCTTATCCATTTAGTATGATATCGTTCAGAAACTTGGGCACATTCCAAGCTTGCAATAATCGTTCAACTTATCGGCTGCCAGTTGTGGAAGGTTGGAAATGGCTGTTTGCACCAATCACAAACAGGGAAATATACAGGGCTCCCTCACTTTCCACGGTTGATTGGGACCGAGATCCCCCGGTACCGCCAAATTTCGTGAAGTAGGATCAACCCCCTCCCTGACTGACGTATACGTACATGTATATGTGTGTATAATATCAAAAAGTCCATATTCGACACTATAAATGCTTGTAATAACAATTAAACATTCAAAAATACAGCATTCAGACGCACGTGCACACAGATGTGCACCTCACATAAAAATATAAGTAGTTTTGTTTGGAGGTTTTGGTTTGGGTTTTTTTTTTGCATAATTGGCCTTGTTTTACAGCATTTTCATTAACTTTCCCCCTATTCTTCCTTAATTTCCTTATTTTTAATTCGATTAATATTGATAACAAAAAAAACAAAAAAAAAAAAACGCAATTCACTGAAGCCAAATGAATTGAAGCGCATAGTAGCAAGGGATCCCTGTAATTTTAACAACAAAATCACTATTATTCACTTTTAATGTAAGTAATAAAGGGTGTGTTTGATCACCTTACTGAACATTAAATGTAATCGAAACAGATTACTGTATTTGCTTTCACTAGGGCAGCACAAATGATGATTTATTATTTCAAAGCCATGAAGTCAAAGCTATAATTATAGTCAATTAGATACCTGCTTTGGCCAGCATTGAAGCCAACAGTTTACACACTATGGATCCCCTCTTCCTCATCTTGCACTGCTTGCTGTATGGAAAATAAGGGATAACTCCGATAATGTTTTTGGCACAAGAGGTCTTGAGTGCATATGCCATGATGAGCAACTCCATGATCGCCGTGTTGACATCTCTGGAAAGCACAAAATCACACACAGGATTCCAATTTTCTATTTGTTGAGCACACAATTTAAGTCACACTTAATGGATTAATTCCCCAAAGTAAACTTCTAGTTCTGTAAACACCTCAAAGACTGTGAATAAAATGAAACAAGACAGTTAAACAGAAACACCAATTTTAGAGTACTTGCGTGCGTGCGTACACACACACACACACACACACACACACACACACACACACACACACCACGGTGGCTTAGTGGTTAGCACATCCGCCTCACTGCAAGAAGGTTTTGGATTCGATTCCCAGCTTGGGTGTTTCTGTATGGAGTTTGCATGTTCTCCCCGTGCTTGCATAGGCTTCCTCCGGGTTTCCCGGTTTCTTCCCACAGTTCAAAACATTCACAGTAGGTTAATTGGCTGTTCCAAATTGCCCATAGGTATACGTGTGAGTATGACTGGTTGTGCGAGTGTTGGTCCTGACAGAATTTTCTGAGTAGATCCTTCCGTAAGAGAGTGCTCAATACTTTTTCGTAGAGCAAATATAAGTAAAAATAAAAGGACAGAACAAAGACTTTCTATTGAAACTTCATTTATCACTACAGATTCGAGGGCTGGAGAAACCATCCTCTCTCTTCAGGTGATTACAGTAATCACCTGAAGAGAGAGGATGGTTTCACCACCCCTTGAAACAGATCTGTAGTGATAAATGAAGTTTTAATACAAAGTCTTTGTCCTGTCCTTTAATTTTTACTTATATATATATATATATATATATATATAGACACAGCACACAGTCGGCCCCCCAACTTTCGAAATCAGTCCGTCCCAGAGCCCATTTCGTTACGCGGGGATTTCGTAAGTAGGGGTCGCATCTTACATGTTAAACGCCTAATTCATTCCAAGGCTCCAGTCTTTGGACTGGATAAACCCCATAAACCGTTGAAAAATTATAAAAGTACACCAATTTTGTATGAAATATGGGTTCAAAGTAAAAGAAAATTATTTATTAAACCATGTAAACATTTTATTAACATATTTATTAATTGAACCATTATTAAACATTTTTATTAACACACACACACACGCACACACACACACCCCTCTCTCTCTCTCTTTTTCTCTCTCTCTCTCTCTGTTTTTCCTCTATCTCTTCTCGCGCGTGCCCTGCGGGCCACGCCCACAAGACGTGGAATTCAAAACGCATTCCCGCTTGACAAACTCAACTTTAATTTGATTCCTTGAGGGATCAGGATGCCAGATAAGCTCAAATGCACCCACATTTATTCAACATTTACTGAATTAAACAACTTAAAAAACTAAAAACTAAAGCGTTATTCCTTTCTCTCTCTCTCTCTCTCGTGCAAGCGTTGCGAGCCACGCCCACAAGACATGAATTCAAAGCGCATTCCCTGCTTGACCATTTATTGAATTGAAACAACTTAAAAAACTAAACTAAAAACTAAAGCGTTAACCCCCCCCCCCCCCACCCTGTCTCTCTCTCTGTGTCTCTCTCTCTCTCCCTCTCTCTCGCGCGCGTACGCTGCGGGCCAGGCTCACAAGATGTGAATTCAAAGCGCATTCCCTGCTTGACAAACTCAACTTTAATTTGATTCCTTGAGGGGTCTGAATTCCAGATAAGCTCAAGTGCACCCACATTTATTAAACATTTACTGAATTAAACAACTTTAAAACTAAAAACTAAAGTGTTATTCCTTCTCTTCCTTCTAGATTGTGCCGATCCGAGCAGATAGTTAATTCATCTCTGTGTATGAGACTTGCACCCATGCTAGTAGGCTTACACTTCTGACCAACCAGATTTGCTTACGGTTACAAAAGTACGCAAAACAGTGTAAACAGAAAAATCACAGAGACGGCGTCTTAACACAAGGGTAACACGCTATATAACAGATATATACACATATATATATATATATATATATATATATATATATACATACATACACACACTCAGTCTGTAGTGTGTAAACAATGAATGCAACGTCATTGCGTCATTCCGTCAGTGTACTATATATGTACGTCTAAACTCAAAATTTGACTTTTTTTTTTTTTTTGGGGGGGGGGGACGTAAAATCGAAAAAACGTAAAATGGATGAACGTAAGTCGGGGAGTATCTGTATATCCAATTCACTCAAGACATTGAAAGCTAATTTGTTTGAAACACCTTTCTGCATCACAAAAATTCATCATTTATGTTCCTGTATGTATATTTTGAACCCAGCAGATTTTGGTTACATTTAAAAAAATACATTAAAAAAAACAACCAGACTTCATGAATCTTTTTGTTTTTTTTGTGACAAAGATGTATGTGCTCCAAACAATCTATCACAGAACAATAAGAGTTGCAGAAATGATTGGTATCTCAAAATTGCCATCACATCCATGTTCTCGTTAAAGTGGATGTAAACTTTTGACCTCAGCTGTAGGGCTTACCTGGGAATGGTCTGGATGATAAAGATTGTTTGGCCCCGAACAGACTCTTTTACATCAACTCTAGTCTCTGGAAATAAAGAAAAATCAGTCAGGAGTTCGCATACAGCACTTTATGGAAATAAAATTGAAGTGCTTATGGTTCTGTATACATAAAATCGTAAGAGAATGGAATCTGATTTCACCTCTGTTCGCCTCCTGGTAAACAATAGACTTGCCTAACTCCACGCCAAGACGCCTAGGTTTAAAAAGAAAAAAAATAGTTTAAAAAAAAACTAATAATCAGGTCAAATTCTATTGTGTATACAGTGACAGACTGGAAGGATATTCACTTACAAACTATAAAAAAAGAAAGTGCAGCAAGTGTGATTATGGAGAAAGCTAAACCCCTGAACCCCAGATTGTTGATTTCAGGAGATACAAGACACCAGCTGTCCCCGGTTCCATCCAGGGAGAAAATACTAAAATGGTGGAGTTCATCTTAACAATAAACCGGACTGTGTTAAGAACACGACCACACATTACAAGGGCCAGAGCTGTCTCTATTTCTTGCGGCTGCCAAGGTCGTTTAACATCCGTTAGACACTACACAGGATGTTCTAGGAGTCTGTTGTGGCCAGTACTACCCTATGCACTGTTGCATGCTGGGATCAACAAGCTGAGGGTCACAGTCACAAAGAAGCTGAACAAATTGATCCAAAAGGCCAGTAATGTGAGAACGGAGTTGGACTCTCTGACAGTGGTGTCGGAAAGTGGAATATATATATATATATATATATATATATATATATATATATATATATACACACACACACACACACACACACACACACAAGTCCTTCTCAAAAAATTGCCATATTGTGATAAAAGTTCATTTTCTGTAATGTACTGATAAAAATTAAACTTTCATATATTTTAGATTCATTGCACACCAACTGAAATATTTCAAGTCTTTTATTGTTTTAATACTGATGATTTTGGCATACAGCTCATGAAAACCCAAAATTCCTATCTCAAAAAATTAACATATCATGAAAAGGTACTCTAAACGAGCTATTAACCTCATCATCTCAATCAACCAATTAACTCTAAACACCTACAAAAGATTCCTGAGACTTTTAAAAACTCCCAGCTTGGTTCATTACTCAAAACCGCAATCATGGTAAGACTGCCGACCTGACTGCGGTCCAGAAGGCCATCATTGACACCCTCAAGCAAGAGGGTAAGACACAGAAAGAAATCTCTGAGTGAATAGGCTGTTCCCAGAGTGCTGTATCAAGCCACCTCAGTGGGACGTCTGTGGGAAGGAAAAAGTGAAAGAAGGGCCGATTCCAGACCTGGGAGGACCTGTGGAAGCAATGAACTGAGTCTGGAGTAGAAATATCCAGAGCCACCGTGCACAGGCGTGTGCAGGAAAGAAGCAGCACTGGATTGTTGCTCAGTGGTCCAAAGTACTTTTTTCGGATGAAAGCAAATTTTTCATGTCATTCGGAAATCAAGGTGCCAGAGGCTGAAGGAAGACTGGGGAGAAGGAAATGCCAAAATGCCTGAAGTCCAGTGTCAAGTACCCACAGTCAGTGATGGTCTGGGGTGCCATGTCAGCTGCTGGTGTTGGTCTTTTTTCCATTTTTCAGGCCAGTACCCTCACAAAACTAGATAAAAACAGTAGCAAAATTACTGGTTTTCATTGCAATTCTTCAGAGTTCGGTACAAGACACACTATAATCCATACACCAGAAGAACGGCCGTGAAGTCGTCTCTCCATTTTGGATACTGTTTTGATATTAAAATGCCGTTTCTGTGCATAAAATAAAGGTTATGAAGACAATATGCTCGTAAACAATGCAGGCTAGTTGCTAAAGAAGATCTGAAACGAGCACACTGATTGGTCAACTCGGGCTTGCACATGTGCAGTGCCCGTCACACGTTAACTTCGGTTTACTTCCTGCTCTGGTTTACTCCAAGCTGAATTTATCTCCGACTTTCTCTTCAATAACAGTCATTAAGTTTATTTATAAGATTGTGAATACACAATTTCTGGAAAAGGAGAGTGAAATATCATCTGTGATGTCTCGCAGCATTAGTATAGATGTTAAATTCGACGCGCTTTGAAGTTGCCGGAATGCTTGCCGTTCTTTAAGATTATTTCGCCGATGAGTATTTTTCTCTGCATGCAAAATCTGATTATGAATTTTTTGGATTATTTGATTTGTGTTTAATCTTGTCTGGACTGGACATGCTGGACCGTGGGTTGTTCAGTTTTGTCGGAAAATTGGTCAAGACCCGAAAAATACTTAAATGCTTCATTCCTTTTACATATTAACAAAGTGGTGATGATGATGCCAACTATGTTGATGAAGATTTTGATGTTGATGAAGAGGCATCTGTTAATAAAATTGTGATGAGTCAGTTTTGTTGTGTTTGGGATGAGATGTGATCCTTTCTGCTGAGCAGGATATAGATGAAGATGATAATGATGAAGCTTACTTGTATAAAGTGATCAGAGTTTTTTTATATAGTTTTCTTATGTAGAGAGTTTTCTTAATTTCAGTGTGATTGTTTGAACCTGACAGTGTTTTATTTTTTTTCAATCAGTATCATTTGAAGGCATTTGAACCTTTATATAATGATCAAAAAGATACATACTGATGTAATTGGAATAAACAGAAATGAAGAAAAATAGTTTTCTGTTAATTTTTGGGGCATAACACAGTGACTGGTGGGTTTAAAAAGGGCGTGTCAGATTAAAATGAGGATGATTTCTCTTATCTCGTCCTAAAACATTTCCTAGACATGTTTAAGTTTATATGACTGAAGTGCATAAAAATGTTTGGTTGCTAGGACTAATGATCTTTGAAGAAGTGCAATCTTTGTGCTCATTTTTATCTAAAACGTTTTTGAATTTTTTTAGTTGAATAGTGACACAAGAAATGGCATAGCTCGCTCAGTTTTCAAGGTATTGACAAACTTTTTACTGCATTTTGCAGCTGTGGGCCTCCTCTATCTGACTGTGTAAAAGCTCATTTTTCAATTTTGGACCCAAGAGCCTACTTTCGGTGGCGTGACTCACATATATGATATTGACCCAATTCTTTTTTTTTTTTTCAACATGGACACAAATTAATAAACCAGATTGTTGATTGAAATACCAGAACAAATTAAATTTAAATATTAAATGTTTAATTCATGTCAGGCTTCAGAACCATGTTAGTCTTGCCTGATGTCTGAAGCTCGCTGACCCAATTCCAGGTCTTGATTTCACAGATTGAATCCTGCACTCGACCGGATAGCCACAGTCCATTTCAAAACTAATTAGCCATGTGGCTAGTCAGCCTGAGAGCACTCACTGGCTGCACGTGAGATTATTAACGGTTAATACAGAGCGCGTTCACATGTTTACCAGCAAGCTTCGATAAGTTTCTGAAGTAAACACTCGGGTTGTGTGAGGAATGTTTGTGGTACTTACTCGGTAATCCTCTTCGCTAGCTCTGTACACGCCGCGGTGGAGTTAGCCGAGAACACGCGATAGCCACTTTTCGGAACATTCATCCTGAGGTAACCTGCTCAATTTCCGTTATTACTGCTGAACGTGACGACGCGGGTTTCAGCGTGGGATTAGAATTTCCGGGACAGACACTGAACCAGGACAGGTATTAAACCACGACAGCCGTGTTCCACCGTCCACATTCTGCGGTTGTTCTGTTTACAAACAACCCGAGTCGGGAATAAAGAGAAACGTTAGCTCGGTCACAGTAGTTCCCGGAAGTGAGCGGAAACACGAGCGTCACAGCACAGTTGCCCGGCTTGGACAGATGACGTCACCGTTATGGCCTGTTCTTATGATGCACTTTTAAAAGTAAGATTGCGCATTAAAAGTACGTACACCTGAATTATATTCACATGAGCAAGTGGTGGTTACGTGGATGACGATGAGTTGCTGATATAATGGTCAGTGGTTAGTGTTTCAATCCTCACTATCAACCACTGTTGGGCCCCTAGTGGAGGCCCTTAACTTTCAATTGCTCCTCTTTTCCTTTCGGCTGCTCCCTTCAGGGGTCGCCACAGCAAATCATCCGTCTCCATCTCACCCTGTCCTCTGCATCTTCTTTTTTGGCTCCAACAACCTTCATGTCTTTTACCACATCCATAAATCTCTTCTTTGGTCTTCCTCTAGGCCTTCTTTCAATTGCTCAGTTGTTAAAAAAAAAAAAAAAAAAAGTGAGAGATAATAGTCTGTCTGGATAGGACTGACTGCCAAATGCTGTAGATGTAGTGTGTGTTGTGTTGGCATATCCATTTATAGGAATAAGAGCCTTCCGATGGGCAGTGGAAGCCGAGTGGTATACTGTAGGACACTGGATTGCTGATCCTAAGGTTGGCTGATTCTAAGGTTGGGGGTTCGAGGCCCACTCTCCACAAGGTTGTCCCTGTCCCCTGCAGTGCAGCTAACTGGGTTGTCAAAGGCCTGCCGTGTCTCTCACTGTCCATGGTGTGAGGTTCATGTAAAAGAACCATTGCTGACTTTCGACAAGACTAGGCTGCAAAGACGTCAGCGTGTTTCCGCCCTGCAATGGCCTGGCGAGTAGTCCAGGGTGTATTCTGCCCTCACCCGGAGTCAGCTGGGATGGGCGGCAGCCTCCCCGCGACCCTAATTAGGGTTAAGGAAAATTAACTGAACTGAAGTCCTTCTGACTTAAATGATTCCTTTGATCCTTCTCTCCATGTCACTCGGGGAACCATACATTCATACAGTGATCTCCGTGACAATGTCAGTTGTAAAAAGCTTTCTGCTTCATACATTATAGATTTATAACGGATTTATTAATGAAATAACTGCAGTTACATATAAAGCAAAAAGTGTTTATTTTAATGTCGCCTTTTTAATAACATTTCCTTACCGGCAAGTTCAGGGGAAATTCCTCCATTTCATATGCAAAAGAATTGACACTAAAGTTATTTTGACTTTAAATTATATATTAATGTGTATAATCATTAGTGTAGAGATGCATAAGAAGTAATTACATTTCAACCAATTGCCAATTCACTGCGATGACCTGGCAAGCTGTCCAGGGTGTAATCTGCCCTTGCTCAGAGATGGCCGCCAGCCTCCCTGCAAATGGCGGAATGAATTGCCAAATCACACATTTAACATCATCACACTGCTGCTGCTGTTAATCCAGCGATCAAATCTATTACCGGTTTATAGTCAACAGTAGTCACCTGTCAGGCTCCTTATTCTTTTCCTTTCAGCTGTTTCCCCTTTTCTGATTCGCGTGTTTGATTTGGCATAGGTTTTTATGTCTGATTCTCTTCCTGACACAACCCTCAGCAAGGGGCGGAAACATGCTGATGGCTTTGCAGCCACTCTTTATGAAAGTCCGCAATGGTTCTTTTACATGAACCTCTCACCATAGACAATGAGAGACATAGCAGACCTTTGATAACCCAGTTAGCTGCACTGGGAGGACAGTGACAACCATATCTAGTGGGACTCGAACCCCCAATTTTCGAATCAGCAATCCAGCGCCCTTTACCACCACCAGGGCACCACTGCCCTGCCTGCCAGTCTCCTTATCTCTAACACAAAAGTCATAAAGATTACTACCTCTACTGCTTGGCAGAGGAACCTGTGTCTTCACCAGCATCTGTTTGTCAATAAACAGGATTACCCGAAAACTACTAACTGATTTTTACCAGATTTGGAGAACCTATACGCTTTTTGAGCAGATCCTGATCACAGTCCGGATCCAGGAATTAATTGAATTGTAACAAGCATTTATTGAAGGATTTTGCGTGTATGTGTTAGCATGAATATGATCTGATCTAATACTAATGGACAATGAATACAAATTGGCGATGATTGGCAATCACGGAGTGACAGGGAAGTGAGCATAAAAACTTCTCTACAGTGAGAACTCAGCCAATTAGCTCTCATGGATTCCCGGTCATGGACGGCTGTGGCATTAAGCCGGATTCGAACTTGCCATCTCAGGGTTAACAGTCACACACCGTGTCGATGCGCCACTCTGGCTCAGCCATTTCTGTGTGGAGTTTGCATCTTCACATGCTTGAGTGAGTTTCCTAAGGATACCCTGGTTTCCTCTAAAAAGGACATGCACAGTTTCTTCCCAAGTCCAAAGACATGCACATTGGGATAATTGGGTGTGTGTGTGTGTGTGTGTATGTGTGACAGAGAGAGAGATTGAGAGAGAGAGAGAGAGAGACAGAGCTGTTTGGACTGTTCCCCGCCCTTACCCAATGTCCAGTGAGAATGGCTCCCAACCACCCAATGGCCCAAATATGATTTTCAGCAAATGGTTGAGTGAGAGGAGAGTGCAACATGGCCTCTAGTGTTCAATGCAAGTAAATGCATTTTTATTTACAGTACTGGTGGATCTCAGGGGTAGAAAACGAGGAAAGGAGAAGTTTCATTTCAAAGTAGTGAATGTGTTGAGCATACCTGTTTGTGAACAGTGAGTGGGGCCGGTGACATAATGGTTAGGGTGCTGCGCTCATGATCAAGAGGTTGTGTGTTCAAATCCAAGTTAGACCCTCACTGTGCTTAGACCCCTGGGCAAGGTCTTAACCACAAGTGTGCCTCTGTTCACCCAGCAGTGTAAATGGGAACCAGTAAAAATATACTGTACTGGGAAGGTAACCTGCGATGGACTCGCGTCCGAGGAGTTGAACTCTTAGTCGCTTCACGCTACGGAACCTGGGGATAAGCACCAGCCTGATGAGTCACTTGGCTCGGGTGCAAAAAGCCCAATGGACTTGACTAACTTTGTCAACAGTGAGAGACTGATATCTATGGATATTCACAAGAGGTTTTCTGGTTACACAAATTCTCAGTTTAAAATATTTAATGTGAACTTTTCACATGTTTTTAACTTTGGGTAGTGTGGCATGTTATTTATTTATTTATTTTCGAGCAATACACAATGACTCACAATGACAAGGTGTCTAAAGTGTAGCTAAGATAAACTAGCTAAATATTTTCATTCAATGCTTAATCCTAATTAGGGTCGTGAGGAAGCTGGTACGAACCCTCTGCCAACTCTGGGCGAGGGTGGGGTATATCCTGGACAGCTCACCAGGCCCAACACTCAGACAACCACTCACACTTAAGAGGTGATCTGAAACAGCCAATTAATCCACTGTGCATGTTTTGAGACTCGGAGGAAATCTATATAAGTATTGCCAGAGCATGCAAACTCCACACGAAGTCACCCGAGCTGGGATTTGGACCCAGTACCTCCTTGCTGTGAGGTGGCCGTGCAGACCATTGACCACTTTCTTTCGGCTTTTTCAGGAGTCGCCACAGTGAATCATCTGATTCGCACATTTGATTTGGCAGAGGTTTTTACGTCGGATGCCCTTCCTGTCACAACCCTTTTCTCAAGGGACAGAAACGCACTGACGGCTTTGCAGCTACTCTTTATGAAAGTCAGCAATGGTTCTTTTACATGCCTCACACCATAGACAGTGAGAGACATGGCCCACCTTTGATAACCCAGTTAGCCGCACTGGGGGGGGGGACAGTGACAACCCTGTAGGGACTCGAACCCCCAACCTTCGGATCAGTGATCCTGCGCCCGAACCACTACACCACCACTGCCTTACATCAGACCATTACACCACTGTGTCCCCTATATTCTCTCTCTCTCTCTCTCTCTCTCTCTCGCTCTCATGTTTTGTTGTGGTAAGTGTACTTATGATGACTTTTAGTTTGAATTCAGTTCTCATTTGAGGTCATCAAATGAAAGGACTCCATTGGATATCGGTTTTACCAAAGTTTGTGGGCTATCCTTGATTTCAAGTACACTTATCCAGGGTATTATTATTTATTTATTTTTAAAAATTATTTTTTATTTATTGTATTTGTTGTTCTATCTATTTGTATAACTAGTTGGTACCAATTTTTTATTTTATATATTATCTATACTTGTTCTTGTTTTATTTTTATTATTCTTTTCCTTTCGGCTGTTCCCTTCAGGGGTCGCCACAGCAAATGATCTGCCTCCATCTCTCCCTATCCTCTGCATCTTCTACTCTTACTCCATCTACCTTCATGTCCGCCTTCACCACATCCATAAATCTTCTCTTTGGTCTTCCTCTGGGCCTTCTGCCTGGTAGTTCCAACCTCAGCATCCTACTACCAATATACTCACTATCCCTCCTCTGTACATGTCCAAACCATCTCAATAGAGCCTCTCTGACTTTGTCTCCAAAACGTCCTGCATGTGCTGTCCCTCTGATGTACTCGTTTCTGATCCTATCCATCCTCGTTACTCCCAAAGAGAACCTCAACATTTTCATCTCTGATTGTTTTATTTTTATATACTTTATATTTTATTTGGTTTTCTATACTGTATATGAATACCTCATTTTATATCAGTAATGCAAATAATTTATCAGTTTACTTTATTTATTAGTAATACATCGGTGTGTGCATTGTACAAATAATTTTTGCTTTTTATGCCATCAAAGAAATAAAAAATTATAAACCATTGTATGATATCGTCTTCTCTTCTTTTCGGCTTTTTTTCGTACTCGAGAGTCGCCACAGCGAATCATCTGATTCGCACATTTGATTTGGTACAGGTTTTTACGTATACGTATTATTTGCGAATGTTGCAATCAAATAAAAACAATCAATCTTTACACTATCGTTCTCTGTTTTTAAGTGCTGTTCCTTTTTATTGTTACTCTTTTGAACAAGTTAATTATATGCTATATAAGTTATAATTGTCGTGTTTGGTAATTATAACTATTTATAAAAAATAAAAAAAAACACACAAAAATGCCACGGGAGATTCCCATAGAAACAAATGGACTTCCGGTTCATCGGGATTGTCCAATCAGAAGCGAGGTCACGGTCAAACGAAGGACCTCGCGAGATATTAAATACAGTACACTGACATGTCCCGCAGTTGTGGTGTTTGGGAACGAATACATAATTTTCGGTCGAAGATGGAGAGTCCTACAGTGAAAAAGAAAAGAATTGGGCGCTCTTGTAAACATTGTGACGCTGAACTTTGTCAGTCGCAGTATTCTGAGCATAAACAACGCTACTTTAGAAACGGAGTTTGGGAAAGAATATCCAAAAGCACCAGATGCGATGATGGACAGGAGCCGCTTTCATCCAATCAGAAGCATACAGGTGGGAGTTCCTCCTCCCCGCTGCTGTTCAGAGATCTCCAGCATAGAGAGAGTAAAGAAACTGCAAAACCCCATCCACCTCCTAATGACTTGGAAAACTACATAATAGAAGATAATGAAGAAATTCCCCCACCGACTGATCATCCAGACAACAGTAAGAAACACAATTTACTGTTTTATTAAACTAGTATATAGTATAGCATATTCTACTAGTAAACAATGGGGTTGTATGTTATTATTACCATAGCAGTTATTTTGAAGTGTTAACATACACAATAAAATCCTGAGTGTTCAAAATTTACCACTCAAAAGTTTTAATTTGAATCCAATTAGACATATATATCCCTTAGAGGATATTAAAGTGTCAGACACTTGGACTTCTTTCAAGTACATAAACTTGCATTTGTTTCATGATAATAAAAAGAGCAGCAGAATATCTTGTAAACTGGGATTACATTTGTTAAAATTGCATCCATATGAACAAAGAAAATACTTAAAAAAAAAAAAAGGTAGTTAGTGATATAATGCAAATCAATATTATTATCAGTCCCGTGATAGCTTGGTGAGCTGTCCAGGGTGTACTCTGCCCTCGCCCAGAGTTGGCCAAGATGGGTGTCAGCCTACCCGTGATGCTACTTAGGATTAAGCGGTTCAGAAAATTAATGAATATAATGATCAGTATTATTTAGAGGGAAAAAATATTGTGACAATACGGCTCAGTATTATTTAGAGGGAAAAAATATTGTGACAATAAGGCAGATTCCCAGGTAAATAGGCTTGTGGATGCATCAGTTGTGTAAAATTTTGAATGTTATTTTTTGTAAAGACATGATGAATAATCTGGACATAATTTGTTAGATAATTTGGAGAGAGGAAAAAAAAAGGCAAACCTCTATGCGAATGAAAATACTGTATTTTGAAGTGGCCTCACACACATTCTGGATGCAGCAAGATAAAGAAAAAAATGTCACTTAAGTGCGGCTTTCTGAGTGTCTAGTGTCATGGTTGGTTGGTGTGTATAACCTCAATATCATGATGTAATCATATGAAATATCATAGCTGGAAATTTGGATTATGATTGATGCAAGACATTAACTGGTTTCATATATTTAGTTTGTTCGAGGTCTGCAACACGTTCTTGGTTTCAAATCTTTGAAACCAAGATTTAAAAATGTATTGCAATTTATTTCAATCTGCTCCATATTGGGCTCAAAAGCTCATTAGTTCTTTTAATTTGCTAGCTGAAAGGCAATTTAGCAAATGTAGACGGGTATTTTGAACCTTCGCGGAATATTGAGATCACTTTTTGACAAATAATTTTGCATAAAAACGCATTGTTTAATTCGTCACCCAGAGTGAAAGTCAAAACTTGGGGATTTTTGCTGTATACCTTTTGTGTTCCTGATGTGAATACATATATTCAGCATGTCACTAATGCAGGAATTTGCATATTTTCCAGACGAAATAGAAGATGACCAGAGCATTGATTCCAGCGATACAGATTCATTGCAAGATGATGATGCAAACATTTCGTGTTTTCTGGTAAGAACGAAATTACTTTGACGTTAAACTTTTTAAGTTACCTACCGGCTTCAGAAGCTATAGATGGCAAACCCAAAATGTTCCTCCTGTTTACACACAATTTCCTCATGACCAGTTTAAAAAGCCAGAGTAAATTTAGAAGAAGACTTTAACACTGTATTGTAGTGGACAGAACTTCCAGGGTTCGAGCTCCATGTCTGGCGCATGTGTTGCATGTTCTCCCTTATGCTTGCGCAGCTTTCCTCCCACAGTCCAAAGTCATACATATTACTTGCCTTCAAGTGTGAATGTTTGACTTCCTGTGATGGTCTGATGAACCTGATCAGGATGTACCCCTGCCTCCCTGTGGCCGTAATAAAGGATAAAGCAGCCCAGAGAATGCAATTAAATAAAAGTGAGATATTTTATGACCTAAACTAGAGAATAAATGGCACCTTTGTAACTTAAATCGACATTAATGCGCTAAGTACCGTCTTTCCAGAATGTGTATGAAGCTCTTATTTTTAATTTGCATGGGATGAGTATCACAGAAAACTTCCAGAAATTGATGCAGAGTTTCTGAGAAACTTGGCAGTTGACCCCCCCCTCCCCTCAAGGTCCTGAGGTCATATGTAAATGGGAATGCTATGAGTTATACAAATGCAAATAAGGACAGTCAAGGTATTTTTGCTTGCTGCTGGGCCAGAGGTCATTTTTTAAAGACATTAACTAAATTTTAAGAATCTTTGGCACGTTACATTCTGTATTACTTTATTAGATTATGGACTCCTGAGATGTTACCAGGACGTACCCCATCACTTCTCTGAAGTGAGCTTGGATCGACTCCCGCTTACCCCTCTGTCCTGACTGATAAGCGGTATCGATAATGGATAGATATAAAATGTAGTCTTGTGTTTAATATTGGTCTCGTCACGAAACTGGTAGTGAAATGTGTGACACTGACATTTTACACTTTCTGCAGATTTAGAAGAACAGATTTTCCCTTTTTTTAAATTTTTTTAATGTATTAGGCCGATATGCATTAAAGCCTGGTAGATGCAGCATAATATTCCTTGGAGCAGCAGCAGCATCAAATTGTCAGTATATCGGCTCAGAAACACAATATGGAATATGGAATATAGAGAGAATGAACAGCCTTCTATTCACTAACAATAGCTTTAGCTAGTAATTGTGTAATTAGCTACATTGTGCTGATTTGTGCTTGACATGTTCAACTTTTCTTTATTATTTAAAGTTAATAAATGCCAATCCATCAGTGATCCATGGGAGCACAAGATACACCGTATAACCTGGACAGGAAAAGTTACGAATATCATTAATCCTGTTTCATGTCTGGTGCTTATTTACCAATTTTTGTACGCACATGCAAATTCCGTGGTTCATTGTGCGAGCACCTGTGTGCCGATTTATGTGGTTATTGGACTTGTGGAGACCTTAGCAGAGGCTTAGCAGGATGTTAAAATAATGAGGTATTTCTCTTGTCACAAAACTGAGTCTGGAAAATGTGTAAACTAGGCAGTATTTGAAGTATTTCAAAAAAATGTGTTCACCATATGTACATATGTGGATACGATTTTATTGCCCAGGCATGTACTAAAGAATTTGATAAACTTGCACATGGAAATATATGTATATAATGTACTCATCTTTTTTTGTTTTAGATCCATCTATGGAGTAAGCTACATTCAAAGAAGTTTGGACATTGTCAGCCTTGTGATCAATCCTGTTCACCCGGTTCTGCAGACGATGATAAGAAACTACTGACTGCTATAAGTGGTCTGTCTTGCCAGTTGACTCAGTTTGCTGCAGATGTGAATCAGCAACTGACTGCAGTAAACAGCAAGTTGCAGTCCATGGAAGCGAGGATGTCTGCTTTGGATGAGAAAGTATACTGTGGCTCCAGTGTGGAAGAGAGCAGGAGGAAAAGACGAGCACACAATCCCAGAATTGCGGTAAACAGAGTTGTTAAAAATACACATTCGTTATTCAAGTACGTAGATGTATGGATGGTTGAATAAAAGAACTTGAGTAGAAGTAGAAATACTGATTCAGTGTCAATACAGGTAGCATAAACGAGCACTGAGTTCTGATATGGACTCAAGTATAAATATAAAAAGTACCCCTGTGAAGGACATTTCTACTACACCACTAAATACTCTCTTTCTCTCTCTCTCTCTCTTACGTGCTTACATGCGTTCTGCTCTTTAACACTGCATTTGGTCAGCTCTGCTCACCTGTGCAGCCATAATAATAAATTTCACATCTATCTACATGCGCAACACTTCTGGAAACAATGAGATGTGTGGATTTCTCACATGTTATATATTTTTAACCCACTAGATTTGGTATGCAAGTTTATAAAATAAAAATACATCTCAAATTTATTGCAATTACTGATAAAGACTGTAAAAGGTACAGATACTTGTGTTGAAATTTGTGGAGTACGAGTAAAAACTTTCTATTGGAAATGTTAATACAGTGATCCCTCACATTCCACGGTTAATGGGGACCAAGACCCCTCCGCGACTGCTTATTTCTGCGAAGTGGGATCGACCCCCCCCCCCCCCCCCCGACTACCGTATGTGTATCTAATATCAATTAATACACATTCAACACAATAAATACACACAGACACACCCGCACTCAGATGCACGATTCACATAAAATGTAAGTAGTTTTGTTGGGGGGTTTTGGGTTGTTTTTTGTTTGTTTGGTTTTTTTTTGCATAATTGGCCTTGTTTTGCGACATTTGATTTAACTTTTTCCTCTGTTCTTCCTTAATTTCCTAATTTTAAAAATTTTTCGATGAATATTTTTGAAAAACCCACTATGCACTGAAGCACGAAGTAGCGAGGGATCACTGTACTCCAATATAAGACTGATATTCGAAAAATGTTCTTTAATACTTTCGGTCAGTGGCAGAATATTTTGTGGTAAAGTTTGTATTATTTACTAAAAGAGCTGGAGAAAAAAACGCTAAAAGACTAAAACTACACCAGTGCCTCAGTGCCACGTACAACGTGTTCACGATCAGGAAGTTGCAATGACTTTGATCTATGACCTCCAGTTCTAATTAGTTTATTCTTTAGTCTAACCTGAAGACGTAATGCATCTGACCCTGGTTATTGCTGACACGGAGGAATGAGCAGGACAGTCAGCAGGGGAGAGAGAAGCCGTTACGAATGACGAAGCCAATGTCACTAGCCGATCTAAAATAGAATGAATACACACAAAAAGTAGGTGGGGCTATCAGTAATTTTAGCTCCCAAAACTATATGTATAATGTATAGCTAAAATGTATAACAATTTGAAATGATTCTCATTCAATGACAAATCATGAATATAAACATGACTTTCAGGATTCTGCGGTTATTTTATAGAATTACGCAGTTTCATTTTAAATGCCTACAATATCTATTCATTACTTTTTTTTTTTTTTTTCCCCATAACTTTTTCAAACCAAATGCAACTAATAATACATCTCCCTTTGCTTGCTTAATGACTACATCTCCATCAAACAGAGATATAACATACTTAAATGCATACACTAGGCTTACTCATTGTATTTGTCAAAGTGCATCAGGGATGTTTTGCACTTGTAATAGCAGGACTGTCGGTAGTTTCCCCCGGCACAATCTGTGCCAAATATTTTGAATAAAGAACTGGTTCTTGGCCAGATGATGGTTGATGTAAATTTTTATGTATCCAGTGACCTCTGCGTGAAAGGGGAACTTATCCTTTATTCGCTATAGAAAAGGTGGAATGGATGTTGAGCTCTTCAAGCTTTCCTTTGCTCCATAGGGCCTTACCACACTCATGGACTATTTGTCTGTGAAAGTATAGAATATAATAATTTTCACATTGACATATTTATTTATATTGATTATATGGTATTTATCCCATTAGGGAAATCGTTTCCTCTGCATATAACCCCTCCAAAGTGGGCATCCACACACACACATTCCCTCTCGCTTTTTCTCTCTCCCGGAGCAGTGGGATGCCACACACACATTGGGGTGCCCGGAGAGCAGTTTGGGGGTTAGGAACCTTGGCTGAAGTGTGCTTCAGAAGTTTTTATGTGGAGGAAGGGAAGGTCCTGTACACACACGTACCATTTGGACACATTTTTCCTGCTGGTTTGGGAATATAATCAGACACGATTCGGTCCCAAAGCCTTTAACCATTAGGCTACGGCTGCCCTCGTTACGTAGAAGCTTCCCGTATAGTCAACCGGAACTTTGTAGCGCAGGCAGAAGCCATGAAGAGTTCAGCTTGCAGTCGCCAGAGAAGGAAAAAAGGTAAAGTCCATTGGGCTTTTTTTTACACCCGAGCCTAGTGGCTCATCAGTGCTTATCCCCGGTTTCCGTAGCGTGAAGCGACTAGGAGTACAACTCCTCCTGGATGGGACGCTCGTCCATCGCGGGTTACCTTCCCAGTATATTTTTACTGGTACCCATTTACACTGCTGAGTGAACAGAGGCACACTTATGGTTAAGACCTTGCCCAGGGGTTTTAGCACAGTGGGGGTCGAACTGGGATTTGAACACATAACCCCCTGATCATGAGCCCAGCACCCTAACCACGATGCCACCGGCCCCGTCAGAGAAGGAAAAGGGTACAATTTATTTATTCGCTGGGCTGGTGGAACTTTGTTGTTGTCAATCGATTAGACATTTTAAGATACTTATATTTATTAACATGGTAAATTATTTGTTTATTTACAGCTGCCCTTGCAATACTATTTACAGAGAACCCTGCAGAAAATGTCCAGCACATATAGATGTGTACAATCCGTTCTGACCTAAAAATGACAGCAGCATAAACTGAAGTATTTAGTTTCATATAAAAGTGCTTGCAGCAGGCTGATGAACCTAAAGATGACCAAATCATTACCATGCATAAACATAAATTGCATAATTTTAAGACGTTACGCTAAATTTTTAGCTTCAGTAGTCGTCGTCGTCTCACCCCCCCCTTTCTTAAAGGAGAGAGACGAGGGCTTGAGCCGAACCAGTGAGTTTATTCACGGCTGACTTTCATCTTGTATTTTGTAGGAAGCGGTACGTCGACTTCACAACTCTGAAGCAAATTGTAGACGCTACAAACCAGACCAGAGGTAAGAAAACATAGGCTGCATGCACTCTGCTGCATAAAAGTGAATAAATACTTCATCTGATGATATCTTGATGATATTTTTCAGTCTGAGTTCTCCTCACAATGAGGCGGTCACTTCTGATTTGGTCCGAGCTTTAGCTATAAATCTGGATTTGCAGAGTGTGGATAACGATGCTATTCTGTGTAAGAAACCTTAACTCTTTTGTGTTTGCTTTTACTGTGGTTAGAATGTCCTTTATTTAAAACCCATTTAATTGGTTTTCAGCTGCCTGCAAGACCTACTATGAGACAGTACGTAGGAACTTCCGCTACAGTCAACCGGATCTTGCGGCTCAGGCAGAAGCCATGAAGAGTTCAGCTCGTAGTCGCCAGAGAAGGAAAAGGGTACAATTTATTAGATTAAATTCGCTGGGTTGGTTTAACTTTGTTATTGTCTGAGTTAGATGTTTTTAAGTTATTTATATTTATTAACAATGGTAAATTGTTTTTGTTTACAGCTGTTGGAAGCAAGGCAGAGTGTACTAGCTGCAGATGAGCTGGACTTCTGGAGGGGTGTCACGATCGATATGATGTCAGACGAGGAGGACGGCACCTTTGAAGGGGTTTCAGGCTGGATTGTGCGGCCTCCATCCTATCGCAGCCAGAAGCTCACCGACCTCTGTGCCATACTCCAGGCAAGACTGGATGCGAATCCAAAGTACACAGCTACACATCACAGACGTCTGCACATCGGTCCTGATTCAGAGAGAGTTCCACCAAATACATACGACCCAGATGCGGCAGAAAGACATTTCAAGGCTCATTTGATACCCTCAGTCTGACGAGAGGATAAATGATTAGTGCCAGACAGTGGATGTATACATGTGCATGCTACTGGCTAGACAAGTAGTTGTTTACAATTGTTTGTGTATTTTGCTATTTCCATTTGCTGTTTCTGTGTCTCAAAAAAAAAACTTGAAGATCGTTCATTATGTTTACCGCTTTTGTATCAAGGTCACATGGGAAGTTGGAGCTAATCTCCAAAGACTTCAAGTCGGACACAGTATACACCCTGAACAGGTTGCTAATCCATCACAGGTGTAATACAGATACAACCAACCATATACACATATGGAAAAATTTAGAGTAGGGACACGCCCATGAGGGGCGAACCCACAACCTTCTAGCAATGAGGAGACTGTGCTAACCACTGCGAGCAAATGGGTTTTTTTTTCTTCCCACCAATAAATTATTAGTCTTGCCAATGATTGTCTTTTGTGTGAGCAACACGGAAGGTACAGTGATGTGCCGATTTTTATTCTGCGGGTAATTTTGTGCGTTTGTCTGTGTCCGTTATTACCTTTCCTGGGAACTACGGACAATAAATTAGAAAACATGCTCTAAGTGGTGGTGGTGGTGATCTTCAACAACCTTATCCAAAGCATGTTTTTTTTTTTTTTTTTTTTTTTTTTAATTATTTTTAATGTTATTCCAACTGAGCAGTTGATACTGTAGGATTTTGCTCAAGGGCCCAATCCGACTCCAACCCCCCCCAACGCTAAGTAGGCACTGTATCAAAGAGTTTGTGACGCTTCCCGAAGGCTTTAAAGGAAAGCTTTTGTGTTATCATTTTGTATTAAATCTCAAACTTATTCAAGTAGATTCAAAGTTTGGACTCTGGCTTGGCCAGTTGATCGATTTCAATGCTCTAGATTGTTAATTATACAGTTTTAGATGAATATTTGGGATCATTGAATTCCTGTGTTCACCTCCACAGCAGGAAGGCCTGGGCATGATTCATGGACTTGGGTGTGGCGTTTGCGTGCTCACTCCGTGCTTGCAATGGTTTTCTCCAGGAACTCTGGTTTCCTCCTATGGACCACAAACAATTCTGTTTGATTGTGAGCGTAGATGGTTGTGTGTGTTGGCCCTGCTATTGCCTAGTGAGCTGTTCAGGGTGTTCTCTGCCCCTCGCCCAGCCTCCCCGTGACCCTAATTAGAATTAAATGGCTTTGAAAAGAAGAAAAAAAAGAATGTCTTCCTGATATATTAAACAATTGCTGTTTCTCTTAATTGTTACAAAAGCTCTAATAAATTAATTACGCACTGTATTTATTTGCTTTTAGACAGAAGTGTGTAATGAGGTGTTTATTTATTTTCTGTTTATTTTTGCTCCAATTAAAAGCACTCAAAATTTACATTGGCGTTACAAAGAGAACACACCGTGCCCTCTCGTCCATTGGAAATGGGCCCCAATCAAACCGAGTAGCAACCAGATCCAAATCCATGTTGATTTGGGTTTGAGTGGGTCGACTGGTATTGTCCGACTCGGCTTTGTGATCCGACTCTTGACGCGATTGAGTCGGAGATCAGACAGATATCAATTTTCATATGAATTGCACCACCTTGGCTGCAAAGTATTGAGATTTCATTTCACCTTGACATGCAAATGCAACTTTGGGATGAGGGGGAAACAGCCAGCATGACATTGGGGACGATGAGTGGCATGCAGGAACCATGCATCGCAGCCATTGCTTTTCAATGTGGAACAAAGTGAAACGCTCAGTCATCATTTCGTTGATTATGCATTGAGTGGAAAGCAATTTAATGATGACATCATGGCATGTGGAAATGCAACAGAAGTCCACGACCCATTTTCTTTTATGAAAAATACATGTGGAAATCATGCCACCAGAAACTAACCGCTATTCAGTCCCTACTCTCTGAATTAAACAGGGACCTGACTGAGGAAAAATGGTCTGATATGTTCTCAAAATTAATGGATCAAACCCACAGGACAGAAAAGTCATGTTTGGTGTCTGTGTTGCTGTAAAACAACACTTCAAGCCATTTGTTTATCCCTTCAACCCTCAACCCAAAGTCACTTTTACATTTCAAGGTGACAATGAAATCCTTTACCGAACTAAAAAACAGAAGGGACCGAATGTGTCTCATGCAAATAGGGGTGCACAGTGCTGTGTCCTACAGGCACTTACCATACACACACACACACACACACAAAGGGAAAACAGCTCCACAATTCTCAAGTGTAAAGCAACAGACACAACGTGAGGTAAACACGTTTAATTTTAAACGAGTTGAATAAAACATGGGCACCGTGGGGTCGTGGTTAGTATCTGCACCTCACAGAGAAACGGTCCTGACGTTGAGGCCCGAGCCCTGTGTACAGTTTGCATGTCTTCTCAGTGCTTGAGTGGGTTTCTTCCTCTCAAAGTCCAAAGGCGAGCACATGAGGCTAATTAAGTCTTACACACACCCTCAAGTGTAAATGTGTCCGCCCGGAGATATGGATACAGCGCGCCACAGAAAGCAGGAAAGATCTCCGGCGGTGAGGGGTCCATGACCCTTGACCCTCAGACATAAGGATGGGACAAGATGACGACAAAACAAGACATGAGTTCTGAGTACAATCACTGACGCTGCACTACAGCGGATGGCTGTTCCTGTTCGGATGCGTCTCCTGTTTGGTAGTCGTACACGGCATTATATGAGAATCAAAATTCCCGACTTATTGTTATTGTACTTATTATTGCGATGGAGGCGGGAGAGTGGCTGACATCTCTGATGCTTTGATTGGTCACTTTGAATATGGATCATAATGCTTAATTAAAATTGTAAGTGTGGCGCAGTGGCATTGTGGTCAGCATTTCTCACCGCAAGAAGGTGATTGGTTCGAGCCCCGTGTTGCATGCAGGGAACTCGCTTATCTTTACAGTCACAAAACAGCAGGTAACATCAGATCCTTGACAATAATGTATTTGTAATATTTTATGAAATACAGTATAGGTTGTTGACGTTGTGTCCTATAAAAAATTTCTGTGTGAATGATAATTAGATTGGGCAGTGGTGGGGAGGTGGTACGATGGCCTGGTGGTAAAGGTGCTGGATCGCTGATCCTAAGGTTGGGGGTTCGAGTCCCCCAGGGAAGCTGACTGGGTTATCAAAGGCCGGCCATGTCTCTGTCTATGGTGTGAGATTCATGTAAAAGAACCATTGCTGACTTTCGATAAGAGTAGCTGCAAAGCCGTCAGCGTGTTTCTGCCCTGCAATGGACTGGTGAGCTGTCCAGAGTGTACTCTGCCCTCACCCAGAGTCGGTCGAGATGGCTCCCCGTGACCCTAATTAGGATTAAGTGGTTCAGAAAATGAATGAATGAAATGAATGATAATTAGATCCGTCAGGTTTTTATCCTCTGTAGAGTAGTGGGGCTGTCCCTCAGAGATAGGACGAGAACCTCAGACGTCTGAGAGGAGCGCGGAATAGAACCACAGCTCGTCCGTGTTGAGATGATTGGCCTGGTAGAGGTGGCTCGGGCAGCTGATTAAAACGCTTCTCGCTGGTATGGTGTTTATGGCAGGTCTACTCGAGAAGAGACCACGGGGTCGACCCAGAACACACCGGAGGGGCTTTGTCTCTCGACTGGTCAGGGAACGCCTCTGGTGATCCGTCTGCAGTTTGTGAGCTGTGTATTAAGACTAGTGGAAGTGACGACGCGGAGAGAGATGCAAATAAAGATGATGAAAGCAATGCAACAAAAACCATAACCTTGAAACGCACACAGGCGTTTTTAGCCAACGGGGAACGGATGGAAGGTTTATTGCTTGATCCTTCCCTGGTCATATTTTCTTTTTATTCATTGTGGCCTTTTTATATAACGGATCGCATCGGTGAGCTTCTGGTGCTGTGCTTCGACGACTCCCAAGTGTTGGTGGCAACTGGCACTTGGTTAGTACGTGTCCTGACTTTTATTCCATTAAAAGTCTTTGGGCTGTGCTGGAGAAGACTTTATGGAGTGGCTCAATTTTCACTTTCAGGATGTTGGTGAAAAGCCCCATGACAACATTCAATTATTAAGGTTGTTGAAACATCACCATGGTGATTGCACCCCATAATCCAGGCTACTGACTCATTTTTTTTTAATAATGTTTATCATTATTTACATTATGATGATCATGATGATGATTATTATTATTTAGTTATATTGCTACATTTATTTTGAAACAATTTAGTTTTAATTGTAGATCATTTTAAGCATCAATTACTGGAAAGCAAAATGATTGACAATAGAATAAGAAAATGTAATGCTTGGAATTATAAACGATCAAAAACAATCAGAATTTGATTCCTATTGATTTTATATCAAGAAATATTAGGTTTTGTTTAGCCATTTTCAAAACATTATTAATTAGTATCACATTATTATTATTATTATTATTATTATTATTATAATGATAATAATAAAATGTTACCACTGGCTTTCTTTGGTGAAATCAAGATACAGGGATCCCTCACTTTCCGTGATTAATGGGGACCGAGACCCCTCCGCGACCGCCGATTTCCGTGAAGTAGGATTGACTCCCCCCGAATGACGTATACGTACATGTATATATGTATATAATCTCAATAAATACATATTCAATGCTATAAATGCTTATAATAACAATTAAATATTCAAAAATAATGTATAAGATGTAAATAAAATATAAATATACATACAGACGCACATAGATGCACACCTCACATAAAAATGTAAGTAGTTTTGTTGTGGGGTTTTGGGTTGTTGTTTTTTTTTTTGCATAATTGGCCTTGTTTTGTGGCATTTTCCTTAACTTTTCCCCTATTTTTCCTTAATTTCCTTCTTTTTTTTTTTCGATGAATATTTTTGAAAAACCCAGTACAGTATTTGCACACTAGCATACTACTGCAGCGCCCCCTTCTGTCAACCAAAGGTGGTTGCAAGAGTTTAAATGCATTACGAATACCGCACGGAAAGGCTGATTTCTCAGAACAAGAAAGTTTGATGCTGAATTACTTGCAAAATGTCTTCAGATAAAATAAATAAGTACAGAACAAAATAAAGCATCTCCGTACTCAATATCTTATCTTCAATACAATCTTTTATTCCAGCCAAACCACTTTCAGGCTTCATTATGAAACACCATCAGTTCAGTTCGGAACACATTTGCTGCAAAATAATAAACGTCGGTAGATTTCTGTTTAATTTGTGTGGCCACAATGGCAAGTAGTGCAAGAGTTAAAACATGATGTTTAACGTGATGGTGCCCTAAAACCAGCCTGTACATTCCTACCCTCACAGAAACACTTACACTGGGTGCACCTCAAATTCACAGCCCAAACCATGTCTGGAAACCGATTGAAACAAAAAAGGTGCAAAACACTCATAACAAATACATATAAATAGTATAAATAGAATTATCTACAAGTATTCTACAGTTACTCACACAGACATTTAACTTGTGAATACTTCTACAGTACAGTATTTACATCATTAGAAGATTTCAAATTTACATATAAAAAAAACCTTGTGGGGTTTTTTGTCTGTTTTCGTGCCATAAGAGAAGCAGCAGAACATGTTTTATCCATCTTAAAAAAAATAAAAATAATAAAAAAAAGTCAAATTTTCACTTCAACTACAAATCAAATCAATCATTTGAGGCTTTAAGCTTAAATAAAATGTAGGTATTTACCACATTCGAAATTTGAGCTCCCTGCATCAGCCTTTTTATTGCAGGAAACTGATTACAACCATCCACAGGCTCCTACTGGGGGATCATACTAGCCAAGCCACACCAAGCCATGATAAATAATTGGCGGCCATTTTGCTGACGTTGAATTTGACCTACGATGACCTTTTCAGGAGCTCATCTCAGATGGTGCAATGTCAAGCAGTTCTTGAGACTTCTGCGTGAAACAAATTGAGATATAGACATGTTAAACAACAATAAATAAGTCAATAAATCATCACGGCTGGCAATTATTAACTGATTCATTGGTTCGTTTTCCAAGCCGCTTATTCCTAATTAGGGTTGCGGAGAATCTTGAAATAAATTGTCGAAATTAAAAAAGACAAACTTGAAATCATAAAGTCTTTGAAATACAGCTCTCTAGGCCATCACAGTGCCAACGCTCACACAACCATTCAGTCACACTGAACATGCACTACTGTGCATATTTTTGGATTGTGGGAGGAAACCGGAGTACAGTACCTGAAGGAACCCACGCAAGCTCGGTTGAGAACATGCAAACGCCACACAGAAACACATACATATAAATACACATTAATGTGTACATTCCCGAGCTGGGAATTGAACAAAGATCTTATTAATGTTCTGGGCCAGTGGTGGCCTGGTGGTTAAGGGTGCTGGATCGCTGATTCTAAGGTTGAGGGTTCAAGCCCTACTCTCAACTGGTTGTCACTGCCCCTCCCCCCAGTGCAGCTAACTGGCTACCAAAGCTCGGCCATGTCTCTGACTGTCAATGGTGGGAGGTTCATGTGAAGGAACCATTGCTGACTTTCGTCAAGAGTAGCTGCATAGCCGTTAGCGTGTTTCTGCCCTGTGATGGCCTGGCGAGCTGTCCAGGGTGTACTCTGCCCATACAGAGAGTAAGCTGAGATGGGCATCAGCCTCCCCGCGACCCGAATTAGGATTAAGCGGTTACAGAAAATGAATGAATAAAAAAAATAACTGTAAAAGTCTCATACACCAGCAACAATACTTCGATCCCTTTGTCCTCCTGACACTGTTCAGAATTCACGCCGGTGGTACAACTCTGGATCGTAGTACTTGGTAACTACAACACGATTTGCAAACTTTCGTCCAGTCAGAGCCTGCATCGCCATCTGACAGTCTGCCGCTGAGCCGTACTCCACAAATATCTGTAACATAGATATTAAAAATGAACAGTGGGTACATACGGTCCTGTGATTACTGTGTAAACAGGACCAATTACAAAACATTATTTGAGCATGTGTTTGCCTTTAATTCCATTCATTTATTTTCTGAACCACTTAATCCTTATTAGGGTCACAGGAAGGCTGGCGTCCATCTCGGTCGACTCTGGGTGAGGGCACAGTACATCCTGGACAGCTCGCCAGGCTATCACAGGACAGAAAGATACCCTTGAAGAAAGTCAGCAATGGTTCTTTTACAGCGTCCCACCACAGACAGTGTGAGACATGGCTAGCATTTGATAACCCAGTTATCTGCAATGGGGAGGGACAGCAATGACAACAATGACCACCTTACCACTGGGCTACCACTGCCCCATGTACGCCTTTCACATGCGATGCACACATATGATCAGCTGCTCACACAACTTATTTGTACATAATGTGTACATGACGATTCCCACCTTTGCACTGCCCTTATCTGTACATAATGGCTTCTAACTGTACATACTGCACATTTTGTATATACAGGGCTCCCTCACTTTCCGCGGTTAATTGGGACCGAAATCCCCCCATGACCGCTGAATTTCACGAAGTAGGATCGACCCCCCCCCTAACTGACATACATGTACATGTGTATATAATATCAATAAATAGATATTCAATGCTATAAATGCTTATAATAACAATAAAACATTCAAAAAGGATGCATACGATGTAAATAAAATATAAATACACACATACACATACATTTTTATGTGAGGTGCATATCTGAGTGTGTGCACGTGTGCACGCGAACACAGACGTGCGCACCTCAAATAAAAATTTAAGTAGTTTTGTTTGGAGGTTTTGGGTTGGTTTTTTTTTTTGTTTTTGTTTGTTTGGGGGGGTTTGTTGTTGCTTTTTGCATAAGTGGCCTTGTTTTTGTGGCATTTTCCTTAACTTTTTCCACTATTCTTCCTTAATTTCCTTATTTTTTAATTTGATGAATATTAAAAACAAACAAACAAAAAAAAACCCATGATGCACTGAAGCCACATGAATTGAAGCACGAAGTAACGAGGGATCCCTGTATTGCTCTCTCTCCACTTCTGATTGGATGCTAAACTGTATTTCATTACTCTGTATGTGTACATGTGCAATGACAATAATGTTGACTGTAATCCAATCAACCAAGCCAAAAGTATTTTATCAAGGTGGCCCTGCCCGCAAAGATGTCATGCATTAAGCCTTTCCTTGTAAACTAAATACACAATTAAGGTAAAGTCCTTTAGGCTTTTTACACCCGAGCTTCGTGGCTCATCAGTCCGGTGCTTATCCCCGGTTTCCATAGCGTGAAGCGACCAAGAGTTCAGCTCCTCCAGGATGGGATGCTAGTCCATCGCAGGTTACCTTCCCAGTATATTTTTACTGGTACCCATTTATACTGCTGGGTGAACAGAGGCACACTTGTGGTTAAGACCTTGCCCAAGGGTCTTAGAACAATGAGGGACTACCTGAGATTTGAACACACAACCTCCCGAGCATGAGCACAGCAACCTAACCAGTATGCCACCGGCCCCACAGTACCTAAAGTCTCGTTTTTCCTTTAAATTACAATGTGTTTTGATAAGAAAAGTCTTTCTTTATTCATGTTTAAATTTCTCTACTTGAGTTTACATTTAATTGTTCCCAAATAAGGGCGGCACGGTGGCGTAGCGGTTAGCATGTCCGCCTCACAGCAAGAAGGCCTGGGTTAGATTCCAGGCCTGGGCATTTCTGTGTGGAGTTTGCATGTTCTCCCCGTGCTTGCGTGGGTTTCCTCCGGGTACTCCGGTTTCCTCCCACAGTCCGAAAAACATGCACAGTAGGTTAATTGGCTGTTCAAAATTGCCCGTAGGTGTGAGTGAGTCCGTATGTGGCCCGGCGAACCATACGGTAGATCCTTGTGATCACAGCCATGACAATCCCTGTATGAGCATCATTCAAGCTTCAGGGATCGACGTCCATTCCTCGTGATTGGATGTAGACGTAGATTTGTTTATTTATATTTAAATTTCTCTACTTGAGTTTACTTGTCATTGTTCGCAAATAAGGGCAGCATGGTGGTGGAGTGATGAACACATCCGCCTTAGAGCAAGCAGTTCCTGGATTTGAGTCCGACGCTCAGACCTTTCTGTGTGGGGTTTGCATATTCTCCACATGCTTGTTTGGGTTTCCTCTGGGTACTCTGGTTTTCTTTCACAGTCCAAAGACATGCACTAGCCAGTTCCAGGTTGACTCTAGACACGGATATGAGTGCAAATGGTGGTGTGAGTACTGCACCGGCGAGTTGTTTAGGGTGCACCTGCCTTTGCCCAATGTTGGGTGAGATAGACCCCAGCTTTCCAATTAAGCGCTTTGACTAACGAGTAAAAAGTGATCGTGAAGGAAAAAGGGCAGTGAGTAGTTATTGAACAGAAAACAATTTCAGTAACCCAATCAAGAAATGTGTAAAATTATTTCAAAATTTCTCTTTATGCTTTACTGCAACACCAGATACCATCACACTCCTACATACAGCTTTATTCAGCTATTCAGCCATAAAGAGGCATACATGTACTGTACGTGGACAAACCTTCCCACAGCCAGGCACTTCCACTCCATGGACAGGTCGAGGGATCTCAACTGAGCGCACGCTTCCATATTTACAGCACTCGTCCCTGACGTCCTCCAGGATCTCTTCATAGTCATCATCATCAATCAGCTCCTCAGGCAGCACCATGTTTAGGAGGCACAGCACTGTAGTGGGCATGGTCGAGTTCTGCAGCCTCTGCAGCCCAGGCACCTGCAGGCTCACCGGACTCTCTGTGAGCACAGTCTATCGGGGAAAACATGAATGAAAATCCATTTGATTTCTGGTAAGCTACTTTCCTGTAGAATATTTACATTACGTCTAATGAAATCTGAATAAGTCGTGAAGACATTTAAAAAAAAAAAAGTAGATCCACAATGTGATTACTGAGACGTCTTTTGGTACCTGGAGGTTGTATACATTAAAAAAGATTAATAAAAATCTCCATGGAATTTGCTTACATTTACAAGGTACCTACATAAAGGAAAACAACAACAAAATCAATTAAAAAAAAATATGACTGATGGCCAGAAAGAAAAATAAAAACATAGCACTCATAGTGGCCTTGAAGAAAAATTACATGTACTCACCGCATTTGCACTCTTTGCCCCCACACTGGCACGCTGGACGATGAGCTTTTTATCACCAAGCTGCATTCCATTCAGCCCTGCCACTGCCTAAATCCAAAACATGAGTCATGCCTTTGTTATTAAAATGATAACAGCTGTAGTTGTGCTTATAAAGCAACCAATATTAAATATTACACAGATATTTGGACTTCATATTTATAATATCAAATATTAAATCAATATTACATGCCCATGATGTTCAGGTACTTGCACAGCTCTGCATTTTATTCTGCCATGGAAATCACTGAACGGGTTCAAGAGCAGTTCCACTTCACCTCAGTTCATTTTAAACAAGCACTAGCCCAGTGAAGGATCATGTTTATATTTTGCGTCTTCTTTGAATGATAGCAGTTTAAATTCCATTTGGCACAAATGACTGCTCAGAGACAATGAATTCTGGAAGTGTTCCTGAGCCCATGCAGTGATTTTCATCACAGAAACAAGCCTGTTTTTACTGCAGTGCTGACTAATAGTCTTGCCTAGTGCACATAGAGATTTCTTAAAATTCTCTGAACCTTTTGACATTGTGTATTGTAGATTATGAAATATTCAAAGTCAATTCAAAATATATGGTGAAGAACATTCTTCAAAAATTAGTCCGCAATTTGTAGAAACAGGTTTTGTTATGGTCTGTGCTGGCTGGCGGCATTAACTCTCTCTTTATTCATTGCAGGCGCTAGCGAGGGGCGTGGCTGTTGCATGTAGGCGAGGTCCAGAGAACGCGCCTGTGTCCAATCAGCAATCAGCGAGCAATAAATGGGAGCAGCGCGCTTCCCTCCGATGTCAGAAGATTGTCCCCAGCGATTCCGTTTCCCTGCTATCTCTCTGACCCCTGGAGTCCTGCTTCGTGCTTGACCAGTTTCCTTCGATTAAATTTCCACTGATTTAGATTTTCCAAAAGTGCAAAATAAAATAGTTGAATCATCTTACATGGTCTCCTGCATCTTTGGGTCCGACGCGTATGCTCCAGGTGCAACAGGTTTTTTTGCCCATTTTCTACCCAATCATTTGTTTGTGGCATTTTTCAAGTTACCTTTTTACTCTGTTTGGAGCCGGTGGTGAAGTGGTTAGGGTACTGTACTCATGATCAGGAGGTTGTGTGTTCAAATCCCAGTTAGACCCCCCACTGTGCTGAGACCCCTGGGCAAGGTCTTAACCACAAATGTGCCTCTGTTCACCCAGCAGTATAAATGGGTACCAGTAAAAATATACTGGGAAGGTAACCTGCGATGGACTAGCATCCCATCCAGGAGGAGTTGAACTCCTAGTCGCTTAACGCTATGGAAAAACGGGGATAAGTACTGGCCTAATGAGCCACTATGGCTTGAGTGTAAAAATCCCAACGGACTTTACCGGTATCCAGTCATGTTACTGACATGTTGTCAATTAACCAAATTCAGTTATAAAATGTTTCTCCGGTTCAAAATGTTACTCCCTTTCTTTTTTCTTCACTTTTCCAGCCTCTTTTTCACCCAAAACCAACAGTTTTGAAACAAGCTGCCATCAAATTCAAAATGAGCTCATTATTTTCAGGTAATAGTAAAATGTCTCACTTTTAATATCATTGAGTTATGTTATTATTTACATTTTGCACAGTGTCCCAACATTTTTTGGAACTGTGAATTCAATATGTCCCCGCTGTGATGTGTGATAATACAGGCAATCAATAACCTAGAAATTATTTGATTATCAAGAAGCAACAGTATTTTTTTTTAATTTTACTTTAAATATCATGTCTATACCTGTTCAGTGGTACTAATCTCCACATATTCACAGAAAGCATAGCCTTTGGACAGTGAAGTAGTACTGTCTTTCACAAGGTTGAAGGCTTTGAGAGGTCCAAATGATGTCAAAAGCTCCTTAACCTGAGCAGGAGAAAAAAAAATACCAAATTTTATGACAGCTATGAGGAGGACAAGAGGGGAATAAACAAAAACTTATTGACTAATATACGGGGGAAAAAAAAAAAAAAATCAACTGGTAATATGAGATGGCATTAAAACTCCCAAACCACTACAGATGTCTTTATGCTACACCATCTCTGATGATCAAGTATTAAAAAACTTGTGGATAGTCTTACATTAAAAGAGCAGCGATTTCACTCCATGTTTTAACGTGCAAAGGTTTAAAGTATGAAAGGAAAACATTCACATTATAAGGATCCATTTAAATACCACCAACAGTGCAATTTTTGCTTTTAAATTCAACCCACCAGAGCTAAACATCTTACACCCGCCCTGCCCCGACCCTTAGAAATCCCTGAGTGGGTCTGCGCGCTCCAAAAGAGCGATGGGAGGAGAAAGAGTGGCAGCCACCGGGGAGGAAATGCCCCTGCTGGCAGGTAGTTGATCCGAGTGAGGTACGGAATGTCTTACTTGCCTTGTATTACATGTTGACATGGCAGCAGTAGATCAGTAATAGTGAACAAATTATGAGCGCAGACTTAACGATCTTACAGGCCCCTAGCTGGGGACAAAGTGGGGGGAACAAAAACGAAAAAGCTGTGAGTTTCAGGGCAGTGACAGCGACTGCAAGATTTTTTTTTTTTTAATATGAGAAGAAAAAGAATACATTAATCTTCATTTGAGTCAAGTTTGCACTGGACTTATTTTCCAATTAGAGCTTGCTTAATCATTACTAGTCTGCACGTAATGTAAAGTTCAACAAGGATAGTAACCCTACCACACATAATACTAGAATGAGAGAATGTAAAGAGATCCAGTCATAGGATCCACCCAGTATAAAACCAACAGGCCTTTAATAGCCATTACTATTGATCTATTGGATATTTCAATGTGACACCAAGCCAGCTGGTCACAATGGGAACTACAGAAAAATAAAATGCTACCCAGCATATTCATGAGTAATGACATATTGTTTTATAATTAGAATATATATACAGTACTGTGCAGTTTGTGCAGGCAAGCTAATGGTTTTATAAACATTTTAACATGTGTACTTTATGTAATCTGCATTGCTGTTTCAATAGCAAAAAGCAGTTTATATATATATATACACACACACTATATATATATATATATATATATATATATATATATATATATATATATACATATATACATACACACACACACACACACACTATAATATAATGTTTGTGTGTATATATATATATATATATATATATATATATATATATATATATACATACATATATACATACATACACAGACACACACACATTTTATATATATATATATATATATATATATATATATATATACATACTAGTCCTTCTCAAAAAATTAGCATATTGTGATAAAGTTCATTATTTTCTGTAATGTACTGAAAAAAATTTAACTTTCATACATTTTAGATTCATTGCACACCAACTGAAATATTTCAGGTCTTTTATTGTTTTAATACTGATGATTTTGGCATACAGCTCATGAAAACCCAAAATTCCTATCTCAAAAAATTAGCATATCATGAAAAGGTAGTCTAAACGAGCTATTAACCTAATCATCTCAATCAACCAATTAACTCTAAACACCTGCAAATGATTCCTGAGGATTTTAAAAAGTCCCAGCCTGGTTCATTACTCAAAACCACAATCATGGGTAAGACTGCCGACTTGACTGCTGTCCAGAAGGCCATCATTGACACCCTCAAGCAAGAGGGTAAGACACAGAAAGAAATCTCTGAGCGAATAGGCTGTTCCCAGAGTGCTGTATCAAGGCACCTCAGTGGGACGTCTGTGGGAAGGAAAAGGAGTGGCAGAAAACGCAGCACAACCAGAAGAGGTGACCGGACCCTGAGGAAGATTGTGGAGAAGGGCCGATTCCAGACCTTGGGGGACCTGTGGAAGCAGTGGACTGGGCTACAGGTGCTGCATTCCCCAGCTCAAGCCATTTTTGAACCAGAAACAGCGGCAGAAGCGCCTGACCTGGGCTACAGAGAAGCAGCACCGGACTGTTGCTCGGTGGTCCAAAGTACTTTTCTCAGATGAAAGCAAATTTTGCATGTCATTCGGAAATCAAGGTGCCAGAGTCTGGAGGAAGACTGGGGAGAAGGAAATGCCAAAATGCCTGAAGTCCAGTGTCAAGTACCCACAGTCAGTGATGGTCTGGGGTGCCATGTCAGCTGCTAGTGTTGGTCCACTGTACTTTTATCAAGGGCGGGGTCAATGCAGCTCGCTATCAGGAGATTTTGGAGCACTTCATGCTTCCATCTGCTGAAAAGCTTTATGGAGATGAAGATTTCATTTTTCAGCACGACCTGGCACCTGCTCACAGTGCCAAAACCACCGGTAAATGGTTTCCTGACCATGGTATTACTGTGCTCAATTGGGCTGCCAACTCTCCTGACCTGAAGCCCATAGAGAATCTGTGGGATATTGTGAAGAGAAAGTTGAGAGACACCAGACCCAACACTGTGGATGAGCTTAAGGCCACTATCGAAGCATCCTGGGCCTCCGTAACACCTCAGCAGTGCCACAGGCTGATTGCCTCCATGCCACGCCGCATTGAAGCAGTCATTTCTGCAAAAGGATTCCCGACCAAGTATTGAGGTCATAACTGCACATAATTATTTGAAGGTTGACCTTTTTTGTATTAAAAACACTTTTTTGTTGATTGGATGAAATATGCTAATTTTTTGAGATAGGAATTTTGGGTTTTCATGAGCTGTATGCCAAAATCATCAGTGTTAAAACAATAAAAGACCTGAAATATTTCAGTTGGTGTGCAATGAATCTAAAATATATGAAAGTTTAATTTTTATCAGTACATTACAGAAAATAATGAACTTTATCACAATATGCTAATTTTTTGAGAAGGACTAGTATATACACACACACATTATAATATAATGTTTGTGTGTATATATATATATATATATATATATATATATATATATAAGATAATATATACAGGGATCCCTCGCTACTTCGCGCTTCAATTCATGCGGCTTCAGTGCATCGCGTTTTAAAAAAATATTCATCGAATTAAAAAAGAAGGAAATTAAGGAAGAATAGGGGAAAAAGTTATGGAAAATGCCACAAAAACAAGGCCTAAACTGGGTCTGTGTGGGGTCCTTTTAGATATAGAATTTTTATGTGTTTACAGTATTTTATAGCAGTTTGTGTGTTGTTGATTTGAGCCTTCTTTTCAGTTTGAAACTTGACTCCTTGAACAACTGCACAATAATTCCTGTCTGTGTAAAAAACACAAATGGCTATTAAAAATCCTAAATCCTAAACTAACATAAATAAAAACAATCCAAAATCTCCCATCAAAACTACTTACATTGTTGTGAGGTGCGCATCTGAGTGCGTGCACGTGCATCTGCGTGCGGGCATGTGCGCACATCTGTATGTGTGTGTACTGTATTTATATTTTATTTGCATGCATTATTTTTTTTTATGTTTAATTGTTATTATAAGCATTTATAGCATTGAATATGTATTTATTGATATTATATACACATACACATGTACACTACATATACGTTAGTTGGGCGGGGGAGGTTGATCTTGCTTCGCAGATTTCGGTGATCGCGTGAGGATCTTAATTCCAGTTAACTGCGGAAAGTGAGGGATCCCTGTATATATAATACACACGCACACACACACACACACACACACACACACACACACACACACGTTTTTGTCTAAACTATGGATTCTGACCTACATTCAAGCTCTAAGTTGCAAATCTTTGAGGGCTGTAGTGAGCCGTTATTGCATTTTGAATTGTGAAAGTAACTGAAGTTTGCAAAAATGACTTAAGCATTGACGAGACACTAAAAGTCCTAAATCAAAGCCAGTTTACATTATGAAAACTGATATATATTTTTGAAACACATTTTATATATATTTTAAATACCTTTTACAATTTAAAACGAGATGAAATACAAGTTGTAAAATATTTTATGTAGGACTTCAATAGTGAATTTTTACTTACTGCAAATTTTATTATAGCATACCAATTTATAATCTGGATATACCTACTAGTTCAAAGAGCATGTGTAGATATGTACAAACTTCTAAATGGAAATTAATAGCTGTGCTTCGTTTCATTATTGTTGATTGGATAATTGCTTGGCATAAATAAGACTTTTGCACAGCACTGTATATATAACAGAGTTATATATGAGTAAATAAACACTGAACAGGCTAAAGCTTTGAGTTTAGGAGATATACAATGACAAAATTAAAAGATCTATTCACTATGTGGGCAAATAACCAAGCCCAAGTCTTATCTCAGCATTCAGTCAGTATCAAAACTCAATATCAAAGTGATTTTTATTTACTATTTAAAAACTACTTTTAATCATACATCAATAATAACAAGCAATCAATTTACCCTGTGTTAGAATAAATTAGCAGATGTTCAAGCAACTGGAAAAATATACCCCGACTGAAAACCCACCTTTTCACATTTTAACCCATGGTTTTATTAAATTTGAATAAACATAAATATAAGCAAAAAAAAAAAAAATTCAAGTGTTATTACAGAGTTATATCAGTAATCCACAGAAGTCAGACAACTGGAAAACATTTAAACTATCTGATGCTCTTCTTGGATGGATGGAGTGAGTTTTAAGACAAAAAAAACTATTAGTATTTTGTGAAGAGTTAAAAAAATGCAGAAATACCTGGTCATCATTAAGATAGTTGGGCAAACCTCCAATGAAGAGTTTATTGGGAGAATCTGGAACAACTGTGGACACAACTCCTAATGGTGCAAATAACAGTAATATAATCGGAAACATACTTAAAAAAAATAAATAAATCTATTCAGGCACACAAACAGAAATATTGTATATCAAAGATGAATTTCATTCATCTCATTGTAATGATCACTGATAACTATTAGTAATTACATTTAATTTCTCAGTTGTCACTTGTACACTTAAAAATTATGGATGCCATAGATTAGAAGTACTATTTCGCAAAACAGAGATTTAATGAGCGTTAAGCATTCAAAGTTTTAGTGTATATGACATGGAAACATTAAAAATAGTAAAAAACTAAAATGGGACTTTTATAGTTTACACATATTAACCATGACAGAGACAGGACAGTCAAGTACATTACGCTAGCAGGACACAAGTACAGCGTAACGGTATATTTTTATTAATGAAACACACACACACACACACACACACACACACACACATTATGTCTGTCTGTCTTCCTTTCAGCTTTTTCCCTTTCACTCGGGAGTCGCCACAGCGAATCATCTTGATTCTCACGTTTGATTTGGCAGAGGTTTTTTACGTCGGATGCCCTTCCTGTCACAACCCTTTTAGCAAGGGACAGAAACACGCTGACGACTTGCAGCCTACTCTTTACGAAAATCAGCAATGGTTCTTTTACATGCCTCTCACCATAGACAGTGAGAGACATGGCCCGCCTTTGATAACCCAGTTAGCCGCACTGGGGGTGTGTGTATATGTGTAAATATATATATATATATACACACACACACACACACACACACACACACAAACACAGAGTATTCAACGTGATAAGCGCCGAGGGCACTTAAAAAATTGGAGTGGGTGGGCGCTTATTAAAATGTTACCTGCGGAGTGGAACGGTAAGTGCTTATTACCATAGATGTGGAAAACATAATAATAACAACAACAACAGAATAATAACAGAATAATAAAAGAGTTTTACTGGTATTTGTGTTATTCATTTTGTGCTATCAACCAAATTACTTACATGAAAGCTGAAAATAAACAGAAAACAGCATAATAAGCATAAAATAAGACCCTTTAATTTTATATTATGGGTACCTCCGGGCATTTGCCTGTCAGGGATCGGCCCCCCTGCCCTGGAGGAGCCTCGGGGGTGGGGATTGCACCCCTGCCCTCTTAAAAAACGCCAGCAAAACGCACTACTAAACGCTAGAGTTTGCTCCGGGGGAGTAACCCCGACGCCTGCCTTAGGCAGCGTCATATGAGGGGGTGGGGAAAAGCCTCTGGGACCCCCACTCCATGATGGGGGTGAAGTCCTGGAGCAACCAGGTCGGGCGTGATAGGGTGAGTGACGCGGGCGGTGCAAAGGTGTCGGACACCAGCTGCCTTCGGTCGCTTCGGTTGAATCTGAGGCGATCGGTCCGGGTCGGCGCATGGAACGTGACTTCCCTTCGGGACGACTCTCACCTGCTTCTGGTATCAAGGGAGCTTAGTCTGCTTGGTGTCGGCATTGTGGCCCTCTTTGAGGTGCGGAGGCCTGGGTCCGACAAGACAGGTGTTGGTGGGTACACCTACTACTGGTCAGGCCGGACCGACGGTCTTCACACTCAGGGAGTTGCCATCGCCGTCGCTGATCGATTGGCTCCTTTGGTATCGGAGGTGGTCCCGGTCAACGAGCGTATTATGCGACTGAGGGTGACTCACACAGTGGGGACGCTCTCTATCGTCGCAGTGTACGCTCCAACCGGGGTAAGTGATCGATCTATGAAGGAAACCTTCTACGACCAGCTCAACTCGGTGGTGTCGGGGGTTCCGGGAAGGGACACCCTGATCGTACTGGGGGACTTCAATGCGACCACTGGCACTAACTGGGATGGCTATGAAGCATGTGTTGGTCCCCACGGCTCTGGACGCTGCGATAAAAGCGCCTTACTGCTTCTTGACTTCGCAAAAAGTTGGGGCTTAAGGATTGCTGGCTCGTGGTTCCAGAGATCAGATCTGCAATGCTGGACTTAGTACTCCAACGACGGCGTCACTAGGAACGACTTGGTCTAGCCTATGGGGCGATGAACTCGCTGGACTGGACCATGTGGCGATCGAGGTATCTGAGTAGGCAGACGAAAGCTCGAGTCTTTTGCTCCCTTGTGCTCCTTGTCTTGCTCTACTCAAGCGAGACATGGACGCTCACGGTTGAGATTGGACGACGACTGGACTAATTTGTTACGACTTCCCTTCGCCACATCTTCGGATACCGCTGGTGGGACTTTGTTACCAACCAGAAGGTGCTCGGGGATGCGGAGATGGTAAGAGTAACCTGCTTGATCCGCGACCGTCAGCTGCACTACTATGGGCACTTGGCGCGTTTCCCGCCTTCGGACCCAGCACACCGGATCCTGTCCGTTCAGGATCCTAGGGGCTGGAGCCGATCGCAGGGACGACCGCGTGCGACGTGGTTGTCGCAGCTGAGGGCTGCCCTGCCTTGGGGTATGAGCCCTGCGCAGGCCTGGTCGATCGCCAGGAGACGGCTGGATGAGTGGAGGCAGCTGGTGGACGCAGCGAAGTGCCGCCCCGGCGCATGCCCTCATACCTGACCTACCTGACCTTTAATTTTCCCTCCTGGTGCTGTTCCTTTAAATATTTTCCCCGATATAAAATCGAGCCAATCAACATGAATGTCAACTTTAGCACATGGCACGTTGAACCAATCAACACAAAGGTCAACTTGAGAATATGGCACAAAAGCACATGGCCAGGAATGTCTTTAAATGTATGAAGTTAGTGATCAGGAGAATCGGGTGAAATATACTCATCATCACCTTCTGATAAGTCCATATCTGGCTCATCGCTCCATTCATTCAGAGCGTCCCATAGTTTTGCTGTAGCAGTTTCTAATGGTTCATCGGTTGTTGGACAGTTACCAAGAGAACACAGCAAAATATTTTCCTTTTTTTAAAGCACTGCGGAACAATCAAATGTGTTGTTACTGATGAACATTATAGACATTCCCCAGTGGCATGGGGTCTTGAAATACCATATAAACTCACTTTTGCAGGCAGTGAACGCCTCATTTTACTGTTACAGTGACTGATTGAATAAAATTGGTAAGTCTGATCTACCATTTTGCTCCCAGTACACATGGGTGGTTATTAGACGTAAGATCAAAAACACCAGGGGGAGCTTATTGGAACAGGGTGCTTATTATGTCGAATATGGTGCATCGGTTCCGACCAACACGTCATAAGTCAGACTGGTTGTAAATGGATCCCATTCATACAGCACTCCCATTCATACAATCACTCACTCATGTGAAGCATATTCTTTCTATGGTTTGTTTCTTCATTTTTAATAATGTTTATTAGTGGATATATACTACACTGGAATGGTGTGATCTAAGTGGTCCATTATGTCACGAATAAGTTAATAAATACAAAAACAGATTCTTTATCTGCTAATTCCTAAGCACAGCACATAAACTTACCTGGTACATGGATAGCAGGCTGTTCAGAAATACCAGGCAAAGGTCGATAGTCATGAGGTCGCCGGATCTTCAGTGCCTGTCCCTGAAAGTTGATTCCATCAAATGCCATGGCCTGTGTGGTTTCATCTACAGATCGAAACTGAAAGAAGACCTTTTGTTACACTGGCACCAGTAATGAACAGAGAAACCCTTTGCTGGACATGCATGTCATATTATACTGTGTAGGTGAATCTATCAATTCCTCCATCCAGCGTGCAGCATCAGTGAGGCACACTGAAAAAAAATTCAACGTTAGATATAGACCTCAATTGATCTCTTGCAACAACTGATACTTATTTATTTATTCAACTCCATTCAATGGGCAAAATATCATGATCCAGAAGTAAAAAACTGACAAAGAGCTACCCCAGAAGACTTACAGAAGTCTCGAAGATTGTTATTTTTATTTTCTGCTTGTAGTACAATGTGGACAGTTTAGGGGTGAATACATGCATAGCTCAGTGGTTAAGGCTCTGGATTACTGATATCACCAAACTGCCACTGTTGGGTCCTCATTCAAAGGCCCTTAACCCTCAACTGCTCAGTTGTATAAAAATATATATGAATGCAAGTCTTTCTGAACAAGGGTGACTTCCAAATGATTGTAATAGTAAAACTACAGATCCAAATACATTTTGAAGAAGCTAAGAAAAAAAATGAATCTAAATTTAACAAGGAAATTGAATACAAATGCATTCAGAATATTATTAAGTAAATATAGATTTTGACAATATTCTAATGTACCTTCATAACTTCAGAAAAATGAAGAATTTAAGGAGAGATATGCACTTCATTCAAACACTTAATAAAAGAAAAGCCTTCCAAACTTACACTAATAACACATATTCTTATAATCGAGTAGTTTTTACTGTACAGCTAACGTCATTGCAATCTGCTCAAATGTATTTGACAGTCTGCATTAGTCTGTTTGCAAAGGTTGCCATTTGTAGCTGTTTCACTCTCGTGAGATTGAAAAGTCACAAGCACGGAACGCGTCAATTCCAAGAAGACAAGCAATGTTAACTGCAATAATAACACTATACAGATACTACACTGACAAATCAAATATAAATGATTGAACTTCTGAATAAAATGAGACTGGGCATACCTGTGGCACATCGACAAGGTGGGTGAATATTAACATCAAGATTGCAACTTTGTGACTGGGAGAGCTGAGAGGTAATGAGCTCTAATTGGCCGAGCTCTCACGAGAGGGAGTGATGGCATACGGCATACATTTCCCTGTCACTCACAGCAATCGCCAGTCAATCACGTGCATCTGTGAGATCATTTGTACTAGAGGGTGGATAGCGACTTCCCTCTGAATGTGTTAGACTGCCGCCATATATGCATGGTGCTGCAGTTCGAAAAGAGGTGGGTGGCTAGCATAGGATGTCACGAAGGGGTGTGTGTGTGTGTGCATGCTTTCGCCCCTCCCTGGTCAGTGGTGGTTTTGTGATAGGGAAGGCAATACCTGATGGCTGGTAATTGGATATGATTAAATTAGGGAGAAAATGGGTGAAAATACACACACACACACACACACACACACATATATATATATATATATACACACACACACACACACACACACACACACACACACACACACACACACACAGTAGGCCCTTGATATTCGTGGGGGTTTAGTTCCGGCCCCGCCCACGAATGAAGATACTTCCGGGTACAGAACTCGCGGACTAAGACCCCATGTATCATATTACATGCGTGAATGAGCAACCGGAAGTAAAATACTATGTATCTATTACATGCTCTAAAATATGCTTCATAAACACATTCTATATTGACAGTATTATTGACAGTCATTCTATTATTGACTAATACAGTATTAATTTAGTAAAATGTAGTAATGATTAAGAAAAACTTTTCAATTTTTACTGTTATATTTATTGATGATAAAATATAAACATTATACAGCATATACTGTTGTAAAGCACTAAGGGGGCAGTGGTGGTCTAGTGGTATAGGGCGCTGGATCGCTGATCCAAAGGTTGGGAGTTCAAGTCCCTCTCTCCACAAGGTTGTCACTGTCCCCCCCAGTGCAGCTAACTGGGTTATCAAAGGCGGGCCATGTCTCTCACTGTCTATGGCAGGGATCACCAACGTGGTGCCCGTGGGCACCAGGTAGCCCGCAAGGACACTATAAGTTGCCCGCGGACCTGTTCACTGCTAGTTTTAGGACAGGCCCACAGCTCCATAGCGCCACTCTCCATTGAGCTGCATCTAATTTTTTTGAATATATTTTAAATCAAATCAATATCTTCACATAGATAAATATCATTAATTATTAATGATAACATATAATTAAAGGTAAATTGAGCAAATTTGTAATTTCAGAGGTGTGTTTTGACCTGGTAGCCCTTCGCATTAATTGGTACCCAAGAAGTAGCTCTCGGTTTCAAAAAGGTCGGTGACCCCTGGTCTATGGTGTGAGGCATGTAAAAGAACCATTGCTGACTTTCGTAAAGAGTAGGCTGCAAAGTTGTCAGCGTGTTTCTGTCCCTTGCTAAAAAGGGTTGTGACAGGAAGGGCATCCGACGTAAAAACCTCTGCCAAATCAAACGTGCGAATCAGATGATTCGCTGTGGCGACTCCCGAGTAAAAGGGAAAAAGCCGAAAGGAAGACAGACAGACTGTTGTAAAGCACTAGTATTTCAGTCTTTTTCAATTATTATTCCAGTACAGTATCTAAGTTAATGTTTAGAATGTTTGTGCGTGAGATTTTATGTTCTGTAGCATGTTTAACAAACGATACCAAAAGGATAAACTTTATTACGCTTCATATTTACATTGAACTTGGAGTGACGTCTCCAAGTTGGCGCTGCCTGGACGACGACATCGCAGAGTTCTCAGCTCAATGCTAATACATATATATATATATATATATATATATATATATATATATATATATATATATATATCTTCTTCTTCTTTTACTTTCGGCTGCTCCCTTCAGGGGTCGCCACAGCAAATCATCCGCCTCCACCTCACCCTGTCCTCCGCATCTTCTTTTCTGACTCCAACAACCTTCATGTCTTCCTTCACCACATCCATAAATCTCTTCTTTGGTCTTCCTCGAGGCCTTCTGCCTGGTAGTTCCAACCTCAGCATCCTACTGCCAATATACTCACTATCCCTCCTCTGTACATGTCCAAACCATCTCAATCTAGCCTCTCTGGCTTTGTCTCCAAAACATCTTACGTGGGCTGTCCCTCTGATATACTCATTTCTGATCCTATCCATCCTCGTTACTCCCAGAGAGAACCTCAACATTTTCATCTCCGCTACCTCCAGCTCTGCCTCCTGCCTTTTCTTCAGCGCACACACACACACACACACACACACACACACACACACACACACACACAAAACACAGACCATAACGTAGTGTACTATATTCAATAACTTTCACTTCATTTGCGGAGCTATGGTATGAGTTACGGTCCAGATAACTTCTGTTCAAAAGACGACAAAACAGATTAAGACCATTTACATTGTTAATCGAGGTTCCACTGTGTGTGTGTGTGTATATATATATATATATATATATATATATATATATATATATATATATATATATATATACACATACACACACACACACACACACACACACACACACACAGGTCCTTCTCAAAAAATTAGCATATTGTGATAAAGTTCATTATTTTCTGTAATGTACTGATAAACATTAGACTTTCATATATTTTAGATTCATTACACACAACTGAAGTGGTTCAAGCCTTTTATTGTTTTAATATTGATAACCTTGGCAAAAAAGTAAAGAAAAAACAAAAATCCATATCTCAAAAAAATAGCATATTTCATCCGACCAATAAAAAAAGTGTTTTTAATACAAAAAATTCAACCTTCAAATAATTATGTTCAGTTATGCACTCAATACTTAGTCGGGAATTCTTTTGCAGAAATGACTGCTTCAATGCGGCGTGGCATGGAGCCAATCAGCCTGTGGCACTGCTGAGGTGTTACGGAAGCCCAGGATGCTTCGATAGCGGCCTTAAGCTCATCCACAGTGTTGGGTCTGGTGTCTCTCAACTTTCTCTTCACAATATCCCACAGATTCTCTATGGGGTTCAGGTCAGGAGAGTTGGCAGGCCAATTGAGCACAGTAATACCATGGTCAGTAAACCATTTAGCAGTGGTTTTGGCACTGTGAGCAGGTGCCAGGTCGTGCTGAAAAATGAAATCTTCATCTCCATAAAGCTTTTCAGCAGATGGAAGCATGAAGTGCTCCAAAATCTCCTGATAGCGAGCTGCATTGACCCTGCCCTTGATAAAACAGTGCCAACACCAGCAGCTGACATGGCACCCCAGACCATCACCGACTGTGAGTACTTGACACTGAACTTCAGGCATTTTGGCATTTCCTTCTCCCCAGTCTTCCTCCAGACTCTGGCACCTTGATTTCCGAATGACATGCAAATTTTGCTTTCATCCAAAAAAAGTACTTTGGACCACTGAGCAACAGTCCAGTGCTGCTTCTCTGTAGCCCAGGTCAGGCGCTTCTGCCGCTGTTTCTGGTTCAAAAGTGGCTTGACCTGGAGAATGCGGCACCTGTAGCCCATTTCCTGCACACGCCTGTGCACAGTGGCTCTGGATGTTTCTACTCCAGACTCAGTCCACTGCTTCCACAGGTCCCCCAAGGTCTGGAATCGGCCTTCTTTCACTTTTTCCTTCCCACAGACGTCCCACTGAGGTGCCTTGATACAGCACTCTGGGAACAGCCTATTCACTCAGAGATTTCTTTCTGTGTCTTACCCTCTTGCTTGAGGGTGTCAATGATGGCCTTCTGGACAGCAGTCAGGTCGGCAGTCTTACCCATGATTTCAGTTTTGAGTAATGAACCAGGCTGGGAGTTTTTAAAAGCCTCAGGAACCTTTTGCAGGTGTTTAGAGTTAATTGGTTGATTCAGATGATTAGGTTGATAGCTCGTTTAGAGTACCTTTTCATGATATGCTAATTTTTTGAGATAGGAATTTTTTTTTTGGGTTTTCATGAGCTGTATGCCAAAATCATCAGTATTAAAACAATAAAAGACCTGAAATATTTCAGTTGGTGTGCAATGAATCTAAATATATGAAAGTTTAATTTTTATCAGTACATTACAGAAAATAATGAACTTTATCACAATATGCTAATTTTTTGAGACGGACATATATACAGTAAAACCTCCGCTGACGAACGCTTAAGCTCACGAACTTTTCGCCTCAAGAACATTAAATTTGCGAGCATATTGTCTCTGCTGACGAACTAGTTTTCGGCGGACGAATCAAACCACGCGGTCGAACAGCGCCACGGTGGCGGCCACGAGAAGCTGACGCACGTTCACGGCGTCACAGTTCGTCACACCCCTTTCTTTGAATGCGGAAGTGGTTTGTGTTTGCTAGACATTTTGGACCATATTGAGTGTACTTTTGCTATTATGGGACCGAAAAAGACCCCACCACAGGCGGAGATCATTGAAAACCACGAACGAGGTGTGCGTTTGTGTGACTCAGCGTCCCAGTACCAGTACGCTAAGTTTACCACCATCCTTAAGAACAAGGAAGCTATTAAGGGTGCGTGTGTGGCTAAGGGTGTTTCCAAACAGTAGGCGTTTCCAAACTCTCCTTCCAAACAGTAAGTCCCTCCCTCCCTCCTCCTCCCACTCCATTCCATCAAGCCATCAACTACCATCACAAAGGTAAATAAAAGGACTTTATTATACAGTACAGTTTATTTCTTTAATTACAATACAATAGCACATTTATTATACATAAAATAAGGTATATTTTTGTGTAGTTTTAAGGTTTATTTAGTAGAAAATTATGTTTTATGGGGACCTGGGAACGGATTATTCTCATTTTAATGGTTTCTTATGGGAAATAAATGTTCGGAAGACGAACTTTTCGCCTCACACACACTTTCTGGGAACCAATTATGTTCGTGAGCAGAGGTATCACTGTATGCACAAAATATTATTTTAGCGGTCCTTAAAAACATTGAGAGAAACTTCTGTATACCTGTATCTGTACTTGTGTGTGTGTGGGGGGGGGGGTTGCCTTGTGCCTTGTGGCTTGTGTTTGGTTGCCTTGTGGCCTTGTTGGTGTGAGGACTCAGGAACTTGAGAAAATGAGTTACCATTTTGTGACTTTTCAGTGCACATGTGTAGGTCACTTTGCAAAAGTGGACAAAATGCAATTTGAGAAAACCACAATGTACATCTGCTCAATCTAAGGAGTGGTTTGGAGCCTATATGACACTGTTTGGATGCCTATTCACTACTGTTAATCTAGTGCTCATCATAATGCCACGTCTATCACGGGAACAAAGTTTCCAGGCAATAGGTATGATGGAGGTCGGGTTGAGCTACAGTCAGGTAGCAAGGGGATAGGCTGTATCCAACCCACTAATAGAAACCTGACTGACCGCCACAACATGACCGGGTGAGTTAACGACAGGCCACGTCTAGGGCGAGAGGGAGCAACAACGCCCAAACAGGATTGCTACATCCAGTTGCAGCACTTTGTGGGACCGGTGTCACTGTCCTGTATCACTGCAAACCACCACCTGTTTCGACGCAACTGAAGCCCATCGCAAGTATTGACTTTCATTTTGGCAGACGCCATTTTGCTTTGTTGTTTTTGATGTGCATCATATATTCTTGACACTTTTGCTTGTTGTTTTTGAAGCCAACATGCTAAACAAATTCTAAAACAAAATTAAACAAATTATCCATATTACAACAGTACAATTTTGGGTAGCAGAATAAAACTGATTGTTGTGTGCATTCATACAGTATATTTTTATGTGTTCAGGGGACAAACATTCAACTCTGTATGAAGGGTCACTTACCTCAAGAAAGGCAAAGTTCTTGTCCTGGTTGATCTGAACGGCCAGCACGGGGTTGCTGGGTGTTTGGGAAAGTCCAACAAATCTCATCTGAGTATTAAAGAATTCTGCCATTGACTCCTAAAGGCAACAGAAAGTGTTGTGTTACAAAGATTTTAAGTTTACATACATAAGGATCACACTAAACGATTACAATATCAATACAGACATTCGCTAATCCTGTCGATGATAAGATCATTTATTCATATTTTAAGAAGCATGTTAAGGGCAAGCACTCATTTATAACAATATTAAGTTACTAAAAATGGAAGACAATCCCAGGTAGACATGGCTGTCCTATTTTTCTTTTCTGTGCACAAGAAAATTGAGAGTAGAAAATAGAGACCCGCCCCCAGTACCCTGTACGTCTACAAATTGCACAATCAAAAGAAGCAGAGACTTTATTAACCCTGCAATTATACCTTCATTACTACTATTATTATTATTAGTAGTAGTAGTAGAAGTAGTAGCTAAATTGGGATGCTCACCTCAGTGACTCCAAATGGTATATTGCCAACATACAGTCGTCGTGCTTGTCTGGTCATTTGGCTGCCAACAGCAGTTACTTGTGCTGGTGGCACAGCCATTCCTACTGTACTGGATGTAGCCAGCAGAGCTATGGTTGGGATCTGCCCAGCAGCTGCAATAATAGAAATGTTGTATTGGAGACTTTAACTGTAAATATTACAAACTTGATCAATTAAACTTGATAAATTAAACTTAGGTTTTAAAAAAGTATACTTGAAAAGGTGACAAAAATACTGTATTACAACAATTAATTACACCAATGTAGTTACTAACTCAGGGGTCGGGAGCCTATAGCTCGCGACCAGATGTGGCTGTTTTGATGACTGTATCTGGCTCTCAGATAAATCAGGTGGCCTTTCTTAACAGAATAATGAATACATAATTTCACTGTCATTAAAATAAAAATACAAAAAAAGGCATCAAATAAAACAAAAACAGATGAATAAATCTCGCATATTTAAATCTTTACATCTATTTTCAATGCCACGTCACTGTGGCGCGCAGCGGAGAGCCAATCCTTTCTGTACTCCAGTATGCGGGCGGGTCCAATACCTTGAAACTCCAATTTTATAGGTTTATAACAACTGCTACCGACTGTGCGTGTTGTTTTTGAGTAAAGAGACAAATTTCCCTCGTTTTTGATCGGCTCATTTCCACGAAGCCAAGCACAGCTGGCAAGCAAACCTGGAAAAACTTCAACCCGCAGACCAGCTGATTGCCAAAACTTGGGACGCGCTTCCTGTCACATAAACACTGTAGCGTGCGAGTCGTGCCGTATTGACCATGAGTGTTATTATACTCTCAAATTGTTGGTCTTCTTTTTTAATTTAGTTGTATTATATAAGTGTGTGTGGCTCTTAGAGGATTAGATTTTAAAATATGTCTTTTTTTTGCTCTCTTAGTCAGAAAGGTTCCCGACCCCTGTACTAACTAATCTGATAATAAGTGGTGTGTAGAATATAGCATTCCACATTAATCAACATACATTTGAACACAGTTCAACAACACAGTTGAATCTGATAAATAAAAAGTCTAGTTACAACTGACTTGAGTTACAACTAACTTCATTCTTCCTGTTGAAAAAAACTTGAAAATTCTTTGCCAGAACCGATTTTTGGACACATTATTTGAGGAATTTTTTTCTTTTTGTACCACAGTGGGACAGTGGAGAAATGGCTAAGCACATCCGCTCTATAGCAAGGAGGTCCTGGATTCCAATCCTGCCATACCTATATTAGGGTCGCAGGAAGGCTGGAGCTTATATTCAGCCAACTCGGCACAAAGACATGGTACACCCGGAAGAGCTTGCCATAGCAATGCAGGGTCAGCACACGCACACACACAATACCATTCCCACTCTCAATCATGCCTAGGGGAAATTTGGACCTGTCAATTAGCCTAATATGCATGTCTTTGACTGTGGGAGGAAACTAGTTTGCCCAGAGGAAACCGATATACTATTACCTTTTGACAAAAATTATGAAACCACCACACATAGTTGATATTCGCCCTGAATTTTATTTTCAATCTTGTGGCTACTGTGTTGCCCTGTGTTGACTCTGGCAAAGGTTGGGTGCGCCATGAACAGAATCTCCAGACCATCGCAAACCCAGTAACCTCTTGCTGTGAGGCAGACATGCCAACCAGTACACCACCCTTGCGCCCCACAGGGAAAATTGGAATTTTCAATTCGACGAACGTTAGACTAACATCCATGTTTTTGGACTTAGGGAAAAACTAGAGCAAAGGGTCATCACTCCAAATACTGACCTCCTTTCATTTCTTATTGCTTACTGTGCTTTAGGGAAAAAATACAAATATTTAATTTAATTATTTATATTGTATGTAAATACAAGGCTCCTTTGCCCCACAGAAATGCGTTGCATTCATCTAGGACTTTTTTTACTGTTTTATTTTGTGAGAAGTGATTAAAATAAAATAATACCCCGAGTGCAGCTAACCGGGTTATCAAAGCCGGCCATGTCTCTCACTGTCTATGGTGTGAGGTTCATGTAAAAGAACCATTTCTGACTTTCAACAAGAGTAGCTGCATAGCCATCAGCGCGTTTCTGCCCTGCGATGGCCTGGCGAGCTGTCCAGGGTGTACTTTGTCCTCACCCAGTCGGCTGAGATGGGCACCAGCCTCCCGATGGCCCTAATTAAGATTAAGTAGTTCAGAAAATGAATGAATGAATGAATATTAAAATAATAAATAAATAAGTGTTTCCATAGTTTTGCCTGGGGTTCTATGTCCAAAAAAAGAAAGATACTGACGATAAAAAGATATTTTATACACACTGCTCGGCACAAATGTACAGATTGAAATGTAATTCATGATTTGTACCTTGCATAGCTTTGTACTGTAGAGGTGTGATGTGTTCAAATCCTGGAGCTGCAACATCCCAGTATTTATATGGCTTTTTCCTTCTTGTTTTCCATGGAGAATGACTGAACAAGGCAAAAATAAAAAGATATTTGTCAACTTGTGACAAATAACAGCATCAAATTCATATTCTCCAGTTCACAGTTCTAATAAACATTTCACAATTCAACCCCCAAATGGCGCAATAGGAGACAAAAAGCAAAGGAGTTGACGGCTATACAGTATGTGCACAAGCTGAAATTAAAATAGACCCAGTTTTCATTTCCTGTAATAATATTGCAACTTATTGCCTGAGCATGAAGTCATTTTGAAGTACAGACCAAGTGATGGCAGAGATTTCTATATATCAAGGACGTCCAAAATTATACGGAAAGCGCCGTTGCAGATTTTCACTTCAGCCACATCTTCCATTCAAAAAGTGTTTGGATCATGTATCCTATTTGGCTGCAGGTGGGAAAACCTGAAGCCACCCTGGTGCCATCTTGGTAAGACCACTTTAATGTTGAACGGTATACTCAACTAGTGTACAAAAAGATGAAGAAAATGGAAATATTGTACTTACATTGAAGATGTACACTTCACTTTAAACCATTTGTTTTGTGTTTATCCAACAAATTTAATCTACTCAAGCCATTTCTTAGTTTTTGAAAATTAATTACAAACCTCAGTGAAAATTTTGCTCATGTTTTATTAATTTATGTATTCTGAACATCAGTGGTAAAACTTACAAGGTTTCTGAGCTCCATTTTGAGATCTTAAAGCAAGGTGGTCTCACCAAGATGGCTGCCACCTGGCTTCAAAATGTGCATTGATTTTTTAATCACTGAATGAGACAGGTAGAAGGTGTGGTGGCTATATCTTAGTTGAAATGAAAACCTGCACCAAGAAGTGGTGGCCTGGTGGTAAAGGTGCTGGATTACTGATCCTAAGGTAGGGGGTTCAAGCCCTACTCTCCATGGGTTGTCATTTATTTATGAAAGGTAGCTTTTGGCCTATTTTCCAAGGATAGATTATAGCGCACAGTGCAGCTAGTTAACAACTAACTTGCAGGCCAATACTCACCAGTCCATATGTAATTTTTTTGGCCATGCTTCAACCAATTCAACAGATTGCCCTTATTGTCTTTGCCATGTCGAAACACTTCTTGTGATGCAAGTGTGTTATTACACTATTAGATTTTAAGTACAGTCAGCCCCCGACTTACGAAACCCCCTGGGTATGAAAACCCGGGTTACGAAAAACATTTTCCTAAGTTTTCGTCCCCGGGATACGAAAATAACCCCCTCTTACAAAAAGAAATTCGAAATTCAAATGCACCCATCAAAATTTCACACGTTGCACGAGTTGTTCTCTCACTGGCTGTCTCTCAACATCCTGCCCCGCTGGCCTCCCATTGGCTAGGAGAGATGACGCAGAACCAGAAGGAGACCTTAAAGCGGAAATCCAGTGAGGACATCTGATCTCTCAAACAGGTACTGTAATTCCGCTTTAAATAAAACATCCCGTCCGTGTGTGTGTGTGTGTGTGTGTGTGTGTGTGTGTGTGTGTGTGATAGAGAGAGATAGAGAGAGAGAGAGAGAGAGTGTGTACACGTGCGTGTGTGTGAGAGAGAGAGAGAGAGAGAGAGAGAGAGAGAGAGAGAGAGAGAGTGTGTGTGTGCACACGTATGTGACAGAGAGAGAGAGAGAGAGAGAGAGTGTGTGCACACACATGTGAGAGAGAGAGAGAGAGAAAGAAGCTTAACTCTTTAGTTTAGTTTTTTAGGTTGTTTAATTCAGTTTAATAAATATGGCGCATTTGAGCTCATCTGGAATTCCGATCCCTCAAGGAATCAAATTAAAGTTGAGTTTGGACCTCCGATCTGTCAATCAGGGAATGCGCTTTGAATTCCACGTCTTGTGGGCATGGCCCACAGAGCTACAATAAACATTTAATGTGTATACAATATGTGTGTCTGTGTGTGTGTGTGTGTGTGTGTGTGTGTGTGTGTGTGAGAGAGAGATAGAGAGAGACAGGGGTGTGTGTGTGTGTATGTGTGCGTTAATAAAAAATGTTTAATAATGGTTTAATTAATAAATATGTTAATAAAATGGTTTAATATGTTAATAAAATGTTTAAATGGTTTAATAAATAATTTTCTTTTACTTTTAACACATATTTCAGACAAAATTGGTGTACTTTTATCATTTTTAAAGGGTGTTTAACATGTAAAATGCGACCCCTACTGACGAAACTCCCACGTTACGAAAAAGGCACTGGAACGGATTAATTTCGTAAATTGGGGGCCGACTGTAATCCATACGTTCCCAATGAAATTAAAGGATAATCCAACCATGCATGAATTCAGTTCATTTCATTTTCCATATTGCTTTATTCTTCATTAGTGTAACAGGAAGGCTGGAGACTCTCTTATGCAAAGACTTTTTACACCCTGAACAGCCTACAAGACGATCGCAGGGCAATGAGGCGACTTACGGTTGTTAATCCTCAGGTAAAATGTAAACGTTTGAGTGAAGTCATTACTCCTGCCTTACAAATGGAAGGACCGACATCTACGACTCCCAATTTTTTTGAGAGCGAGAGAGATGTGACGCTCATGTGAAATCAATGTCGTATATATCCATAATAAAGTTAAACTATATTGGTTTAAATGTCCACCAGCCTTTGGAGGCCTCCTATTGGTCACGTTGCAGGTAGCCCTCTCTGCTTGTATACACACCTGTGCTTTTTGTGATCTCTGGAGCTGCTCCTGCAATCACGGCTTCTGTGTTTCTCTCGGATGTAATGTTTCTCACCACGGCTTGGTGACCTACTCCGGTTCCTTTTTCTGTACCTCTCCTTCTCCCTCTCTGTATTTGGAGGAAGAGAGGAGTATATATATCCCTCAACAAGAACAAAATGTTTTTTTTAAAGGACATTGGTTAATTTAATGGGAATGGCTTTTACTCTGACAGCCAGAAAACATTTCCAACAAGCACACAATTCCAAAGTCCTAGGGTTGGAATTACATTATCCGACCATTATTAGCTCATAAATAAAAGCAACCTGATCCAAAATGGTCCACCAGTGGTTTAAGACGAATTACAGAGTTCCGAGCACAGATAGAACCTCACAAACTTACTCAGCATAAATATTAGGACCAGGGGGAGGCCGAAACGCCTCTCAGTCAACTGTGGGCGAAGGCATAGTACACTCTCAACAGCTTGCCCGACCGTCACAGGGCCAACAAAAACACCCACACTCACACCAGGGGGCAATTCGGAATAGCCAGGTAACCTAATGTACATGCTTTTGAACTGTTGGAAGAAAGATGGAGTACCTGTAGAAAACCCCTGCATGTGTAGGGAGAACATACAAAAAAAAAATCCCACACAGAAGCACCATTGCCAAGTCAGGGTTTCGAACCCACAACCTTGAAACTGTGCCACCCCAGGAGTGTGCCACCTCCACACTAGATATGTTCATGGTCACCTGAAGAATTTAACTACTAGTACATCAATCATAACAGTCAAGCTTCTGTATTTTATAATGAGATAATCACTTTATTTAGCTATAGGGATATAGGGACATGAAACTAACCCATTTATATCACGTGATCTTTGAGGCATCCGGATGCTTATTAAGCAGTATACTACGGTACTGAGCGACTTAAATGAGAAACTCAAGGACTATCAGATTCCCATGGTTACGTCTCAAACAGCCCTGTAGTGCGTTTATGAGTGCACTACGTAGACGGCAGACGCCCTTACTATATGTACATACATAGTGCACGCGCGCAGGCTCTAGGCATCTCTTTGAGACACACCCCTTGTCGGGTTGAGTTCCAGTGCAGTTAGCTGCCTAGCAAAGAAGCTAACGGGTAACATTATCGGTTTAACTGTGGATGACAGCTCATGGTGTTTGGGAAACAGAAACAGGAAAGCAATTTAGCAAGCAGTGATGTTAGATATAAGGTATTTCTGACATTAAATATCACCAGATAAACATATTACCTTGCCGGTTTTCGCTCAGCTGTTTCTCGAACTCTTCAAAGTCGGCCATGTTTGTTTGTGTGACCGCAGAACAGTACCGGAAGTGCAGAAGTACCACAGGTACAGTCCAGTAGGACAGCAGCAAAAAGCTGGAGAAGGTGAAAATTGATTTTTCGGATTTGTGCGTTTTCGAATGGAGGAGGTTTGCAGGAACCTGCTCTATAGCGCCTCACTCGGTGATATTTTGACTTGCAGAAGCCTCTGGACCGACCATTCGTTCTCACGCACATTAACCTCAGGCATGTTGAATTATTCCGGGTTCAATTTAGCATTGCTTTTAAGATTATAAAAACAAAATAAAAACCATCAATATACAAAAGGTATTGCCTTACAGTTAAGTGGGTCTTGGGTTCGAGTACCAGGGTCGGTGAGGGTGTCGATGTGGAGTTTGCATACTTTTTTTTCTGTACTTGCGTGGGTTTCCTCCCAGTATCCCAGTTTCCTCCCATAATTCAAAAACATGCACATTAGGCTACTTGGCCTTTTGAAATTGATCCAAGGTGTGAGTGTGAATGGTTTAGTGTGTGTGTGTGTGTGTGTGTGTGTGTGTGTGTGTGTTGCCCAGCAATGGTTTGGTGAGCAGTTCAGGGTGTATTTTACTTTCATTCAGAATCAACTGAAATAGGGTCCAGCCTCCAACCACTGTCAGAGATGAATCAATCAATCAATCAATCTGGGTGTCGTGTCAGAATTCTGGCATAGGTGGCAGCCATAACAGCCTGTCATGGCTGTACTGTATACGAAGGGCAAAAAAATCCACAGTAGAGGCCCAAAGTTCTTTCTGCAGGGTTTTTATTTTTTTTTGAGACACCATCTCTAGCTAGCTGGCTGTTGATGCTAAAGAGTTCATCAGCCCTTTGATAGGCCTTGTTTTTAATCTTACTGGGTTGTTAGCCACCCTCCTCACCAAATTTGGAACCTGGTGGGGGAGCCAGTTTAGTTGTCGACCACTCGACCATGCAATAGGTTGTACTGGCTTACACGTTAACAGTAGCAGGGCGAAATCTGACCTGGCAAATGTCAGAGATGAAGTTGGGTGCAAATGCAGAATAAAAGCCAAGAACATGCAGAAATCATCTGATCAGGCGACACAGCGGTGAGCTGTCCAGGGTGTACCCGACTCTCAAGTAAAGTCGGCTGAGTCGGGCACCAGTCTCGGTGCAACAATATCATTAAGCGGCTTAGAAAATGAATGGGTAGTGGGTAGTGACCGAAAGAACAAGCTCACGGATATAAGTGGTTGAAATGAGCTTCCTTTGCCAGGTGGTGGGGCTCTCCGTTAGAGATACGGTGAGAAGCTCTACCCTCCGGGGAAAGCTCGGAGTAGATCTGCTGCTTCTCCGCATTGAGATGGTCAGTTGAAGTGACTCAGGCCCGAACGCCTCCCTGGTGTAGTGTTTTGGGCATGTCCAACCGGGAAGAGACCCCAGGGTTGACCTAAAACACGCTGGGGGACTATGTTTCTCGGCTTGTCTGGGAGCACCTTGGTATTCCCCCCGGAAGAGCTGAAGAAAGTGGCTGTGGAGAGGGATGTCTGGACCTCTGTGTTTAGGTTTCTGCCCCCACGACCTGACCCCGGAAGAAGCGGAAGATGATGATGAGAAAATGAATGAATATTAGAATAAGTGCACTGAAATAAACCTGTGATTTTTTTATTTCTTGTAGTTGTCACTACAGTGAACTGCTGTTATGGAAGGCCAATAACACATGTTTACCATCCAGATCTTAAAATCTATTTCCATGCATTTAATAAAATGAAAAATCAAAGTATTTTTATTAATAAACTGATACCTAAACCTATCTCTTCTCTTGCTCTCACTGCTGCTATGCTGTGCTATGCTTAATTCCCTCTCTCTCTATAGATAAATCTATATAAATTATTAACATGCAAGAGTCTTGGAAGGTGAAAAAGCATACAGCACCTGGTATTGCATGCCTAACCCTCCTTACCTATCAAGATCAGACAATCTCAGCTGTTCTTGGGGTGACATTTGCCTTACAAATAAGATCTAGTGCTGCCAATTACCTTAAGAAGTCACATAGTTAAATAAGGTCAACCTTTCAGCAATCTAAGTGTCACACAATCTCAGTGTAATTACATGCCTGCTCTGAAAGGCCCCAGAGTCTGCAACACAACTAATCAAGAGTCACCACCAAGCAAGTGACACTGTGAAGATCAAGAAGCTCTCCAAACAGATCAGGGACAAAATTATGAAGTATAAATTAGAGTTGAGCTGTAAAATAAAAGTCTTGGACTGGGAAACCGGTCAGAATTAATCGAATTAGAGATGGTCCTCAATACAGGGAAATTCTTGAGGAAGATAATTTCTTGAATGATCTGAACCAATTTTGTTTCAAAAACTGGGGAAACATCCCAGTGGCACGATCTGCCAAGATCTTAAAGGTGTAACCAAAGAAACCTCCAGCTGTAATTGCTGCCAAAGGTGGCTCCACAAAATACTGACTTTGAGGGAACTACTAGATATCCATGCTTAAGTTTTCTGTTTGTTTATTGTTTGTGCTTCAGATTAGCTAAGAGTTTGCATCTTCATGGTTGTTGGTCCCAGGGGTGAATACGTTTGCAAGATTTTTCATGATTCGATGATTTTAAAAATCTGAATTAAATTTAAAAAATGCAATAACACCAACTTTCGTATTAATTTACACAACACAATGTTCATTCGTTTTGTAAATGTCATGCATTTCTTGTCTGCCAATTTTTTAATTGAAATTTCTTTTAGGGTCGTGTGATTTATTTTCTGAGAAATTCTTCTTTTCCTTTCGACTGTTCCCTTCAGGGGTCACCACAGTGAATCATCTGCCTCCATCTCACCCTATTCTCTACATCTTCTTATCTTACACCAACTACCTTCATGTCCTCCTTCACCACATCCATAAATCTCCTCTTTGGTCTTCCTCTAGGCCTTCTGCCTGGTAGTTCCAACCTCAACATCCTACTACCAATATACTCACTATCCGTCCTCTGTACATGTCCAAACCATCTCAATCTGGCCTCTCTGATGTTGTGTCCAAAACCTCTTACATGTGTTGTCCATCTGCTGTACTCATTCCTGATCCTATCCATCCTCGTTACTCCCAAAGAAAACCTCAACATTTTCTTCTCTGTAGTAAGTAAATGCAAGTACAAGGTAAAAAATATTGTATACTACTAATTTTACATCATACGGGATATAATTTTCCTTTATATGGCTTTCAGGGCTTAATCCTAATTAGGATCGTGAGGAGGCTAGCGCCCATCACAGCCGACTCCAGGCGAGGGTGAATACATGCTGGCTGGATGACTCACCAGGCAATCACAGGGCAGAAACACGCTGACGGCTATGCAGCTACTCTTGTTGAAAGTCAGCAATGGTTCTTCTACATGAACCTCTCACCATAGACAGTGAAAGACATGGCCGGCCTTTGATAACCCAGTTAACTACACTGGGGGGACAGCGGCAACCTTATGGAGAGTGGGACTCGAACCCCCAACATTAGGATCAGTGATCCAGTGCCCTATACCACTAGACCACCACTGCCCTGAATCCGTGTTGTAAACAAGATGAAAGACATCTCTTTTTGGTGAGGCAGTGGATAACTAAATTAAACCTCAGTTAATATTAAATGCGTGTTGGCCCCACGATGTCAAGCTGTTCAAGGTGTATGTACCCCGCCTTTGCTCAGTGTTGGCTGAGACACCCTGGCACCATACTTGTTCGGAATGGTACTGGACTATGCACTCAAAATGGCCATAGAAGGGAGAGAAGAAGAACAAGGCTTCCAACTGGTGAGGAGAAGGAGTAGGAGAATTGGGTCTAGGGCAGTGACGGATCTGGACTTTGCTGATGATATAGCACTCGTTTCTGAGGTAGTCCAGTAGCTACTCCAGAATGTAGAAACCTCAGTTGCAAGGGTAGGTCTACAGATGAACGCAGGGAAAACCAAGTTCATGGCCTTCAACTAGCAGATGCCAGTATGTTTGAAGACCACAGACAGATCCATTCTAGAGGAAGTGGAGGACTTCAAGTATCTGGGGTCCCACATGGAAAGTGCTTCTAAAGACATCAACTCCTGTAAGGCAGCAGCATGGAGATCCTGTAACTAGCTTGAAAAGATCTGGAAGTCAGACCTGGCGAGTAAACTCAAAACACGCCTCTTTCTCTCAACAGTGGAGTCGATACTTTTGTATGGCTGTGAGGTGTGGACGGTCACCCCAAAACTGGAGAAACAGCTGTATGGTTGCTACACCAGGACGTTAAGGTGCGTCCACAACATAAAGTGGGAGCAACATTGTACAAACAAAGAGCTTTATGCTGGTCTTCCAAAACTGTCAGCCGAAATACCAGCCAGGCGTCTAAGATTCGCCAGACACTCACAGAAACAGCAAGGAAGTATAGTAGTCTCTAACTTAGTGCTATGGTCTCCAACGCTTGGGAGAAGGAGGCCTGAAAGACCACCTCTCACATACCTAGATGTGCTGCAAAGAGACACTGGTCTTCTACAGGTTGGTGGTATGGGAAAGGCTATGCAGGAGCTTCTGGGCAGCCATGCTGGTTCGGGTGGCAGAAGAGGACTGGCACCCGACAGAAATCAAATAAGTCAAGCCTAATATGCATGGCTTTGAACTGTGGGAAGAAACCGGAGTTCATCATCATCATCATTTTCTGTAACCGCTTAATCCTAATTAGGGTCGCAGGGGGGGCTGCTGCCCATCCCAGCTGACTCCAGGCAAGGGCAGAGTCGGTTGACACGGATGGCAGCCTCTGTGTGACCCTATTCTTCTTTTCCTTTCGGCTTTTTTCCCTTTCTCGGGAGTCGCCACAGCGAATCATCTGATTTGCACATTTGATTTGACATAGGTTTTTACGTCGGATGCCCTTCCTGTCACAACCCTTCAACAAGGGACAGAAACACGCTGACGGCTTTGCAGCTACTCTTTACTAAAGTCAGCAATGGTTCTTTTACATGCCTCTCACCATAGACAGTGAGAGACATGGCCCATCTTTGATAACCCAGTTAGCTGCACTGAACAAAAACATGTACATTAAATTATGTTTTCTATTAGTGAGGTCATCATATACATTATTATACACATCATTCACTGAGTCTGTGAGACTGTTTATGAACTCAGTTCGCCATCTTGTGGTCGCCTATGGTATTGTCTCGCTTTCGTCCACTTCCGTAAACATGGCTGCAGGCATGGAAAGGTCGTGAATCTTCTCACAGAAGTGTCTTAAATCGTGGGACGACACACAAAATGATCCTTCGACATGCTGTGTATAGAAGAGCTCGATGGCTGATGGAAATGAAATCAAACACGTTTCCAGTGCGTATGTTGAGCAGCGAATCCTACCAAGTGATTCACGACAGGCAGAACCGCTGCTTCACCGTCAGACTGGATGACGCAGGTAGAATAAAAGTCCTTTAACACCCAGTATTAGTGTATTATTTAATTTTAACAGACGTTGTCTGCACGTCTGGAGTGGCCACATGTCCCTTAAAATACGGAAGCGTCTCATATTCAAATGAAATATGTGTTTAATTGGGTATAGTAAGGGGCAATGATTACGTCAGAATAGTGCAAGGGTGAAAGACTTGTTAGGATCACCACACAAATCCTCACTTCTTTTATTTAAACTCCAATTAATTGAAAAATGTTTTTAAAATAAATATTTTATTTTATTAATTGAATATTATTTTTAAAATTTGAGCATAAATTGGATTTCATTTTAATTAGCTGCAATTATTTATCATTCATTTTCTGAACAGCTTAATCCTAATTAGGGTCAATCTCAGCTGGCTCCTGGCAAGGGCGAGATACACCCTGGACAGCTTGCCAGGCCATCGCAGGACCAACACTCACACAACCATTCATACTCGCAGTACACCTTGGGGTGATTTGGAACAGCCAATTAGCTGACTGTGCATGTCTTTGGACTGAGGGAGGAAACTGGAGAACCCAGAGGAAACCCACACAAGCACAGGAAGAATATGCAAACGCCACACAGGAACGACCATGCTGGGAATCGAACCCAGGAACTTGCTGTGACACGGACGTGCTAACCACTACGCCACCGTGCTGCCTTATTATCCGGTTTAATAAAGATTAAATGAATAAATAAATAAATAAATACGGTAAGTGTGGTGGTGGCCCCATGGTAGGCTGCTGGCTCCAATGCAGCTAACTGGGTTATCAGAAGCCGGCCATGTCTCTCACGGTCTGTGACAAGAGGCATGTAGGGTGATGGATAAGGCAGTGGGTTACTGATCCGAATGTCAGCGGTTCAATTCCCACTATCACCACTGTTTGGCCCTTGAGCAAGGCCCTTAACCCAATTGTTCGGTTGTATAAAAATGGTAAATGTAATTGTAAGTGGTTCTGTATAAGAGCAGCTGCCAAAAGCTGTATAATGTGCATAATGAGAAGTCCATTGAGTGCTGTCAGTGTCTGTCCTGGCAAGCTGTTCAGGTTGCACTCTGTGCTCGCCCAAATTCGGCTCAGATGGGTGCCACCCTCCCAGCGACCCTAATTAGGATTAAGCGGTTTTGCAAATGAATGAAGGAGCATTTGATATAAGCTTCCTTTTTTGTCATCAGTTTCTGCATTTTTAAAAATTTTTATTTCTGTCCAGACAAATCAATGATGATTGATTTGGAATGAGGGCAGCACGGTACAGTAGTGGTTAGCATGTCTGCGTCACAGCAAGAAGGTCCTGGGTTCAAGTTCCAGGTTTGCATGTTCTCCCTGTATTTGTATGGGTGTCCTCCGGGTACTCAGGTTTCCTTCCGCAAGTTCGAAGACATGTACATTTGGTGAATTGGCTGTTCTTAGGTGTGATTGGTTGCGTGTGTTTGCCTTGTGAGCTGTTCAGAGTGTACCCCACCTTCTCCAAGAATCGGCTGAGATAGGTTCCAGCTTTGTAGCAAGATTAAGCAGTTCAGTGAAAAAAATGAATGAATGATTTGTTGCAGACATTGAGCATCTTTACAGTTCCTGATTTGTTGATGGCAGTACAGAATTTGGAGTAGTGACAAAATCCGTATGCTGAGTTTATGAGTGAAAATGTGCTCGAATCGGTTTTGTTGCAGGTAAAGTGCGAAGCGCGACGCTGAAGTATTCCCACAAGAGTGACGAGCATGTCGATTTATTATCAACAGACGTTCCAGAGTCTTTCAGAGGCAAAGGAGTAGCTGCGAGTCTGGCAAAGGTATCGCTTTCAATCCATGCTTATGTTATAATTAAATACAGTAAACCCTCCGCTGACGAACGCTTAAGCTCACGAACTTTTCGCCTCAAGAACATTAAATTTGCGAGCATATTGTCTCTGCTGACGAACTAGTTTTCGGCGGACAAATCAAACCACACGGTCGAACAGCGCCACGGTGGCGGCCACGAGAAGCTGACGCACGCTCACGGCGTCACAGTTCGTCACCCCCTTTCTTTGAATGCGGAAGTGGTTTGTGTTTGATAGACATTTTGGACCATATTGAGTGTACTTTTGCTATTATGGGACCGAAAAAGACCCCACCACAGGCGGAGATCATTGAAAAACACGAGCGAGGTGTGCGTTTGTGTGACTCAGCGTCCCAGTACCAGTACGCTAAGTCTACCATTGCTCCCATCCTTAAGAACAAGGAAGCTATTAAGGGTGCGTGTGTGGCTATGCGTGTTTCCAAACAGTAGGCGTTTCCAAACTCTCCTTCCAAACAGTAAGTCCCTCCTTCCCTCCTCCTCCCACTCCATTCCATCAAGCCATCAACTACCATCACAAAGGTAAATAAAAGGACTTTATTATACAGTACAGTTTATTTCTTTAATTACAATACAATAGACATTTATTATACATAAAATAAGGTATATTTTTGTGTAGTTTTAAGGCTTATTTAGTAGAAAATTATGTTTTATGGGGACCTGGGAACGGATTATTCTCATTTTAATGGTTTCTTATGGGAAATAAATGTTCGGAAGACGAACTTTTCGCCTCACACACACTTTCTGGGAACCAATTATGTTCGTGAGCTGAGGTATCACTGTATAATTCAATTGGGCAGTGTTCACCTAGAACCCAGAAGTGACCTATTAACACCATATTAGGAATTAAAGTTACCCTGCAGTGCCACAGTACATGTTGCACGGTGACAATCAGTAAAAATCATTGTCAGAAAAATTAAAGTACATTTAATTTCATATAATTAATTTTATAAACAAAAAGCTGTATCAATAAAGGTTATGAGTAATATTGTGTGCAGACAAAAAACTGCATCAGTGGGTGGGATTTGTGTAAATTCCTTTAGGGGGTGGAGACACGACAAAATTTTTACAGTACTATATTTCGATCAGTATTCTTTCAACGTTACTATAAAGTGGCAGCACAGTGATTGATAGGTCAGCAGGCCACGTTGGCCCATGACCCTAGTAGGTTAAAAAGGTTTCACAAATGAATGAATATTATTATTCATTTTCTGAACCACTTAATATAAATTAGGGTCGCAGGGAGGTTAGTGCCCTTCTCAGCCGACACTGGGCGAGGACGGGGTACACCCTGGACAGATCATCAGTCCATCGCAGGGCCGACAGTCACACAACCATTCATACTCGTACTCACACGTACAGGAGATTCGATTCCAATTAACCTACTGTGCATCTTTTTGGACTGTGGGAGGAAACCAGAGTGCCCGGAGGAAACCCACACAAACACGGGGAGAACATGTAAACTCCACACAGAAACACCCAAAACTGAGAATCGAACCCAAGACCTTCTTGTCGTGAGGTGGACGTGCTAACCACTACACCACTGTTCTGCCATTATTATTATTATTATTACAGTGATCCTTCGCTACTTTGTGCTTCAGTTCATCTCGGGTTTTTAAAAATATTGATCGAATAAGGAAATTAATGAAAAATAGGGAAAAGGTAAGAAAAATACAGCAAAACAAGGCCAGTTAGGAAAAAACCCCACAAAGAAACAAACAATAATCAACAACCCAAAACCCCCCAACAGAACTACTTACATTTTTATGTGAGCTGCACGTCTGTATGTGTGTGTATTTATATTTTATTTACATCTTATGCATTATTTTTTAATGTTTAATTGTTATTATAAGCATTTATAGCATTGAATATGTATTTATTGATATTATATACTCATATACATGTACATGAAGGTCGTTGGAGGAAGAGTAGAATATGCAGAGGATAGGGTGAGATGGAGGCAGATCATTTGCTGTGGCGACCCCTGAAGGGAACAGCTGAAAGGAAAAGATGATGATGTACATATATGTCAGTCAGGGGGGTCGATCCTACTTCGCGGAAATCGTCGTTTGGAGGGGATCTCGGTCCAAATCAACGTTCCCTCTAAGCTGCGCAATGGCGCACCGCTAGAACACTCTCAGCGCACAAGAAAACCGATCCAGCGCAGTGAACGCGCTGCAGATTAATTACATACACGGTATAGAACTTTTAGTGAGTGACAGGTGTCCAGCCAATCACACGATGCGATGCAATCACGCTACGCAGCCAATCACGGCACCGTCACGTGCTGCGCTCATACACGATCCATAACAATAATAACAGTGCTGCTGAGTGAAGTGATGCTAATGCTAACCCCGTTATCATGACGAAACGAGCGGCCAGGGAATATGATACGTCGACTCCCCAAACCAAAGTAAAAAAAAGAACTGCGCAAAGTCTGTGAGTACAGCAGTAAGCTGGCGAAGCAAAAACTATACCTTTCAATTTGTGAATCAATGAGAGAGTGCAGAATGAGACTATGTGTGAGGTTAAAATGCACCCTGGCACACCCTGATAGTAGATGAGAGCCAGACATGACAGGACACAAAATGCTCGTCATATATTTGAAAGTTTCATGGCTTATTAAACACAGTTTTATAGATGACATCATTTTCCTCCCTGAATTTGAATGATCCCAGGTGTGATACTGGGGTGTGGCCACAGCGAGCACTTGTGATGTTGCTCACAGTGGGCCTCAGTGTGCTCATGGAGGTTGTCTGTATGCCCAGACAGAGGAAAAATTACAGGGAACATTGGTCCCAATTAACCTTGTAAAGTGAGGGATCCCTGTATTATAATGATAATAATAATAATAACAATAATAATAATAATATTATTATTATTATTATTATTATTATTATTATACTGAATTTATGGGCAGTGGTGGCCTGGTGGTATAAGATGCTGGATCACTGATCCTAAGGTTGGGGGTTCGAGTCCCACTATCCACAAGGTTGTCACTGTCCGCCCAGTGCAGCTAACTGGGTTATCAAAGGCCGGCCATGTCTCTCACTGTCTATGGTGAGAGGTTCATGTAAAAGAACCATTGCTGACTTTCATAAAGAGTAGCTGCATAGCCATCAGCGTGTTTCTGTCACTTGCAAAAGGGTCGTGTCAGAAAGGGCATCCGACGTAAAAAGCTATGCCAAATCAAACGTCCGAATCATTTGCTGTGGCGACCCCTGATGAACATGCCAAGTCCCACACACCGAGGTTCTGTCACTCATATTTTCAGTAGAACTACCAGTCTGTCCTAATTATAACTTTCCTCCCCCCCCCCCATTTTTGTTGTTACAGGCTGCACTGGACTTTGTGGTTGAAGAAAGACTTAAAGCAAGCATCTCGTGTTGGTATATTAAAAGATATGTTGATGAAAATTCACATCAAGGGTACCAGGTGCATATTGAAGATTAGAAACCTTTTTCAGCCAGACGGCTTACAGTTCCGATAAAATAACTTTCATTCAATTCGGACAGAAGTCACTGAATCCTGATTGCGCTGCTGATTGATTTGTGTTTAATAAGGAAGTCAGTTTGAAAGTTATTGTTGATCTTTATACCTCATAAATACTTAATTTGGATTTAAAAGCATGAATGCAGCACCTGTTGGAATATTATTGTTTAAAAAGTGATCAGATGAACTGAATTGATGTCAACACTGTGGCATCCACCGAGCCTGAGGTGAATAATTACTTCAGGATATACTACATGGAAATAATAATCAATTAAAAAATTAAGTTTTTTATTGATTATCTTTTAATATTGTAACCATGTTAAAATCAGATGAGCTCTGCTAGCAGAGTTTAAGCCAGCGCTTCTCAATTATTTTCTGTGACGCCCCCTCTAGAAATGAAAAAACATTTCACACCCCTCCCACTGCCCCGTGCACAACTATAAATAGTATTATTTGTCTATAAAATTGTTATTAGTGCACGTCTGCATAACATTATATATTTATTGACATTAAAAACAAAATAAAAAGAAAGAGATATAGTTCAACTTACAATAAAGAAAAACTTCATTAACATTCATTCGTGCTCCCCCCCAGAATCACACCGCATACCCTCGGCATCATACCATGCCCCCCAAGGGGCGCGTGCCACACAGTTTGAGAAGCACTGCTTTAAGCACTTTGGAACAGTATCCCCACCCACCCCATTTTCTCCCTAGTTTAGTCATATCTAATTCCCACCCATCAGATACTGCCTTCGCTATCACAGGACCACCACCAACCAGAGAGAGGCGAAAGCATGCACGCACACCCCTCTGTAACATGCCGTGATATCCACCCGCCGCTTTTCGAACTGTGGCTCTATGCGTATTTGGGGACGGTCTAACACACTCAAAGGGAAAGTGTTAACCACCTCCTTGTAATGAATGAGCTCTCAGACGCCCATGATTGGCCTGCGATCGCTGTGAGTGACAGGAAAGTGAGTATATGCCGTCCCTCCCTCCCATGAGAGCTCAGCCAATTAGCTCCCATGGATCCCCGCACACGGCCTGCTTTGGCATTAAACCGAATTCGAACCTGCGATCTCCGGGTTGACAGTCACGCACCTTGTCAATAGTGTTTTTTAAACTAATTCAAAGTTTTTAGTAAATTTATCCACTTTTCCTCCAGACTCTGGCACCTTGATTTCCGAATGACAAGCAAATTTTGCTTTCATCCGAAAAAAGTACTTTGGACCACTGAGCAACAGTCCAGTGCTGCTTCTCTGTAGCCCAGGTCAGGCGCTTCTGCCGCTGTTTCTGGTTCAAAAGTGGCTTGACCTGGGGAATGCGGCACCTGTAGCCCATTTCCTGCACACGCCTGTGCACGGTGGCTCTGAATGTTTCTACTCCAGACTCAGTCCACTGCCTCCACAGGTCCCCCAAGGTCTGGAATCGGCCCTTCTTTCACTTTTTCATTTGTTGGCGTATATCACGTTTATCACTGGTCATTGTCAGATTTACAATTTGTTGAAAAAAGTAAACTTTTCCTTTGGATTGACTTATTTAATTTCGTGTGATTTTAAGTGACCTGTCCATAGTGATTACTTTTAGAATGATCCAATAAACTCGAGTAACAGAAAAACACTCAAACTCCATGTGTAAATTTTATATTCTTTATATTTCTATCATAGCTCACAATTTTTACAAACATATATGTGATTAAAATATATCTGGTGTCTGATAAACAGTCAATACATATTTCTTATATATATATATATATATATATATATAGTGGTACTTCACCTTACGAAAGTCTCACCAAACTCGTAACCAAGGTTAGGAAAAGCATTTTCCTAAAATTTTTGTCTCAGGATAGTAAACAAGTTTACGTTACGAAAACGCCATCTTAAAAATTAAAACGTGCCGTTCAAACATTCAAACAATGCACGAGCTGCTCTCCCATCAATGATGTTCAAACATCTTGCCCCGCTGGCCTCCCATTGGCTAACAATTGAGCTGTCGTTCATGTCGCCTTCACTCAAGCACCATCGTGGACAGGTCCACCAGATGCCATCTTAGACAGGGATCCCATTAGCTAGGAGGGATGACGCAGCTACCTCCCATTGCCTATTCTGGAGCTGAATCTACCATGATGCTTTTCGTGTAAAGGACAGAGTTACTGTTGTTTTATGCTTTATTTCTTGACTCAGGCTTTTAACCTTCCATAAACATTTGCAAGATTATAACTCTGCTAAGAAGACGTGGTCAACACGCGCGCGCACACTCACACACAAACACACACACACGCTCGCGCATGCGCACACATACACACGCATATGCGTGTGATTTCCGATGCGAGTGAGAAGAAGAAACAGGCTCGAGTGATATCACAAAGGAATATTATAATTTTCTTTTTATAACTTTTATAATTTTTAAAGGGTTTAGGGGGTAGTATTGGGAGCCTTGGAACAAATCACATGTTTTACAATTAAAATGCGGTTCAACTTACGAAAAAAGCTCTTGAATAGATTAATTTTGTAAGGTGAGGAACCACTGGAGATATATGTGTGTGTGTGTGTGTGTGTGTGTATATGTATATATATATATATATATATATATATATATATATATATATATATATATATATATATATATATATATATATATATCAAAGCAACTGTAATTAGCTCTACGATTTAGTGGCTAATTTTAAAACACGATATGGTAGGCAAAGCTTTACATTTAATCAAAACATAACAACCTTATATAATGTTTCTCATAGTGAAAATAATTCTAATGGAATTTGACTATGTTACCATTTCTGGGTGACGTGTACACATAACATGTATTTGCTGAGGGTTATGTGGCTGTCACTGAGCAGTGCACTATCAGGAATATCCACTGAACCTTAGTCGAATAATTGTTTTGTGTATATTACACAATAAAAAAGCAAATTAAAACAAGGTTTTTAATGGTTTTACATTTTTTTTCTGTAACAGCTTAAACCTAATTAGAGTCACGGGGAGGCTGGCACCTATCCCAGTCGACTCCGGGCGAAGGCAGAGTATACCCTGGACGGCTTGCCCGGTCATCACAGGGCGAAAACACGGTGATGGCTATGTAGCTACTTTTGTCAAAAGTTAGCGATTGTTCTTTTACATGAACCTCACACTATAGACAGTGAGACACATGGCTGGCCTTTGCTAACCCAGTTAGGCTGAACTGGAGGGATAGTGACAATCCATTGAGAGTGGGGCTTGAACCCCCAACCTGAGGATCAGTGATCCAGCACCTTTACCTCCAGGCCACCACTGCTCTCGTTATTTATTAAAAATATTTTCTCATTTCTGTTTGGTGGAAAGCCATCAATTATTTATTTATTATTATTTTTTTTTCTATGATCCAATGTATTCCATCCGTGACATTAGGAAAGTTGCAAGTCACACACCGACGATATCTGTTGCTCTCTCCTTCCTTCCAGAGAAAGTTTCCCAAAGAAATGGTTGCCAGCTTCCAATACTTGAAGTCTGATCCTCACAATTAATTTTATCAGAAAATTAATTTTAAAAATATATGCTGACTATCAAATACTTTAATTCTCTATTTTGTTCCGTATTTTCACAGAATTGGTTTATAATTAATCGTAAACAGCTGTAGCAGAATAGCATCCCCGTGGCTAGTGGCACTTCTGGTGGACTTTCTCTGGACACCCTCATTACATTTACAGCATTTAGCAGACACTCTTATCCAGAGCGACTTTTTAATGCTACTGAGCAATTTGAGGGTTAAGGGCCTTACTTAAGGGCCCGACAGTAGGATTCATTAGACCACTGACGACACACACATCACGAGTAAAGCAATGGGAATCTCTAGTTTTAAAATATTTTGAATGACTAATAAAACTTATTGCATCCGAGCTTTTTTTTTCCATTATTTATATAGCAGTTAACGCCCCGTCAATGGAATAATTCCCCATACCATACTTCGATAGTGAACCAATCAAATAATTTTTGATATTTCTGTGTATTTCATAATGAAAACATTTGATTTTTATTCTTGCGTTGTGTTGAAGATATTTCAGTTAAAGGATATAAGAAACTGAAGCAAGATTGCTTATTCATTAGGAATAACTCCCAGTCAAAACTCATTTACAAATAGGAGCGAAGAAATCTTGTTTATCTCACGAATATTTAAAGAAATGTTGTAATAGTAGTGTATAGGACCCCCAACCCCCACACCCTTCAATACCCCATTACTACTCTACTAATATACACTAGGTACCAGGTCCTCTCCTGGCTCTGGCCCTCCGAATCCACTGTAATCTAGCCGAGGCCCTAATTGGTCTCTGAGTCGGCCCTCGCACAGGTGGACGCCATGGTGCCTTCCACAGCCAGGCTTTTGGTGTTTTTCCTGCCTGCAGCTCATCCACAAAGTCCTCCACCTTGTCAAATTTGTTGGTGAGTTTAGCCAGGTTGTCCTTCAGAGAGTTAAATTGCTTGTAGAGATCATCTACTGCATCAGACAGAGACTTGATCCTGTGATTTCACGGTAAGTGTTGAGTTAGTGGACGTCAAGGTACTGAACAATATACAGTAATTATATTTTTAATAGGAACTGACACAGTGCCAGTGGTAGCCAGGCCAGAAATAACAAATTTAGCACACAGCAGCAGCGAGTTACAAAATTGTGTTAATTAAATTAAAACAGCGCACACACATACACATGTATATACAGACGCTCCTTGACTTACGTTCATCGATTTTATGTTTTTTCGATTTTACGGGGTTTTTAAAAAAAAAAAAAAAAAAGTCAAATTTTGAGTTTAGACGTACCTACGTAGTATGCTGACGTAATGTCGCTCTGTCCATTGTTTATAAACGACAGACTGAATGTGCCCCTCCTTCTTCCCAGTTCAGTTTTATAATAGGATATATATATATATACACATATACATATACAGACGCTCGCCGACTTACGTTCATCCGTTTTGTTTTTTTCGATTTTACGTTTTTCAAAAAAAAAAGTCAAATTTTGAGTTTAGATGTATGTACGTAGTATGCTGACGTAATGACACTACATTCATTGTTTACAAACTAGAGACTGAGTGTATATATATACCCTTGTGTGTTACCCTTGTGTTAAGACGTTGTCTCAGTGATCTATGTGTTTACACTGTTTTGTGGACTTTTGTAACCCTAAGCAAATATAGTTGGTCAGACGCATAAGCCTACTAGCATGGGTGCAAGTCTCATTCACAGAGATGAATTAATTAATCTGCTTGGATTGGCACAATCTACCATGCATACTCAGTTAAGCAAAGAGAGTTGTAATATGAATGAAATCCCGAATCCAGAAAAGAAAGAGAACTCTCCGCTCTGCTAGTGATTCACATCAGTGCAGTCTGAGTACTAAACGAGTTCAACGGCGCCCTTGCTCACTTGAAAGACCAGAAGTCCGTATAACCCGCGCATTGTTTTAAGCACAGCAAGTACACTATTTTCGGTTTTGAGCGCCTCACATATTAATGTGACTCGGCTCAGCTTCACGTAAAGTGACCATCCGTCGACCATCGGAACAATTTACAAGCAGAAAGATCGCATTATAGAGAATGTTAAAGGTTATATTTCATACTGTATTTGATATTTGATGAATGAATTTGATTAAAATTTATCTATTTGAAATTATTCTGCTTGAATTTAATTTATTTGAAATTAATGTTGATATTATTTGATATATTTGATATTATTTTACAATGTTATGTTTATGATAATTGATTTAGGGGTGTTTTATGAGATACAGTCATGGTATTTATGGATGTATAGTGCAGTATGAGCGCCATACGTCACTGTAACAACTTATGTTTACTTTCAACTTATGTTCGGCCATCCAGAACCAATTAAAAACGTAAGTCGGGGAGCGTCTGTATTCCAAGAAATTGTTTCTTCAGTCATCGTGGCTCAAGGTAGGCCCTGGCCATGCACCTCAGTCACCATGATTTCACTTAATAAACACCGAGATCATATGGCCGGCTGGTAGAAAAACACATTCCTGTACACTGGATAATTTGTTTTTTAATTATATTCTGTAATAAATATGTTTTCTAACAGCCATTTACTCACCTTACATATTCAGGTAAGACTGAAGCATGGTCATTGACCAGAAGATCCTTCACTTGGTACATGATGGCATATTTCCAGTTGTCCAGTACTTGGGTCAGGTTTGAGCAGCTTTTGCCATTTATTTTTTCTATAATAAAACATACAAATTTTACTAAATACACTATCTGGCCAAAAAAAAAAAAAGTCAAACACACACAGACAGATATGTTGTGGTTCCACCCTCAGCCTTGCTTATAGCACATAACCTTTATGTCATTGTTTTAACAAACTTCAGCACCATGGCATTTATTTCCATTCAGTGTCGGTTAATTTTTTGCTGACGCCTTGAATTTATGAAGGAAAAACTGAACCACTCAATGAAGTCTTGTCCGACATGTCCCGAAAACTTTCAGTAGGGTTAAGGTCAGGACTCTGGGAAACCAATACATATGTGTGAAAATGATTTCTCATGCGGCTTGAACCACTTTTTCATTATTTGAGTCCCTGTTTTATATACGTTCCATCAAGGAAGAAAAAGTCCAGCGACGTGATAACCTGCTCATTCAGAACATTCAGATGGCTTCACTTTAATGCCGCATTAATGTTGTTGAGCATTGACTGGACCAACTGGATCAAGAGTGCCATGGAGATTACACACTGAGATCAAGGATCATGCTCTCCATTAAAAAAAAAAGAAAAAAATAGATATTTATATATACTGTATGTGTGTGTGTGTGTGTGTATATATATATATATATATATATATATATATATATATATAATATAATAGAGAGAGAGAGAGATATGTGTGTGTATGTATGTATATGCAGGGATCCCTTACTTTCCACAGTTAATGGTGACCGAGTCCACCCCCCACCCCACGACCACCACTTTCTATGAAGTAGGATCGACTCCCCTGACTGACGTATACGTGCATGTATATGGATATGTGTATAATATCAATAAATTCATATTCAACGCTATTAATGCTTATAATAACTATTAACCATTCAAAAATAATGCATAAGATGTAAATAAAATATAAATACACACGCATACAGATGAGCACACGCACACTCAGATACACACCTCACATAAAAATCTAAGTTTTGTTGGGTTTTTTTGGGGTTTTTTTGCATAATTGACCTTGTTTTGTGGCATTTTCCTGAACTTTTCACCTATTTTTCTTTCATTTCCATTTTTTTTTCTTAATATTTTTGAAAAACCTGTGATACACTGAAGCCACAGAAACTGAAGCACAAAGTAGCAAGGGATCACTATATATATATATATATATATATATATATATATATATATATACATATATATATATATGTGTGTGTGTATATGTATATACATGTGTGTGTGTGTGTATATATATATATATATATATATATATGTGTGTGTGTGTGTGTGTGTATATATATATATATATACACACACACATATACATATATACACACATATACATATATATATATATATATGTATATATATATACATATATATATATATACACATATATATATATATATATATATATATATACACATATATATACATATATATATAGTGGATTGTGTCTATATAATGGGAAAAAGCTGGCTTTTGCAATCATTTGGATATGGAATAAAACGGAGGAGGGTAATCAAACACTGGCAGTCAGTACAGATTCTAGACTCTGCATGGACCTTACAAGACTTCAGAAGGGCCCCTACCAGCTACAGCTGTATTTTAGTGTTTAACAGCCCTCGGGGGCCCCTGCTGGCCTAGGGCCCCAAGCAATTACCTTCCTTTTCTGTTGTCAAGTAGCGCCTCTGTTTAAAGCAACAGTTATACAACATTATAGTCAACATTTTTCTGCAATGATGTAGACCAAGGATTTGAAAACAGAACAAGATGATGTAATTTCAGCCCTAAACCCAAGATTATTGCTCTTAAATTCGTAAAGAAAACTTACCTTTGGGCGCCCATGTTTCCTGAGTGGTTTTCTTCTGAGCAATGCAGGATGAGCTGAGCACCAGGAGGATCAGATATCTCTTAAGTCTCATCATCTTTAACAACACAGCACAGCACTGATCTCATTTAAACCGTGTAATCCTTTGATATTCAGCCAGTACACACATTATAACATATTAGCCTCAACTTCCTCAAGTTCATCTGCTATCAGTTCATTCAACAATAACATATGCTTCACACATTTACAAAAAAAAAAAAACATTTAAAAATACACATTTCCTGGTAAAAAAAAACGAGGTTCGGCAGAGCCTGGCTGAGACGTTCAACACTGTATTGACTTTAACCACATACTGTATTTATATGCAATTAATATTCAGTGTACAATATAAATTATGAATGTTTGTTTACATGCACACCATGTATTGAGGCATCAACAGAATTACAGTTCAGATGTATCGTCTAATAGTGTCAAGCCTACATATGGTCCTTGCAATGACCTTCCTAAGCATGTAGATAGCATTTATTAAATGTTATATGCTGAATATATTTCAATACATTACATGCTATGGTTATTTACTATAGAAGCAAATGATTGGATCATAATCAGTTACCTTTTTAGTGATAACTGTTCTGTTGTGGTCAGTGAAATCCGAGGCTTAGATGATGAATACAATTGCGTGGGCTGACAGTGAAGCAACATGTCTGAAGTTATTCTCTTATATCAGCATCCAAAACTCAGAGGCCATCCCTCTCTTAACCTGCTCCCGCCTCCAGAAGTGCAGAGAAAGAGAAAGAGAGCATAATATTTGAAGTACATTTTATACACTGACCAATATGTACTCACTGTGTACTCACTCAATTGCCAAAGCTCTACCTCCTACCCAGGAAGGCTGGCACCCATCTCAGCTGACTCTGGGTGAGGATAGAGTACACCCTAGACAGCTTACCAGGCCATCACCGGGCAGTACACACACACACACACACACACACACACAACCATTCACACTCACAATTATTGGAAATCTGGAACAGCCAATTACCTGGAGGGATCCATACAAGCACGGGGAGAACATGCCTGTCTGTCTTCCTTTCAGCTTTTTCCCTTTTTTTTTTACTCGGGAGTCGCCACAGCGAATCATTTGATTCACACGTTTGATTTGGCAGAGATTTTTACGTCGGATGCCCTTCCTGTCACAACCCTTTTTTTTTGCAAGGGACAGAAACACGCTGACTACTTTGCAGCCTACTCTTTACGAAAGTCAGCGATGGTTCTTTTACATGAACCTCTCACCATAGACAGTGAGAGACATGGCCCGCCTTTGATAACTCAGTTACATGCACTGAGGGGGACAGTGACAACCTTGTGGAGAGTGGAACTTGAACCCCCAACCTTTGGATCAGCGATCCAGCACCCTATACCACTAGACCACCACTGCCCCTAACGGGTTTTTCAAAACTATTCATCGAAAAATAAGGAAATTAAGGGAAAATAGGGAAAATGTGAAGGACAATGTGACAAAACAAAGCCAATTATGCAAAAAACCCAAACAAACAAACAAAAAAACCCCAACAAAACTACTTACATTTTTAAGTGAGGTGTGCATCTGAGTGTGTGCATATTTATACAGTATTTTATTGACATCTTATGCTTTATTTTGAATGTTTAATTGTTATTATAAGCATTTATAGCATTGAATATGTATTTATTAATATTATATACACATATACATGTCAGTCGGTGAGGGGGGGGGGGGTCGATCCTACTTTGTGGAAATCGGTGGTCACGGGGGGTTTCGGTCCCCATTAAGTGCGTAAAGTGAGGGATCCCTGTAATCCTAATTCGGGGCCAATCTCGTCAACTATGGGTGAGGGCAGAGTACATCCTGAGCAGCTCACCAGGCCATTGCAGGGCAGAAACACGTTGATGGCTATGCAGCTACTCTTGATGAAATTCAGTAATGGTTCTTTTACATGAACCTCTCACCATAGACAGCTTTGATAACTCACAGTGTGCAATGGCACAATTGCATGTACAGTTATTTATTCTTTGCTTTTCTATCTGCTTAAATGTTAAATGCAGCATGCTGTAGGGGCATTTATTTGTCATATATAATTTGTTTTGTACATACAGTACAGTATCTCATATCTGGCTGACTCCCTGGTTCGATTGTGAGCTCAGACTACTGCTCCTGTGGAAATTTTTTTTGACTGTCCTTGCGTCCACATGACTTTTCCTCTTAAAAAAAAAAAAGATGGAAAATGAAATTGATCGTTTATCTGAGTACATCAAAAGGCAAATTGAGTCCAAAGTAGAAGTTAGATCACAGCTAGAATATTCAATATTCATCACAGCCAAAAATATAATGGTTTCCAGAAACAGGTGAAAACCAACGGCCAACTTGACATTCCAATGCCGTTTTAATGCCTTTCCCTCGTACAGTGGGGAAAATGTGTGTCAGGTGTGTTTTTCTCTTGGCGGTAGCAATTTCATTAAACAGTTTCCTTGGCAACATGTAGGGGCTGATGGGGTGCAGTGGTTTGCACTCTCGCCTCACTGCAAGAAGGTCCTGGATTCCAGCCCCATGGTCTCACCCTGGATCGCTTAATGTTATTTAGCTCACAATGAGGCTGAAGCATATTGTGGGGGCCCGTGGTGTAGTGGTTAGGTGCTGGGCTCATGATTGGGAGGTTGTGTGTTCGAATCCCAGTTAGACCCCCACTGTGCTAAGACCCCTGGGAAGATCTCAACCACAAGTGTGCCTCTGTTCACCCAGCAATATAAATGGGTACCAGTAAAAATATACTGGGAAGGTAACCTGCGATGGACTAGCGTCCCATCCAGGAGGAGTTGAACCGATAAGCACCGGCTGAGCTCAAATGTAAAAAAAAAAAAAAAAAGATCCTGGAGCATATCTTAGCTGACTTTGGGCAAAGGCAGGGTACACCCTGAACAGCTCACTATCTTATAGCCAACACACACAACTATTAACACTCACACCTAGGGGTGATTTGGAACAACCAATTAGTCTAATGTGCATGTCTTTTGACAGTGGGAGTAAACCATCGTATGTACCTAGAGGAAACCCAGGCAATCATGGGGAACCACTCACTAATATTTAGGGGCAATTTGGAGCAGCCACTTAGCCTAATGTGCGTGCCTTTAGGATGAAACTGGAGTACCTAGAGGAAATCCACACTAACACTCAGAAACATGCAAACTCTACACAGAAGCATCCTGACCAAGTCCAAGACCAAACCCAAGACCTTTTTGCTCAGAGATCGACACAGAATCGTTTGGTTTCATGCCAAGAAAGAGCACCACAGATGCAGTGTTTGCTTTGAGGATGTTAATAGAGAAGTACAGAGAACATCAGAAGGAGCTGCATTGTGCCTTTGTGGATCTGGAGAAAGCATATGACAGGGTGCTGAGAGAGGAACTGTGGTATTGCATAAGGAAGTCTGGAATGGCAGAGAAGTATGTCAGAGTGGTGCAGGACATGTATGAGAGATGTAAGACCGTGGTGAGGTGTGCTGTCGGTGTGACAGAAGAGTTCAAGGTGGATCTTAATCCTAATTTGAGTCACAGGAAGGCTGATGCCCATCTCAGCTGACTCTGGGCAAGGGCAGAGTACACTCTGGACAGCTCGCCAGGCCATCACAGGGCAGAAACACGCTGACAAATAGTTAGCAATGGGTCTTTTACATGAATCTCTCACCATAGCTAGTGGGAGACATGGCCGGCCTTTGATAGCCCAGTTAGCTGCACTGGGGGAGACAGTGACAACCCATTGAGAGAGGGGCTTGAACCCCAAACCTTGGGATCAGTGGTCTTGCATCAACACCACCAGGCTATCACTGCCTGGGCTTGCAAAATAAAGTGAACGATATTTAAGATGACAGCAGCAGCAGGGTTAGGGTTGGAACAGGAGCTGAAGAAGATCTTATTAGGTTAACAAAAGCCGCTTCAAATTATACTCGCTTTCCCATAAACCAATAGTGGTCTCTTTCCCACCCACGGCCATCTTCTGTTTCACTGACTAGAATCCAGGGATGCTGATTTATAATCAATTCTAATAAAGATCATACTCCTCTTCAGTCGAGAAACTCTTCATGTATGGGCATTGCTCCAGTGTTGCATTCCTGCTTCTCAGTGTAATGGTCTGGGGAACATCTGGACCATTCTGGTGAGCCCAAGCAGCCTGGAACAGGACATGTGATGGCTACAGACCTGAAAGTGACACATTTCATAAAAACCTAATTTAAATATATGATTTATATTGCATAGCATAAAATTATCATTGATATAAATATCCTTCCAGAATGAAAACATTGTGAGAATGGGGTTGAAATCAGAAGAGTTGGATGTTATGTGCTATGCCATGTGATTGTTTACACTATCCAGATTTGAATATAGAGCAGGCGGCATTGTGGTATAGTAGTTAGCATGTCTGTAGTTAGCATGTCTGCCCTACAGCAAGAATGCCCCAGGCTCAGGTATTTCTGTGTGAAGTTTGCATGTTCACACAATGTTTCTGTGGGCTTCTTTCCTTCCGGGGTATCTGGTTTCCTCCCCTGTTGATACATATTAGGCTAATTGCACCAAGATGTGAGTGTGACAGTGAATGGTTTTCTGTGTTTCCCTGTATTGATGTGGCAAGATGTTTAGGATGTATCATCCCGCCTTCGCTGGAGTCAGCTGAGACAAGCTCCCGCCTCCCCATCACCCTAATTAGCAGTTTGGGAGTTGAGTAAGTGGAAATATGGAGCCAATGGATCTGAAGGAAAGTTTATTATCTTAATATTTCTTTCTTCTACTGTTGATCAGCCAGGTTCCTCTGATGCTCTTCAGAGACTTTAACAGAAGCAGAATGTATTCTGTAAGTGCAAAAGTATATAGATTCGATTGGATTAGATTAGATTAGATTAGATTAGATTTTATTGTCATTACACATGTATAAATACAGAGTAACGAAATTCAGTTTAGCCTCCAGTCAGTAGTGCATTGTTTATACTTTGAACAAGCTTATCTATGACAAATACGAAAAAAAAATATTGCTGCCTTTGGAAAAACTTTTTTTTTTCTGTAAAACAGGAGTGTTTACATAATGCATGAACATTTAGTGCCCTTTCTGAACATTGTTTATGGAGTGAAACCAAAATGAAGGCCAATGTTTGTTCTGAAACCACTTTCTTCTTCTCATGCAGATGTATACTGTTATGCGTGAGTGATGTAATGATAATAATGTGAACGTGTCGTGAGACTGTTTTGGATAATGTCCTCAAAGGAGTTGGACTTGGAGTAAGGCTGACGTGTAGAAACAAATAAAAGCTTGTAGTATTATTGGACAAGGAACAGATTTCTGTCCTCGTGATTTCGCCTTTAGAATTTTAGTCAGTTCTCAAGATGATGCTGAGTTAGTGTGTGTGTGTGTGTGTGTGTGTGTGTGTGTGTGTGTGTGTGTGTGAGAGAGCGAGAGAGAGAGAGAGAAATGTACAAGCCATAAAAAGACCAGAAAGAGAAAATATGTAGCTGTATAAGTTGTATAATCTAGAATCTCACCCCACAAGATACACTACACTTCTTCTTTTACTTTCAGCTGTTCCTTTTTTTTTCAGGGGTCACCACAGTGAATCATCACGTGTTTGATTTGGCATAGGTTTTTACGTCGGATGCCCTTCCTGACACAACCCTTAGCAAAGGACAGAAACACGCTGACAGCTATGCAACCTACTCCTGTTGAAAGTCAGCAATGGTTCTTTTACATGAACCTCACTCCATAAACAGTGAGAAACATGTCCGGCCTTTGATAACCCAGTTAACTGCACTGGAGGGGGAACAGTGACGACCTTGTGGAGAGTGGGACTCGAATCCCAAACCCTATCAGCGATCCAGTGCTCTTTACCATGAGGCCACCTCTGCCCAAAAGAAACACTACACTAGTACTGTCAGAGATAACCAACTGCACGTACCTTCCAACTTCCTGAATAATAACTCATCCATCTCTAAATTAAAATTAGTTTTGTGCTGACACTGCAGCTTAATGTGCATACAACTAAAGGAGAAAGATGGATACATTTGTTCACCTTACTGTATTAAAGGTAAGAAGCAATACCTATTTTCAGTATATAATATAATATACCTTATTTTTAATTTCAGACACTAGTGGAGAACCATGTATGATTCATAATCAAAAAAAAATTCACAGATCTTCAGGCTGTTGCATCCCACCACCCATTAAAACACAGATTTTCAGTGCATGTTCGAGATTATCTGTTTGACTTCCTCCTTATATTTATGGTTTTTCTGCTCTCTGTGCCTACTCTGCTCTGATTGGCCACCTTAAAGTGGTGTCTCTATCAGGCTGGGCAGCGACACTGCTGTGCATGGAGGCAGTGGACAAAGGCCAGAATGCTCTGATGCCAGCACAAACAACCCAAAAAGAAAACCTAAACATGTACTAGCCTTATTTTTGACACACCGGCATCATTAAACATAGCTGTTTAAAACTCTAACCATATATCTGGGTCAATTATAGAAAAAGCAAAAATGGTGTATGTCCCCTTTAAGAGTCTGAATGAAAGGAAAAGTATACAAGGCGCTGATGAGGCCTGCGATGTTGTATGGTTTAGAAACAGTGGCGTTGAGGAAAAAACAGGAGGCAGAGCTGGAGGTAGCAGTGATGAAAAATGTTGAGGTTCTCTTTGGGAGTAACGAGGATGGATAGGATCAGGAATGAGTACATCAGAGGGACAACACATGTAAGATGTTTTGGAGACAAAGTCAGAGAGGCAAGATTGAGCTGGTTTGGACATGTACAGAGGATAGGGTGAGATGGAGGTAGATGATTCGCTGTGGCGACCCCTGAAGAGAGCAGCCAAAAGGAAAAGAAGAAGTTACCTTTAAGAGTCTCAGGTTGTTTAGTCAGGAGGACAAAAATAGTCATTAGGAAAATAAGCGGTGTAGAGTTATACATTTTGATTTTGTGTACGCTGAATATTAAGAGTAAAAAGCACAATTACAATTCAAACAGAGAATGTGATCGATTTCCGGTTTTCCACACCTCCTTTCAGATATTATCTAACCTTAGTCTTGAGGAGAACACAAGATCACAGCACAAAGGCTGGTGGGCAACATTGTTCTCTCTTTAATATATGGTCGTTCAGATGTGTAATACACAATCATGAGGGTAAGGCAGCACAGGATTGGTCAGTCTATTGAAATCACTACATGTACAGTAGTTCACACAGAATAGGTGTCGCTAGTTACAGTAGAGGTGTGGTTATGTAAAATACAATAATTTCTACGTGTGGCCAATTTTATCCAACAAGGGTATGTTAGCAAAATAACATTTAACAATGTTAGCATCTTGTGTTGCTGAGATAAACCTATCACTTGTCCGATAATGCCTCTTGCAAGCTAACACAGGTACAAGGCAACAAAGCAGCGTGACATTATCCACTGTTGCTTGTTACAGATGTACATATAGGTCTGATCATGAAACTGGTATATTTTCCAACTATAAGACTATAAAACTTGAATAAATATTCCCATGTTCAAGTTTATTTATGAATCAGTACATCATAATCTTTAGTACATGCCTGGGAGATAAAATCATACCAAAATATGCACCTATATGGTGAACACAGTTTTTTAAATAATTCAAATACTTCCTAAGGCAGTAGTGGCCTAGTGGTAAAGGTGCTGGATAACTGATCCTAAGGTTGGGGGTTCAAGCCGCACTCTCCATGGGCTGTCACTGTCCCGCCAGTGCAGCTAACTCGGTTATCAAAGGCCGGCCATGTCTCTCACTGTCTATGGTGTGAGCCTGTAAAAGAACCATTACTGACTTTTGATAACAGTAGACTGCAAGTAGACAACCTGCCCCACGATCCCTACTGCAGAATACACTTGCAGCAAGTGTGGTAGGAGCTGCATTTCCCGCATTGGCTTATTCAGCCACAGCCGGCGCTGCAGCCTCTCAGCTAATTGATAGACCTGCCTAGGTGCAGACTCCATTGTCTCTAGAGACAGACGGATGCCAGAACAGAACAGACTGCAATGCTGTCAGTGTGTTTCCACTCTGCGATCGCCTGGCAAGTTGTCCAGGGTGTCGTCCGCCCTTGCCTGGAGTCGGATGGGATGGACGCCAGCCTCCCCACGACAAAACTGATATAAAATATAAATACAAAACTGAGTGTGAAAAAGGTGTAAACTAGAAAGTATTTCGTTTATTTTCTGTAACACTTCCTAGTTTAGCAGGGGTGGTCTGGTTGTATAGGGTGCTGGATCGCTGATCCAAAGGTTGTGGGTTCGAGTCCCACTCTCCACAGGGTTGTCACCCTTCACCCCAGTGCAGCTAACTGGGTTATCAAAGGCTGGCCATGTCTCTCACTGTGGTGTGAGGCATGTAAAAGAACCATTGCTGACTTTTGACAAGAGTAAGCTGCAAAGCTGTCAGCGTGTTTCTTCCCTGCGATGGTCTGGCGAGCTGTCCAGGGTGTACTCTTCCCTTGCTTGGAGTTGGCTTGGATGGGCACCAGCCTCCCCGCGACCCTAGTTAGGATTAAGCGCTTACTGAAAATGAACTGAACTGAACTTCGTAGTTTACACCTTTTTCACACCTCTTTTTTGTGACAAGAGAAAGACCTATTGTCACATCCCACTGACCCTCTGCTATGGTCACCACAGGTCCAATAACCACATGAATCGGAGCACAGGTGCATGTACAATGAACCACGTAATTTTCAGGTGACTGCCAAAATTGATAAATAAGCAGCAGACTTAAAACTGGATGGATGATACAGTATACGTAAATTTTCCTGTCGAGGTTACACGGTGTATCTTGTGCTTCCACCAATCATTGATGGATTGGCATTTATTTAACTTTAGATAAAAAGAAAGGTTGAACATGTCAACTACCATCAATTTGCACAGTGTAACTAATTACACAATTATTATCTAAAGCTATAGTTGGTGAATAGAAGGCCATTCACTCCCAGTGCAGCTAACTGGGTTATCAAAGGCCGGCCATGTCTCTCACTGTCTATGGTGTGAGGTTCGACTGAATTTAGACAAGAGTAGCTGCATAGCCGTCAGCGTGTTTCTGCCCTGCAATGGCCTGGTGAGCTGTCCAGGGTGTACTCTGCCCTTGGCAGGATTCGGCTGGAAGGAGCACCAGCCTCCCCTCGACCCTAATTAGGATTAAGCGGTTACAGGAAATGAATGAATGAATAGAAAGCTATTCATTCAGTCCATGTTACACACTGACTTTTTGAGTCATCCTACTGATAATTTGATGATGATGCTTCCCGACCAAATACATTAAAAAATAGGAAAAACTGTTTTTTCTAAATCTTCAGAAAGTGTAAAAGGTCACTCTCACACATTTCAGTTCTAGTTTCATGATCAGACCAGCGTGTAAAAAAAGGATAATTTTAATGAAGCACAGACACAAGAAGAGCAGTGCAATCCGTCTCCTAGTTTTCTCTCAACATGGCAGCAATTATATAGAGTGACATCACTTGAAACGCAGAGATAGAATAAAACCAGAAACTATAACCATGAACTCGTACATCTACATGCAGTCTATGTTTTCCAGCATTAAATCATTTGTATTATGCCTCCTCTTTGCCTTATTGCTTGGTGGTAGACATTACAGCGATCCCTCGCTACTTCGCGATTCGATTCATGCGGCTTCGGTGCATCGCGGGTTGTTTTTAAAAATATTCATCGAATTAAAAAATAAGGAAATTAAGAAAGAATAGGGGAAAAGGTTAAGAAAAATGCCTCAAAAACAAGGCCAATTGTACCCCACCAAAAAAAAAAACCCAACAACCCTAAACCCCCCAACAAAACTACTTACATTTTTATGTGAGGTGCGCATCTGAGTGTGTGCACACGTGTCTGTATGTGTATATATATATATATTTTTTTTTTACATCTTATGCATTATTTTTGAACGTTTAATTGTTATTATAAGCATTTATAGCATTGAAAATGTATTTATTGATATTACTCTATATACACATATACATGTACGTATACGTCAGTCAGGGGGGTTGATTTTACTTTGCAGAATTTGACAGTCGCTGGGGATCTCGGTCCAAATTAACCGCGGAAAGTGAGGGATTCCTGTACACTGTATATGCATAGCACTGTTTACTTGGGTCGAAACACATACATTGGCCAATATGTGAATGACACAAGTTTAAAAAGTGAAAGTGACTTAAAATAAGTGCATAAATACGAAAAACACCTACCAGAGGGGATGCTGTGACCGCACAGTCATGCTATACAAGCCGCTTGTTTTTGAAATGTGTGTAGAGTAACCGGCTACTTCTGTAATTTAATGTGATTCCCCCACCTCACATTTTCACCATTTTGATTGTATTCCATTGTACTCTATTATACGGTTATTGCTATTGTTTTCTTTATTTTGAAAGTTGTACATTTTAGACAACATATAAGGCAGTGAGGCTCATCACTTGTCACCTTAAGTTCTCGGCTCAACAAAGGAAAAGACTTGACTTAAACACAAGATATTTGCAGCGAGAGCAGTGATAAAAGACACAAAATGTCATTTGCCTGCCTACTTTATATTTTTTCTGCTGTTTCTATGCAACCCAATGCTTATTGTCTTCAACTGAGGTTTAAACCCAAATAAATAAATACTGTTGTCTAAGAGCTATTAAATGTAATATAACTGGACATTTCTAACCAAAGCATTTCATCATTCCCATGGAAAATATACAGACTCATAAAGAAAGCTGTATCTGTTTTGCAATAATAAATCAAAGTCTAATTACAAGTGTACAATCACCATGGTTCAACTTTCTTAACTCTGTCTGGTTTTTCCTCTTCAAGTGTTTTATTTATTCTTTCACTTACTCATGCACTCACCAACCCGATTAATCCTACCAGGGTCACAGGAAGGCTAGTAACTATCTCAGCCAAGAATTGGCAAAGGTAAGGTATACACTGAACCACTCACCAGAACAGTGTAGAGCAAGACACACACAGAGAGAGAGCGAGAGAGAGAAGCATTCACACCCGGGGGCAATCTGGAACACCCAGTTAGCTTCGTGGGCATGTCTTTAGAGGGAGGAACTTAGAGTACCCAGAGGATGCCCACACAAGCAATGGAGGAACGTGTAAACTCCACACAGAATTGCTTGAGTATGGGATTCAAACCCATGACCGTCTTTTTTCAGGAGGATGTGCTAACCACTAGGTCCCGTAGCTGCCTCACAGCGAGAAGGTTTCTGAGTTCAAGTCCCAGGATCAGGCATTTCTGTGTGGAGTGTGTATATTCTACCTGTACCATAATGGCGCACAAAGTCCATAAAGAAGAGATTTATGGATGTGGTGAAGGAAGACATGAAGGTCGTTGGAGTCAAAAAAGAAGATGCAGAGGACAGGGTGAGATGGAGGCGGATGATTTGCTGTGGCGACCCCTGAAGGGAGCAGCCGAAAGGAAAAGAAAAAGAAGAAGAAGAAGAAGAAGACCATAATGGAGCACAATTCAGATTGGCCAAAAAATGCATAATAAAGAAAGAAAGAAAGAAAAAAAAACCCATATATAAGTCGCACTGGACTATAAGTCGCATTTTGGGGGAAACTTGCATATCCTTGGTAACTACCTGGATGTGGAGATGCAACTGCACTGTTTTCAAGTCTCTCCCTGCAGCACTTTGCTCAAACATCCACGTGTGAGCTCATTCCTCTAGCTGTAGCTAGGTTTTTTTAGCCTGTGATTAGCTTTTTTGTTTTCTTCGTTGCAGTAATAGTAATCTCTGCTTTTTGCCAGTCACATACAACTTTCTCGTTCACTCTAAACCAGTGGTCCCCAAAATACAGCCGGGGGCCAGATACGGCCCACCTCCACATTTGGCCCAGCCCCCTAAACAATACCAGAGATGCATTATGATTTTTTTTTTTCGTCTGGCCACGCCTATCAAGACTAATACACACCTAGAGCATGACACCCTATTCCACTCTTCTGCGGTCTGTGTCCCTATCTGAACAAATAGAGAAGAGAACAGATAGAAAATTTGATTCAGAATGCAGGGTATTTAACCTGCAGTGGACAAACAATTATTTTTCGTTCAATGCAAACAAAAGATTGTATCATCTGTCAAGAGGCAGTGGCGGTATTCAAAGAATACGATCTGCGCCGACACTCTGAATCCCGTCACAAAGACGAGTATGATCGCTTGCAAGGCCAAATGCGAGTAGACAAACTATCAAAGGTAAAAAGTGGACCGTTAGCTCAGGAGAATACATTTGTATGCCAGGCTCGGCAGAACCAGTCGTCTGTTCGGGCAGCTTTCGGGTCGCTCAACTGATAGCAAGCTGTGTTTCTTTTATTATTTATTTCCTGACTTTTTTTCTGTGAAAGTCCCGGAAAGGGTTACTAATATCTGGTTATGCGTGGCTTACTGGAAAACAATAAATGTTTACGTTTAGGCAGCCATGTGATCCTCATCCTTTTTCTGTTACAAACTGGCCTCGGCCCCCCATCAGAGAAGGGAAAAGTTATGTGACCCCCACAGGAAAAGGTTTGGGGACCCCTGCTCGGAACTTTCTGCCGCTCGATTACTGGGTTCTGATGCATATTTCACTACATGCAGCTTGTAATCTGCAGAATAGGATTTTCTGTTTGGGGCCATTTTTGTTCAGTTCAGTTGTCTATTTAAGTTACCCTTCTTCTTCTACTTTTCCTTTTCTCGGGAGTCGCCACAGCGAATCACGTGATTCGCACATTTGATATGACATGGGTTTTTACGTCGGATGCCCTTCCTGACACAACCCTTTAGCAAGGAACATAAACACACTGACGGCTTTGCAGCTACTCTTTACGAAAGCCAGCAATGGTTCTTTTACATGAACCTCTCACCATAGACAGTGAGAGACAATGCCCGTCTTTGATAACCCAGTTAGCTGCACTGGGGGGACAGTGACAACCCTGTGGGGACTCGAACCTCTAACCTTGGGATCAGCGATCCTGCACCCTATGCACTAGACCACCACTGTTACCCTATATGTTGAAATTTGGAATTTTCAGTAGTACGTACAGTATTAGCAGGTACTGGTACACAAGCTTAGAGTGCCCTCTGGTGGTTATGAGTGTGAAAATGTCAAACATGTGAAGTTATTTTAGTTATTATTACAGTATATCGAACAGAATTATATGTAATAATTTCACATATGAGTCACTCTTGGGTAGAAGTTGCACCCTCACTCAAACTTTTTAAAAAAGTGTGACTTATAGTCTGGAAAATACCATAGATGTACAGCTATCTGTGGTCCTTATGCAACCATCCCACGCACACACACACACACACACACACACACACACACACACACACACACACACACACATATATTTCTCATCTTTTTTATTATGTTCTCTGTATCATTTTTCTACGATTTTCTTCTCTCCAGCACATACATGTCCACTTACACAGGAAATGAATCATCAGAATTTAACCAGCTGAACTAATCACAAGCAGAATCTGTGAGGGTTCACATTATGGAAAGACCCAGTGGAAAAATTCTCAAACTTCCCGAAAAGCTGTCCTCCTCTATCTTATTTATATCCCCAACTGTTTTAGTTGTTATTTGTTTTCCGCACTCTTGCCTGAGTATAGACAAGGGCTTCATGTATATTTCATTTGCAGCGCCACCAGCATATGTTCAAGCAATATCACTTAATGCTCTTCACGCAACTAAATGCTTTAACATTTTTCCTGCTATTGTAGTTAACTTGAGATTTTTTTCTGATTAACAGTCTTCTGTTGCCTGTTCCTGAGAGAGGAAGGCTGTGGAAAATGAATGAACCGAAAAATGGTGCCAAGACGGTTCCTAATATGCTGCCAGGGGTAATTTTGGTTCCAGACGAATGACAGCCACCGTTACAGACTTCATCAAGAAGTAAGTGGTGCTCATATTCTGTTTGCATCCCTAACTTTTTCAGTTTGAATCTGTGGCCTGAATAGGACATACATCTCATACAACATATGTTCGCCACATCTTTTTTGATAATAATCGAAACCAAGAATTTGGCTGCATCTCATTCTTCATAGGATTCATCACATGTGCTTATTAGTGACAGTAATTATTCTCATGTTGGAAAGGTTTGAAGTTCTGCAGTATGTTGTTCACATGATCGTCACAAAAACTTCCTTCCAAATGATCTCGTGATAGATATTTGCATCTCAGTTAGTGTGGACCCTCCAGTGGTGGTCTAGTGCATAGGGCACAGGATCGCTGATCCTAAGGTTGGGGGTTCGAGTCCCCACAAGGTTGTCACTGCCCCCCCCCCCCCCCCCCCCAGTGCAGCTAACTGGGTTATCAAAGGCGGGCCATGTCTCTGACTATCTATGGTGAGAGGTTCATGTAAAAGAACCATTGCTGACTTTCGTAAAGAGTAGCTGCAAAGCCGTCAGCGTGTTTCTGTCCCTTGCTAAAGGCTTGTGACAGGAAGGGCATCTAATGTTAAAAACCTCTGCCAAATCAAACGTGCGAATCAGATGATTCGCTGTGGCGACTCCCGAGAAAGGGAAAAAGCCGAAAGGAAAGAAAGAAAGAAAGAAGTTAGTGTGGACTCTCAGCATGACTGCCGACTGTTCCTGAAATATTCAGTCTGCAGATTTATAAATGGTGGCACAGTTTCGTAGTCGTTCGCATGTCCGCCTCACAGCAAGAAGGTCCTGGGTTCTATTTCTTGGCTCAACAAAAGCGTTTTTGTGTGGCGTTTGTGAGTTGTCTCTGTCCTTGTATGAGTTTATTCTGGGTACTCTGGGTTCCTCTCACAGATCAAAGACATACACATTGGGCTAACTGTCTGTTCGCCTAGCGTTGGCTGCACAGGGGGTACCCTACCTTTGCTCAGTTTGGGCTGAAATAGTCTCCATCTTCCCTATGACACTAATAGAGGATTAGGTGACTGAGAGTTTTTACAAAATGTTTATGATACTGTAGATGGTGTAAATCTATGACGGGTATGCTAAAGATGGAGTAGTGGACTCTACAGTAAAAACAAAACAAACAAAAAAAACAACACCTCGTTTGTACTCATGGCGCTGAATGACTGCTGGAAGTGAACGCTGGATGTGGAAACGATGGATTGAATGACAGAATACGACATAAAAACTCGATAAGTTATTCAGAGACAATCTACTTTCCAGATCTCCGAACTCCACAACAGAAAACAGAGACACACATCCAGGTGAAGTAAATTACTCATTCATTCCGAACTGCTTAATCCTACTAGGGTCACATGTGGCTGGAATCTATCTCGGCCAAATCTGATCAAAGGCCGGGTACACGCTGAACAGATCGACGGTTCATCACAGGGTCAACACATTTATTCACACTTAAACCTGAGAGCAATTCGGAACAGCCAGTCAGCTTAATGTGCATGTCTTTAGACTGTAGGGGAACCAGGATACCCAGAGGAAACCCAGGAAACCCAGGAGCTCCACACAAGAAACGCACTGATTCGGGTTCTGGGTCGGAATCCGGAACCCGTTTGCTGTGAGGCAGATGGACTAAACACTACGGCCCCAGGCTGCCCTATACTCAGCTTAAATTTTCCTTCTCATTTTAAAGGGCAGTTTGAAATAATTATATCTAAATGTTTCTTATATATACACTGTTTATATTTAATATATGAATAATTAATAAATTAATTATTTGCATTCAATTAATACACAATTCATTAAGGTTGTGCTATCGCCAAATTCGTCATATACTGTATTCATTCATAAATTTTATGAACAGTATAATCCTAATTAAGGTCGCAGGGAGGCTGTTGCCCATCTCAGCTGACTCTGAGCGAGGGCAGAGTACACCCTGGTCAACTCGCCAGGCCATCACAGGGCAAAAACATGTTGATATGCGGCTCCTCTTGACGAAAGTCAGCAATGGTTCTTTTACATGAACCTCACACCGTAGACAGGGAGAGACATGGCTGGCCTTTGATAACCCAGTTAACTGCACTGGGGGGACAGTGTCAACCCGTGGAGAATGGGACTCAAACCTGCAACCTGGGGATCAGTGATCCAGCACCGTCAACACCACGCCACCACTGCCCCCACCAGGCCACCATTGCTGTATTATTATTATTATTATTATTATTATTATTATTATTATTACTTGATACAAACACATGAAAGCTGAAAAGAAACAGCTGAATGAATGAGTGATTTTTGGGGTTTTATAGTGTTGAAAAATGCAGCGAGTCATTCAGGTGTCCACCAAATGTCACATGTGGCTCACCATAAATTAAAGACTAACAGTGACAAGATATTTTCATACCAGTATGGATATCAGGATTGTGGCAGAGTACAGTAAACAATGAAACATTTGGGGTCTATGGAGAAATCGGACCAGTGTTTGTTTTAGCGTATTTGTATTTGGCGAGAAATAAAGGAAAAAAGTCACGTAACTATGTATGTAGTTTATTTCATGTGGGACACACACAGGAAAGTTCGGTTCATTTTCTGTAACTGCTTAATCCTAATTTGGGTCGCGGGGAGGCTGGTGCCCATCCCAGCCAACTTCGGGCGAGGGCAGAGTACACCCTGGACAGCTCACCAGGCCATCGCAGGACGGAAACACGCCAACGGCTTTGCAGCTACTCTTTACGAAAGTCAGCAATGGTTCTTTTACATGCCTCTCACCATAGACAGTGACAGACATGGCCGGCCTTTGATAACCCAGTTAGCTGCACTGGGGGAGACAGTGACAACCTTGTGGAGAGTGGGACTTGAACCCCCAACCTTTGGATCAACGATCCAGCGCCCTATACCACTAGACCACCACTGCCCCGGCACAGGAAAGTATCAGTATTCATTTCGATCAAAATGTTTAGGTTTGGTACCGCTTGTGCTGCATACTTCTGACTGAGAAGAATTTTGGAAGAGAAGCCCGAGCATTGTGGCTCATCAGAGCCAGAACTTATCCCAGTTCCTGTAGCGTGGAGCAACTTAGGACTACAACTTCTCCTGGATGGGATCCTAGTCCATTACTTCACAGTAGTATTTACTGGTACCCATTTATATGGCTCTGGATGGACAGTTAAAACCGTGTCCAGGGTGTTTAACCATGGTTTGAACCTACAATCTGTCAATCACAAGTCCAGCACCATAACCACTGGAAGAAATTTTACTGACCCAGATTTTAGAGAAGTGAGATTCACCGATGGGCAGCACAGTGGCATCGTGATTACCATGTCTGCCTCACAGCAAAAAAGGTCATGGGTTCCAGACCGAGGCTCAGTCGTTTCTGCATGGAATTCCATTCATTCATTCATTTTCTGAACCGCTTAATCCTATTTAGGGTCACACCATCTCAACCGAGGCGAGTGCAGAGTACACCCTGGGCAGCTCGTCAGGCCATCACAGGGCAGAAATATGCTGACGGCTATACAGCTACTCTTTACGAGAAGCAGCAATGGTTCCTTTAAATGAACCTCACACCACAGACAGTGAGAGATATAGATATAGTCTTTGATAACCCGGTTACAGTAGCTACACTGGGGGCAGTGGTCACAACCAATTAAGATTGGGGCTTGAACCATTGACCATGGGATCAGTAATTCAGCACCATACCACCAGACTACCAGTTATGGGGCAGTGGTGGTCTAGTAGTATAGGGTGCTGGATTGCTGATCCAAAGGTTGGGGGTTCGAGTCCCACTCTCCACAAGGTTGTCACTGTCCCCCCCAGTGCGGCTAACTGGGTTATCAAAGGCGGGCCATGTCTCTCACTGTCTATGGTGAGAGGCATGTCAAAGAACCATTGCTGACTTTCGTAAAGAGTAGCTGCAAAGCCGTCAGCGTGTTTCTGTCCCTTGCTAAAAAGGGTTGTGACAGGAAGGGCATCCGACGTAAAAACCTCTGCCAAATCAAACGTGCGAATCAGATGATTCGCTGTGGCCACTCCCGAGTAAAAGGGAAAAAGCCGAAAGGAAGACAGACCACCAGACTGCCAGTTATTAGGCTAATTGACTGTGCCGAATAGTCCCTCAGTGTGTGTGTGAGCGTGTGTGTGTGTGTGTGTGTGTGTGTGTGTTTCACCCTATGATGGTCTGATGAGCTGTTCAGTGTGTACTCCGCCTTCACCATAATAGTCGGAATGAGTGGTTCAGTAAATAAGTGCGTGAGAATCTTTGCAGGTTATTGTTCATTGAAATATTATTGCCTGCTATTACCAGTATAATATGTCTCGTTGGAATTGGAGCTGAGTGATGAGACACAGGGATGAAGGGGAGTCACCTCGACAAGCATATTTAAAGGATTATTAATCTATTGTTGAAGCGTTGTGAGGCTTCCATGGCTTTCACTGTATTTCAAAGTTATCCACACATACAGCAGAGATAATATATGGGTCGGCATTAATTGGCTCCAGGCTGCACAGTGGCATAGTGGTTAGCAGATCCTCCTCACAACAAGAAGGTCCTGGGTTCAATTCTCGGTCTTGAGTGTTTTTGTCTGGAGTCCGTATGTTCTTCCCATGTCTGTATGGGTTTCCTCAGTGTACTCCAGTTTCCTCCCACGGTTAAAAGATATGCATATTAGGCTAGTTGGCTGTTCCATATTACCCGTAGGTGTGTGAACTTCTTGTGTGTGTTGCCCTGCGAAGGCCTCGTGATCTATCCCTTACCCAGTGTTGGCTGAGATAGGCAAGCCTAGTACTGTATTAGGATTTAGTGGTTCAGTAAATGAACGCGAGTGAGTGAGTAATTAACGATTGCTGTTGGGTTAACCCTCCCTCTGAATGTCGATTCTTAATCACAATCTGATTTCACTGCTGCAGTAATGACGTTAATAAATAAATCATACACAGTCGCTGTCCGAGTTACTTGTCCCGTACTTACGACCACGTCTAGCAGGTGCCTATTATGAGTTTACTGTATATGTCCGGCAGCGCAGCATCCCAGCATCTCACACTCACAGTATTCTACCGCTACATACACTCAGTGAGGAGATCCCGTCGCAGTAACATCTTTTACAGTACAATTTTACATTCATTTACTGTACACCGTTACCATGGCCCCCAAGAGGAAGCCCGATTCATCAGATGGCAATTCTACCAAGAGAGCAAGGAAGGCACTGTCGATTGAGACGAAGATGAAGGTGAAAGTGAAATCTCCATCTCTCCCACTCCACGGTGTCCACAAGTTTGATGGACAAGGACTGCATTAAGGAAGCAGTGAAAGCAGCAGCCCCAATTAAGTCAACTATCATCACAAAGCAGCGTGATGGACCGATTGCAGAGATGGAAAAGTTGCTACACACGTGATTGGAAAATAATAGGCAAAGAAATGTAAAGGTGATGTTGCGAGCGGTGCAAAGTAAGGCTACACGTTTATTGCGCATGTTGAAAGAACGTGCAGGTGAAGAATACGCTTCACGTGAATTCATAGCGAGTGCTGGGTGGTTTCGGTTTCGTTGTGTGAAATATCCGACTTACGACCAATCCGACTTACGACTGGTTGGTCGGAACTGATCAAAGTCGTAACCCGACTAGTCAGTGTGCAGTATTTATGAATATTCCCTCTAAAGCTGTTCCACGAAGCTCTTGCGATTATCACCTCACCTAAATTATGTATCATCTGCTCCATGACTGAGCAAAGACGCAACAGTTCATTCATGCACACACTTTCTCTAATCGCGGCACTGTGACTCTCACATGATGAAGAAATGATTAAGATCTCAAGTGCTGCTCTCGCAAACACTCACTTCATCCCTTCCTTTTTTCATGCGTCTTTCGAGTTGACTTTATCGGCATGCAAGGAGGCACAGAGTGTCCCGTAACAGTAGTATGAGATGAGCTCTTTTAGGGTATTATGGAGGATTCCTTCGTTCTGGAAGCCACAAGATGATGTGACCAAACCACTTATTTCAGAGGTAACGTTGCATTCGTCACTTTCTTGGTTTTTCTGGTACTGCATTGAATAAAAGTTTCACATTCTGTCCCATTGAGGATCCACATTTGATATTTCAATCAATACAATTGTGAAATGTGTGTGTGTGTGTGTGTGTGTGTGTGTGTGTGTGTACAATTGTGCTACTATTTTCGTATAAATGGGTGCTAGTACTGTAATAGATCAGAACGGTGATGTAGTGGTTAGTATATCCACCTCAACTCAAGAAGGTCTTGGGCTCAAATCTCAGGCTTGGGCATTTCTGTGTGGAGTTTACATGTTCTGCCTGTGCGCAAATGGGTTTTCTCTGGCCACTTGGGTTTCCTCCCACAAGTCAAAGACATGGACATTAGGCTAACTGACCATTTCAAACTACCCCCAAGTGAGGATTAAGTGTGAATGGTTGTATGTCTTCTTCCCCCACAATGGTCTGGTATGTAGGTGTACCCCATCTTTGCCAAGTGGCGACTGAGATAGGCACCACCCTCAACACGGCAAATGAGTTCGTGTAAAAAATAAAATAAAGTGCCATTTAGAAAAAATAATTACTTTACTGCGGGTAATAATGAGGTTAATAGATCCTATACACAAATATTCACTTTAAAAGCTGCTCTATTGAGCTCTTCTGATTATCACAATACCAAGCCAGGTATCAGCTGCTCCATGACTGAGTGAAAAAAAGCACGAGTTCACTCATGCACACACTTTCTCTAATCCCAGCACTGTGACCCTCACATGATGATGAAATGATTAACAGCTCGACTGCTGCTCTCTTGCAAAGGCTTGATCTGCATGCAAGTGGGCACAGCGTGTCCCATAGCAGTACTGTAGGATGAAATCAGCTGTTTTGGGTTATTAAGCAGGATTCCATTATTCTGGGAGGGAGCCAGGGTCAAAAATACAAGATGATGTAACCAAAACACTGTTTTCAGAAGTAACGTTGCATTCCTCACTTTCTATGTTTACTAATACTGTACTGATTAACCCCCAGTGAGGCGAACTGGGTTATCAAAGTGCTGGCCATGTCTCTGGCTGGCTATGGTGAGAGGCTGTAAAAGATCCATTGCTGAGTTTTGTTTGAAGAACGCTGTACAGCCATCAACATTGTTTCTGCCCTGCGATGGCCTGGCGAGATGTTCAGGATGTACGCTGCTCTTGTTCAAAGTCGATTGAGATGGGCGCCAGTCTCCCCGCGACTGTAATTAGGATTAAGCGGTTCAGAAAATGAATGAATGAATGACAATTGTAAAACTGTGTTATAATCTGTGTGTGTGTGTGTGTGTGTGTGTGTGTGTGTTACTATTTTAGAGTAAATAGGTGGTATCATATCCACTTCACTGCATGTAGTTCCTTGGTTTTCTACAAGGCTCAGCGAGTTCTGCATATGCTCCCTTTGCACAATCCAAAGATAATCATACAGTATTAGCATTTGTTTTTCCAGATTGCCCCTGTGCGTGAATGAGAGTTTCGATGGCTCTCTGTCTGTTGGTCAGAAAGTACATGAAATCCAATGTAAACTACGTTGTCATGGTTGATGTTCCGTATGCATAATGGATTCTATCAGACGAGCCCCCACTTGTTACGGATAGGAAAATTTAGAGGATTGAAATTGCCCTGTGAAACCAGCAAAGCACAACTGAGCACGACATTAACTATGTACAATTTAATAATATGAACAAAATAAGACAAAATTCACATTATGTACAACTTAGACCTAAACCATATACAAATTAACCAAGGGTCCCATAGTCACCAAGCCCCTGCAGCAGGGTAAATTTAGTTATGGCGCATGTGCTGGCAGGGAAAGGCTAGCCATCCCGCGTGTCGGACGAAACCATTGATGACCATCCTCGTGTGGACTGTGCGTGGACGTGGATGCTGGACTGTGTCGATGAAGTCCCGAACAACGAAACTTAGGTGAAGCGTGTTCCATGGTTCACCTGAGATGAGTTGATCCATGATCCACCCGAAGAGCCACGAGGAGACTGTAGCCAGATGGCAACAGGTCCTTATTGTAGATTCCCCCAACAAGTCGTTTTCTCTCTGGTACAAGCCCGAACAAGCCCAGGCAAGCCCAGACAAGCCCCAACATATCTGTGTTGCTCCTCCCCTCCGTTGGATTGCGCAACTCCAGTTCTTTCCACCGTTTTCTATAGGATGTAGCATTCGCCTGTGATTTTGCAACACCCCAAAGCATTGTACAATACCACCAGTACACGTGCACCCAGGTCTCACACCACTACTACATGAAAGTACATGTGTCCTTAAACATATTGCATCTATGTGTGAAACTATCACTAACCCTGACTCACCAATGTGTACCAGTGAGTAGATACAGCAAACATATATTCTATAAGTATTTTGATATTTACATTCACACAAATATGTACATGCTCGTAACAGTTGAGAGTTGGGCAGTATGGTAGCATAGATTAGCACATCTGCTTCATAGCAAGAAGGTCCTGGTTCAATTTGTGGCTTCAAGCATTTCTGTGTGGAGTTTTGTATTTTCTTCTCGTGCTTGTGTTGGTTTCGTCTGGGTGTTCTGTTTTACCCCTTCAGGCAGAGGACATGCACATTAGGATGACTGGTTCAAATAGGCGAGAGTATGAGTGTGAATGGTTGCGCGTGTTGACCTGCAATGGTCTGACAAGCTGTTCAGGGTATTCCCGAGCCTTACCCATTGTTGGCTGCAATAGGCATCTCAGCATCCTTGCAACGCCAGTAAGATTAAGTGGTTCAGAAAATGATTGAGTGAGTACAATGAGTTCTTGAAACGATGTGATCAATGAAATTAATTATGGATTATTTTAATGTTTACTTTATACTCTTGATTTTATAACCTTTACATTTTCTAGGTAACCACAAGCAATGACCTTCACTACCAGGGCATAGACAACCAAACTGATTCAAGCTCATCAAGCCACGATGAGCAAACTTACAATTCTTGTAATCTGAAGGATTTTCTGCTGAAATATGTACTCTTCACGAGCAACTTTTTCTTCTCCGTGCTGGGACTGTCCACCTTAGGACTCGGATTCTGGGGCCTCATAAACAAAGAGTCTTTCGCGCAGGAGAAGCTGGATGCCCTTGGGACAGATCCCATGCTCTTCATAGTTTTTCTGGGCTTGCTGCTTTCACTGCTTTGTCTGACAGGCTGTGTGGGAGCACTGAGGGAGAACCACTGCCTGCTGCGTACTTTCTCTGCAATACTGCTGGTCCTTGTGGCCGCTCAGATCCTGCTCGCCATTGTGGCTTACAGCCTGCAAGGTTGGATTATTGAGCTGCTGCGTTCAGCCATGCTGACAGCAATGACACGCTACCAGAATGACCTGGACCTGAGGTTTATTACAGATGAGATCCAGTTCGGGCTGCAGTGCTGTGGGGTGGATAACTATCGAGATTGGGAAGTCAACCAGTGAGTACTCAGTGACAAATTACTAAAAAAATAGAATTGACTACATATAGAGAGATAAACAATAATACCACTGCTATTATTGCGACTACTACTACCAACATTACTCCTATCACCACCACCACTACTACTGCCGCTGTTACTTGTACTATCACTATTTATACTACTGCTACTATTACCATTACTGCTACTGCTGCTACTCATACTATCACTATTAATACTGTTATTACGACCATTACTACTACTACTACTTCTACTTCTGCTACTACCACTACTGCTGCTGCTGTTGTTACTACTACCACCACAACCATTACTACTACTACTACGACTACTACTACTACTGTATGCGACGTAATAAACACCCTGATCCAATAAGCCCCCCTTTATATTACATCTAATAACCGCCCATGTGTACTGAGAGCAGAATGGTAGATCAAACTTACCAATGTTATTCGATCAGTCTCTGTAATGGTAAAATGAGGCGTTCACTGCCTGTAAAAGTGAGTTTACACGTATTTCAAAGACCCCCTGCCACTGGGGAATGTCTATAATATTCATCAGTAACAACACATTTGATTGTTCCGCTGTGCTTTAAAAAACAGGAAAATATTTTGCTGTGTTTTCTTGGTAAATGTCCAAAAACCAATGAACGATTAGAAACTGCTACAGCAAAACTATGGGATGTTCTGAATGAATGGAGCCATGATCCAGATATGGACTTATCAGGAGTATTTTTAACCCAATTCTCTTGCTCACTAACTTTATAAATTTAAGCAGTTCCTGGCCATGTGCTTTTCGTGCCATGTGCTCAAGTTGACTTTTGTGTTGATTGGTTCAATGTGCCATGTGCTAAAGTTGACATTCATATTGATTGGCTGGATTTTACATCAAGGGAAAATGTTTAAAGGAACAGCACCAGGGGGAAAATTATATTATGGTCTTTTTTTTTAATTATGCTGTTTTCTGTTTATTTTCAGTTTTCATGTAAGTAATTTGGTTGATACTACAAAATAAATAACACACATACCAGTAAAACTCTTTTATTGTTCTGTTATTGTTCATGTTTTCCACCTTTATGGTAATAAGCACTTACCTCCACTCTGCTGGTAATCATGTTAATAACGCCCACCCACTAGGGTGCTTTTCCAAATTTCCCCAAGGTGTGCTTGTTAATAGTTGTGCATTGCCCTGTGATGGTCTGGAGAGGAATTGAGGGTGTACCATGATTCCGCTTAGTATTGGCTGAGATAGACTCCAGCCCACCTGTATCTCTAATAGAGGATTAAGCAGTTCAACAGATGAAAGGAAGAATGAATGAGTAATAGTAGGACAAGAAATAGATTAGCAGCAAGCACTGATTCAATGGAATGAGATCATCTGCAGCCATTATGTGCTTCATTTTACAGCTTGCACTACACTTCCTGCTGTTTGTCTTGAATGATCAGCCACACACCATCAAAAATTACTGAAAATGATTACTCTTTTACTTCCAGGTACTTTAATTGTTCCTCTCCGGGTGTGCAGGCATGTGGTGTGCCATCCTCATGCTGCGTGGATCCACTGGAGAATGGTACAGTGTGGAACTCCCAGTGTGGGCTTGGTGCACAGCAGTTGGATGAGTTCTCAGCCCAGAGTGTGATTTTTCTGGGGGGTTGTCTGGATAGCATTACGCGCTGGATCAACCTGCACTCAGAGTTTATTGGAATAGTAACAGCTGTCCTGCTCGGAGTCCAGATCCTTACATTAATCACTACTACACACTTGCTGGACAGGATCCAGCGTTACAAAACACAAGCATGGTAAAAGGAAACATAATCTTCATGATATATGAAGAAACCTGTTTTCACTGAAAATTACAAACAATATGAAAGACTCCCAAGTTACTGTACGTGTGTCACCATGCTGTGTATTAACTCTTGTTTATCAGTTTCCTACATTAGTGGTGTCAAACTAATTTTTACTGAGGGCCACATCCCTAAATTCCAAGGGTCGAATAATTACTCAACATCTATTCCAATAAGGCAACCATAAATTCTGCATGGCCATATTATTTGTTTATGCATTTGGCCTCTTTTTCTTTATTTACTTTCCTTTTCTGAAAATACTCAACAGTGAAATGCTTGTCATGAATGGTTCGCTGTTTACTCGAAATAGGTTGGCACCACCTAGTGGATGGATGACGAATTACTTTTCATGGTAACGGTTGATTCAAATAATATATGATAAACATACATCATGTATAAAAGCTTTCCTGGGACATATACAAAGAGTTGGAGGGCTGGATTTGACCTGGAGGCCCTGAGTTTGATAGCTGTTCTCGAAATCAATTACTTCCTCTACAGCAAACCAATGAATAATCATTTCTTCCCATTATGTTAAGCATATGCTTAACAGTACTCTACAAAATATACATTACGGCTTCCATGAAAAGTATAAAAAGCTTTATTCAGTGCTTAAGTCATTCCAGTGCTGCCAGTGATTGTAAGTATTGCTTGTCCTCCAGTGCAGAAGCATCATAAGGCCAATAAACACAACACAACACAACCACAGCACTCAACTGGTGATAGACAAGACACATATGGCTGCATGAAGACATGAAAATAAACATTTAATAAGCACAATAATTTCTGCTAATTATATTAACTTGGACTTATAACATACAAAGTATTATGAAGTTCTGCAACTGAGAGAGCCACTTTTTTAAGCAAAAGTAGCACATAAGAGACAGACTATGGTAAAATGCAAAGAAATACCACTTTTAAATGATAGAATATGACTGCAAATATACAGGGATCCCTCACTTTCCACGGTTAATTGGGACCGAGATTCCCCCGTGACCATCGAATTTCGCAAAGTAGGCTCACCCCCCCAACCCCCCCGACTAACATATACGTACATGTATATTGTGTATATAATATCAATAAATACATATTCAATACTATAAATGCACGCACTCAGATGCGCACCTCACAAAAATGGAACTAGTTTTGATGGGAGGTTTTGGGTTGTTTTTGGTTTTGTGTTTGTTTAGGGATTTTTTATTTATTTATTTTTTTTTGCATTATTGGCCTTGTTTTTGTGGCATTTTCCTTAACTTTTTTTTCCTATTCTTCCTTAATTTCCTGTAAAAAGTTGTGCACTGAAGCCTCATGAATCGACGTGTGAATTAGCGAGGGATCCCTGAATTGCTATTACAAATATATTACTGTGCTCAGACTCTCAAGAATTACTCAGAGAAACTCTAATATAAAATAAATATTTGATGTTAAATTTAAAAAATGAACCAAAAGGAAAAAAAATTATACTAAAATAGACTCTATTTAAGTACAATTTTTTTTCCTTTTGGTTCATGACCAAAGAACATTTTACATGCAGTACTGCGCAAAGGTTTCAGACACCATATATTTTTTATTATAAACTTTGTAATAGTGTTCTGCATTATGGAGTTAGTACAAAAATAAATTTTTACATTCCAAAAAATTCATTTTTCGGCAGAAAGTTCAATGTGACAGAACTTTTGCCTGTAGATGAAGTAAATAAAAAAGGATGAATAAGAGCTGAATTAAACCTAACAAGTGAAATATCAATTGAATTATGCAGTGCTACAAATAAATAATTTAAATACAGTACTGTGTTTACATGACTAAAATTATTCACCGTTTCTTTACTTGGAAAATGAACTTTTCTTCTCAAACAGTAAGTTGTATGATTCTGCAGAGAATCTTTAGTGCTCTATATTTTCACTTGAATGTTCACATATTATTATCCACCCTGAATAATTTCACGAAGAAACACAAGAAATATAATGATTATTGTTTTGTTCCATTATTCATTCTCTAAAGCATAAACAGGTCATACAGAAATCTCCTGCTTCCTGATAGTTAAAAAAGCAGTGCTGTGTGATACACGATAGCATTTCCTGTTCTTTAGATAATGCCATACTGAGATAATTCGTGCAACTCTAGGTGACTGAATGCTTCCCATGGGCAGATCACAGTGATATCTGTAAAAGAGAACAATATCAGTGGTCGAATTTCGGTGTTGTTAACCTCTTTACATGGTTAATGATTTGAAGAGATAAGAATGAGACCTTTATGCAGTACATACCAGTTCCCAGGCCTTCCATTCCAGGAATTTCATCACCAAATCTGCAAATAAATGAATACACACACACACACACACACACACACACACAAAGTCCTGTTGACCATTTATGCCGAAGGTGTATTGAAGGTTTTTTTTTTTTTAAATATGACACTTTATGTTGTCGTGGCGCGGTGACGTAGTGGTTAGCATTTCTGCCTCACAGCAAGAAGGTCCTGAGTTCGATTCCCAGCTCGGGCGTCTCTGTGTGGAATTTGCATGTTCTCTCTGTGCTTGCGTAGGTTCCTCTGGAAACTCCAGTTTCTTCCCACAGTCCAAAAACATGCACAGTAGGCTCACTAACTGTTCCAAATCACCCCGAGGTGTGAATATGAATCGTTGTGTGAGTGTTGGTCCTATGATGGCCTGGCGAGCTATCCAGGGTGTTGCCCCATCCTTGTCCAGAGTCGATTGAGTATAAGCAGTTCAGAAAATGAATGAATGACTTTATGTTGTTTCCCCTTTCAGTTCGTAATCCATATCTGTATCTTAATTATCGGCGACATTATAATCAACATTTATGAGTCACACAAAGCCCTTAGAAAGTCTTTGAAGGCTCCTGATATTTTTATCAATTGTATTACAGTATTTAATATGCATTACATATATATATATATATATATAATCCCTGCGATGGCCTGGCGAGAATGTCCAGGGTGTACCCTGCTCTCGCCCAGAATCTGCTGAGATGGGTGCCAGCCTCCCCGAGACCCTAATTAGGATTAACGGTTCAGAAAAATGAATGAATGAATGAATCCATGGATTAAAATAATTTCAATATCAAATTCCAATGAGAAATTCCTGTATTACAAATAAAGTAACAATTTTAAATGTACTGGATATTAATTAAATTTTATTTTTGGAGCCTCTTTATCCTTTATTATGGTCGCAAAAAGGATGGAGCCAATACGAGCCATCTCCAGATGAATGATGGTACACCCTGAACATCTCGCCAGACTATCGCAAGTGCACAATCATTCACGCTCACACTGAGAAGAAATCAAGAATATCCCATTAACCTAATGTGCATGTCTTTATATTCTAGAAGAAAACCAGAGTACCCAGAGGAAACCCACCCAAGCACGGTGAGAACATGCCGACTCCATACAGAGGATGTGCTAACTAATACACCACTATGCCACCTAGAACAGAACATATCCATTCGAATAACAAACCCAACAGTGTCAACATACTGAAAAAATATTAGAAAAAAAAAACAATTTACCCGATGACGCCTCTCTTGGGTGGTTTGCTTTTAAACTGCCGGTTGGATCTCTGTTTGAAACGCGGCGCACTTTTCTGTGGTGATCCAGGTCTTGTGGCTCGATGAGCCATCTTATTGGCAGCTTTGGGTTCAGACTTAGACACAGCCATGTTCATGAACTCAGGGTCTGTTTGTCGGCTCATGACGAAAGTGGATACAGAGTGGACTTGGCTGCACATAAAGATGTGAAAGGCTTAGAGTAAGGAGATAAGACCCTGGTTGGATTCTGAACGGCTTATTCCAAACAAAACGTGATGCATAATATTATCCCATGAGTAGTGGGGAATATATTTGACAGTCACATGTTACATTCAAATGAGATTGAAGATTTAAGCATTACGTCAAGTTATGACCTCAGAGAATCAGTAGCAGTAATAATAATAATAATAATAATAATAATAATAGGGCCTGGTGATAAAGGTGCTGGATCACTGATCCTAAGGTTGGGGGTTCAAGTCCCACTCTCCACAGGTTGTCACTGTGTCCCGTCCCCACAGTGCAGCTAACTGGGTTATCAAAGGCCGGCCATGTCTTTCACTGTCTATGGTGAGAGGTTCCTGTAAAAGATCCATTGCTGACTTTTGTCAAGAGTAGCTGCAAAGCCATCAGCATGTTTCCGCCCTGTGATGGCCTGGTGAGCTCTCCAGGGTGTACTCCGCCCTTGCCCACAGTCAGCTGGGATGTGCACCAACCTCCCCGCAACACTAAGGATTAAAGGGGTTACAGAAAATGAATGGATGGATAATAATAATAATAATAATTTATTAATGTCTGTCTTCCTTTCGGCTTTTTCCCTTTTTTACTCGGGAGTCGCCACAGCGAATCATCTGATTCGCACGTTTTGATTTGGCAGAGGTTTTTACGTCGGATGCCCTTCCTGTCACAACCCTTTTTAGCAAGGGACAGAAACACGCTGATGACTTTGCAGCTACTCTTTACAAAAGTCAGCAATGGTTCTTTTACATGAATCTCTCACCATAGACAGTGAGAGACATGGCCCACCTTTGATAACCCAGTTAGCCGCACTGGGGGGACGGTGACAACCCCGGGGGGACTCGAACCCCCAACTTTAGGATCAGCAATCCTGCGCCCTATCCACTAGACCACCACTGCCCCAATAATAATTTATTAATAATTTTCATTATCATTATTTATTTATTTATTTTCTGAACTGCATAATCCTAATTAGGGTCATGGGGAGGTTGGAGCCAATCCAAGCTGACTCTGGGCAAGGGCAGAGTACACCCTGGACAGCTCACCAGGCCATAGAATTATTATTATTATTATTATTATTATTATTATTATTATTATTATTATTATTATTATTATTATTATTGTTATTATTATTATTATTATTGTTATTATTATTATAGACCTTCAATGGTCTGGAGAGCTTTTCGGATGTACCCCATTCTTGCTCACAGTTGGCTGAGATGGGTGCCAGCCTCCCCGTGACCCTAATTAGGATTAAGTGATTCAGAAAATAAATGAATTATTATTATTATTATTATTATTATTATTATTACTGCACATTTCTTGTTGCTATCGTTCTGTTGAGTACAAGTCAATGTCTCATAAATACATTCAAGTCAAATATTTATCTGCTTTAGTTTCTATTGCCAAAGTATTCTAAACATCTGATTTATTTATTAAGAGCACATGTTGCTGGCGTTCTACTATTCTGCATGGAAACTTGACTCTATAATACCATTTCCTTCATAGAACATCCAGACTATTCTTGAGAAAATAGGAAAACCAATAGACAGTCAATTTTCAAGGACCATAAGGGCAGTGTCCATCTTCCTAATTATCTTCACTACATGTGATGACTCATGAACTGAGCATAATAATTCCAAATTCCAGAGCTACAGAGAGGGGCAGGATTACTGTAACTCCTCCTCCAGTAACCCGTCTAAAGCATGGCCTGTAAACCTGTACGGCTCCAGTCGCCTTGCTAATGGGTATTTAATAAATCGCATTAGAGAAAGGACAGCATACAAAATGCTGAACAGAGCACAAGCACTAATCAGGAGCTGTCATGTCAGGCCCTGCCTCAAGCTTATTCCTATTCTAAAAAAATGTTCTTCTATGTTCTTCTATCTTCTGCCTTATGAGACCTTTGTCTGTGAGACCGTTGCAATGAGGCAACAAGCAGCAGCTTGCCGTTGCATTTATTTCATTCTGAAATGCCTTTCATGTCTCATGTTGAATGCACTTTTTGCTGTCTGAATAAGCAACATTTTGTTCAATTGAATTTGGTTACTGTGATGGCCTGGGCAAGGTTTTAACCACAAGCGTGTCTCTGTTCACCCCGCAGTATAAATTAGTACCAGTAAAAATATACTGGGAAGGTAACCCGCATTGAACTAGTGTCCCATCCAGGAGGAGTTGTACTCCTAGTCGCTTCACACAATGGAAACTGGGGATAAGCACCAGCCTGATGAGCCACTATGGACACTAAAGCCCAGAGGACTTTACCTTTTATATTTAAAAGTGGGCAGCGGTGGCCTGGTGGTAAAGGAACTGGATCACTGATCTTAAGGTTGGGGGTTGAAGCCCCACTTTCCACGGGTTGTCACTATCCTCCCAGTGCAGCTCGCTAGGTTATCAAAGGCCGGCCTTGTCTCTCACTGTCGGTAGTGAGAGGTTCATGTAAAAGGATACGCCTTGCGATATGTCCAGCATGTACTCTGCCCTCGCTCAGAGGCAGCTAAGATGGGCGTCAGCTCCCAAGATCCTATTTAGAAAATGAATGAATTAATTATATAATAGCTCTAATAGCTGATAATAGTGCATTATTAATGTGATAGGAACTGTGAATGAAAGCCTAGTAAACAAAAGTGGACCAAACACATGGCCCTGAGGAGTACCGTGTTTAGTGAGGGAGGCTGGAGATGGTGTTGCCAGCTGGTGAAGGTAACAAATCCAGCGGATTCAGGCTGAGTTTAATCAGATCAACTGAGGCCAACAAAGCCAACCTTTAGCAGCTGAATGTTATCAATACAAGCTTAGAACCGGAAAGGGAAATCAAAAGGAGCAATCTCTGTCTCAACAAGTTTTATAGTCAGCAATCCCAACCTCCAGAACACCATTGTTAATGGATTTACTGGATCTTTATTTTAGTTATTTGTTCGGGCATGCTAGAGTTCCACCAAAAAAAATACTCCACCTTCCTTTTTTATATGTTTTGTGAAATGAAATCTGTCTGAACGTTGTGGGCTATAAAAGGGATTTTGCAACATAGACTTCATTGCTTTTGGTTCGAGCTCCAAAGGTAAGCTATAGCTCTTCCACACACAATTATTCTCATCATAAAATTAACGAGTTTTATGGAATTTTTCTTCAGCTGATCATTAGGTTCTTTGTCATGCTTAAGTTGTTCATGGTTGTTTTTTACAGTTCCTTATAAAATGGGGTCATTTATAATTTATTTTGTCACCTGGACCCTGCTGACTCTCCATGTCTCCACACTTGTCTGGAATCTATTAGGTTAGTGAGTAAAATTTTCAAACAGATTTATTTTTATTACATTCACCATAGCACAGAAATCACATGTTTAAAAAAATGAAAGAAAAAAAAATAAAGAAAATGCATTTCAATTTAATTTGAATGAGATAATGTAAACTTGCAGATATCCAGACAAATGGTTCCCCTCAGGAGGGTTCACTGAAGTTGGTAGGAGGTGACCTGGCCGGTCAAGGTCGTGTGGAGGTGTACCATAATGGTCAGTGGGGTACAGTCTGTGATGACGGTTGGGACCTGGCCGAAGCGCAGGTCGTGTGACAGCAGCTTAGCTTTCCTGGAGCTGTCTCAGCCATAGAAGGAGGACAATATGGGGAAGGCAAGTTCTAAGTTCCAAAGTAGGATTTTAGAGATAATTAAATTCTACTTTCTATAACCCTTGTGATTATAGAAAGGTTATTGCAGATGAATGAATTATTGATTATTTATAAAAATGAATTTAAAGTTTTTTGGTGTTTTAGGTTCTGGTCCTATTTGGCTTGATAATGTGAACTGCAAGGGATCAGAGAGCTTTTTGTCGAGCTGTCATTTTAAAGGCTGGGGTGTTACTGACTGTTCTCACAAACAGGATGCAGGCGTGGTCTGTGAAAGTGGTAAGCGATGTTATAATAAAATTTATAGTCTATCTGAACCAATCGCGATCAAAAAATTGCGTTCACTTTAATACAGTGCTTCTCCAATAGTGGGGTGTGACCCCCTTGGGTCCTCCTAAAGGGGGCGCCACAAAAATAATTGAAAAGCGCTGCTTTAATATGAAATTAATAAACAATCAGAGGCACATAGTGGTATCTTGAGTCATTCATCCATTTATTTGTTTTTATTTATTCTTTTTTTATTTCTTGGTTTTCCTACTGCCAATGGAATTGATAACCATATTTTAGTTGTTATAATAACAATTTAATGGTGAATATTCTATTCTGTTACCTTTGCCAATTAATATCTAATTAATGTAAACGTAAAATATATCTACATTATTAATGTTTGGGTTTTTACCCACTTTGATTTGCTTTAAATATTTACCGGAAAAGATATAGATGCCAACCATAATTTCCCACTGGACCACAGCCTGGGCCTCTCAGAAGATCTTGGGAGAATTTTTGATACCGGGAACAGCTGTGATTTCAACATTCTGGTCCGAGACTCCAGTAAAAGCCAAGCTGAACAGAAGATCATTTGTGTCCATAGATTAATTATTGCTCTCTACCCTCAATTTAATACCACTAACAGTTCCAACAGCCTCACGATTGAAATTAGCCACACCTGTCATCCCCATATTTCCAGCTTTTTGAGGTAAGCTGCATAGGAAATGAATTAACCCTTTTTCTTTATTTTAATTTTTACATTTCATGACATGAACTTCATTTCAGGTATCTGTACACACGCAAGGTTGATGTCACCATCTCTTCAGCCATGTGTCTACACCAGCTGTCCAATATGTTCCGGTTGGAGCAGCTTTTAGAGGATGTCGGCAAAGTGTTAACTTATCTCATTCCTCATGACAGTACCTTTCAGACCCAAATGTCCCTTTATGAGTATGGTGTCCATACAGAGGACATGTTGCTTCAGGAAAATGTTCTTCAGTACCTCTCTTGGAACTTTGAACTCCTTGTTGATTATCCAATATGGAAAACTGTCTCTGTACACATGATGAAGACGCTTCTGTCTCGTTCAGATTTAGTGGTGAAGGATGAGTTTTTTGTGCTTCAGGCCCTAGAGAAGTCAATCAAAGAGAAAGGAGAGACACTTAGTTTCAAGGACACGGTCAGCCTACTGAGTCACATTCGCTTTCCCATGATTCCGGTAGAAAAGCTTTATGATATTCAGTCCAGCTCAACTATGTACCAAAGCCATGAAGCATTTTACCAGAGTGCTTTGCTAAAAGCCTTCCAATTTAATACCCTGAATTTCTCAATAATCAAAGAGAATTTTAATAACTTTGAAGACTATCTGCCCAGGATCTACACTGCTGAGCCTTGGAGCACTGTCCTCAATTCCGCTTCAAATATAAACAGTGGATTTATCAAGTACTATGGCCGTCAGTATAATTATGGCTCATTTACTACTCCTGCCCATAACAGTGTGATATACAGGCACCAAACAATTACCTGGCAAGTTCTGGTTCTTAAAAATAGTCGGGAATGTTCCAACCAAGGTTTTCGTTGTGACTCGTTTCCTGTAACCCAACTCTTGAACCAAAACAGCCTGAGTAATTACCAGAGCAGTATTCGCTTCAACAACAAACTAATTCTCTCATGCCGCGATACAAACATTGTATTTCATGTCCAAGATTTTAAAAGTGGTAAGGCTGTGGTTCCAAACAACAGCAGTATGGTTCTGCCCATCCCATGCTCTAATGATTATACCTTTACTTTTGTTGTGCGTCCAGAGTACATGTGATTATATTGTCCTGCTTTCATTTCAATTTTAATTTTTTTCTAATAAATTGTTGCCAGTGACATATTTTCAGTGTTATCCAAAACATTTCTCAATTGTCAAAGTGAACAAATCAACATGATCAAATTAAATGTTGCTTTACTTCACCGTGAATTTATCAACTCTTTCATTTAATCACTGTTATTAACGAAGTGGGGTGGGGGAGCAGTAGTGGCCCAGTGCCTAGCAGTGGTCGTTGGGTCTCGGACTGGTTCAAGCACCACTGCCAAGACGTTTCCCTGTACGACCATGACCATAGTTACTATTAAGGGGAGCCATAGTCTAGGGGGTTAGAGAACCGTGGGACCGAAACATCGGACCGAAAAGTTGCTAGTTCGAGTCCTGAATCAGCAGGAAAAAAATTTGTGGCAGTGGGGGAGAGAGCAGCACTTACCCTTCCTCGAAAGCGAAACTTCAGCTACCCCCAGCGACAGACAAGAGATGGGAAGTTCTGGACAGCAATCTGGACGGCATTCTCGAAGGCTGCTTGAAGGGAGAAGCACAAATGAAAGTAGAGACTATGAGTAGAATTGTCTGTAAATAATTCAAATTTATGTTTGGCATCAAGACTACTAGAGAAAGACCCATACAAGGAGATCCAAATAGAAGACAGAGAGAGTAGCCAAAGTCCAACAAGAACTTCATTGTCTCAAGAAAGTGTAGAAGAAAGCTCCAGAGTCTCAGAAGGAAGGTCAATAACTGCATGACACACTGCACAAGAAGTTGCTAAACCTCAGGATGGCTGAAAGGCTGCAGAAAAAGCAGAATGAGAAGAAAAAGCACAGGAAGGCATTCTTCAGTAATCCGTTCAGATCTGCCGGGAAAACCCAAGAGTTGCAAACTGGAGTGCATGCACGCAGGCTCACAGTGACCCAAGCTCCAATACGCCACTTGGAGAACCCCCATACAGGATGCCAGAACCAGAATCGGGAACTCCTTTCGATCTCTCTGACCTATGTTTTGAAAAAATCAAGAAGATTGCCAGAAGTGCACAATCAAGTTTGGAACCAAGGCCATCGGGAATTACCTATAGGATATACAAGAACTGCCCAAAGCTGCTTAACCACCTATGCAAGCTAGTTAGAACAGTTTGAAAGAAAAAGCAGTTACCATCTTTATGGATATTGGCAGGAGGCTGTTTCGTACCAAAGGAAACTCCTAGACCAGTTCCGTAAGATCTCACTGCAGGACGTTGAGGGAAAGATTTTCTGGTCAGTGGTTGCAAGGAGACTCACCACCTTTCTTGTACTCAACAACTATGTGATCACAAGTGTACAGAAAGGAGGTGTTTCAGGCCATTCAGAATGTCTGGAGCACACCGCCGCAATAAGCCACCTGATCAAAGAAGCCGGAAAAGACCAGACGAATGTATCAGTTGTTTGGCTAGATATTGCAAGAGCTTAGCCCAGCATCCCTCACCTACCGATTCATGAAGTACTGCAGCAATACCAAGTTCCACCAGCAGTCACAAAGTTAGTAATGGACAACCTCTGCAATATCAAGATGAGATTCACAGTGAACAGCTTCACCACAAGATGGCAGCGACTGGAGAACGACATCACCACTGGGTGTACCGTGTCAGTAGTGCTGTTTGTAGGTGCCATGAACATAATACTTAAAGCAGGAGAAAGGCAGTGCCAGGGTCCTACCACAGCAGATGGTACTAAGCGTCCTTCCTGCAGGGCCTTTATGGACGATGTAACAGTGATGATGCACTCAGTACCAGGAACTAGATGGATTTTCACTGCTCTGTTGAAGATGGCAAATTGGGCCTGGATGCAGATCCAACCAAACAAGTCTAGAAGCCTCATCATTTTTAAAGGGAAGCTATGCAAGCACTCCTTTGATATTCAGGGGAAGAAGATCCCTACCATACAAGATGAAAGCATAAAGTGTTTTGGGCAATGGTTCAACCAGTCTCTGGGAGACATCAGTAACAGCAGAGATGTAACTACAGCACTGAAAAGATGGCTCCAGACAATTACTGCTAGCCACCTCCAGGGCCGGTTCAAAGCTCGATGTTTCCAGTATGGCATCATCCCCACATTGCAGTGGCCTTTTCTCTTATATGACATCGCGTTTAGCACAATTGAAGCCAAGTAGAAGCAATGCAACAGATTCCTTCGCAAGTGGCTGGGTGTGCCTCCAAGCTTTAGCACAGTAAATCTCTACAGCAATTTGTCCAAGCTCAGCCTGCCACTGTCGTCGGTGGTAGAGAAGTTCCAGGCTGCAACGGTAAGAGCCATTTCCACATTACACCCGTCTCAGGACAAACCAGTGCAGAAAGCAGGGGAAACAGTAAAGACAGGAAGAAAATGGAACCCTTACTCAGCAACAGAAGAAGAAGACTTGTGACATAAAAAACTTGTTGGAACAGTTTGTAGAGGTAGACTGGGCCTAGCCAATTATGGAGAGACCAGGTGAAGTAAGGCAGACAGCAAGACCAAGCGAGTCAGACAGTAGGCAGAACACACCACATTTGTCAAGGCAGTAGGACTGGGAAAGCAAGGTAGCTGAGAACGATGCAAGACTGACCTACAATGTCCACTCACTTGTAGAGATATATGGTCCATGGACCAGGGAAAACTCAGTTTCCTTCTTTGTGCTGTGGCAGATCTCCTACCAACACCCTTCAACTTAAGAATCTGGGGTAAAGAAGAAGACCAATCATGCTCTCTTTCTAAATCAACAGACTGTACACTCAACCACATTCTCTCAGCATACCCAAAAGTAATTGGAGAAGGAAGTAGCGTTGGCGGCACAACAATGTACTGAAGGAGATCGTGACATGGGTAGAACAGCATAGGATGGGTGTCAATCGCCAGTTAACACAAAGATGCCCAAAACAACTACAGTTCCGCAAGAAAGGTGACAAGTCGAAGGTTGCCAAGTCTCCTCAGACCAGCTCAGTACTGTCACAAATATCTGACTGGGAGTTACATGTTGATGTACAGAAGAAACTTAGGTTTCCGGAAGAAGTAGCCAGCACTTCTCTGCAGCCAGACATGTTCCTGCTGTCAAGAAGCACTCACATTATTCTCATCATAGAGCTCACAGTTCCCTAGGAGGACAGACTTGAATTAGTACACTAATTCAAGGCTACCAAGTACCAATACCTACCGTAGTAGATGAAGCAGATACAAGAGGCTGGAAAGCAATCCTGATGCCTATAGAAGTTAGTTGTAGAGGCTTTCTCGCATTAACAACAAGAAGTTTAGGACTGCCACCCTCCATGTCAAAGAAAGCAATCAAAGCAATAGCATCGTCAGTAGAGTCAAGCTCACGTTGGCTTTAGATTAAGAGAAATGAAGGCTGGATCCCAGCAGCCAATTAAGTTATCACCAGAAGCCAATACCAGTCTGCAGGTGAAGGCTATCACTACACAGTCTTTGCTGCCCCTCTCAGGCGAGGCGTTCAAATTAAGGGGGGAAACGCCAAAGACCCTGAGATTCCTGCTGAAGATGCAGACGTGAAGAAGACATACATTACTGTGAAGATCCTCAAAGTCTTTGTAGCTGCATCAACGATGTTTAAAGAACTTCTGATCATTTCATTCATTCATTTTCTGTAACCGCTTAATCCTAATTAGGTTCACAAGGAGGCTGGCACCCATCCCAGCTCACTCCAGGCGAGGGCAGAGTACACTGTGGACAGCTCCCCAGTCCATTGCAGGGCAGAAACACACTAACGGCTTCGCAGCTTACTCTTGTCGAATGTCAGCAATGATTCTTTTACAGCCTCTCACCATTGATAGTGAGTGACATGGCCTTTGATAACCCAGTTAGCTGCACTGAGGGGACAGTGACAAACCATTAACAGTGGGGCTTGAAGCCTCACAACCTTGGGATCGATGATCCAGCACATTTACCACCAGGCCACCACTGCCCCACAAGCATATCAGTATACAGTTATCGACAAAAGCTTTTTTGCCTGTGTGCCTGATACTGACAACAACTGATCACTTCTGATTAACTAGCATTCCAAAACTCTACCTTACATTAACCCGACAAGTATACAGGTTGTTTTCTGAAAGCAACAGGAAATTGTACATACAGTATGTTTACACTTTTACAGCAAATAAAAGATGAACATATCCATTCTAGGCTGGAATAAAGACTTGTCACAATCATATAACATCAAATTCTGGATCAAAGTAATTAGTAAAATTAGTATAAAAAAAAAAAAGTAATAATAATAATGACAAGTGCTTGATTAACAAAATATACACAAAATACAAGCAGCTTTCATGCAATTTATAAACAAAGTTTAAATATCCATCAAGAATCTTGACTAAAATGTTTTGGCAAAACCTGCAGAAACCTTCAAGATCTCCTAAAAGCAAATGAAAATAATTTGCAAGCAGTCCATAAAACATCTGACTGCACAAGAAAAACAAAGGTTGCCTTCTGATGACTCCCTCAAAAGCTCCATTAGGACTCACAGCTAGCAACGTTTGCTTCAGCAGGAACTGTACATTATATTATTTCTTACAATGCTCACCATACATCACACAACATACAGGTTCTGTACAAGGCACCATGACATGCTGACCGAGACCATTTAATAACATTATTTTATTCATTCATTCATTTTCTGGAATTGTTTAATCCTAATTAAGTTCGTGGGGTGGCTGACGCCCATCCCAGCCAACTCTGGGCGAGGGCAGAGTACACCCTGGACAGCTCACATGGTCATCGCATGGCAGAAACACACTGATGGCTATGTAGCTTACTCTTGTTGAAGGTCAGAAATGGTTCTTTTACATGAACCTCTCACCATAGACAATGAGAGATATGGCTGGCTCTTGACAACACAGTTTGCTGCACTGGGGGGACAGTTGACAACCTGTGGAGAGTGGGGCTTGAATCCCAAACTTTAGCAGTGATCCTTTTTCACCAGGCCACCATTCCCACTTTTAAATATATTATATCAACCATATCATATTTTTAAGTCGACATAATTTCTATTTCATGCCGTGGTTAATTATATGTACTGTAATCAAAGGTTTGGCGTATCCTTCCATGGGCTTCTGATCATTTTTTATTAATTAATTAATTTATTTATTTTTGCTAAATTGTTTCTCTTTCATCTTGATGAACATATGTAGCTCTGTTAGATGTAACTGTCATTGTTACAGGCCCTCTTCATAATGCATGCTAAAAAAACCCTCTATCAAATTCAAATTAGTGTTTTATGCTGATGACTGGATTCCATTAATTCTACCTGTATCTACAAATTTTTTTGTTTATTCACCTCTCTTTAAAAACGTCTTCTGTATACTTGACTGCCTGTAATGCACTGAGTTTGCAGAGCCTCATCAAAAATCATATTAAAGTTAAATTGTATATGACTGAAGCAGGAATGTCAATGTTAACAAATAAGGCTGCATGCAATGCTACTACTGTGTTGAAGCAGAAATCTTAACCTTGTCTAATGGACATTTTCTATTATGTTGAGGTCACCTCACTGCACAAAGTACATTTAAGTTCATCCACCAGAGTGCACACAAGTTCACCTATTGAAATTAAGTAATAATTAACTGAACACAGTATTCAGTGATCACTGATATCAGTGATTCTGTTGCAGAGCAGAAGGAGGAACTCCCTTCATTTATTCATTCATTTATTCACTGTAAATTGTAATTAATTAAGTTAATTTATAATTTATAAGATCCCCATCAATTTTTCAGCTAAGATCAGTATTCACTGCAGAACTTTGATATCTACAATTGTTGTTTGCTGTGTATAACTGCAAATACTGAGTCAGATGGACCAGGATGGATCCAGTTACTATAAAACCTCTGAAGGTTGCCATTACTGAAAGCTATGTCTTTTTTTTTGTACCTTGTATACAATTCTTTGGAAAATCTCAGCAAATTTGGCTTAGTATTTTGAAATTTGCATTTATAAATGAAGAATTTGGCAAACAATAAAATGAAATCAATACTTTGTCAGTTATTGTATTTTCTTTAGCTCCAAATAGTACTAATGAAGCACTAAGTTTTAAATTGCAGACATGTGCACATTTATCAATCCACGAGGAAAACTCCTCACAAACGTTTTGTGTAATATTACACTCCCAGAACAAATGAACAATTGTTTCACTACAATTCTCATAAAAGGTACAGAGATCATGTTCAACATACTTTATCTTGTACAGAAAAGATTTTGTGGTGAGAATTCTATGCAGAATTCTAAACTGGAACCAGCCTAGCTTGACTTCTTGTGTTGTTGCAACCATCTTTGAAAACAGTATATTCCAATTTAAGTTGCCAAATTGTACTTCCCATTTTTCTTGACTTCTAGATTTTACCTCTGATGTGGATTTGTTATTTATAAGGTTTGTTATACAGTATTTAAATATATTTATTGTCATTATAAGGTGTATAATTTATTTATATATTAATACACATTGCCTCTATGACATTAACATGCATAGAACACTTTAAAATTAACTTCTATATAAATTGTATATAAATATATAGGTGGATGGGTGCCCTTAAGAAGTGGCAGAAGTCATTTTGCGGGTTTTTTTTTTGCATATCGCGGAAAGGGCTGGTCCCCATTAACCGCGAAATAAGGGGAATTACTATATATATAATACTAATGCAGCCGTGGGGGGGGCACAAACCAGTGTCTCTCCCTCACGCCGGTCCCAAGCCTGGATAAATGCAGAGGGTTGTGTCAGGAAGGTCATCCGGCGTAAAACAAATGCCAAATAAACTATGCGAATCACGAGAAAGAATGACATAACGGATCGGTCGAGGCCCGGGTTAACAACAACCGCCATCAGTGCCGTCAACCAACAGGGTGCTGATGGAAATTGGACTACTGTTGGTCGAAGAAGGAGAGACGGGAGGCGTGTCCGTTGCCAGAGAGAGAAGAGGAAAGGCATGAGTCTAGGACTGAAAGTAGGGACTTTGAACGTTGGAACTATGGCAGGAAAAGGTAGAGAGCTGGCTGACATGATGCAGAGGAGGAAGGTGGACATACTGTGTGTTCAGGAGACCAGGTGGAAAGATAACAAGGCTAGAAGCATAGGAGCAGGGTTTAAGCTGTTTTATCATGGTGTGGATGGGAAGAGAAATGGAGTCGGAGTCATCTTGAAGGAGGAGTTTGTCAGGAATGTTCTAGAAGTGAAAAGAGTGTCAGACAGAGTGATGAGTCTCAAGTTAGAAATTGAAGGTGTGATGGTCAGTGTTGTTAGTGCTTATGCCCCACAGACAGGATGTGAGTGAGAAGAGAAGGAGAGATTCTGGAGGGAGTTAGATGAAGTGATGCAGAGTACCCCCAGAGGTGAAAGAGTGGTCATTGGGGCAGACTTCAATGGACATGTTGGTGCAGGAAACAGAGGGGATGAGGAAGTGATGGGTAGGTTTGGTATCCAGGACAGGAACGCAGAAGGACAGATGTTGGTAGATTTTGCAAAAAGGATGGAAATGGCTGTGGTGAATACTTTCTTCCAGAAGAGAGAGGAGCATAGGGTGACTTATAAAAGTGGAGGTAGGAGCACACAGGTAGACTACATCTTGTGCAGGCGATGTAATTTAAAGGAAGTCAGTGACTGCAAAGTAGTAGCGGGTGAGAGTGTTGCCAAACAGCATAGGATGGTGGTGTGCAGGATGATGCTGATGGTGAGGAAGGTGAAGAAGGCAAAGGCAGAGCAGAAGACAAAGTGGTGGAAGTTGAAAAAGGAACAGTGTCGGGTTGTCTTCAAGGAGGAGTTGAAACAGGCTTTGGGTGGTCAGGAAGTGCTTCCAGATGACTGGACAACTACAGCTAATGTGATCAGGGAGACAGGTAGGAGAATACTTGGTGTGTCATCTGGAAGGAAAGTAGATAAGGAGACTTGGTGGTGGAATGAGGAAGTGCAGGAGTGTGTACAAAGGAAGAGGTTAGCTATGAAGAAGTGGGACATTGAGAAAACCAAAGAGAGTAAACAGGAGTACAGGGAGACACAGCGTAAGGCAAAGGTAGCAGTGTCAAAGGCCAAACAGAGCGCGTTTGATGACTTGTATGCTTGGTTGGAAAGTAAGGAGGGAGAAAATGACTTATACAGGTTGGCACAGCAGAGAAATAGAGATGGGAAGGACATGCAGCAAGTTAGATTGATCAAGGACAAAGAGGGAAATGTATTGACTGATGACAGAAGTGTGCTGGGAAGATGGAAAGAGTACTTTGAAGAGCTGATGAATGAGGAAAATGAGAGAGAAAAAAGAGTAGAAGAGGTGACTGTTGAGGACTAGGAAGTAGCAAAGATTAGTAAGGGTGAAGTGAGGAGGGCATTGAAGAGGATGAAGAATGGAAAGGCAGTTGGTCCTGATGACATACCAGTGGAGGTATGGAAGTGTTTAGGAAAGGTAGCAGTAGATTTTCTGACAGACGAGGTTAGACAAAATTCCCCATGGACTATGATGTTTGCAGATGACATTGTGATCTGTAGTGAGAGCAGAGAACAAGTGCAGGAAAATCTAGAGAGGTGGAGGTATGCCCTGGAAAGGAGGGGAATGAAGATTAGCTTCAGTAAGACAGAATACATGTGCATGAATGACAAGGACCCAAGAGGAACGGTGAGATTACAGGGAGCAGAGATAAGAAAGGTGGAGGATTTTAAGTACTTAGGCTCAACAATCCAGAGCAATGGAGAGTGTGAAAAAGAGGTCAAGAAGCGTGTGCAGGCAGGTTGGAATGGTTGGAGAAAAGTGTCCGGTGTGATGTGTGATAGGAGGGTATCGGCAAGAATGAAAGGAAAAGTGTACAAGATGGTGATGAGGCCAACGATGTTGTATGGGTTAGAAACAGTGGCCCTGGGGAAAAGACAGGAGGCAGAGCTGGAGGTAGCAGAGATGAAAATGTTGAGGTTCTCTTTGGGAGTAACGAGGATGGATAGGATTAGGAATGAGCATATCAGAGGGACAGCACATGTAAGACGTTTTGGAGACAAAGTCAGAGAGGCTTGATTGAGATGGTTTGGACATGTACAGAGGAGGGATGGTGAGTATATTGGTAATAGGATGCTGAGGCTGGAACTACCAGGGAAAAGGCCTAGAGGAAGACCAAAGAGACGATTCATGGATGTGGTGAAGGAGGACATGAAGGCCGTTGGTGTAAGAGAAGAAGATGCAAAGGATAGGGTGAGATGGAAGCAGATGATTCGCTGTGGCGACCCCTGAAGGGAAAAGCCGAAAGGAAAAGAAGAGACTATACATATAATACTGTGGGGCCGGTGGTGTAGTGGTTAAAGTGCTGGGCTCATGATCGGGAGGTTGTGTGTTCAAATCACAGTTAGACCCCCGACTGTGCTAAGACCCCTGGGCAAGGTCTTCACCACATGTGCGCCTCTGTTCACCCAGCAGTATAAATGGGTACCAGTAAAAATATACTGGGAAGGTAACCTGCGAAGGACAAGCATTCCATCAAGGTGGAGTTGAACTCCTAGTAGTGTCATGCTATAGAAACCGGGAATAAGCCTTAGTCTGATGAGCCACTAGGATCAGGTGTAAAAAGCCCAACAGACTTTACCTTACCTATATGTTTTCTTATCGGGGCAGTGGTGGCCTAGTGGGAAGGTGCTGGATTACTAATCCCAAGGTCAGGGGTTCAAGCCTCACTTTCCGCAAGTATAACTGCATAGTCATCAGCGTGTTTCTGTACTGCGATGGCCTTGCGATATGTCCAGGGTGTACTCTGCTCAAGTTCAGAGTCAGCTAAGATGTGAATTAGAAATTTAATGAATTAAATATATAATAGTTTGAATAGGCGATAATAGTGTATTATTAATGTGATAGGAACTGTGGATTAAAGCCCAGTAATCAAAAGTGGACCAAACACATGGCCCTGAGGGGTACTGTGTTGAGTGAGGTGGTGCTGAAGTTGGTGTTACCAGCTGGTTAAGGTAACAAACCCATCAGGTTCAGACTGTGAGATTAATGAGATCAACTGAGGCCAACAAAGCCAAACTTTAGCAGGTGAATGTTATCAATGCATGCTTAGAACCGAAAGTGATATCAAATGGAGCAATCTCTGTCTCAAGAAGATTTATATTACCAAATCCAACCTCCAGAACACCATTATTAATGGATTTATCTTTATCTTAGTATTTTGTTTGGGCATGCGAGAGTTCCACACACAGAAAAAAAAATACTCCACCTTCCTTTATTAGGTTTCCTGTGAAACGAAACCTGTTCGAACACTGTGGGCTATAAAAGGGATTTTGCAACATAGACTTCATTACTTTTGGTTCAAGCTCTCAAGGTAAGCTGTTGCTCTTCTATAATTAATTATTCTCATCATAAAATTAACTAGTTTTATGGAATTTTTCTTCAGCTGATCATTAGGTTCTTTGTCATGCTTAAGTTGTTCATGGTTGTTTTTTACAGTTTCTCTTAAAATGGGGTCATTTATAATTTATTTTGTCACCTGGACCGTGTTGACTCTCCATGTCTCCACACTTGGCTGGAATCTATTTGGTTAGTGTGTAAAATTTTCAAACAGATTTATTTTTATTACATTCACCATAGCACAGAAATCACATGTTTAAAAAAGAAATAAAAAATAAAGAAAATGCATTTCAATTTAATTTGAATGAGATAATGTAAACTTGCAGATATCCAGACAAATGGTTCCCCTCAGGAGGGTTCACTGCAGTTGGTAGGAGGTGACCTGGCCGGGCAAGGTCGTGTGGAGGTGTACCATAATGGTCAGTGGGGTACAGTCTGTGATGACGGTTGGGACCTGGCCGAAGCGCAGGTCGTGTGCCAGCAGCTTGGCTTTCCTGGAGCTGTCTCAGCCATAGAAGGAGGAAAATATGGAGAAGGCAAGTTCTAAGTTCCAAAGTAGGATTTTAGAGATAATTAAATTCCACTTTCTATAACCCTGGTACAGATAGAAAGGTTATTGCAGATGAATGTATTATTGATTATTTATAAAAAATGAATTTAAAGTTTTTTGGTGTTTTAGGTTCTGGTCCTATTTGGCTTGATGATGTGAACTGCAAGGGATCAGAGAGCTTTTTGTCGAGCTGTCATTTTAAAGGCTGGGGTGTTACTGACTGTTCTCACAAAGAGGATGCAGGCGTGGTCTGTGAAAGTGGTAAGCGATGTTATAATAAAATTTACAGTCTATCTGAACCAATCGCGATCAAAAAATTGCGTTCACTTTAATACAGTGCTTCTCCAATAGTGGGGCGCGACCTCCTTGGGTCCTCCTAAAGGGTGCGCCAGAAAAAATAATTGAAAAGCGCTGCTTTAATATGAAACGAATCAGAAATCAGAGGCACATACTTTAGTGGTATCTTGATTCATTCATCCATTTATTTGTTTTTATTTATTCTTTTTTTGAATGTCTTGTTTTTTTCTACTGCCAATGGAATTGATAACCATATTTTAGTTGTTATAATAACAATTTAATGGTGAATACTCTATTCTGTTACCTTTGCCAATTAATATCTAATTAATGTAAATGTAAAATATATCTACATTATTAATGTTTGGGTTTTTGCCCACTTTGATTTGCTTTAAATATTTACAGGAAAAGATATAGATGTCAACCATAATTTCCCACTGGACCACAGCCTGGGCCTCTCAGAAGATCTTGGGAGAATTTTTGATACCGGGAACAGCTGTGATTTCAACATTCTGGTCCGAGACTCCAGTAAAAGCCAAGCTGAACAGAAGATCATTTGTGTCCATAGATTAATTATTGCTCTCTACCCTCAATTTAATACCACTAACAGTTCCAACAGCCTCACGGTTGAAATTAGCCACACCTGTCATCCCCATATTTCCAGCTTTTTGAGGTAAGCTGCATAGGAAATAAATTAACCCTTTTTCTTTATTTTAATTTTTACATCTCATGACATGAACTTCATTTCAGGTATCTGTACACACGCAAGGTTGATGTCACCATCTCTTCAGCCATGTGTCTACACCAGCTGTCCAATATGTTCCGGTTGGAGCAGCTTTTAGAGGATGTCGGCAAAGTGTTAACTTATCTCATTCCTCATGACAGTACCTTTCAGACCCAAGTGTCCCTTTATGAGTATGGTGTCCGTACAGAGGACATGCTGCTTCAGGAAAATGTTCTTCAGTACCTCTCTTGGAACTTTGAACTCCTTGTTGATTATCCAATATGGAAAACTGTCTCTGTACACATGATGAAGGCGCTTCTGTCTCGTTCAGATTTAGTGGTGAAGGATGAGTTTTTTGTGCTTCAGGCCCTAGAGAAGTCAATCAAAGAGAAAGGAGAGACACTTAGTTTCGAGGACAAGGTCAGCCTACTGAGTTACATTCGCTTTGCCATGATTCCGGTAGAAAAGCTTTATGATATTCAGTTCAGCTCAACTATGTACCAAAGCCATAAAGCATTTTACCAGAGTGCTTTGCTAAAAGCCTTCCAATTTAATACCCTGAATTTCTCAATAATCAAAGAGAATTTTAATAACTTTGAAGACTATCTGCCCAGGATCTACACTGCTGAGCCATGGAGCACTGTCCTCAATTCCACTTCAAATACGAACGGTGGATATAATCGACATTATGGCTATCATTACAATTATAATTATAATTATAATTATGGCTCATTTACTACTCCTGCCCATAACAGTGTGATATACAGGCACCAAACAATAAACTGGCAAGTGCAGGTTCTTAGAAATAGTCGGGAATGTTCCAACCAAGGTTTTCGTTGTGACTCGTTTCCTGTAGCCCGACTCTTCAACCAATACAGCCTGAGTGATTACCAGAGCAGTATTCGCTTCAACAACAAACTAATTCTCTCATGCAACGATACAAACATTGTATTTCATGTCCAAGATTTTAAAAGTGGTAAGGCTGTGGTTCCAAACAACAGCAGTATGGTTCTGCCCAATCCATGCCCTAATGATTATACCTTTACTTTTGTTGTGCGTCCAGAGTACATGTGATTATATTGTCCTGCTTTTATTTCAATTGTAATTTTTTTTTTCAAACAAATTGTTGTCATTGACATATTTTCAGTGTTCTCCAAAACATTTCTCAATTGTCAAAGTGAACAAATCAATACAATCAAATTAAATGTTGCTTTACTTCACTGTGCGTCTATCAACTCTTTCTTTTAATCACTGTTATTAACAAAGTGGGGGGACAGTATGGCCCAGTGCCTAGCAGTGGTCGTCGAGTCTCACACTGGTTCAAGCACCACTGTCAAGGCATGTCCCTGTTGTCCTCCCAGTGCAGCTAACTGGGTTATTAAAGAAAAAGTCATGTTTTTCCTCATTGTCTGTGGTGAGAGGCTGTTAAGGAACCACTGCTGACTTTCGCAAAGATTAGCCACATATTCGTCAGCGTGTTTTGCCCTGCGATGGTCTGGCAAGCTGTCCAGGGTTTACTCTGTCCTTATCACCTCAGCTGAGATAGGCACTTGCCTCCCCTTGACCATAATTAGGATTAAGGGGCAACCATAGTCTAGGGGTTAGAGAAGCAGCTTTGGGACCAAAAGGTTGCTAGTTCGATTCCCGAATCAGAAGGGGGGAAATGCGTGGCGATGAGGGAGAGAACACCACCTACCCTTCCTCCAAATTAATGGCTGAAGTGGCCTTGAGCAAGGCATTAAACCCCAACTGCTCTCTGGGTGACCCAATGAATGTAGCAACAGACTGCTCCATGTGTGTGTGTGTGTGTGTGTGTGTGTGTGTGTGTGTGTGTGCTCACTTTAGTATGGGTTAAATTCAGAGGAAATAATTTCCCTTATATTATTAATATAGTATACAGTATATATATATATATATATATATATATATATATATATATATATATATATATATATATATATATATATATATAAAGTAGTTGGGGCAGTGCTGGCCTAGTGGTATAGGGTGCTGGATCACTGATCCTAAGGTTGGGGGTTCATGCCCCACTCACCGACTCATTCATTAATTTTCTGTAATTGTTTAATCCTAATTAGGGTTGCGGGGAGGCTGACGCCAATCCCAGCCGACTCTTCTCGAGGGCAGAGTACACCCTGGACAGCTCAAAAGGCCATTGCAGGGTGGAAACATGATGGCTATGCAGCTCCTCTTGTCGAAAGTCAGCAATGGTTCTTTTTGCATGAACCTCCCACCATAGACCGTGAGAGACATGGCCGGCCTTTGAGAACCGAGTTACCTGGACTGGCAGGATACAGTATTTTATTCTTGAATTATATAATTTAATATCATATCGCTACACCACCAATGTTGTTACTGACCATCTAGAAAATTGCTGGGCTCAGAGTTCCCCAAAGAGGAAGTCATGTATGAAAGTGAAACATCACGGTTTAAGGTCACCTCCAGCACACAGGTATCACAACGCTGTTGAAGATGGGCGGTGACTTTACCAAATGCAAGTATCAACAGATAGTTTTTTCCGTATTTTGTTTCAAAGGTGGCTCAGATTTCTCTGACACAAGCTGCATTAAAAAAAAAAAAAAATCTTTCTTGTGTATTAATAATGGATTATAAGTATCTTGGGGTTCAAGAATTTTGAGGGAATTTGGTAAAAAATTAAGTAAAATAAATACATGGCCAAACACTGATGGGTCGATTCAAGTCAGTGACATCCACTGAGCCTGAAGAGAAAAATATTTAAATGTATAGGGATCCCTCACTTTCCACGGTTAATTGGGATCGAGATCCCCCCGCGACCGCCGAATTCCACAAAGTAGTATTGACCCCCCTGACTGACGTATACGTACTTGTATGTACTAGTATATAATATCAATAGATACATATTCAACCCTATAAATGCTTATAATAACAAATTAAACATTCAAAAATAATGCATAAGATGTAAATAAATCATAAATACACACAGAGATGTGCACCTCACATAAAAATGTAAGTAGTTTTGATGGGGGGGGGGGGGGTTGGGGGGTTGGGCTGTTTTTTGTTTATATTTGTTTTGGGGTTTATTTTTTGCATAATTGGCCTTGTTTTGCAGCATTTTCCTTCACTTTTCCCCCTATTCTTCTTTAATTTCCTTATTCTTTAATTTGTTTAATATTTAAAAAAAAAAAAAAAAAATGCGATGCACTGAAGCGCCATGAATTGAAGCACCAAGTTGCAAGGGATCCTTGTATAATATAAAGGACAAAAAAAAAAATCAAGAGTTTTATGGTTTATAAGATAAGATAAGATACAGCTTTATTAATCTCACAATGGAGAAATTCACTGTTACAGGCTCTTGAGGTACCATCAGTAGGGGGTGCAAAAATAGATACATATACAACCATACACACATACATATATATTATATAAGTAAATAAATAAATGGTGATTTCTCTTTGGGAGTAACGAGGATGGATAGGATCAGAAATGAGTACATCAGAGGGACGGCACATGTTAGATGTTTTGGAGACAAAGTCAGAGAGGCTAGATTGAGATGGTTTGGACATGTACAGAGGAGGGATAGTGAGTATATTGGTCGTAGGATGCTGAGGTTGGAACTACCAGGCAGAAGGCCCAGAGGAAGACCAAAGAGAAGATTTATGGATGCGGTGAAGGCGGACATGAAGGTCGTTGGAGTAAGAGTAGAAGATGCAGAGGATAGGGAGAGATGGAGGCAGATCATTTGCTGTGGCGACCCCTGAAGGGAACAGCCGAAAGGAAAAGAAGAAGAAGAAGTAAATAAATAAATAGATACATAAATAGTATAAATTAATAAACAATAAAAGAAAAGAAGGGAACGACTTTGTAGACTGGCCTATATTCAAGTGTACATGTATCTGAGGGCAGAGTAGATGGGTTGATATGGTTCACACTCAGTGGGGTAGATGTGGTTGATTAAAGTGCACGGGGTTTTTATGACACATACCCGGTATTTTCACAGACAGTTACAAAGTGGCGTTGTACAGTCTGACAGCGGTGGGAATGAACGACCTGCGGTAGCGCTCCTTCCTGCACTGAGGATGTCTCAGTCGTCCACTGAAGGAGCTACTCAGCTTCTCTACAGTCTGGTGCAGTGGGTGAGAGCTGTTGACCGAGATGGATGTGAGCTTTTCTACCATCCTCCTCTCGCCCACCTCCTCCACAGAGTCCAGTGGGCGGTCTAGGACAGAGCTGGCTCTCCTGACCAGCTTGTTCAGTCTCTTTTTGTCCCGCTCTGTGCTGCCCGGGGCCCAGCAGATGGCAGCGTAGAGGATTGCAGAGGCTACCACAGAGTCATAAAAAGTCCTGAGCAGAGGTCTGTATACTCCGAAGGACCTAAGTCTCCTCAGAAGGTGGAGGCGACTCTGGCCCTTCTTGTACAGGGCGTTGGTGTTGTGGGACCAGTCCAGTTTATTGTTAAGGTGAACGCCCAGGTACTTGAAACTGTCCTGTGTCTCAATGTCCTGTCCCTGGATGTTCACTAGTGAGTGTGTGTGTGTGTGTGTATGTGTTAGAATGCTTCTCCTGAAGTCGACCACCATCTCCTTCGTCTTCCTAGTGTTCAAGCACAGGTGGTTGCGCTCACACAAGTCCACGAACTCAATGATGACCGACCGGTACGCCAGCTTATTCGTATGTATAGTAACAAAGGCAGGTCAAGTTAGTTGTGTGTGCTCACATTTTGTACTTTTACAATACATTACGGGGAATTTACAATACGGTACCTGACTATAGTTAGTGACTCTGAAATTGGATCGGTTTCAGATATATATATATATATATATATATATATATATATATATATATATATATATATTACCAGTTAAAGGTATAGTCACATTCATTCAATCATTTTTTGAACCACTTAATCCAAATTAGGGTCGCAGGGAGGCTGACGCCCATCTCAGCTGATTCTGGGCGAGGGCAGAGTACACCCTGTACAGTTCACCAGGTCATCGCAAGGCATAAACACGCTGACGGCTTTGCAGCTACTCTTTACGAAAGTCAGCAATGGTTCTTTTACATGAACCTCTCACCATAGACAGTCAGAGACGTGGCCCGCCTTTGATAACCCAGTTAGATGCAATGTGTGTGTGTGGGGGGTGGACACAGTTTCTTCGATTGTATAATGATTCATCATAGCTAATAATTTTCCAAACTCTAAGTTGAATGACCATCATCATACTTTCATTGCAAAAAAAAAAAAAGGTTTTCAGTTTTCATAAAGTTGTGGTTGTAGTGCATAACTGATGAAGAACTTCGGAAGACGGAATAAATTGAGCCTGCTGATAGAACAATAGGAGTTATAACATACAGTACCAGGTCTGGACATGCCTACTCGTTTTATCTCAAATTTGCACCACACACACACACACACACACACACACCCAATCACAAGTTGGAATCTATATAACGTGAAAAATTTCTTGAGCTTTTCTTCCTGTCTAGACTTCTTGTGAGCAGTTTTTGTTCCTGTTGTGACAAACTGCTGACTTTGACTACCATTTCCTCTATCTCAGTTCTGTATTTCACAACATCACCCAGAATACCTGATACTGAAAAATCCTTTAAATGTTACAAATTGATAAATTTTCAGATGAAATGGTCATTTACTTCATGAAATTATAATTTTTAATACAAAATATATTGTGCTTTATATATAATGTACTTTACTTTGTCTATATACAGTATTATATTCTATACTTGATCATATGTAAAACTTGCTAAAACTATTCCTATGTGGTGTTTAAAGTTAAAGGCCCTGGGATGGACTGGCGAGCAGTTCAGGTTGTGCTCCACATTCATCCAGTGTCAGCTGAGGTAGGCTTCAGCCTTCCCACAACCCTAGTAGGATCCAGCAGTTCAACAAATGAATGAATGAAGTTTTAAAGTTAATAATAGGCATGAAAAAATACTATTTCCTATTTCCTACTAAAGTATTTATTTACAATACTGTACTACTGCCATAATAATGTTACACTCTTATAAAATATGTACATACTGTCACTGTCCACTGAATCATGCACTTTATTCAGTCTACACATGTTTGAAAGCTTTTTAACACTAATGTTATTCATTCAACTTCAGTCTTTTATTATGTTAAGTGTTTGTTTGGGTTTTTTTTTTCCTAAAAAAAAAATTATCCTTTATAAGGTTCACTGAAAAGCTGGAGCCCATCCAAGCCTATTCTTGGTGAAGGCAGGGCACAGCTTGAAAGTCCATTGCAGGACCAGCACAGACATATACTTACATTCACACCATAGCAATCAAGAATATCAAATTCGCATAATATGCATGTTTTTGGACTGTGGGAGGAAACCAGACACCACCAGAAAAACCGACTTATACATAAGGAGACCCTGCAAACTCCTCACAGAAATTCCTTCACTGGGCACAGGGATTCAACCTGGACCTTCTTGCTATAATGCAGAAATGTTAGCCATGCTGCTCATAATGATTACTATTATTATTAGGAGGAGTAGTAGTAGTAGTTGCTGTTGTTGTTGTTGTTGTATTATTATTATTATTATTATTAGTAGTAGTAGTAGTAGTAGTAGTAGTAGTAGTAGTAGTAGCAGCAGTAGGAGTGGTAGCAGTAGCAGTAGCAGCGCACATAACGGGGCAGATAGCGCTTGTGTCGTATTTGATAGCAAGGTAATACTTGAGGATGGGAATTGGGTACAACTAAATTAGGTGGGAGTGTGGTTATAATATTGTAATATTCTAATATAGTATGTATATAATATGGTTGGTTATAATACCAATGAGGTAGTGTGAGCACCTAGTAAGTTCAGTTCTTCAAAACTGAAAGGTTTTGGGGAGCATGTCCAACCGTAAAGAGACTCCGGGGACGACCTAGAACACACTGGAAGGATAATGTCTCTCAGTTTTTCTGGGAACGCCTCGGTGTGTGTGTGTGTGTGTGTGTGTGTGTGTGTGTGTGTGTGTGTGTGTGTGTGTGTGTGTGTGTCTGGAAGAGCTGGAGAAAGTAGCTCGGGAGAGGGACGTCTGGTCCTCACTGCTTAGGCTGCTGCCCCCGCGACCCAACCCCGCATTAAGTGGAAGATGATTTACCACAAAAGTATTTACCATGTAAAGATACTTGTGACAGTTTAAATAATAATAATAATAATAATAATAATAATAATAATAATAATAATAAATAAAACTGGCTTCCAAACTGGATTACAAAAAAGTTGGGACACTATACAAATTGTGAATAAAAATTTAATGCAATGATGTGGAAGTGCCAAATTTCAATGCATGTATTTTATTCCGAATAAAACATAGATAGATGTCTGTCTTCCTTTTGGCTTTTTCCCTTTTACTCGGGAGTCGCCACAGCGAATCATCTGATTCGCACGTTTGATTTGGCAGAGGTTTTTACGTCAGATGCCCTTCCTGTCACAACCCTTTTTAGCAAGGGACAGAAACACGCTGACGACTTTGCAGCTACTCTTTACGAAAGTCAGCAATGGTTCTTTTACATGCCTCACACCATAGACGAGTGAGAGACATGGCCTGCCTTTGATAACCCAGTTCGCTGCACTGGGGGGACAGTGACAACCTTGTGGAGAGTGGGACTCGAAACCCCCAACCAGCGAATCAGCGATCCAGTGCCCTATACCACCAGACCACCACTGCCCCTTCCGAAAAAAACATAGATGACAGGTCAAAATTTTAAACTGAGAAAATGTATAATTTTAAGGGAAAACTATGTTGATTTTAAATTACATGGTGTCAACAAATCTCAACAAAGTTGGGACAGGTAGCAATAAGAGTCTGGAAAAGTCAATTGCACTTATAACGAACAGCTGGAAGACCAATTACCACTAATGAGGTTCAATGGCAACATGACTGAGTATAAAAGGAACTTCTCAGAGTGGCAGTGTCTCTCAGAAGCGAAGATGGGTAGAGGATCACCAATTCTTCCAATGTTGTGCAGAAAGATAGTGGAGCAATATCAGAAAGGTGTTTCCCAGTGAAAAATTGCAAAGGGTTTGAAATTATAATCATCTACAGTGCATAACATCATCCAAACATTCAGAGAATCTGGAACAATCTCTGTGCGTAGGTTAAGGCCGAAAAACCATCCTGGATGCCCGTGATCTTCGGGCCCTTAAACAGCAATGCACCACAATCAGGAATGCTACTGTAAGGAAAATGACAGAATAGACTCAGCAATACTTCCAGAAACCATTGTCAGTGAACACAATCCACTGTGCCATCCGCCATTGCCAGCTGAAACCGTTGCCAGTCCAAAGAAGAAGCCATTTCTAAACAGGACCCAGAAGCGGAGGTGTTTTCTCTGGGCCAGGGGTCATTTAAAATGGAGTGCGGCAAAGTGGAAAACTGTTCTGTGGTCAGGTGAATCATGAGTCGAAGATCTTTCACCTATAGAGAACATTTGGCACATCATAAAGAGGAATGTGCAACAAAGAAGGCCCAAGACAGTTGAACAGTTCCTGTATTAGACAAGAATGGGACAGCATTCCTATTTCTCAACTTGAGAAATTTGTCTACTCGGTCCCTTCCATGAGGCAATAAGGAAACATAAATACATGGGACATTTGGTACAAATCATTCAGATCTGAGTAGGAGTGTAGGATCAGAGTTCTACATTTGTAATACCTTATATCAGAAAAAGTTCCCCTATGTTCCATAGTTGAACTTTTTTGAACCTTCTAAGGTCACAGTTAAGCACCGAATGATTGACCTCTGAGTGACTGTTGCAAAATAATTGAGAAATGATGGCACGGAGGTTGTGTGTCATCAGCTGTCATTCCCTAAAGATGTTTCCAACATCTGGAAAGAAATGAATGAAGAAGCTGAGTTCTGCATGCGTCAAAATTAAGGGTTGCCCTTTAAATATTTCAGAAATTGTTGTAACACAAAATTGCATATGTCTTATGTTACTGCTTGTTGCCACAGTAATGAAGCAAGACATCAGTGAGATCGGTTGGCCCTCTACTGGAGCAATACTGAGTTGCTTCCATCTGCATTCTGTGCACTGGGACACAACTGATGGTTAAATAACACAGTACTGTATGTTGAAACATTGATTCATAAATATGTTAATTATTTGGAGGTTTTTATCCAGACTTGGAAACTCAAGATAAGAATTGTAACTATCAATCATCACTCAATTTGCCGAACAGATTAATCCTTTTCAGGTCATGGAGTGGCTGGATCCTATCTCAGCTGACACCGGGCAAAGGCATCATACAGCTTTAACCCAAACAACTCGCCAAGCAATCATGACACAGCAAAACGCTCAACAATTCACACCTACAGGCAATTTCGAACAGGCAACCAGCCTAATGATCATTTCCTTTCAATTGTGGGAGGAAACCAGAATACCCTACACATGCATGGGGAGAACATAACCTACACGCATAAACACCTGAGCACAGGACTCAAACCCAGGACCTGCTTGCTATGAGGCGGATATGCTAACCACTACATCACCTGAGATACTAATGAAATCATATGAGATGATGGCTATTTTATTGATGCATTCATTTTCTGGAACCGCTTAATCCTAATTAGGGTCGCGGGGAGGCTGGCGTCCACCTCAGCCAACTCTGGGCGAGGGCGGAGTACACCTTGGACAGCTTGCCAGGCCATTCCAGGACGGAAACATGCTGACGGCTATGCAGCAACTCTTGCTGAAAGTCAGCAGTGATTCTTTTACAGCCTCTCACCACAGACAGTGTGAGACATGGCCAGCCTTTGATAACCTAGTTAACTGCACTGGAGGGGGCTGGGGCAGCAGTAACAACCAACCTTGAGATCGGTAATCCGGCACCTTACCACCACCCCTGGCAATTTTATAAACCTTTTGATTCACTCTTCTGACTCTTCTGATTTGTTAAACCAATTCTTCTTCTTTTCCTTTCGACTGTTCCCTTCAGGGGTCACCACAGCGAATCATCTGCCTCCATCTCACCCGATCCTCTGCATCTTCTTATCTTACACCAACTACCTTCATGTCCTCCTTCACCACATCCATGAATCGTCTCTTTGGTCTTCCTCTCAGCCTTCTGCCTTATCCCTCCTCTGTACATGTCCAAACCATCTCAATCTAGCCTCTCTGACTTTGTCTCCAAAACATCTTACATGTTTGTTAAACCAATTCTCTCGACTTAAGAGAACAACATGTATGGGTTACATGTCATTTTAGGGAAGTTCAGAGTATAGTGAAACTAGAGAGTTTCTTGTACAATATCAGTTTGAGTGGGTCACCTAAACTTTGAGGCCAAAAGTTCACACACACACATATATATATATATATATATATATATACTTTTTCTATATTATACTTCTTAAAATATCTACTTTATTTATATAAGAGATTTTTTAGTGGGGAGAAAGTTTATATTAACTGAGATAGTATGAAATGTGGGTGAAGTGGTTAGAACATCCACCTCACAGCAAGAAGAGTCTAGATTGGCTAGGGCGTTTCTGTGTGGACTTTGTATGCTTTTCTCCTACTTAAAGATAAAGAGATAAAGATAAACAGGTCTTTATTGCCAACTGCTGCATGAACAGGGCAGTGGTGGCCTGATGGTAAGGTGCTGGATTACCGATCCTAAGGTTGGGGGTTCAAGTCCCACTTTCAACAGTTGTCACTGCTGTCCCCCACTGCAGCTAACTGGGTTATCAAAGGCCAGCCATGTCTATCACGAGAGGTTCATGTAAAAGAACCATTTCTGACTTTCAACAAGAGAAGGTGCATAGTCATCAGTGTATTTTTACCCTGCCCTGGCCTGGCGAGCTGTCCAAGGTGTACTCTGCCCTTGCCCATAGATGAACTGTGTCATCCTCTTTCTAGATCTTAACATAACATGGTCAGTACCACAGTGTGCACCTCCCATTGCTCTGGTATCTAATGCATTTTTCATGTCTTGCTGCCTTACTATGATGTAGTCAAGCAAATGCCAATGCTTCAATCTTGGGTGTAACCATGTGCTTTTGTGTGCATCCTTGTACTTGGAAATGGTATTGGTTATACTGTTCTTGATTGGCACCGGTTCTTCATCAAGCGTTGAAGCTATGTCCTTGCTAATCACAAAACCTCCTCCTGCTTCTCTCCTTTCTTGAATTGATTTCCCACTCCAAAAGAAAACGTAGCCATGATCTTCCAAACTGTCAAATCCATGTACAGTACTGTAGTCTTGTTTCACTGAGTGCAGATAGATTTAGGTTATGCTTGTTCATTTTCATAGCAACAAGGGCAGTCTGTCTTTCTATACGCTGCGATGTTCTTGTGCCATCAGAGTCCACATTCCATTCTGCGACACGCAAGGCTGCTGTATTTCTCCTATTTCACTTTCCTGCTCCTTTCATATTTTTCACTGATTTTTGTAGGGTGAACAGCTCAGCCTGGACCTTGGTAATCGGGGTAACATCTGATCTGGTATGAGTTGTTTTCTGATTTACCCTTTCATGAAACTGCTGGCAAATTGTTTGAGTAAGTTTAACTTTTTCTGGACTACCAGCATGTTCTTGGCAAATAGAATGTTATCACTGGCAGAGACAGGCCAAGACAAACTGATTCCAATATCTGTTGCAATGACTGACCAGATGACAGGTTTGTTAATCTCTGCTCTTTTTGTAGTGCATGTCACAGTGTACCAACTGACAAGGTCCACCACAGACCTTGTGACCAACATGTTGATTAATCGCCAAGATGTCCAGTCTCACCCATGTAATTAATCCTGAGACAATTTTCTGTTAGGTTATACAGTCATATCTGTGTTGAGGCGGGGCCGGGGTTTCTGCTTGGAGCGGTTGACACATTTGAGGCAGAGACGTACCTTGGTGGCGACCAGCGAATGGTCGGTGTCACAGTCAACACTGTGTAAACTGTGTGTGACCAGCACTTGGTTCAGCAGGGATCTCCTGGTAATGACTAAGGCCAGCTGATGCCAGTGGCGAGACCTTGGGTGTCTCCAGGACACTCGGTGGCAGGACTTGGAGGAGAAGAACGTGTTGGTCAGACAGAGGTCATGAAAGGAGCAGAGCTCAAGAAGGCATTGGCTGTTCTCATTGAGCTTGCCAATGCCAAAGCGGTCAATGCAGCGGGGCCAGGAGTCGTGATCTGCCCCTATCCGTGCGTTAAAGTCACCAAGCAGAAACAGGTGCTCTTTGGCAGGGATCTGCTGGATCCTGGCTTCGAGCGCATCGTAGAATGCATCCTTCACTTCAACTGGAGAGCAAAGCGTAGAAGCATATGCACTAATGATGGTAGATGGTCCAGAAGTGGTTGTGAGATGGAGAGAGGACTTGCGGAGTGCCTGAGGATGGTGGTTCAACAAAGGACAGAAAGGAGTTTCGCACAGCGCATCCAACACCATATAGGCGATGCTCGTCAGGCTCCTGTCCCTGCCAGAAGAACGTATAGTCCTCCTTCAGGCTGCCACTGCCCGGGAGTGGTATCTCTTGCAGTGCTGCAATATCAATGTTGAGCCTCCTCAGTTTGCAGTTGATGATGACAGTTTTCCTGGCGTCTTTGATTTGCTGGAGATCGTCAGAGAGGCCAGGACACATTGTTCTGACGTTCCAGGTTGCCAGACCCAGCACTGGCTGCTTTGGTTTTTTGTTATTGCTTAGTGCAGTGTTTACAGTCCATGCTTCGTCTTTTGGCCTACACTTCAAGCACCCATTGAAGTAAGCGGACTGTGGCAGGCCAGCACCTTGCTGGATGGGGGCTGCCCAGCTGGCGGGCAGTAGCTGGCCAGTGGGACTCGATGATCCCTCCCACCATCAGGAGATAGCTCTAGGCGCCCGAGCTTACACCAGTTAGCTCTGTGCTTTTGACCAGTAACTGCATCTCCCCATGTTGAGCTGCCCCAGAAGGCGGCACTGGAGTGACCTCTCCAGGGCACAGGCCAGGGCAAAGTTGTGGAGGAACTGAGATGCCCAGTCGACAGATCCCCCTTCTCGGCCTCGCTGGTAGTGTCCAACGGAAGTGGCTAGCTGATACAGTTGGTACCAACCTGACTACAGGAGTTGCCGGGAGGTGCCGCTATGCGGGGACCAACTGCCTTCGGGCTCCACTCCGGATTTTCTGTAGGGGTGTCTCCCTTAGCCTTCCTCACTCCCGTGATGACCACAAGGTAGTGGCGCTATTTGCCCATAGCTGGGGGTTGTAAGTCAGAGTTGTCCTTCTCTTATCTGCAAGGTAGCAGATGGTTGACTCGTGAATACCAGGGCATGTCCACACACCGATGTGCCTGCATACTGCACTTTTGGGGTTCCACCTGCTCTGAGATCCCTCACATATTTAGCCTGGGGCCGTAAGGTGCCCAGTTACCAGGGTGTGCCACGAGGTGGCATTGTGAAAGTCTTTACTTAGCAGAAGTTTTGTACCATCAGGAAGGAATTACGCAATTGGCCTTCTTTTCACTCAATGAGCTAGATGGCAGCCGCAGATGAAGCTGGAAGTGAGAAGTCTAAGCAACTACACTACAGTTGCTCTACAGCACTAGGCACAATGCATCCTTACCCTCCTCTCACCCTACGTGTGTGTGTGTGTGTGTGTGTGTGTGTGTGTGTGTGTGTGTGTGTGTGTGTGTGTGTGTGTGTGTGTGTGTGTGTGTGTAGCAGAATGTTGAGGTTCTCTTTGGGAGTAACGAGGATGGATAGGATCAGGAATGAGTACATCAGAGGGACAGCACATGTAAGAGGTTTTGGAGACAAAGTCAGAGAGGCTAGATTGAGATGGTTTGGACATGTACAGAGGAGGGATAGTGAATATATTGTTAGTAGAATGCTGAGGTTGGAACTACCAGGCAGAAGGCCTAGAGGAAGACCAAAGAGATTTATGGATGTGGTGAAGGAGGACATGAAGGTAGTTGGAGTAAGAGTAGAAGATGCAGAGGATAGGGTGAGATGGAGGCAGATCATTCACTGTGGTGACCCCTGAAGGGAACAGCCGAAAGGAAAAAAGAAGCAGAAGAAGAAAATTTTAGCATCCAATCGGAAGTGCAGAGAGCAGCAAGTGCAATATATACAGTACATGCAGTGTGTACAGTTAGAGGCAGGTAAAGGTGGGAATAGTCATGTACGCATTATGTACAAATAAGTTATGTGAGCAATAGTGTCCAGATAATGGCAGTGTAAATGCTGGGAGTAAATTATATATGTATATTATGTGTTAGAAAGTGCACATTTAAAATACATGCAAAGAGCTGGATAAATCAATCGTAATCAAGCCTTTCACTGCATGTAACCCCATTAAACCGGACTTTTTGTATGTTCCTCAGTTTTGAGGATAGAAGAAACGACAAACTTAAACATAGCGAGCAGTTATGTAAAAATCCATTCATTTTCATATGAATAAATAGACATAATAAAATAAGCCCAATACTAAAAAGCTGAAAGGGATCATAATTGCAAACTATTGTAATGAGCTTGGACAAACTTCGGCTAAAAACTGGATTCCTGTCCTGTGTTTGTATATTGGGACATGAACAGCAGCCCATTTGAATTGCCTAGTCAAGGTATAACTGCAGCTCAAATTAATTAATTGTGCAATGGAAATGTATTGAATTTTTCAAGGGAAAAGTACTAAAATGTATCTAAAGAGTAACTGCACAGACATCAGTGTGTTTCCGCCCTGTGATGTCCAGGGTGTACTCTACCCTCGCCCGGAGTCGGCTGGGATGGGTGCCAGCCTCCTTGCGACCCTAATTAGGATTAAGCGGTTACAGAAAATGAACATGATCCAGTATATCATTGCTATTTTAGACCAGTACCTATGAAACCAGTTCAATCCAGTACCTTGGATCTTCCTCACACACAATAAAAGTGTGTTGTTGTTTTTTTATTATTATTATTATATGAGTGATATATTTAAACTTTTCTATTATGGGCTTTGCAATGGTCAATGTTCTGTTTATTTCTGTTTCTCATACTTCCGCCACAGGTCGGCTGAGAATGCAAAAGAAGTAAAGAAAGTCTTTATGTTGACCAGAACCTTCTTTGAGTCATCATTAACCTCTCCTACAACAGCAGAAAGGAAAATCCCGTCATTTCCCCCTTTGCCTTTTATGGGCAGTAAAAAGGAGCTCTTGGTTTTTGCAGGAATGGCGGTTCTTTTTTTTTTTAAGCTTTTTACACCCGAGCCATAGTGGCTCATCGGACCAGTGCTTATCCCCGGTTTCCATAGCGTGAAGCAACTAGGACTTCAACTCCTCCTGGATGGGATACTAGTCCATCGCAGTTTACGTTCCCAGTATATTTTTACTGGTACCCATTTATACTGTTGGGTGAACAGAGGCACACTTGTGGTTGAGACCTTGCCCAGGGGTCTTAGCACAGTGGGGGTCTAACTGGGATTTGAACAAACAACCTCTCGATCATGAGCACAGCACCCTAAGCACTTCGCCATCGGCCCCACAATGGAATGGCGGTTCGGTTGAATTATTTTTTTCTTTACTAAACTGTCTGAAAGGTTTGGAAGAGATATGAGTCATAATGTTTCTCCAAACAAACACAGAAAGTACTTCATTATTGTTGTGCTCGCACTAACGTATGCCATGAAGTAGAAATACATTGATATATACTGTACTAGGTCTTTATAGGTTGGCAATATGCTTTGCAAATTTCTTTTTTTTTTTCTTTTTAAACTTCATAACGTGACTTCATAAGAACACAGACTACCAAGACATTAGTACTGAACACCACATGGCATTACCATAAATGATGGTACATCATATTTTTGATAATCAATGATTAATTATAATATATATATATATATATATATATATATATATATATATATATATATATATATATATATATATATATATATATATTCTTCCGACCACTTTCTTTATATATATATATATATATATATATATATATATATATATATATATATATATATATATATATATATATATATATATATATATATATATATATATATATATATATACACATACACACAGATTCCTTACTTTCCACGGATAATTGGGACCAAAATCCCCACGTGACCATCGAAATCTGCGAAGTAGGATCGCCCCCCCTCACTGACATATACGTACATGTATATCTTCTTCTTTTCCTTTCGGCTTTTTCCATTTCTTGGGAGTCGCCACAGTGAATCATCTGATTCGCAGATTTGATTTGTCATAGATTGTCATAGATCATAGATTGTCGTCGGATGCTCTTCCTGTCATAACCCTTTTTAGCAAGGGACAAAAACACACTGACGGCTTTGCAGCCTACTCTTTACGAAAGTCAGCAATGGTTCTTTTACATGCCTCTCACCATAGACAGTGAGAGACATGGCCCGCCTTTGATAATCCAGTTAGCTGCACTGAGGGGACAGTGACAACCTTGTGGGGACTCGAACCCCCAACCTTAGGATCAGCGATCCTGCACCCTATACCACTAGACCACCACTGCCCCATATATGTACATGTATATGTGTATATAATATCAATAAATACATATTCAATGCTATAAATGCTTATCATAACAATTAAACATTCAAAAATAATATAAGATGTAAATAAAATATAAATACACACACATACAGTTGGTATTGCATGAGAAGAAAACGACACACATACATACGTGCACACACGCGTTGCGAGATTTTGGGTTGGGGGGTTTTTTTGCGTTGATTTAGGGTTGTTTTTTTTTGTTTTTTTGCATTTTCCTCAACTTTTTCCCCAATTCTTCCTTAATTTCTTAATTTTTTAAATTCGATTAATTTAATTTTTTTTTAAACCACGATGCGCGAAAGCCATGAATTGAAGTGCGAAGTAGCGAGGGATCCGTGTGTGTGTGTGTATATATACATATATATATATATATATATATATATATATATATATATATATATATATATATATATATATATATATATATATATATATATATATATATATATATATATATATATGATATGTGTGTGTGTGTGTGTGTGTGTGTGTGTGTGTGTGTGTGTGTGTGTGTGTGTGTGTGTGAAGAGTTCAAGTTCAAAAACAGATGTCGTACTATTGTAATTAAGCGGAAAAAAACAATCTTTTTTCAGTGGCTTTATTTTAAAGCTCCTGAAAAAAAAAAGATTTAGAAGGTTTTTTCTGAAACATTTTTTTCTTTTGTAAAGCTACATTAAAAAAACAGGTTTTCTCATAATTAAAACCAGATAAGATGCCGATTTTGGGGGTTTTGGTGGCCATGTATCTCATGAATATTTCACAGTGCTTCAAACTAATACATGGTACAGTAGGCCTTTCAGAATGAAAATCTAAGTTCATGCCATATGGAAGAGTTTATGTGACGAGCATGAATGTATGAGTTTCACAATTATTGACGCAAACCCTAAGGTCAAAGAATTAAGCGGGTGTTCTTGCTTAAGATCAGTAATTCATTGTTAGTCCACATGAAGTACGCATTGCTTCGGTTTCATCAGTGATTTGAAGGAATTTGGTCTGACCTGAATAAAATGGAGGAGGTGGATAAACTCACTGTGAACTATGACAAGAGCCAGTGAAACATCATCATCCATCTATGGTTAAAGGGTGTGGAAGCGGGGGAAAAGGAAAAACACACTGGAATGAAAGCATTGATAATTATTTGGGATGACATATTCACTGACCATCTCCTTTCTTTGTCTGAACCTGCTTGATGTCTCATCATGATCATGTAAAATCTATACACGGTCATTAATCTCTAAGAAGATACATAGCATGATTGCATAATCACGTGCTCTCCTTTGTGGGGAAAGTTCAGTATGCCGCTTTGATTGCATGACTTGATCAGATTTCAAAAGTAATGTGTCAATGTAAGTCATCCGCAGGAGAATGGTTTCCTAGGAATCACACTGTACTCCAGTTTCATTCTTGAAGTCTCAACATTGCCGAAACAATAACAGCACATTAGTCATGTAATCAGACGCTCTTTTAACTCAAACAATGTTTTTTCCGGGAAGAAAAAAAAAAGCATGATAATGCATTCAAAGCCCATTTGTTTTAGTGGACACTCCCAGTAGTACCCTGGAAGTTTTGAGATTATTTAAATATGGGTGGGGGCATTGCAGGAAATACCCACAGAAACCTTGGAAAAAACAACTAAAATGAGGGGTGGAGGTAAAGGGAAAGCTTTTCTTTTCCCTTCTGTCATCACTAGTAATTAAACACAGGGTCGTTAAAGAGTCTTAGATGCACTTCAGCCCTTGAATGAGAAGTCCTAAAATTCCCGGATGGCCCAGTTCTCTTTGTATATTAAGATGTGTGTTATTTTTAAGTAAACAATAAAGTAGCTACAGATGTCTGCTGGTACCAAAATAGTAGCTGTATCAAGCAAGACGCACCATCATGAAGGCATAATTTCTTTTTTAACATATAAGTGTGGTTCTACTTGCCTTTTTGTTTCACCAGGAAACAGTCCACAAATTCCTTCAATATCTTTCTTTCAGGAAGTCTACATCGCAAGACTCTGAGAATGTGGGAGTGTATATATATATATATATATATATATATATATATATATATATATATATATATATATATATATATATATATATATATATATATATAAATATACAGTGGTATGAAAAAGTATCTGAACCTTTTGGAATTTCTCACATTTCTGCATAAAAGCATAAAATCACCATCAAATGTGATCTTATCTTTGTCAAAATCTCACAGATGAAAAAACAGTGTCTGCTTTAACTAAAACCACCCAAACATTTATAAAATTGTGGTGGTTTTATATATATATATATATATGGTAGTGGTAGGCCTCCGTCAGTCCCGAAGGACTATGGCTGCACTCTGGCTGGTACCCCAGCTGGTGATACCCCCCAGTGCGCAGAGCCTGGGTAGGGAGTAATGAGGGACAGGCTGTTACCCAAGCAGCAAGTCCCCCCCTGTCTCGGCGCCACCGGAAGGATCCAATGGAAAGGCAAATGCCGATACGACTGGGTTCCAGTGCCGCTGCAGGAGAGAATCTACGGTCAATTTAGAACGGCCAATTAACCTACAGTGCACGTCTTTGGACTGCAGGAGGAAACCGGAGCACCCGGAGGAAACCCGCACAAGCACGGGGAGAACATGCAAACTCCACACAGAAACGCCCAGGCCGGGAATCGAACCCAGGCCTTCTTGCTGTGAGGCGGCCGTGCTAACCACTACGCCACCGTGCCGCCATTTTATATATATATATATATATAAATGTAAAAAATATAAATATAAAAATATAAAATATATATATATGTATATATATATATATATATATATATATATATATATATAAACAATATAGATATATACACACACACACACACACACACACATAATATAAATATAAATAAATAAATATATATAAATATATATATACACACACACACACATATACATATATATAAATAATTTCTGCGTGGAGTTTGCATGGGCTTGTCGTGGCTTCATGGGTTTATTCTGGGTACTCTGGTTTCCTCCCATTATCCAAACACCTGTGTGTCAGGCTGACTGGCTGATCCAAAGTGCCGCTAGGTATGAATGTGAGTGTGAATGGTAGTGTGTATGTTTAAGGTGTACCCTGCCTTCACCCAGAGTCACCTGAGATGAGGATATGCCTCGCAGAAACCCTAGTAAGATTGGGCAACCCTAGTAAGGTTGGGTGGAGCCGGTGGTGTAGTAGTTAGGGTGCTGCACTCGTGATCAGGAGGTTGTGTGTTCAAATCCCAGTTAAACGCCCACTGTACTAAGACCCCTGGACAAGATCTTACCCACAAGTGTGCCTCTGTTCACCAAGCAGTATTAATGGGTACCAGTAAAAATATACTGGGAAGGTAACCTGCGATGGACTAGCGTCCCATCTAGGAGGAGTTGAACTCCTAGTTGCTTCAGGCTATGGAAACCGGGAATAAGCACCGGCCTGATGAGCCACTATGGTTGAGGTGTAAAAATCCCAACAGACTTTTCTTAGTGAGGTTGGGCAAATGAATTCATTAATGATAAATGAAAAATTCTAATTAAAATCCCCTTTTGTGTTGGTTTAGTGTCAGTCAAAGTCAATGAATGTAAACCCTATGAAAGGTCCTGAATAAATTAGGTACAACAAGATTTATATAAAACATATTTAATGGTCCCTGCAATGGCCTGGTGAGCTGTCCAGGGTTACTTTGCCCTGACCCAGAATCGGCTGAGATGGGTATTAGCCACCCTAATTAAAAAAAACTGAAAAAAATGAATGGTATTTAATGGTTCAACTTACAGTACATTAATTGTCTCATGGAACTGTTGGTTACATTATGATAGTGTTATAAATACTGTACGTAGCTTTTTGATATTGTGTTACAGTAACAAGTCAGTATTGCACTGGTGTTTGTGCAGATTCACTCCAGTACTGTAGTTGGCAGTGGCGCTCTCATTGTCACGCTATGGTGTAGCGGTTTTTCGCACGAGCAAACGATACGAAGTGCAGTAAACAACCCCTCAAGAAACGACACGGAAAAATTTCTAACAGGAACGAAGAGAAAGGTGGAGAGAGAGATGGAGATATTAAGACATAAATAAGTTGAATGAGTTTAAATAAGGATGTATTTTTTATTTCAGGCACGTTGGTGCACTTTAAATCTTTTCTATTACAGATTTAAAAACAATGTTCATGAAGATTTTCTTTATTGTAAGTTGAACTATATTTCTTTCTTTTTTGTTTTTAATGTTAATTAAGATGCAATGTTATGCAGACGTGTACTAATAAATTTATAGACAAATACTATTTACAGCCGCTTGTGGGGCGGTGAGGGGGGGACGGGGTGAAACGTTTTTTTTCTTCCTAAAGGGGGCGCCACAGAAAATAATTGCGAAGCACTGCCCTAACCCTTAACTCTATCCCTAAAAAAATATTTTTAAAAAGTTGGGCGAAAAACATGTCCCTACAATTTGGGCGAAAAACATCCGAGCCCAGGAATTAAACTCGAGACCATCCTGCTGTGATAATGACTGCACAGCGGTGTCCCATGGGACCCTGACAGGTGCGTGGAATAGATAATGGTGGGATGGATGGATTTTGAATGGGTGGACATGATTGAGATGGTTTGGACATGTACAGAGGAGGGATAGTGAGTATATTGGTAATAGGATGCTGAGGCTGGAACTACCAGGCAAAAGGCCTAGAGGAAGACCAAAGAGACGATTCATGGATGTGGTGAAGGAGGACATGAAGGTCGTTGGTGTAAGAGAAGAAGATGCAAAGGATAGGGTGAGATGGAGGCAGATGATTCGCTGTGGCGACCCATGAAGGGAAAAGCTGAAAGGAAAAGAAGAAGAAGAAGGACATGACAGATGGCTTTGAATTTCACAGATCTAAAATATAATGTGTCTGAGATGCAATATACTCCAAATTGCATTACAAAATTATGACCGAAACTTTTTCAATGACAAATGAAATTGTACATCTGTCATCAGACACATCTGCTTCCTTAATTGTAAAGTTACACTCAGAGAATGAATCACTGTCGGAGAAATTGTGAGACATCATGAAATGGGCTGCAGATTAAGAAGGAAAGTGGTCCAAGTTGAGGACCTTCAGAGAGAGAGAGAGAGAGAGAGAGAGAGAGAGAGAGATCGCGTCACTTCCGGGATAAAGCTGTACGTCAATCAATTGGGTCAAAAAACGATTTTTTTTGTGAGATAAACGCGCCTACGCCGGTTTCCCGCAAGTGGGCGTGGCTTTGAGATTTGTCAGCAGCCCTGGATGTGGTCCATGGCTACCTGTGGGCGGAGCTTGAAGAAATAAAAGGCAGCCAATTCTGAGAGTGGCCGTTAGATCTGCACCTCTTCACTGTCTGTGATCACATAGTGCACGCGCACTCGTCTCGTGCTCGTGCATGTGCGTGCGGTTTCCCACCCCTCAGTCTGAAAGTTTCTCCTGTTCTGAGGTGACCAGATTTCGTCGTTTTTTTGATCGATTTTTGCGTTGTAGTGTCACATTTTGAAGTGGTTTTGTTTTTAGCCTCGAAGAAGATTGTTTTGTTGCGTAAAAATGACGAAAGCGGCGAGTTTCTGCGCTCCGTTGTTGCTGTTTCTGGTGTGGCGAGCGGGTGAAGTGGCAGAAGCCTGCAGCTGTTCTCCGAAACATCCTCAGCAGGGTTACTGCAGCGCTGATGTCGGTAAGATTATCATCCTTGTCTCTCTGTTTACATGATTTAATCCACTGTGCAGGAGTCGAGCACTTCCCCCGATGTTCCTAATGTCGATTTCTGTCGGTTGTTGATGTAAACATCCCCGTGTCTGGTCTCAGATAGCGCTGGTTCAGTTCTACTGGGGTTCGGCCCGAAGAACAACACTTACTTTTCACAGATTTCCATCAACTTTTCTTTATCTCACTCTAATTGATGCTTTAGTAGTCACTAAAGTACATTATTTTTTATTTCTAGTGAAATGGTTGCTGGTCCCAACTGTATGTTTTTAGGAATGGACTATTTAATATTTTGGGCCTAACAGCCCTGACTGACCCATGCAGCGTTCAAGTGCAGCTGAACACAAGAGAATACTTTGTACATCCAAGTTTAACATTGCAGACCTGCTGAAGATAAACAAAGTGGATTAAGTACTGTTCATAAAAAATATATTAAAAGTTTTATTACTTTATTTTCTATATTAAAGCTTTATTTACAAGATGAATTCAGTTCGTGTTTCAAAATAAAGTGAACACCCTTGATTGATATAACGCAGTGGTGGGTCAAGGTTAAGGTTCTGGGTTGCTGATCAGGAGGTTGGTGGTTCAGTTCCCACTACAAGTTGTCACTGTTTGGATTCTTGAACAAGACCCTTAACCCTCAACAGCTCGGGTGTATTAGTGATGGTCTAGTAGGAAAGAGTGCAGGATCGCTGATCCTAAGGTTTGGGGGTTCGAGTCCCCACAGGGTTGTCACTGCCTCCCCCCTCCCGCCCCCAGTGCAGCGAACTGGGTTATCAAAGGCAGGCCATGTCTCTCACTATCTATGGTGAGAGGCATGTATAAGAACCATTGGTGACTTTCGTGTGTCTCTGTCCCTTGCTAAAAAGGGTTGGGACAGGAAGGGCATCCCACGTAAAAACCTATGCCAAATCAGATGATTTGCTGTGGCGACTCCAGAGAAAGGGAAAAAGCCGAAAGGAAAAGAAGAATGTTCGTTGCTTGAGATGATGGTGTCTGATAGGAGCTGTAGTTGAAGTGAATACATAAGTTTTGGGGATAAACTCACAACAAAAAAAGATGTTGTGTTTATCTCATTTTGCATTTTCTCACATTTTTGTTGATCGAAATGAAATGAAATGATCTTGGCCATTTGTGGAGAACCTGACAAATCTGGCAATCATCGTGTCAGGCACAGGTTTCTGTGTTCTGGTGTTAGTTCTTGGAAACAGTAATACAAGACCAGGCTGGGAACATCAGGACTAGCTAGCCTGTGCTGCAATTTTGATGAACAGAAAAGTAATGCGAGACAAATGAAATAAAGGATTTTAGTGACTCAAAGTGGCCGAAACTTTGATGATGAGAATGGATTTATACAAGCTTATGTTAGGACTGAATCGTTTTCATCATATATTCCACTAGCATATTTTTTTTTGTCTGGTTAACCCTGTAACGCCCAAATTATTTTTGCAAATAAAAAAATTGTATCAGTACTTTTTGATAATAAAAAAGGCCTATGGAAATACCTCGAACACATTTATTAAAAAAAAAGTATAATAGCACTAATAATAACATAGTAACAAATAATAACACTCTCACAAATTCGTGAAGAACACAATCCTGCACACTGAAGGTCGTCTCACAGTTGACTAAGGCACATGGGACCAAGCTGTGTTGCATCAGGCGACATCACAACACGTATAGAACACTTGCGCAGCACTGAGTACAATGCGTCTAGTAGTTATTACCATTTTTTGAAATAGGACTGTATGGTCCTGCTGCCATTAAAGGGTTAATCCAGCTGGGTTTGAGTTTTTCACTCTCAAGCCTTTTAAAATTATTTACCAGCTGAAAGTTTGATCATCAGATACGTTCGTCTGTTTCAAACTGACCACGGAGGTTATTTTAAGGTGTAAGAGGAGATTAAAATGATCTACTCCAATGCATATGCCTCTGAGGTCTGTGTGATGATGAGAGCAGAAAGCCACATGACTCGAGGCAGGATGTGGTGGTCTCATCTCCAAAGGAGATATTCTGAGCCTTTTTTGACCATGCTAACGTTCAGGTTCCCGCATTAGCCTTCCCTGCAGTGACAAGGCACTACTTGATCACCATCATTTTTAAAGCCACTTGTCATCGTAATTCGCCCAAGCTCTCGGCTTATTGAAGTTCCAGAGATGGGAAAACAGTTCTACATTCCACTGGAACCTCCAACCGACCATCTGGCTGTGCCACGTCATGTGGTTTTCCTGTTCTAACTTTTATGCACCACAGCGAGTAATGGCATTGGTTGAAGGGGGCTGCCACAGTCGCGATGTGCCCACCTGCAGTCCGTCTGTTTTAGTCACAATGACTGGACTTTCGGAAGCTGGATTTTCCATAGTCCATGTATCATTGTGGCCAGTAAGTCTGATGGCTGGTAGAATGAACTAATACATTAGCAGGGATATTTGTGTTGGTACCTCAGTTATGACAACATGACCTTGCATCAGTTTCCGAATAAATTATTTTGCAATCAGGTAATATCCTCTTTCAAACGTTGTGCACTCTTCAATTGTTACTGAATGTTATTGAATGTTTAAACTTTCTGAATTATCTCTATAATATTAATATTAATAATAATAATAATAGTTATTATTATTATTATTATTATTATTATTATAGTAATAGATTATTTATGGCGGGAGCCTTGAGCAGCACAGGTCCTTCCGCTTCAATGCAAGAAGGTCCCAGGCTTGGTGAGAGAGTTTCTTGGTGGGTGGAGTTTGCATGTTCTCCCTGTGTCTCCTTGTGTTTGAGTGCAGTAGGTTTTTTTTTTTTTTTTTTTTTTGGGGGGTGTTGTTTTTCCGTGAACTTGAGGAGAAAAAGAAATGCTATCTGCAGAAAAAGTGATAACAGAAACTGTCTTATGGATGTTTCGCAGCATTATTTATAGCTGGAACTGTTAAAGTTGTAATGTTTTGCTTTAAAGATACAGATACTTAATCGTGGGCATATGAAACATAAGAATGGAATGTCATTTTGGGAAAATAAGTACCCACCAATAGGGTGTTAACAGTGCTAACAGTAATCTACATCAAACTACCTTGCCACTGAGTATTTTTCTACTTCATGATCACTAATACATGTTTATAAATAGATTTTATACCGTTATATGGATGACACTTAACAGGCTCTTACACAATTGTTTCTTGGAAGTTAATAAATAAATAACATGTGTAATTATTAATTGAATAATAATTTGATTTTCTGTGGGAGGCTCATCAGATTCTTGTTCAGATTTAAGAATCATAGCTACAGTTTGACCTGGATTAGAGTTATGAACGGGACTCACCAGGGCCCAACCGAGCTGTAAGATTTCAGTTATGTATTGTTTGCGATTCTATAAATATTCATAATAGACGTTTTCCAACCAAACACCAAACATTAATGGCAACACAGAACATGAACTCGTTAAATGAATAATTAAACAATCAAGACAGGTGATACCAATAAATACGGATATCAGTGGTGAAGGCGGTGAAAACAATTCAGTGTTGTACTGTGATTCCATTACGTAGTTAGGAGATGCATTGGAGATTAATTTATTTTCTCTAGGAGCCATGCTACTCTTATGACACCAGCCTCGGGTACTTATCAACAGAGATATCTATTGGGAGTGCCGTCTTTAGGCAATGCGTATCAGCTGAATGGTTTATTAAACTAAAGCATTACTGTAGCCTCAGATTGAGAGAATTTGTTCCTTGTGCTCTTCCAACACTTAAAAAAAAAAAGCAGGAGGAAGGGTAAATACCTGCAGTAAATGTAAACGTCTATTTCTGGATGGATTAGTATGTGACTCTGGATAGGAGTTTCCATCTAGAAGTCGAGCACAGTGTGGTTCACAATATCTCAATACTGCTGAAGTGCTTATGGAATTTGTGCATGTAGAAAATAGATCAAAACTGTGGGGTTTGAGGTTTCAATGTATTTCATTTTATACATATGTATAGTGTTGCGCCCACCAAGTACACAAAACTGTTACAAGTCAGACCATGCAAACTCCCACAAATATGTCTTGCTAGGACCACATGATCTCCATGAAAGAGTCAGAGAAGTATGTCCTGCTATGGAATTTTGAATGCTGCCACTTCCAGTAATCATGGAGCTGAATAGGGAATGGAAAAGAAGACCTGCGCCTGAACCTGGATAAAACATTGCAGCCCTGTGTGTGTTCATTCTCTGATAAAGTGCCGGCTTTGACTTTCTAAACGCGAGCCTCCTGTGGGTGTAGCTGGCATCCCACGCTTGTGTGTGGCCTAGAGAAAAGCTGCTCTGTGCTCAGGACCAGGGATGGGGAGGGTTTGTGTGGACTCTCTGAGAACACACTCAGACGTGTGTGTGTGTGTGTGTGTGTGTGTGTGTGTGTGTGTGTGTGCTGTAAAGACAGGGGCCACTGAAGGCCATCAAGCGTCAATCGATGGGAATGTGGGATATGTTGACTATTGAATGGAGGAAAGTGGGGTTTTTGTGTTTATTGAGCTCATGTTTGAGCAAGAACCAGGAATGGAGAACATGTATCAGCTATTTTGGGTTGAAAGAAAGACAGGATTTTCTCTTTTTTGGAGTCTGTTTCCTCTTTTAAAAGATGTGGTTTGGGGTTTTTTTTTTTTTTTTAAGCCCATTTTTCTCTCTGCAAGCTGATTTGGGTTTACAGTGAAAATGCTGACAAGCCGCTATAAACCCCCCACAAAACCCACCCGGCCATTCGGTTAAATCTACCTTTTAATCCGCATACTATTTCCTACTTGAAGCAGATTAGCTGCTGAACAAATCATTATACTTCACATTGCATAATGTGCCCTACGTTGAACATGTTATGGGTGTGTCTTGCCTATAAGCAGAGTCAGAAAGGATGGACGCTTGCCTCATGACCCTGATTACGGATACAGCTGTTTTTAAAATTAAGAAACAGGGGTTAATGTTAATGAAAGAAAGTGAAGCTGTGTTTCATTCCTAAGGACAAAGCCTGATATTCTCTTGTTATTAGAAGTTCAAAAACTATTTGATGCTGAAAAAGCATGAGCGCTGCAGAGAACAAGACACTTCTAAATGTCTAACAAGTCTAGAAATAAGTCTATAGCACAAAAACTTGCAGGGTACGAGTGACGTGTTGATGTCAGTGCATCTCGAGCAATTAGCAAATAACATGCTGTGGAGAGACTACTCACCAGCTTCTTGAGCTTCATGCAGAATTTTTTTTTTACCAGGCCCAACACATTCCTGCTCCCTCAGCACTAATCAAATTCTCATGCTTTTCCATATGCAGTTGACAGGAAGTAGACTTACTGAACTCGAAGACTGTGCTTCTTTTTCTCACAGTCAAATCTCCGTTTCTTTTCTTTAATCTTTCTGTAGTTCTCAAAGCCAAAGTGGTTGCAAGGAAAGAAATTGTCACTGGAAACGATGTCTATGGCAATCCAATCAAGAGGATCCAGTACGACATTAAACAAATGAAGGTATTTTTAATACTTTTTGAATAAAGTAGTGATGTAAAGAAATTTGGAGAACTATTCATCATGTACAGTTACAAAAACTGAGATGTGTTCAAGGTCTGTAGAGTTTTAGGAACTGGAACGTTCAGTAATTGCTAAAACAATAAATGTAACTCCATTTTGTCGCTATAGTGACATTATTTTGATAATTCACAAGGTATTAATTAATAAATGTAGAATTGCTTCTTTCCTAATTTGTACGATATTTGTAGAAAATCTTGAATCTTATTTTAGTAGCATGGCCATCATCACTGATGTTTAGTATTTCGAAATTGACTTTAAACGAAAGTACTGTACATGTAAAGAAAGTAAATGTACTTTTGTTTATGTTGGTGTTGATTGGTTCAACCCATGTGCTAAAGTTGACATTTGTGTTGATTGGCTCATTTTACTTGGGAAAATATTTAAAGGAAAAGCACCTGTAGAGAAAAGTAAGGGAAGGAAAAGTCTTTTATTTATGCTGTTTTTTGTTTATTTTCAGCTTTCATGTAAGTAGTTTGGTTGATACCACAAAATTAATAACACAAATACCAGTAAAACTCTTATTGTTCTGTTATTATTCATGTTTTCCACCTCGATGGTAATAAGCACTTGCCGTTCCACTCCGCTGGTAACATTTTAATAAGCGCCCACCCACTCCAATTTTTAAAGCACCCCACATTGAATACGGTAATTCCTTTCCTATTTCCAAAGAGTAATGAACATTTATATTAAAATGGTTTTGTTTTTAATCACTCCCTAGAAATGCAGTTTTTATTTATGCTTTATATTTAGCAACAGTGAAAAGTCAGCTTAAGTGAGGAAACCTCCAGTCTACAAGGTAGCCACCGTTCTGTAGTCTATTAAAATTGCTTTTGGTGGAATAAAACTGCCTACTTAATAAAAATAAATTTTAAAAAGCAATATGTTCTTGCTATTAAATACTTTAATTCTTTTTTCTGTTCCTTTTCATGGAATTAGCTTTGACTGATACAGCAGCCCTTAGCAGCTCTTGCAGTCTGTTAGTGGAACTAGCGAAAGCTTAGAAAGTGAGGTGGGGTGGGGGAATTGAATATTTAAAAAAATGTTTTGATTAAATACTTCAGCTTAGAATGAGTCACAACCATTTCAATTTCTTTTTATTTGGTGGCATTGAGGTCGTGCTATATGCGCGGATATCTGAGGAGTAGATGAGCTAATTAGAATTAGGGCAGAATTGCTCATTTAAGTTTAGCACTCAAAGTTACCAAGACTAGAAAAATATATTGATCATATATACACATTACTATACAGAGATCCCTCACTTTTTCTGCGGTTAATTGGGACCGAGATCCCCATGCGGCCATCGAAATTCGCGAAGTAGGATCATCACCCCACCCCCAACTGACGTATACGTACATGTATATGTGTATATATTATCAATAAATACATATCCAATGCTACAAATGCTTATAATAACAATTAAACATTGAAAAAATAACATGAGATGTAAATAAAATGTAAATACAGACGCTCTCCAACTTATCAACATGCGTTTTGCAAACATCCGGAGATACCAAGCTATCCAAGGGTGAAAGTGAAATGAAATTGAAGAACAAGTAGAAGTAGAAATGGAATAAAATCTAAAGAAAGATAGATCATAAATATAAGTATGAAATATGATTAAACATTATCCTGAGATACATTTAATACTAGGCTCCGGCAGAGGGGGGCGTGGCTGCGCAGATGCACACACAGATGCAACAATGCATCCAGTTTTGATGAGAGATTTTGGGGGTTTTTTGTGTTGGTTTAGGGTTTTTTTTTTTTTTTTTTCACAATTGGCCTTGTGTTAATGGCATTTTCCTTAACTTTTCCACCTATTCTTCCTTAATTTCCTTATTTTTTAATTGCTGAGTATTTATTTATTTATTAAGCGCATTAATTGAAGCTCGAAGTAGTGAGGGATCCCTGTATTAATAATTGCATTAGCATGAATGTCCTCATGGGACTGAAGTGATTTTAAAAGTGCGCTTCAAGGTATAGTTAACATTTTATAATTTCTCCATTAGATGTTTAAGGGACCTAACCATGAGATTGATGCCATCTTCACTGGTCCTTCGTCTGCTGTGTGTGGCGTGAACCTGGACATCAATGACAAAAAGGAATACCTGATCTCAGGTACTGCAGCTGTGCTTCATAAAGACCATGTGCTAAATCGCACTCAGGGCTGGGAGATCATTACTCATCACTTCTCGTTATGTGCAGGTAAACTGGAGTCTGATGGCACGATGCATGTGAATCTGTGTGACTTCATCCAGCCATGGGAGTCCCTGACAATTGCTCAGAAAAAAGGCATGGACTCGCGTTACGAGATGGGTTGTGCGTGCAGGGTATGTACCATGCAGCCAAAATGACCTATACACGGTCATGGAGCTCATTCTGTCGTCTGAGTAATAAAAACTACTGCAAGTAATCATTCGTTCTTTCCCTGTATCCCCACAGATTATCTACTGTTCCGCCATCCCTTGTACGATCACTGATCCTGCTGAGTGTCTATGGACTGACTGGCTTATGGAAAACTTGGTGCAGGGTCCTCAAGCTCGGCATTACACCTGCATAAAGAGGAATGATGATTCTTGCGCTTGGTACCGCGGGGCTGCCGCACCGAAGAAGGAGTTCCTTGATATCGAAGATCCATGAAACCTTCAGGCTCCTGACCTCACAGCCCCCTTTTTAGAAAATCTCCCTAACACTGCTATGGATCCTTAAAATAATCACACCGTAATTCAATCGCATTCTATACTTTAACATGGCTCTGGTGATACAACAATATAAAATAAAACAGCAGAGACAGCATCCTCTGGTTTTGCGTAAAGCACTTTGAGTCCCCGGTAGCACCGAGACGTGTTTAAGAAAGGAAAACAAACAAGTTTACTGCCTTTATTACCACTGTTTTAGAGTTTTGGTTGGAATTTATGACTAAAATATATTAACACGATGTTATAAATAATTAACGATTAAAAGATCTCAGTCAAATTTGTTTAAAAAAGTGAAAGTGACTTATTTACCCCATGCTTTTATGCTAAGATTTATCTGAAATGCCATCACTGACATTTCCCATCCAGATACAGTAAATAAAGCAAAATAACTTATTAGAAATAACCAAAGTGATTGGACTTGTGTGTACAATGTGGACTTATACGGTACAATAGATGTAAAATAAACTGCTTACTATACTATGCACAAAAGGCATCTTGTAATAATTTATGTATGTTGTAATATATACATGTTTCTAATTTATATCTAAACTTGCAATTTTGGTGATTCGTAAAAAGTTTAAAAAAAAAATGTTTGGGCTTTTTTTTTTTTTTTTTTTTTTTTTTTTTTTTTTTTAAATTTGCATTAGTTTTAATGTGAAACTTGGGCGCAACGATTTGAAGCAGATTTAGGACAGTGCTGTTTTGTCTTGAGTTTCCAGTATATAAATAAATCCAGTATTCCAGTTATTCAACCAGCAAATGTATAGGAAAGGTCACAAAGCTTAGGTTTGGTCATTTTCAGTCATTTTGTATATCATGGAATCCTTTTTTCCATATGTGCGTTGTCCTTGTTTTGTTTTTTTGTTTTTAATTCTTTAAATGTTCGGGTTTTTTTTGTTGTTTTTGTTTTTTTTATATCATGAGGAGAAAAGAGGTAGTGTGAGATTTCCGGTGCTGGAACCACTTGGGAAGACTAAGCGAGCTACCCTGTGCATGCCTTTCATACTCCTGTATTATTCATCTTGATGTAACAGTTCCATAGTCATGAATAAAAGAAACCATAAGCACTGACCTGGTGTCGAACTCTTTTGTCCACTAGGCTTTAGTTTTGTTTTTCATGTTTCCTGTTGGAGGTTCTGCCTTATGAAATATACATCACAAAACAGGATAACTGAAAACTGAACTGCTTAATATTGCAGTATCAGGTCTTTGGTCAGGGGGATTGCTGGGACGTATTTTATACTAATTGCGGGTGGTTTACCAGTGGTTGTATATCAAGCACCAGTATTTTCATACTGCTATTTCCGAGGCGGCACAGTGGTGTAGTGGTTAGCATGTCAGCCTTGCAGCAAGAAGGGCCCGGGTTCATGTTCTGGGCTCAGTGAGGGCATTTTTCTGTGGAGTTTGCATGTTCTTCTAGTGCTTGCTTGGAGTTCTTCCAGGAACTTCAGCTTCCTCCCACACTCCAAAGACATGTACATTAGACTGATTGGCTGGTTTCAGATTACCTCTTGGTGTGGGTATGAATGGTTCAGTGTGTTGGCCCTGCAGTGTCTCTGTGAATTGTTCAGGGTGAACCCTGCCTTCACCCAGAGGCTGACCCAGTATCCCCAGGACATGATAATAAGATAAAGCAGTTCAGGAAATATTAGTTCCCACTAAACTCCTCTAATTTTTACTATTATTCTACAACAAAACATCAGTAAAATCTAGACAGATGTAAACATTTATAGTAAACTCAATGTTCAAGTTTAAAAAATGGGGAAATGCATGTTTTCAGACGTTTATGGGATTAGATTTTATCCAGAGAAGGAAATAATTACGTTGTGATTTACAAACAGGTTTGATGTGATCAATAACAGTTGACACGTTAACTCAAAAAGGTCATTAGTAACCGTACCTTGCAATGTGGATCCAGTAAATCAATACAATTAATCACAATGGCAGGCCGTGCTAATGGAATCTGGGACTTAACGGACTTAATCCAGCCCTTAATAGCATTAATATCACGTCTAAATTATACACACCGTCAATACTATACAAACACCCAATATAACAAATTGTGGCATTGCAGAGAGAGAAACATTTCATGTAGTTCTGCGAGTAACTCTGAGCATTGCATCACTTTGGAAGTGAACTGGAAGTTCCTGGTAAATCTAGTGCTTGGCTAAATGTGACAAGTGTGAACATTACCTCTTCAGACCCCCCCTTCCCCCCCGCGATGTTGTCCAACTTTTTGGGAAAAGTCCGCCTTGGAATTTCGGACACCAAGTTAATTTCTTCTCAGTTCAGCCATTGTGGGCATAAAAATTCTAACTTAAATGTATCATGTGCAGATTGCTACAGACTAGCAACCAATCAGAGGATGGAAAAATGCTGACGTTATTGTAGGCCAGCTAACTGGCCCTGTGAGGTGAATCTGAAATCTGATTGGTCAAAGAAACAGCCTCAGTGTATATATAGATTAAGTGAACTCGACCAGCAGTGCTGATCTTGAAGGCTCTGAGCAGATTAGATTGACATGGCACCACATAGAAGCTGAAATTTGATTGGATAAAAATCTAACATCCACATACACACTGGAAGCAGTGCAGCCAAGAGACACTACGAAATGAAGAGAATAGACCGTTGGGAATAAATTAATACAATTTAATGGAATAAATACTCGAATTTAACTTGTAAATGTCGGTCAGTGCTTCCGATAGAGTTTAGGACTGGCCCTGATGGCCCGCCATTGGTAAGTCAACACTGTACACTGATCTGTTCAACAGTTCAAACCTTCTTTGTATTAATTTGGCACAGGCATCTCAATGAAGTCTGTTCACACTCGGCTTCATCATTTGACCACAATATATATTGCTTCCCCATAAAAGCTTGCAGGTGGATGCCAGGTTCAAACCCTGAACCTTCTTTTTAACCAAATAGTACAATTACTCACTAACTTATTTGCTGAACTGTTTAATCCTTTAAGGGACATTAGGAGGCTGGAGCCTATGTAAACCGACACTGGGTGAAAGCACGGTATACTCTGAACATTTTACCAAACCACTGCAGTTTCAACACACACAAACACTCACACTCTCACCTGGGGGCATTTGGAATAGCAAATTATTATAACTGAAGGAAACTGGAGTATCTGGAGGAAACCAATGCCACCACAGGTAGAGCTGCCTTTTGTAATAGTTCTGTCCTTGAGGTGATGCCGACTGGTTTTATATCGCTGCCTAGGTTACTTGTAACCATGCCCAGAGCTTCATCCACTACCGGTACAACAATTGTCTTGATATTTCAGAATTTAAGTCCATTCTCACCTCAGTGTTTTATAATTTTTTTATTGATAATTTGTGAGAGCAGTAACCAGAAAAAACCCACACAGGTGGCAGGAGAACATGCAAACTACACAAAGAAACATCCTCAGGACTCAAACCTATAATCTTTTTCTATAGTAGTAGGCCTCCTTCAGTCAAAATCAACCATGGAAACGGTGCCCTTTCGCTGTCAGTTCGTAGTACTTTACTCTAAACAATGCCGCCTGTGGCTTATGAGACCAATGCGGGAATAGCAGTCCGTGATACAAGAGGAGCAGATGTGAATAGATCTGGCGGAGTCAGTTGTTGTTTTCTCTTTTCGCCTGGCCCTTTTTTCAATGGCTTCATTGGTGATTTTCTCTTCACCTTCCTTCAGTTGCTTATGGTGGAGGCAGCGCCAGCTGCTGCGGTCTGTCGCAATGTCTTTCCAGCTTTCAGGGTCGATTTCCAAGGCTTTCATATCTCGTTTATACACATCCTTGTATCTCAGCTGTGGGCGGCCATGGGGGTCATTTGCCAATGGCAAGTTTTCCGTAGAGGATGTCCTTATGTATTCTGCTATCCTTCATGCGACACACGTGGCCAAGCCAGCGCATTCTGCGCTGTCTGAGTAGTGTGTACATGGTGGGGAGACCGGCGCAGCCCAGGACCTCGGGTGCTGACGACGCAGGCATTATAGACAGCCATCTTGGTTTTGGTAGTCAGCTTTGGGTTCTCCCAGACACGAGTGGCTAATCTCCCCAGCGTCGTTGCAGCCTTGCCGATACATTTGTTTAACTCAGCGTCAAGGGACAGGTTGTCTGTGATGGTGGATCCCAGGTAGGTGAACTCATGGACCACTTCCAGTTGGTTGTTGTTAATGGTGATGACAGGTGGTGTATCCATGTCCTGACCCAGCAAATTGGTCTTTTTTAAACTGATGGTCAGCCCAAAGTCATAGCAAGCTTGAGAGAATCGGTTCATCAGTTGCTGGAGGTTATATTCTGTGTGTGCAGTGATGGTTGCATCGTCTGCAAAGAGTATGTCTCTTATGGTGGTTTCGCAGACCTTAGTCTTTGCTCTGAGTCTTGCAATGTTGTACAGCTTGCCATCTGATCTTGTATGCATGTACACTCCTTCGGTCGAAGTCCCAAAGGCATGTTTAAGAAGGAGGGAGAAGAAGATGCCAAAGAGTGTTGGGGCAAGGACACAGCCTTGCTTCACACCACTCTTGATGTTGAAAGGTTCTGACATACTGCCCTTGTACTGAATGGTTGCCTTCATGTAATCATGGAAAGATCTAATCATACTGTGCAGATTCGGGGGGCATCCGATCTTCAGGAGGATGTTGAAAAGCCCATCCTGGCTAACCAGGTCAAATGCCTTGGTTAGATCAATGAAGGCAATGTAGAGGTGTTTCTGTTGTTCCCTGCATTTCTCCTAGAGTTGCCGAACGGAGAAAGTCATGTCCACTGTTGAGCGTTCTGCGCGGAAACCGCATTGGGATTCAGGATAGACACGCTCAGCCAGTTTCTGGAGTCGTGCGAGCAAGACACGAGCGTACACTTTGCACACAATGCTCAAGAGAGCGATGCCTCTATAGTTGTTACAGTCGCTCCTGTCCCCTTTGTTCTTATACAGGGTGACGATTTTGGCATCTTTCATGTCTTGAGGAACGCCGTCTTTACACCAGCATTGGCAAAGGGTGTCGTGTAGTGGCTGCAGGAGGGTAGACTTGCAGCACTTGATGAGATCAGGAGGGATGCCATCTGTTCCAGGGGCTTTGCCACAGGCCAAGCTGTTGATAGCCTTGCTGAGTTCTTCCAGTGTTGGTTTGGCGTCTAAGTCCTCCATGATAGGTAGAGGTTTGATGAAATCCAATGCAGTCAACAGCACTGTTCTCTCTGGAGTAAAGCTCTGTGTAGTGCTCTACCCATTGCTCCATTTATTTCCCCTTGTCAGTGATCAATTCCCCACTAATGGATTTGAGGGGTGCTGTTTTGCTCTGAGTTGGTCAGAAAGCTTTCGTGATGCCATCGTACATCCCTCTGATGTTGCCTGTGTCCGCCGCAGTCTGGATGTCGCGACTGAGCTCTTGCCAATACTTGTTGGCACATTTCCTTGCTGTCTGTTGGACATTGCTCCGAGCTGCTCTTAATGTCTCAAGGGTCTTTTCGCTTGGGGAACACTTATATTCAGCAAGGGCCACCCGTTTTGCTTCTATGACGGGGGTAATCTCTGCTGACTTTGCATCGAACCAGTTAGAGCTCCGGGAGGTCTTCTTTCCGAAGATGGCGAGTGCTGATGTATGAATGCAATCTTGTAGGTGGATCCAGGTGTCTGATGCTATACTTTGAGGATTTTTTGTGGAGATGGCTTCTTCGAAGGTCTTTGCAAATTCCTCGAGCTTTGCTTCTTGTTGCATCTTGATGATGTTGATTCGAGGCTTCCCTTGCGGCTTGGCGCGGTGAAGTGTCTTTGGTGTCAGGCGGATCTTGCAGCATACAAGAGAGTGGTCTGTGTCACAGTCTGCGCTGTGACAGGTGCGGGTAAGAAGCACGTGCTTGAGGTTTGTGCACCTGACGATGATCATATCAAGCTAGTGCCAGTGTTTTGAGCGTAGATGATGCCAGGACCCCCGGTGTTGTAGCTTCGTCTAGAAGAAGGTGTTGCTCACACACAAGCCAAGGTAAGCACAAAACTTTAGTAGACGCTGTCCGTTGTCGTTGACCTTGCCAACTCCAAAGGAACCGAGGCAGGAGGGCCAGGAGTCTCGGTCGGCACCCACCCTGGCACTAAAGTAGCCCAAAAGGACGAGTTGTTAATTGTTGGGGATGTTCTTGATGACGACATTCAAGTTGGAGTAGAATTCGTCTTTAGCCTCAGGTGTTGATGTCAGAGTAGGAGCGTAGGCACTGATGAGGGAGATTTTGACCGTCCGAGGTGTAGATGCAGAGAGTCAGCAGTCGTTCAAATCCCTTGTCACATGGTTCAACCATCTTCAACAAGGTGTTCCTGACTGCAAAGCCCACCTTGTGTTCTCTACGATGCTCAGCGCTCTTTCCTTTCCAGAAAAAGGTGTAATCCTTTTCTTTCAGCCTTCCAGAGTCTGCTAGACGAGTCTCCTGGAAGGTGGCGATGTCTATCTTCAATCGCAGAAGCTCATCGTTGATGACAGCGGTCTTTCTTGCATCACTAATGTTCTGGAGATCAAGTCAGGTGGTCATGCTGTGGACGTTCCAGGTTCCCAATTGAAGAGCTGGTCTCTTGCTTTTACTCATTCTTATTCTCTTGCTTGGTGCAGGTTGCTGCACTGCGATGACTGGCCTGGATGGAACGGCAGGGCCGGTACGCCTGTTGTCATTGACGTCGCAGGAGTTGCCAGAGCGAGATTGATTACAACGACGAACTGCCTATGGGACTCCAACTCCAGATTTTTCCTCGAGGTTGACTCCTGAATCCTTTTCTCTAATGAGATATTAGCTGCAACGAGGCAGAGGTTTTGGACAGAGTTTTCCTTCTCTGCATGTGGCAGGTAGCACAGGATAGCATGATAACTGTGGCAGGGGCGACCTGACCTGACCTGAATCTTTTTTTATATATATACTATATTAATCCCCTGGACAGTGGTGGTCTAGTGGTATAGGGTGCTGGATCGCTGATCCAAAGGTTGGGGGTTCGAGTCCAACTCTCCACAAGGTTGTCACTGTCCCCCCCCAGTGCGGCTAACAGTTATCAAAGGCGGGCCATGTCTCTCACTGTCTATGGTGAGAGGCATGTAAAAGAACCATTGCTGACATTCGTAAAGAGTAGCTGCAACGTCGTCAGCGTGTTTCTGTCCCTTGCTAAAAGGGTTGTGACAGGAAGGGCATCCGACGTAAAAACCTCTGCCAAATCAAACGTGCGAACGCTGTGGCGACTCCCGAGTAAAAGGGAAAAAGCCGAAAGGAAGACAGACATTTAAAAAGCCGAAAGGAAGACAGACATATTATATTAATCCAGTAAAGGATTCATCCAAGCCATCCAAAGTAAGCTCACACACACACACACAGCCTGGAGAGCAGTTGAGGGTTAGGGGTCTTGTTCAAGGGCACTTCAGTCAATAATGTGGAGGAAAGGAAAGAGGAAGGTGCTGCTCACTCCCCCACCACCACACATTTTCCCTGCGGGTTCGAGAATCAAACCAGTGACTTTTCTGTCCCAAAGCTGGTTCTCTAGGTATTAGGCTACCCCATCTTGCTGTTTAGTGGCTGTGCGGTGCACTATGGTACCATGCTGCCCCCACCCACACTACTAGTGTATATTTAAGAGTTGTTATAGTTCTAGAAGGTGTCTACATAAAACCATTAATGGGCCCTCCAGAGGTTCCTCTCCATCCAAAAAGCCCTTCATGTTTGATTTTTTTTTCTAAATGACGCTCTTACTCAGAAATAAGGTGAGTGAGTAATTAAGCATACTGATCCCCCTTTTTCTTTTATATTATGACTGCAATCACGTCCTGACAGGTTCACTCAGGCTAGCAGCTCACTTTCCTTTCCTCAGCCATAGTAAACAACAAAACGTGATTAAAGTGGATGGCAGAAGGACATCTTTGTTCCTATACTGATTGGATGTTCACGATGTGAATGAACTGTGTCGTCAGTCCGTTTCCTGTAGGCGATTGGCTGACGGTCCTGTTCATTATCCGTAGTCACGCCCTCCGGTAATGCAGCACGGGAAAAAGAGACTAACAAAATGAAGGACTTCGCGGTAACCGAGGCTCTTCAGTAGAGTGTGAGATTAAAGACTGTTGACGGTTCACGGACGGGTACGTGTATGGTATGTTTCTGTGCGTGTTGAAGTCGTGCGGATGGTGTTGGCGGTGTTTGGTGTGCTTGTTTGTGGAGGTGTAGAATGGAGGGCGGTGATGAGGATGAGCTGCTGCAGCAGCAGTGTGAAGCGCAGCGCCGTATTACAGGCCGGTTGAACCGCTGAACGACCGCCAGCCCAGGGAGGAAACCCGTCACCGAACAGCGGTCAACTTATACACCGTCACCTTGTATCGGTGCAGTAAATAAGGCCGGCGTGAAGAGTCCCGAGCCGCTGTTCGGTGGATATCTCCGGCAAGGGTGTTCAATGCGGTGTTGTGGAAGCCCTCACGCCGTGCTTGTGTTTCTTTAGCAAGCTAACCTGAGGAGATAATCATGCAGGGGTTTGTTCATTTTTTAGAGGGAAACAAGCGGAGAAAGATATCAGACTTGTCAGACTTTACACGATGCAGACTTAATACTTCTTAAAAAAATTAAATAAAACATTGTCATGTCGTTTACTCAGGTGTCTGGTGCTAACCATGCTAACTAGTTAGCTTAACTCGTGGCAGCTGCATTAGCGACGCGTTACCGAGGAGTATCAAGAAAACTAGTTCTGTTTGTAACGAGAGTGTTTTTTTTAAAAGATTTAAAACTCAAATTCTTGGTATGAGGAAGTCGTGAATTAATGTGTGGAATTCATGTTCACGTATTCGTGTTCCCGCGTTTACTGAACAGCAAACCAGTGAGACAGCTGTGCCTCATTTAACAGCACATGTCTCTCTCTCTCTCTCTCTCTCTCTCTCTGTGTGTGTGTAAAACATACTCTAGTTTATAAGACCCGAGTAATATTATTGTCCAACACTTTCTAAAAGTTCCATAAAGCGTTAGAGGTTGAGTTTTATTGATTTTATTTGTTGTTCAGTGTTGTAGTGAAATGTGACCCTCTGACTGGATGTAGTGCTCCCGGAAACGGTGTAATATTACTGTACACAGCACGCGCTCTTCACCTTCCACACATAAAAACATCCCCAAAATCATATCTTTTACTGAAGGTTCTTTAAGTGTGGTGTTTCCAGTCGAATAGTTTGGTGTTATTATAATGTTTCGAGCTGTCATATCCGATCATTTTCTCTTCGCCATGATTTGGCTGAAGGCCTCGTTCTGTTCGCACGTGCACTCTCAACAGCAGCCACACTGAATGTACTGAAAATGGCTATATATATATATATATATATATATATATATATATATATATATGTGTGTGTGTGTGGGTGTGTACTGAATGTGTGTATAATAAAGAAAAACTTCATTAACATTGTTTTTTTTTTTTTAAATCTGTAATATAAAAGATTTAATGTGCACCAATGTTGCCTTGAAAAAACATCCTTATTTAAACTCATTTGACTTATTTATGTCTTAATATCTCCGTCTCTCTCCATCTTTCTCTTCTTTCCTGTTAGAAAATTTTCCGTTTTTTTTTTTTTCTTGCGGGGTTGTTTACTGCACGTCATATCGTTTGCTCGTGCGGGGAAAAACCCTACGCCATAAGCAACAATGAGAGCTCCACTGCCAACTACTGGAGTGGAGGTGCAATTACACTTAATTCTCGTACACTATTCCAGTAAAGCATGTTCCCCCAGGGTCATACGTGCCCCGTCATCAGACTGGAGCCCCACTATTTGAAAAGCACCGACATATGGTGAACATATTTTTTTTTGAAAGACTAATAGTTTACACCGTTTTCATGTTCAGTTTTGTGACAAGAGAAACACTTTATTTTCACGTCCTGCCGAGCCTCCGCTAAGGTCTCCACAGGTTCAATAACCACATGGGTCGGCGCACAGGTGCATGTACAATGAACCACAGAATTTACATGTGTGTGGCAAAATTGGTAAATAAACGCCAGACTTAAAGAGGGATCGATGACAAATACGTGACTTTTCCTGTCCATGTTACATGGTGTATCTTGTGCTCCCACCGACCACTGATGGATTGGCATTTATTGACTTCAGATAAAGAAAAGTTGAACATGTCAAGCACTAATAATTAGCATGTCTGTCTGTCTGTCTTCCTTTCGGCTTTTTCGCTTTTACTCAGGAGTCGCCACAGCGAATCATCTGATTCGCACGTTTGTTTTGGCATAGGTTTTTTTTTACGTCGGATGCCTTTCCTATCACAACCCTTTTAGCAGGGGACAGAAACACGCTGATGGCTTTGCAGCTACTCTTTATGAATGTCAGCAATGGTTCTTTTACATGCCTCTCACCATAGACAGTGAGAGACATGGCCCGCCTTTGATAACCCAGTTAGCCGCACTGGGGGAGGACAGTGACAACCTTGTGAAGAGTGGGACTCAAACCCCCAACCTTTGGATCAGCGATCCAGTGCCCTATACTAATAATTAGCATATTGTAACTAATTACACAACTATTATTAGTTAATAGAAGGCTATTCTTTTTGTCCATGTTGCATACCGACTTTGAATCGTCCTACTGATAATTTGATGATGCTGCTTCTGCAGGGTATATTATTTGGCAGTTTTTAATGCATATTGACCTCATACATTAAAAAATTGTGAAAAACTATTTTTTTTTCTAAATCTGCAGAAAATGTAAACGGTCAGCGTTACACATTTCAGTACCAGCTTTTTGATCGAACGTATGTATGTATTTTTATATATATACATATATAAATATAAAAATAAAAAGACAGGACAAAGACTTTCGATTGAAACTCCATTTATCACTACAGATCTGTTTCGAGGGGTGGTGAAACCATCCTCTCTCTTCAGGTGATTATAGAAGAATGATTATAGATGTTCTCCTACGGAGAACTATAGACTCTCCTACGGAAGGATCTACTCAGAAAATCATATATATATGGGATCCCTCACTTTCCGCGGTTAACTGGGACCAAGATCCCCACGCGACCATCGAAATCTGCAAAGTAGGATCACCCCCACCCCTGACTGACATGTGTATATAATAGCAATAAATACATATCCAATGCTATAAATGCTTATAATAGAAATTAAACATTGAAAAAATAACATAGGATGTAAATACAGACGCACTCCAACTCACCAACATTTGTTTTGCAAACATCTGGCGATACCAACAAAGCTGTTCAAGGTCGAAAGTGAAATGAAATTGAAGATTGAGTAAAATAGAAATGGAATAAAATATACAGAAAGATAGATCATAAATATAAGTATGAAATATGAAACATTATCACGAGGTACACTTAATACTAGGTCCCGGCAGAAGGGGTGTGGCTGCGGAGTGCACACACAGATGCAACAATGTACAGTGAGTCGTCAACTTACGACCTACGCGAGTTACGTCTAATCGACTTTGACCGCAAAAGTGGTGAAGCATGATACATGGCAGTGCAGTGCGAGGGTTGCGTACGACAGTTGTTTGCGCTGCCGGCAGCGCCAGCATCTTAAAAGGCCAAGCAGGAGATGATGCAGCTTCACTTTCTAACTGCTCAGAGCGAATCCATTCATCTACTTTCAATGCCACGTCATTGTAGTGTGAAGCGGAGAGCCAATCCTTTCTGTGTGTGGGCGGGGCCGATACCTTGAAACTCTAATTTTATTGGACTCACACGCTGCAGTGTTTATGTGACAGGAAAAGTGTTTCAAGTTTTGGCAATCAGCTGGTCTGCAGGTTGAAGTTTTTCCATGTCTGTCCATTTGTGTTTGCTTGCCAGCTGTGCTTGGTTTTGTGGAAATGAGCCGATCAAAACGAGGGAAATTTATCTCTACTCAAACAACATGCGCAGTCTGTGGCTGTTGTTATAATCCAATAAAATTGGAGTTTGAATCTATTGGACCCGCCCACACAGTGGAGTACAGAAAGGATTGGCTCTCCGCTTCATGTCACAGTGACGTGGAATTGAAAATAGATGTATAGATTTAAAGGCGTGAGATTTATTCATCTGTTTTTGTTTGGCATGAGTGTATTTGGATGGAAAGTCGACATACGACTAGATCGATTTATGACCGGTCTCCCGGAACCAAAAGCGGTCGGAAGTCGATGACTCACTGTATCCAGTTTTGAGGGGAGATTTTGGGTTGTTTTTTATTTTGTGCTGGTTTAGGGTTATTTATTTATTTATTTTTTGCATAATTGGCCTTGTTTTTGTGACTTTCCTTAACTTTTCCACCTATTTTTCCTTAATTTCCTTATTTTTTTAATTCGATGAATATTAAAAAAAAAAAAAAAACATTATGCACTGAAGCTGCATTAATTGAAGTGTGTGAAGTAGCGAGCGATCCCTCGCTACTTCGCGATTCAATTCATGTAGCTTCAGTGCATCGTGTTTTTTTTTTTTTTTTTTAAATATTCATTGAATTAAAAAATTAGAAAATTGTCACAAAAACAAGGCCAATTATGCAAAGAAACCCTAAACAAACAAAAAAAACAACCCCCCCCCAACAAAACTAATTACATTTTTGTGAGGTGCGCATCTGAGTGCGTGCACACGCGCGTCTCTGTGTGTGTATTTATATTTGAATTACATCTTATGTATTATTTTTGAATGTTTAATTGTTATCAGCATTTATAGGTTTGAATATTTATTTATTGATATTATATACACATGTATGTATACGTCTGTCGGGAGGGGTTGGGGGGGATCTCGGTCCCAATTAACCGCGGAAAGTGAGGAATCCCTGTATATACTGTATAAAGTAAAATTAATTCCAGGGCGTTCAGTGTAGCTACTCTTTAAATGTACACACACTTTTATTTATTATTTTTGTTAAATTCGGAACCTGTCTGTATGTGTTAGGATCCTCTCTCATGTGCACAAGATCCATTATTTCTCTTTTGCTCAGCAGACTACTTTCTTCAGTGCAGATGATCAGACTTAAATTCTCTATTATGTTCATCCTGAGAGCTTAAATCGTTTCAGCTGGATTTATTTGATTGGATGTGTCTGGGAAGGACTTTTATCACTCGGGTATGAACTAGGCAGGTTCATACAGGTTAAGTGGGGTTTGGAAGTACCTGCTTCCTGGATAACAAAGCATTCAGTATATTCCAGGTACCAATTTATAAAATAAATAGGGTTCCTCTGCCAGGAGAATTTCACCTGTCTTGGTTAGTTTGTGTTTTTGCTTGTGTGCAGTGCAACTCAAATTTTTTATCTGTTTATTTTTTGGAATTTCTCCATTTTCTCCATAATTTAATTGTATCCAATTTCCACTCATCAGATCTTGCCTTCTGTATCACATGACCACATCCATCCAGGGAGGGGCAAAAGCATGCACATGCCCCCTCCATGACATGCCATGCTAGCCACCTCTCTCTTTTCAAACTGGGGTGGATGCGTATTTGGGGGAAATGGAACATACTCGGAGGGAAAGCGCTATCTGCCTCTTGTACGAATGAGCTCACAGATGCTCATGATTGGCTGGTGATTGCTGTGAGTAAGAAGGGAGTGAGTGTATGCCAGCCATCCCTCTTGCGAAGCTCGGCTAATTAGCTCCAATGCACTGCTGGTCACAGAAGGCTGTGGCAGTAACTCAGATTTACGCAGGAATTTTGATTAAACATTTTTTTAGAGTCTGGTCTGCTCTAAGTAAGAAACCATTAAATTTTGAGTGTCATGCATGCAATCATGTTAAAAAGAAATTTTTTAAATGTCTGACTTATTTAATATAAAAGGAAAAAAAGTCCATTAGATGACCACCGGGGGAGACATTTTATCATAACTGTCCCAAGTTAAAATAATCAATTTGTGTGTGGTGGAGGTATCTTGCACCCATGTGTCCCCAGAGTTGATACTGAAATAAAGCTTGTTAGCTTCCAAGGCTAGGAAGCTTGTGCAATTGTTCTGTTTTAATAAAAAATGCATGTGCCCAGAAAAGTTTAAATAATTATTGTAATGTAATAAATGGATAGAATGCACAATCTAATCTGCAGCTGATCTCTTCTGAGATTTCTATGAGTCAAGTCTTTACAATAGAGTAAGGTTTTAAAAGTTATTTTTTGTGTGTGTGTGTGAGGGGTGGGTGGGTGGGTATCTGGAGAAATTCAAAACTGTAGACAGAGACGGTTTCATTTCAGTACATTGAGATGGGTTGTGATTGAAATTGTTTGGGAATTAGGATTGTATGACGTTCTGTGGCTTCAAATTTTAGACAATTTGTCTCTGTGCTGGCCGTGGTGGTGCTATTTCACATTGCCCTTAAAACATGTGTTGGTAATGTTGGGTTTAGGCTGGGGGTACCAATAAAAATGTTTTTTTGGGGGGGAGGGAGGTATTTACAGGTAGCTGTAGTGTTTTTAATCTTGTTGTTATTAGCAGTAGAATCTATAATGTAGGTGATGCTTTTAAGAATATTAGGCCTTTACTATTACTTCTGGCACTCGCAATGGATAGTGGGGTTTGCCTCCTGGGATTCATGTGGGGGGGAGGAAGAAAAATGGTTTTTATTAATGCAAGCCTGTCGGTAGCACGAGGGAGAATATGTCTCCCAAATCATGAGAGTCGCTTTAGAAGTGAAAACTGTCGGATTGGTTTTGCTGTTGATTTTATCAAAGGACAGATCCGATTAAATACAGCCAACCAGAAAACACTAGACAACACACTCACTGGACTGCCTTTAGCTTTGATTGAGGTGTTTATTTGGCATGGCCTTGTTTCTGTAACCTTATGTAAAGCACATTAGTACTGTTACCGGCGTTCCTTTATGTTTTCAGAGTTTAATTCAGTTGAGGAGACATACTCAATATGTCTCCTAAGTAAGTAAAAATATACTGGGAAGGTAACCTGCGATGGACTAGCGTCCCATCCAGGAGGAGTTCAACTCCTGATTGCTTCACGCTACGGAAACCGGGGATAAGCACCGGCCTGATGAGCCGCTAGGCTCGGGTTTAAAAACCCAAACAGTTAATCAATCAATATTTGATATTATTTTACAATGTTATGTTTATAATAATTGATTTAGGGGTGTTTTATGAGATACGGTAATGGTATTTATGGATGTATAGTACAGTTTGAGCGTCATATGTCATACGTCACTGTAACAACTTGCGTTCGGCCGTCCGGAACCAATTAAAAACGTAAGTTGGGGAGCGTCTGTATTCTGAATAAGAAGTGGTTTACACAGCTGTTTAGTCTCAGTCCTGTAGCTTTGTTGCATTGAGCAGAAATGTTGAAGTGATATTTAATTCCAGGCAGACAGTATTTCAGGTCTTTTGATGGAGGCCAATAAATCGAGCCTTTCAAACCACTAACGTTTTTTCATGGTTGTTTGGTATTTCTTCTGACAGGGTTGTTTGAGGAATGAGATTCTACTCACTGCATCCTTCAGAGTTAAAAGAATTGTTGCCAGCTCAGACGTGTTAAGTGCTTTGTTATTTATACATCTACAGCCAAACACTTTTTCATAAAAGTCCCAACTACAGCAGGGGTTTGGAAGCTCATGTGTTACATGCGTATCATAGCTGAGAATGTCCAATTAAACAAGCGACCCTCTGTGCCTTAAAATGATCAGGGTGCATTAGCTTTTTACTGTATTAACTAGCTAGCAAAGACTCCTATGGTATGTTAATATGTCCGTAAATCACGCACAGCTTATTTAAACAAAACACCATTTGGTGAGAGGGGAGCGCAGTGTCGGTGAATATTAAAAACTTATAATCAACTGCGCAGAGAACACCTACTTTATACAGTAAATGCTACCGGATAACATTAAAAGCCCTCATCCAATAACAGTGATCGGTCAGCTGCAAGCCATCCACTTCCTGTTAACCACCATTTTTAAGTACATTTGGATTCTGACGGCTACGATGCCTCCAAAGAAATGACTATGAAAATAAAAGCAGGTGATTTAAAATCACTTATCATAAAAATCATTGATACCACAGACCATGTTATGATTTTTGATGGATTAAAACTGATGAATGTGATTCTCAAAAATTTTTCAGCTGGATGAAAAAGGCCCCATTCCTTTTTCCATATGGCTCATTGATAGCGAAAGTGGTCCATTGTTCACTGATGTATTTGTGACATTGTCCTGTTAGGGCATTTTGGCTTCTTGAACCCAGCTACAGCCTCAAACTTAACACGCAACTTTTTGAACCTGGTTCTATAATTTTTCAGTTCAATAGACGGATGATAATCTATGAAAGTCTTGGATTCAACAAGGCAGGGTTATGTTGTTTGGTAATAAAGTTTAAAGTATACTGAACATTGTTTAATGGTTTGGTCCACTGTGTTGTGTCATTTGGGAAAACTAACTATAGGCCAGGATTAAAAAAATGTTTGGCAATAACATGATTTAAAAAAAAAAAAAGGATTCACCCGGGAGGGTGGAAATTTATTTTATTATTTATTTATTTTTTTTGCTTGTGCAGGCCACTCGGGATTCGCGGGGAAATTTTTTCCTACATCATGCTCTATTATGTATGTGGTGATGTAAACACAGTAGAATGAAATCTTATATTTGAAATAAACATACTGAATATCAAAGTTTATTTTTTTAATATTGTAATCAACAGTGTATCAAGATTTCTTCAACATATCAACTTTTAATATTGCAGTCAACAACTAACAAATACCGTTGTCACGCTCCATGCTGTTGCTGGTGGTTTATAATGAACGTGTATTTGTTCAAAAATGTCAGCAAATGTGTTGCTCAATTTGAAAAGCATTAATTTATTTATTATTTTCATATTGGGACCTTTAATAATGACAGAACAGTTGTATTTTTTTTTTTTTTGCCTCATCACGGTCTCCTTCCATTATGCTTTCCGCCTTTGTTGTTAAGACAGTACTGGCCAATGAGAATCGTTATTTCACCAAACTGGTGAAATTGACCAATCACATGGTGCGGTTGATACTGATTTGGCTTTGGTCACTTTTTAGTATGGTGTATGATAGGGGACACTTGCTTTTTTTACAACACAACCGGCTGGTATATTTTTATTTTTTGCGTCTGAATGCTCAGGTGGGGTTTTTATGTACAATTTCGTCCCAACCGGTTGTGTTACTGCCAACAAAGATATTTTTAAGGCTGGCCTTATTATTGAATTGAATTCAGCTGATAGTTAATATTCTGCTTAGCTGTTGAAAATAAGGAATAAGTTTCCTGACTGTTGAAGCAGCTTCATGCTCTGTGCAATTTAACGTGCAAACGTCTTCATCTCACCGCTGAACATTAGCAAGGTGCATATGCCCACTATGAATGATTAGATATGCCGTTTTTGATTAGAAATATCTTGGTGGGATCATTGGATTGGTCTGGATTTTTCGTCCTGTTGGAACAGCCAGCAGCCCCACATTGATAATGATGTTTTGCGTGTATTCTTGTACGGGCCGGCCGAAGATGGCAGGCTCGATCTACGTCACAGCCAGATCTGTGCAGTGCTTCTTCTGGTGTATCGAATTTTCTGTGATTGTAACCAGGTTACTTGGTGGTTGCCAAGAAATCGGTCCGAGTCCATGTTCCTGATGTTTATTGATGATTCTCATGATCTGTCTGACACCAGGTCAGCTATTAAAATACTTTTATTAGTTGTTTGTTTCTGCTCATAAAATTTCACGAGATATGAATAAGTAAATCCTGTACCTGGTGGCGAGTTGGTTGTTTAAATGAAAAAATAAATATTATCGAATTAGTGGGGAGTTGATAGGCCAGAAGCAGTCAGAGTAAACAGGAACGGATCCACTGGTGAAAAACCTGAATCACAGTCCGGAGACACAGAATTGCATAAAAACCAAATTTTGTTCTGGCAGTGGTTTTTCATTTCATGTCAAGTTCATCACTCAGATCTGCATTCAGAGGACTCAGAAAATTCACCTACAAAATATAGTCCACAATCAACTCTTCTGTTCGGATGGGGAAAGAAATGAGATTCAGGAGATACCAAAAGATTAGAATGGTAAATATCTCTGCGTTTATTTGGCTTTTATGAATAAATTTAATTTTAGAATAAAATCTGAGGATTTCTTTAATTAAAAGGAATAAAAACACACCTATCAATGTATAATCTTCAACATGAGTAAGTTCAGTAATCCATAAACACAATCTGTCCACTCGATCTATCCACTCTAATTTTTGGTTAAGAAAGGGATCCATGTCCAAGTTGTAATCTATGCACTTCGAGTAGAAAAATAGATCAGGTGACATTTCCCCCCATTTTCCTCTGTCCAGCTGTCTTCTGATGTCCTCGTTGTACATGTGTAATTTTCACTTATTGGACTGATACTGATCTCAATTGGTAATCATCAGGGCTGGAGATGTTCTGTTTCTGGTTTGTCCATCCGGGCTGTTCTTTAAACACAATATCAGGGTTCCCATGTGGCACATTGAAAATGACTATTGACCTGGAGATCGCGAGTACAAATCCGGGTTAATGCCACCGCCATCTGTGACGGCGGTCAATTGGAGCTAATTGGCCGAGCATCTCGCAGGCATACTTCCTTGTCACTCACGGAGATCGTGAGCCTAGCGTGGGTGTCTGAGCTCATTCGTGCGACAGGGCGGATAGAGTTTTCTCCTCCACAAACATGCGCCGCAGTTCGAAAAGAAGCGGGTGGCTAGTATTACGTGTCATGGAGGAAGCGTGTGCATGCTTTCGCCCCTCCCTGGTTGGTGGTGGTTGTGTGATAGGGAAGGTAAATACCTGATGGGTGGGAATTGGATACGATTAAATTGAGGAGAACATGGGGGGGGGGGGGTGATCCAAAAAAAAAAAAACCATCCCACAATATCTCGACACCTTGATGGATTTTCTTCAAAATCGGCACAAATGTCCACCTTGATTTAATGACGAATTTCCTCGATTTTGGATGTCACAAAAGTCAAGGGCAACGTGACTTTACCAAGCAGAGGTATATAACCTCCAGGTGACAGTTCTAGTTCACCCGGTTTGAATTATAAATGTTTGGTTATAGGCCTGATGGAAGATCCTGGCATCTGAAGCCAAATGCTGACAAAGAAAAAAATAATGTTATTGTATTTGCAGACTCGCTGCTCTGTGGAGCCCAGCTGTGCGTTTAGATGGTGGCCCTGTACAGCGACACCATGCATCTGGAAAAGTGTGTGTGTGAAGGTTAGGCTGTCCTTGTGTGCTTTGATTCATGTTCAGCCTGCTGGTGTGCGTCAGCAGCCCAGCTGATGATGAGTAAGCCTATGTATTCTGGCACACTGCAGATCACCCCTCCGTCCCCACAATACATCGAACCGAAATGTGTTCATATCGTTCAAGGCGAGAGGCTCAAATAAAGAGCGTTGTAATCGCACGCAGTGCGGAGAGTGTGTTTCGAAAGTGGGAAACAACAGTTTAATTATGGGGAAAATAGTGAAAATGCTATGTATGTACATACAACCACACCACCCGATGTGACTACTGTATTCGCACTGACACGCACGCCAACAAACGACCGACTGTAGAAACAGCAGCACTACTTCATCCCAGCTTCTGATATCACTTGAACCAGGGTCCATGGTTTGAAGTGTGTGTGTGTGTGTGTGTGTGTGTGTGTGTGTGTGTGTGTGTGTGTACACGCACGCACGAACACACACACAAAATTTATATATATATATATATATATATATATATATATATATATATATACACACACACACACGCACAAACTTGAAACCAACTTATGCAATGTTCACTGTGTGTGTGTTTGTGAACATTGCATAAGTTGGTTTCAAGTAGATCAGCAAATTTGCTCCGACTTCAACGCTCGCGCCCCCACATACCTGCAGATTGGTGACAAACCCAGAAGTAACTGACACGTAATTTAAATTTAGCCAGTGGCTGAGGGCTTTTGTTTCTCCCTCCTGCTGATTGGTTGCAGATGACGTGTACACCTCTTTTTTTTTTTTTTTTTTTGTTTTTTTTTTTCTCCTTCGTGCACACGTCATCAACGGGATTGGTTGAATTGCGATATACATTTTTTTCTGTTTTTAATGATTATTTATGCCCTATCTGCCTTTTCATTAAGTGCCGGTGGAAGTGCTGGCTACTATTAGCCTAGTGCCGGTTATATTTTATAAAAGGAAATAATAATCTTTAATAAATAATAAATTTTCACGGCTTTGCTAAGCTATGTACAGGCTTTACAGATCAGAGACCCAAACTCAACTTGTATCCTTGAGGGATCGGAGGTGCAGATGAGCCGCGTTTTGCTCACATTTGGTGGAGCGCCACATTTATTAAACATTTACTGAATTAAACAACTTAAAAAAAAAAAAGAAAAATAAGCTGCAATGTGCTCTCTCGAACAAGAATAAAAGAACGCCTCCTTTCATCTCTGGCAGACTCTGTTGCAGTCTCTCTCTATCTCTCACACACACACGCGCGTGCACGCACACACTGTCTCTCTATCTCTCGCTCTGTCACACACATGCACACACACACACTGTCTCTATCTATCTCTCTCACACAGACACACACTGTCTCTCTCTCACACACACACAAAACTGTCTCTGGTGTGTTTTGCCGAATGCGGGCTTCGCCCACATGCGGCCCGGAGCTGATGGAGAAATTGTATTTAAATGTTTAAATGGACGGGATGTTGTATTTAAAGCGGAATTACAGGACCCATTTGAAAGATTCGAGGCCCTGATTCAATATTGTTCACCTGTTTTTTTTTTTTGTTTTTTTTTAAGAAAAGTTCTAGCTCTACTTCCCAACCAACTTTATTTCAGCTGTTGAAAAATAACATTCATGGAGTGCTGCTTATTATTATTATAATAATAATAATAATAACAACAATATTTTATGTAAATGTTATATTTACAACACAGGGGCAGTGGTGGTCTAGTGGTATAGGGTGCTTGATCACTGATCCAAAGGTTGGGGGTTCGAGTCCCGCTCTCCACAGGGTTGTCACTGTCCCCCCAGTGCGGCTAACTGGGTTATCAAAGGCGGGCCATGTCTCTCACTGTCTATGGTGAGAGGCATGTAAAAGGACCATTGCTGACTTTCGTAAAGAGTAGCTGCAAAGTCGTCAGCGTGTTTCTGTCCCTTGCTATAAAGGGTTGTGACAGGAAGGGCATCCGACATAAAAGCCTCTGCCAAATCAAACGCGCGAATCAGATGATTCACTGTGGCGACTCCCGAGTAAAAGGGAACAAGCTGAAAGGAAGACAGACAGACAGTTATATTTACAACACAAACCATTTAGGGGGACCCCCCCCCGGGGGGGGGGGGTCTGCAGTAAATTTGATAAGTGTTGACCTGTCCGTGGTGATAATAAGGTTGGGGGACCACTGGTCTATAGAATGTGTTTTAAAAAGCATATTTTAGCGCATGTAATATCATACATAAGGTTTTAAAAACGCGTGAATAACTCATGGATTTTCATGATCCGTGGAAAGGGCCGGAACCGAACCATCGCAAAAAATGGGGGCTTACTGCACACACAGACACACACACACACACACACACACACACACACACAAATAAATACATACACTTGTACATGTAATTACAACTAAATATTTGCATTGTTGTAAGTTTTTTCTTATTTCGTAGTTCTTGTAGAAAATCTGTCTAGACAACAATCATGACGGTGAAAGGATCAAATTTTCGTCTTTGGGTTTTTTTTTTTTTTTTGAATTGTCATTGGCTGTTAAACACTGTTAATGATTTAAACAGTTGACTGATATCAGCACGAAACTGGATTACTCAGACCCACTGTGCCTTTGAACTTTAAAATCTGAAGATGGGGCATGATGGGGCTTGACATGTCTGAGCTTCATGCAGAAATCCTGCCGCTTCCATCCCGACAACCCTGACGCAGCACTGACTGTGCATTCCTTTTCCCAGGGGTTCACAGCTACTCTCAGTGGATCTGGAATATCATCTTAACTTCTGCCCGCAGTTTCAAGTGTTCATGCTGACTCATCACACATACACACATGTACATTGTCTTGCATTTCTTACTGTTAATGAGTTTATTTAACCCTGAAGTTACTATGCCTGCTAGAAATCTGTGAACGCTTGTATCGAGTGCTGAACTCGACCTCTCGAAGTGCTTATAGGTCAAAAACATGCCCCTTCCTTCAGTCCTTCTAATAAATGGAAATTATTCATCCTACACCGTCCTTATAGGCTCGACCCAGTCTATTGTCTCAGACCCAAATGCCTTTACTTCATTTATCACTATTATATGTTTGCCACTAATCAAATCAGAAGTCGAAAATTCACTGTCAATCTGTGATTCTCCAGTGATGCGCGATGCCCATAGTGGACAAGCTGAAGGAGGCCCTGAAGCCGGGCCGAAAGGACTCCACCGATGAGGGAGACCTGAATAAGCTACTCTCCTCCTCAGCCAAGAAGGTGCTGCTGCAGAAGATCGAGTTTGAGCCAGCCAGTAAAGGCTTCAACTACCAGCTGGACACACTCAAGACCAAGTATGTGATCCTGAACCCCAAGACTGATGGTGTGGTGCAGAGAACGGCCGAGCCCACGCCGATTAAGAGGCAAGGTAAGGACACATTACCAAGTGAATTTATTTTTTTGCTCCTCATGGTTGATGTACATTCTGATGTTTTAGTTTGTGTATGTATGAGTTAGGCTTATAGAAATTATTAATACATTTATTAAAACTTTTTTCTTACTATCACTTTGATGTTATGACGGCAATATCCTGCGATTCTGAAAAAATAAAATAAAATAAAATGTCACTGGGAATGACGCTGTTCTAAGTTGTGCTGTTTTCTAGACAAGGTATAATTAAGAAAAGCAGTCATGGATGACGATGGAGAAATGGTCACAATGATGAGTTAAAATAATCACCGTTCCAAAACCTTTGTTTTTTTTACTTGTAAAGATAGGTTGTTGGGCTTTTACACCTGAGCATAGTTGCTCATCAGGTGGAGCTTATCCCGCTTTCTGTAGAGTTCAGCTCCTTCGGGATGGCACGCCAGTCCATTGCAGGCTACCTTCCCAGCATTTTTCTTACTTGTCCTCATTTATACTGCTGGGTGAACAGAGGCACACTTTGGTTAAGACCTTGCCCCAGGGTCTTGGCATGGTGGAGATCTAACTGGGATTTGAACCCATGACCTCCTGATCATGAGCCTAGCACCCTGAACACTACATCACTGGCCCCACTGAGTGAAATGAGAGGATCTCTTAAAATAACTTGGTGTGTGTGTGTGTGAGAGAGAGTGTGAGTGTGTGGGCGGGTTGGATATCAATAAGTAATGCAAGTCAAAGGTCGAATTCTTCCTAGTCAAAATTTACAAAATTATAATTAAAATCGAAAAAGCAACCAATCTGACTGATTGGAAATTTTAACTACGAGATATAAAATATTTGTGTGTATTAACTCCTGCATATGTTCCTGCTAAATAGGCATAAGTAATCCTGCAACAGGGAGATGAACACCAGCGGTGAACATGTCCTAACACGATCTGTGTTTCTGCAGGCTCAGAAGGCCTCAGTGGAGGTCAGGGTGATGGAATCCCTGCCCCTCAGAAGCTGCTCTTTCCAGGGAACAAACTCTCCATGAAGTGGGAGCGAGTGTACCGGGTGGGAGCAGGCCTCCACAACCTGGGAAACACATGTTTTCTGAACTCCACCGTGCAGTGTCTCACGTACACACCGCCACTTGCCAACTACCTGCTGTCCAAGGAGCACAGCCGTTCCTGTAAGTGCTGGACAAAAACCGAGATGTTCTCCAAGTCAAAGCCCCCAGGTTAACAGCTATACTGCATGCATAAATATTTTGGAATAGCCGAAATATTATATGATTGTATAAAGGACACTTCTAGAATGCAAGGTACCTCCACCAGGCATGATTAATGGTGACAAGTGCATTGATTTGCTCATAAAATCAGTTTAAGATTGTAGGTTTCATTTTAACTTGGCATAGTTATAATGAAATGTCTCCCCCTAGAGGGCATCTTATGAACAGCTCAAATATAATTGCAATAGGGAGAACTTGATGACTTTGAGCTTTGATTTTAACCCTTCAAAACTACATGATTTCCATGACCTACTGTAGATGGTGTGACATATTGATGATGTCTAAATGAAATCTATTTGGTAGTTTTGTCAGGAAATTGTTCGCAAACAAACAAGCAACTGCAGCCAAATGGTTAGAGGAGCGGCTTTGGGACTGAAGGGTTGCTGGTTCGACCCAGAAGGAATAATGTGTGGAGGAGGGGGGAGGGAGTGAGCAGCAGCTTCCCTTCTGCCACATAAATGGACGAAGTGCACTTGAACAAGGCACCGAATCCCCAACTGCTCTCCCGGAGGCCCAATGTGTGTGGCAAGCCACTGCTCTGAATGTGTGTGTGTGTGTGTGTGTGTGTGTGTGTGTTCACTTTGGATGGGTTAAATGCAGACGAAATAATTTCCCTTACGGGATTTAATACAGTATATCAAAGTAAATACATGAATGAATTTTAAAAAAATGCCATAGATCACAATACTGTGACAGATGGTGGAGCATAGCACCTCCATGTGAACTCATAATAGTGAGAATATTAAAAGTCAAATATATATCGTGTTCCATTGAACCTTGAAATTTGAAAGGTATATGTTTATAATTGATTTGTCTGTGCTCAGTAGTAAATATGAATACCAGCATTATTTATCTACATCAAATATTTGTCGTGCAGGTTTGATGTTCCTCAGGAGCAATGTTAAGACCATATCGAATTTAAATGTAAAATATTTGTAAATGATGACAGTAAGAGCAATATCCACTGCTGTGTTATTCCCTCCACCAATGAGGAGGTTATAAGATTGGACACGTGTCTGTAACCATGATGACTGGACAACTAATGGATGGATTTTTTAAAAATTTGTTGGTCATGGGCCACTGAAAAACTGATTGCATTGTGACCAGAGCCAGGACAGTTTTGAAGGAATTTTAAAATTTGGCAGAAGTGCAAGGAGGTGATAATCACCCAGAATGCACCAAAAGTTCAAAAATAATTGTGAAACAGGCCACAAGGTGGTGTCCTATTTCTACATCGTCTATCACTATAATCTAAATAAAGCGAGTTTGTGCTACCTTGGTGGAGGTCTGCACTCCGAATGCATTTCTAGTTCTTAGAATTCTTCTTATTAGTTTGTTTGACTGGTTCCTTAAATCAAACAATTGATTGGAGATGTTTCCTAACCTTTTTTGTTTTTTCTTTCTTAGGTCACCAAACAGGATTCTGTATGATCTGCATCATGCAGAATCACATCATCCAAGCCTTTGCCAACACCGGGAACGCCATCAAACCCGTGTCATTTATTCGTGACTTGAAAAGTAAGATTATAGCATGAGCTGGATGGCAGGTGCATGTATTGCAAGCTGATGTTGCAGTTAGGTTTCAGAAAAAGCATGATTCACCTCAGTGACTCAGCCATATCATTGTGTGTGTGTGTGTGTGTGTGTGTGTGTGTGTGTGTCGGTTTGCCCACAACCTTTTAACAGTTCTCACTGATTAAGGGTTTAGTCATGACTTTGAGCTCCTCACGGAGATGTTGCGACTCTGTGTGATGGTCTGGTTTGTTCCGTCTCACTCCCCCTTGGTGCCACGGCGCTTGTGATTATGCAAGAATCAAACTCCATAAAATACTTTAATCGCATGTCAATATTGCACAAAAGCAGAGATCATTTTGAGTTTTTTTGTTACCTACATCTTGTGCAGTGTATCTGATTGCTCATTTATGTCTCGGCCTGATGACCAATGTATTTTGTTGCCTCAGAAATTGCTCGCCACTTCCGGTTTGGCAGCCAGGAGGACGCCCACGAATTTTTGCGCTACACCATTGATGCCATGCAGAAAGCCTGCCTTAACGGTTACCCAAAGTAAGACCAACAGGGTCCTACCATGTGGCATTACCACCACCACCACCAAAAAAAAAAAACCCAGTCCAACTGTTGCTTTTCTCAGGTGTTCATGCACAGCAGTGATCTTGGTGTGGTTTGGTTTTCAGGCTGGACAGACAGACACAGGCCACCACGCTGGTTCACCAGATCTTTGGGGGTTACCTGAGGTCAAGAGGTAAAGCATGACTCTCACAGTAATGTTCTTTGCATCTTTATTTCTAGTGGAAAAGGAACATTATCGAAATATAAATAAAGAAAAGCTGCAGTGTTGTTTATCTTATTTGATGAGATAATCTAGGAGACGGTCATTTCAGTGAATGTTTACCGGGTAGGGAATTACTGCAAGAAGTTTTCTCAGCGATAGAGATTTTGTGTGGAGTCTGCATGTTCTCATCATGCTTGTGTGGGTTTCCTTTCACAGTCCAAAGACATGCACATGAGGCTGATTGGCTGTTTCAAATTGCCTGTATGTGTAAGCATGAATGGTTGTGCTCAGTATGCTGGCCCTCTGATGGTCTGGCGAGCTGTTCAGGGTGTGCCATACCTTTGTTCCAAATCAGATCGTGACTGTAGTAGGATTTAAGCGTTTTTGCAAATGAATAAATGTTCTAATGGCACATCATCTTTTCTAATGTTAGACTCTGTATTTCCTCTGGTGGGAGTATAATTCCAATCTGTACTAGTTTATAATAATAATAATAATAATAATGACTACAAAGCTCATAACGGAGCCAACTCCATGTATATGATGATCAAGTGTGAACCGTAATTACTGTAATTATACAGGAAAGGCAGCCTATAATTCTTCGTGCTGACTAACAGAATGTTGAAATGTTGTCCTACCCATTTACTTAGCTTAATGTTTTGTGATGGTGTTTTCTGGCCCCTAACGGGAATTCCACAGATAAGTGGAAAATTCCTGTTTTTACCAGTTTTTTTTTTTTTGGGGGGTGGGGGTGGGGGTAGAATGATTGATATCTACTTTCTGGAAGACAGGAAGACTCATGCAAACATTTCACTGTCAACCAGTCTGAGTAAAAGCCCTGACTCATGTGTAGACTTGTTTACCAAAAAAAAAAAATCTTTTTAAGTTCTGAACGTGTTCCTGTTCATGTTGGGTTGGCAGAGAGAGATGGTGAGAGAGCGAGAGTGTGTTTGTGTGTACGTGAACATGTATTTTTTATTTTTTTTGTCTTGACCAAAATTTGTACAGTGCATGGAGATCTATTCTTGGACAGTGAGGCTGTAATTGATGATTTTTGAGCCTTTAGTGCAGTTATACAGGTTCTAATGCAGCATTCGGCAATATGAATAAAAAATTAATCTCTTATGAAAGCAAGGCAATGTGCTGAAGGAGAAAAAGGATGAGCAATGTGCAGGATGCATTTTTTAGTGTTTACTTCATGCTGAGTTCTCTTTAATCTGGGGAAAACAAAGTAATTAGGTAATGTTGTTACCTTTCCAGGGTGTTCAGTTTGCTGGCATTTGCAATTTTATTAATTGGTAATGTTTCCATTTCTAATTCTAGTCAAAATGGAAAGTGTATAAAATATATAAACTATTTATAGAAGAGATTGAGTTAAGTATAAAAGCAGCACAGGCTGCATAAAATCTTAGAAAGTATGTATGCGAAAACCAAGATACAGTCGGCCCCCAATTTACGAAGACCCCTTTGTACGAAATCCCCGGATTACGAAAAACATTTTCTTGAGTTTCTGTTCCCGAGATACGAAACAACCCCCTCTTATGAAAAAAAAAATTAAAATGCGGCAATCAAAATTTCACACAACTCGCGAGTTGCTCTCTCATTGGCTGTCTCTCAACATCCCGCCCTGTTGGTCTCCCAGATAGAGACAGAAGGAAGCTTCACGCTTTAGTTTTTAGTTCACTTTTTTTAAGTTGTTTTAATTCAGTAAATGTTTAATAAATGTGGGTGCATTTGAGCTTATCTGGCATCCCGATCCCTCAAGGAATCAAATTAAATTTGAGTTTGTCAAGCAGGGAATGCGCTTTGAATTCACGTCTTGCGGGCGTGGCTTGCAGTGCGCGCACGAGAGACAGACAGAGAGAGAGAAGGAATAACGCTCAAGTTTTTAGTTTAGTTTTTAAGTTGTTTTAATTCAGTAAATGGTCAAGCAGGGAATGCGCTTTGAATTCATGTCTTGAGGGCGTGGCCCGTAGTATGCGCACGAGAGCGAGACCGAGCGAGAGAGAGAGAGAGAAGGAATAACGCTTTAGTTTTTAGTTTAGTTTTTTAAGTTGTTTTAATTCAGTAAATGAGGGTGAATTTGAGCTTATTTGATGCATATCTGGCATCCCGATCCCTCAAGGAATCAAATTAAAGTTGAGTTTGTCAAGCAGGGAATGCGCTTTGAATTCCACGTCTTGTGGGCGTGGCCCGCACTGCGTGCGCGAGAGGGAGCGAAAAAGAGAGAGAGGGAGCGAACGGGAGAGAGAGAGAGGTGTGTGTGTTAATAAAAATGTTTAATAATGGTTTAATTAATAAATATGTTAATAAAATGGTTTAATATGTTAATAAAATGTTTAAATGGTTGAATAAATAATTTTATTTTATTTTTTAACACATGTCATATAAAGGGTTTATGGGGTTTATCCAGTCCAAAGACTGGAGCCTTGGAACGAATTAGGCTTTAACATGCAAGATGCGACCCCTACTTACAAAATCCCCGCAATACGAAAAGGGCTCTGGAACAACAGATTAATTTCGTAAATTGGGGGCTGACTGTATACTGTCTTTCACACACAGACACTACAAACACACAGACACCCACACACACAATATTTATATATCAGTACATGTTGTATGGTAATGGTGTGATCTGATTGGTTGCATGAATCAAAGTTGACAGTCAGTTTATTTCCGGTAATTTGGAGCATGTGCCATCATCGCAATGCTTTTAAAATAGAAAAATTGATAAAAAATCTGGTTTCAGTTTGTTTTCCTTGGGTTTTCTTGTAGTGCACTAAAATATTGTGTGGAAAATACATGTTTATGGTTTGTGTAGTACATATTGAACTCTGACAGGGTGCTGAAAACACAGTGATGGCTACATCACACGCGCTCCGCTCGGAGCACCCCAGAGACCTGACCTGTGATTGTCATGGTTAAAATAGACAAAAATGCATTTTAAAAATCTTGTTTTTAGTTAGCTTTTTTGTTTTTGTGTAGTCTAAACCTCAACATTTATTCACCTCAGGCTCAGTGGGTGTCGTGGGATTGTTGCTTTATTGATTAGTAATCTAGACGTGTCATGTTAATCAGGTGCGAATTGTAATTTATACAATCTTAGATTATTTGAAAATGAATGGGTTTTCTCTCTCTCTCTCTCTCTCTCTCTTCTCTCTCATTCTCTCTAGTCAAGTGTTCCATTTGTAAAAGTGTGTCGGATACATACGACCCCTACCTGGACATAGCTGTTGAGATTCGGGCAAGTTCACCTTACTTGTGTCCCTGTGGATTTTATTTATTTATTTTTGTATTAGTGTCCTAATGACTTTTAATAAGTGCTTCTTAAATTTTCTTGTGTTTCACCCTCAGCAAGCAGCCAACATTGTTCGTGCCCTGGAGCTCTTTGTCAAGCCGGATGTTTTGAGCGGTGAGAACGCCTACATGTGTGCCAAGTGAGTCGTGTCCCCTCCCCCAAGTGTGGTTATGGAATATAAAACCAAATTCATGTAATATAAAAAAATGTATCTGTTTTTAGGAAGCTTTTTAACAGTGTGTATTTTTCTAGGTGTAAGAAGAAAGTTCCGGCGACAAAACGCTTCACAGTTCATCGAACATCAAACGTCCTCACGCTCTCCCTAAAACGCTTTGCGAATTTCAGTGGAGGAAAGATTACCAAGGCAAGCAGAATAACAATAATATCAGACTGTGATTAAAGTAATTTAAAGTACTTTTTGTAATTTGTGATACTTGCTGGACCCCCTCCACCCTCCAGGATGTTGGCTACCCCGAGTTCCTGAACATCCGTCCGTACATGTCTCAAAACTCAGGAGACCCAGTGATGTATGGCCTGTATGCTGTCCTGGTGCACTCTGGATACAGCTGTCATGCTGGCCATTACTACTGTTATGTAAAAGTGAGTATTTTACACATTTGAAAACTTGCGCTGTTGAATGAATCAGAACTCTCCAGTTTTCCTGAAGGAAACTGGATGCACACACCTGCTCCTTACAAAGTAAGAATGAAAAAGTCTCAATAAAGAAAACTAAAGAGAAATTGCACCCCTCCCCCACACGTGTGTGTATATGTATATGTGTGTGTGCATATATATATATATATATATATATATATATATATATATATATATATACATATACAGACAGACATACATATACACACACACATAATAATAATATGTATATGTGTGGCGGTCTAGTGGATAGGGCGCAGGATCGCTGATCCTAAGGTTGGGGGTTCGAGTCCCCTCAAGGTTGTCACTGTCCCCCAGTGCAGCTAACTGGGCTTCTAAAGACGGACCATGTCTCTTACTGTTTATGGTGAGAGGCATGTAAAAGGACCATTGCTGACTTTCGTAAAGAGTAGGCTGCAAAGCCATCAGCTTGTTTGTCCCTTGCTCAAGGGTTGTGACAGGAAGGGAATCTGACGTAAAACCCTATGCCAAATCAAATGTGCGACTCTCGAGAAAGGGGAAAAGCCGAAAGGAAGAAAAAATATATGTATGTATGTATGTATGTGTGTGTAGATATATATATATATATATATATATATATATATATATATATATACACACACAGTAATCCCCCTTATTTCGCGGTGAATGGGGACCACCACCCCCCTGAAATGCGTAATGACTTTCCCCCACCTATATATTTCATAAAATTTACATAGAAGCTAAAGTGTTCTATGCATGTTTTGTATGCATTGTCCTACAGACAACTTGTATTAATATATATATATATATATATAAATTATACACCTTATAATGACAAATATATATAAATACTGTATAACAAACCTTATAAATAACAATTCCACGGCCAAGTCGAGGAGGAGAATCACTGGTGACACTGGTGCTTGGTTGGGGCTCTTCAGCGCCTCCAGAGCTTTTGCTTTAGTACGTATCATGTTAGTGTCAAACTCACGTTATTTTTTCGGCAGTCCGTAATCCACAACGATAAGGCATTTTCCATTTTCAAAACGGCCTTATTGCGCTTTGTTACTGTTATGGTCTTTGCTGGTTGGCAGCGTTTAATTTTCTTTCTCTACTCATACACTGCATGCACTGGTGAGGGGCATGGCTGTTACCCGCAGGCGAAATCCAGAGAGCGCACCTGAATTCACTCAGCCATCAGCACGCTATAAAAGAGGAGCTCCGTGCTCGACCAGTTTCTGTGTTGATTCCCTCCCAGTGATTTTGGTGTTTTCCCCCTCACCTTTCCTCTCTTGTAAAACATTGACTTTTATTGAGCACTGGGGAGCACTGGGGTGCGTGAAAAATCATGTTCACCATAGTGGTGAGGGAAAACACACTTGTCTCTGAAGTTCATTAGCATGCTAGTATTTCCTATACAAAAGTGCACATAGCGATTGCGTCAAAGGTGTATAGCAGCAGATGAAAACGGCCCGGTACCGGTACCAATTGAGCCATTGACCGGTACCGGTCCGTGGCCAGGTGGTTGGGGACCTCTGCAGCAGAGTAGAAAGAAGTTTGGATTATCTCAGGAAACCCCCCCCCCCCCCAAACCCCAGGAGTGCTGACAGCCACCTCCGCCATCTTATGGTTCTCTGTCAGTCTTGATCCAACCTGCAAACAGCCATGATGTCATGGTTCTCTCTGTTTTTGGCATCGTTAAATTTTTATCATGTTGTTCCATTACATTCACTCCTCCACATCCTAAGTGTAAACTGAGAATCGATACCAGTACTTTTAAAAGTTTCAATAACATACAAGCCAGATCTGTGTTTTTTGTTTTTTTTTTTTGTTTTTTTTTTTTTTGTTTTGTTTTGTTTTTTGTTTTTTTTGTTTTTTTTTAATCAGGCCAGCAACGGACAGTGGTACCAGATGAACGATTCGATGGTACATTCCAGTAACATCAAAGTTGTACTCAATCAGCAGGCTTACGTCCTCTTTTACCTGAGGTAGAAGACGCTTCCTCTATGCACTGAGTACCTGTTCAGCTAAAAGATTCTTTGGAACTAAAGATGCTTTCATGTGCTCTAGGATTCCTGAAAAGAAGAACACAGAAAGTTCAGGGGTAAAGCAAAACTTGATGCATTCTGGAAGGAGTAACATGACCCCTGAGCAGCTGAAGAAAATTCCACTCAACGGACCTTTGTCCTCACCGCAGATCACCAAGGTACGTGATCATCGCTGTGGCCAGTGGAATATCACCATGTGCATCATCCTTCTTGTCAATCATGAAAGATGGCAAGGAACATGGCAAACAAAAATATGACATCATATTTGTCGTCCAATAGACAGATAGGATTTCATTATGCCGGTTGAAGGCAATTGGTCAAAATTGCAAACATCAGTCAATCCAATTTGATAAACTGAATAAAAAAGATATGACAACTTGAGGACCTTAATGTTCCACACCCATACTTTTTATTAAGGGCCGGCGGAAGCGCCAGCTACTATTTGCCTAGCGCCGGTTATATTTTATAATAGTGAATGGTATTTATTAATATAATAATCTTTAATAAAAACATTTTCACGGCTATGTACTTGACAACACGATTACTTGTTTTGATAATTTCTCAATCGGTTCACTTCCGATATCTCATGATGCACTACGTAACCTTATTCAAAAGCGCTGCGCTTTTTATATACGTGCCGCCATTTGCCTGTGCTCCCGTGTAGATTTAGATCGTGACGGGTCGTACAAACCCAGGTAAAATATAGTCCAAACTGATGTAAGTCGTATCGACAAGCATGGCGCCGATGCGAAATAGATCTAAACAACTAACATTAAATACGTTGTGGAAGCGACTCAAGACTGATGATTCCACAGTTTCGGAAACATCCGTATCTCATGAAATAGGTAAAAAAGTTGTATGTCATGGCCGAACACAAATTACAGGTCCTTCTAAAAAAATTAGCATATTGTAATAAAGTTCATGAGTTCATTACCTCTCCTAGACACTTCCATACCTCCACCGGTATGTCATCAGGACCAACTGCCTGAACACTCTTCATCCTCTTCAATGCCCTCCTCACGTCACCCTTACTAATCTTTGCTGCTTCCTGACCCTGAACAGTCACCTTTCCTACTCTTTGGTTTCTCTCATTTTCCTCATTCATCAGCTCTTCAAAGTACTCTTTCCATGTTCCCAGCACGCTTCTGTCATCAGTCAATACATTTCCCTCTCTGTCCTTAATCACTGTAACTTTCTGCACATCCTTCCCATCTCTATTTCTCTGCTGTGCCAACCTGAATAAATAATTTTCTCCCTCCTTACTGTCCAACCTATCATACAAGTCATCATACGCCCTTTGTTTGGCCTTTGACACCGCTACCTTTGCCTTACGCTGTGTCTCCCTGTACTCCTCTTTACTCTCCTCAGTCCTCTCAATGTCCCACTTCTTCTTAGCTAACCTCTTCCTTTGTACACACTCCTGCACTTCCTGATTCCACCACCAAGTCTCCTTATCTACTGTCCTTCCAGATGACACACCAAGTACTGTCCTACCTGTCTCGCTGATCACATTTGCTGTGGTTGTCCATTCATCTGGAAGCACTTCCTGACCACTCAAAGCCTGTTTCAACTCCTCCTTGAAGACATGACACTGTTCCTTTTTCCGCTTTCACCACTTTGTCTTCTGCTCTGCCTTTGCCTTCTTCGCCTTCTTCGCCTTCCTCACCATGAACATCATCCTACACACCACCATCCTATGCTGTCTGGCAACACTCTCACCTACTACTACTTTGCAGTCACTCACTTTCTTCAAATTGCATCGTCTACACAAGATGTGGTCTACCTGTGTGCTCCTACCTCCGCTTTTATAAGTCACCCTATGCTTCTGTCTCTTTTGGAAGAAAGTATTCACCACAGCCATTTCCATCCTTTTTGCAAAATCGATCAACATCTGTCCTTTTGTGCTCCTGTCCTGGATACCAAACCTGCCCATCACTTCCTCGTCCCCTCTGTTGCCTGCACCAACATGTCCATTGAAGTCTGCCCCAATGGCCACTCTTTCACCTCTGGGGGTACTCTGCATCACTCCATCGAACTCACTCCAAAATCTCTCCTTCTCTTCTAACTCACATCCTCATATCTGCCAATTAGTCCTTTTTTGCTGTAATGATTACAGTTTTCATAATCCCACTCCGGGTTACGGTTGTATTAATAAAAGTTATGTTTTTTAACATAAAAATCAATCTAAAGTTCAAAATAGTAACGAAAAAAAAACACAAAACAAACTAATGAGATCACCGAGAACCATATCTAAATTTAGAAGAAAAGCGGCTGCAAATGTAACTTCCTGTAGGTGTATTGCTCATGTACGAGAGGTCATCCTTCATTTTACATTGAAATCGCGAAGGAATTAGATGGGTCAGCTTTGTGTCAGTACGTTTTCGTAATGGAATCTACCAGAGAAAATTTCAAAAATGACAGTATGAACTTAAAAAGAAAATTAGTCTTTTCATGAAGAATACTTCAAAGCATTTCCATGAATTATTATATGTTCAAGAAAGGGGTAAAATTACGCAAGCTCAGGGGTGGCGAACAAGTTAGACACAAAGAGCCAAACTTTTTAACTGTGAGAGTTAAAGAGCCACACCACGTGCTGATCTGCCAAGACAGACAAACACGCGCGCACACACACCTCTCTTTCTCCCTTGCTCTGAAACACACAACTACTGAACACACTTCAGATACATAGATATGGCCTGTATAATATAAATTCATGAATATTGAAATATACACAGTCATGTTGAGTCAGGCGTTTTTTTACTTTTGGGGAATTCCGTTTTAATATTAGCATAGAGTTGCTAAAATGACGCTGAGGATTTAAATCCTTGAAATGTGACATCGTGGTACTGCATGATAAACAGCGATTTGCCATCCCGTTCGATAAAAAATTAAGCATCTTCCCATTCTCCCAGAAATGTCCTGTGTTCATCTTCATATTTTCGTTTAGCTTTGCATTTTGCCATTTTGACAAAGAGGGTAAGCCTGCATGCAAAGAAAATGTTTACTTAATTTCCCAGCATTAGATGTCATTCACTCAGATGATTGGCGGTCACTTGTGTCAGACACTGCATAAAAAACACCCAACCTGTCAAAATTATTTTAAAGTATTACTTATTTGTTTTTTATAACCTCTAAAGGATTTAGGTGTGTTTTAAGATTAAAAAAACACACACACAAAAAAAACCAAACATGAAAAGAGGCAAAGAGCCACATTATATAGAAATATGATAAGAGGCAAAGAGCCACATTCTTACTGATCAAGAGCTGCATGCTGCTCGAGAGCCACGTGTTCGCCACCCCTCCGCTAGCTGTACTCTATGCCAAGATTGCATGATTATGCCCCCAAAAAATTCTGAAAGGATATGGACCAGAATGTTTATCTTTGATCTTTTCCATCAGCATTTCTGCTTTGACAATTTGAGGAAAATGGAAACATGATTGTTAAAGAACTATGAAGTTCTTCGCCACATACTGTCTTGATTTAATCATTTAGCGTCGGGGGGCTTTTCCCCCTTGAACCCCCACCAGGACTCTGTCCTGGACCTACTGGGGCCTGCGGCCCCTGGACCTCGGCTAGCTACAAGGCTTTTCAGGTTTCAAAAGTTGGCAGGTATGCATCCTGCCAGTGGCGCATAAATACTAACAACATTAAACATCACGCCTTCAATTTCTAGCTTGACTCATCTCTCTGTCTGACACTCGTTCAAGAGGACTCTTCCATTTCTCTTCCCATCCACACCAAGATAAAATGGCTTAAACCCTGCCTCTCAGCTTCTAGCCTTGCTACCTTTCCACCTGGTCTCCTGAACACACAGTGTGTCTACCTTCCTCCTCTGCATCATGTCAGTCAGTTCTCTATCTTTTCCTGTCATAGTTCCAACATTCAAAGTCTCTACTTTCAGTCCTAGACTTAGGCCTTTCCTCTTCTCTCTCCGCCTATGGACACGCCTCTACTTCTTCAACCAACAGTAGTCCAATATCCACCAACACTCTGTTGGTTAACAGCACTCGTGGCAGTCGTTGTTAATCTGGGCCACGGCCGATCTGGTATGGCATTTCTTTTTATGACTCGCATAACAAAGCCACAAAATAAGGCGCACCGTCAGTTCTGTAAATATTAAATTATTTTAAGTGCGCCTTATGGTCCAAAAAATGCGGCGTTTTTCTTAAACCGCATTTTTGTTTCTCTTGTATTTTTGAGTACATGCTCTATGAATGAAGGTACTTGTGTGGGGTTTGTTTTTGTGTCTGAATGGTGTCAATGATTGACTGCTTGCTGTGATCTGAACTTTCACTTTGAAAGTTGCTGTTATTCGGTGGATGATCAATGCTAACATTTTCCCCCCATCTTTCCTTCTCTCTACAGAAGGTGGACACAGCCCAGCTGAGGAAGATCCAGTCGGTGGATGGGGGTTTGGGTGTGCCAGTGGCTCGCAACGGTACGGGCATCCAGTCGCCCAAACTGGCCAATGGTACAACAAGGGTGTCAGGTGGCCCGACGCTCATTGAGGAGCCCATTAAAAAGCTGAAGAAGCCTTCTGCTCAGCCGCAAAGCCGCACCACTACTCCTGCCTCGTCCAACAGCATTGCGAGATCTGAGTTGGACAAGGGGAGCAGCGGCGAGGGGCGGAGCCTGGCAGTGTCTACCTCACTCAAGTCTCTTGCATCAGAATCCTCATCTGCAGATACGTCGTCCGAATCCAAGGTACCTTTTATGCTGTGTGGAAATATTTAACTGATCAAGGGGGGTAGGGTAGAAACTATTAATAATGTGTGTGTGTGTGTGTGTGTGTGTGTATGTATGTATGTGTGTGTGTGTGTGTATATATATATATATATATATATATATATATATATATATATATATATATATATATACACACACACACACACTAGTCCTTTCTAAAAAAAATTATCATATTGTGATAAAGTTCATTATTTTCTGTAATGTACTGATAAAAATTAAACTGTCATATATTTTAGATTCATTGCACCCCAACTGAAATATTAAATATTTCAGGTCTTTTATTGTTTGAATACTGATGATTTTTGCATACAGCTCATGAAAACCCAAAATTCCTATCTCAAAAAATTAGCTTATTTCATCCGACCAATAAGAAAAGTGTTTTTAAGACAAAAAAAGTCAACCTTCAAATAATTATGTTCAGTTCTGCACTCAATACTTGGTCGGGAATCCTTTTGCAGAAATGACTGCTTCAATGCGGCGTGGCATGGAGCCAATCAGCCTGTGGCACTGCTGAGGTGTTACGGAGGCCCAGGATGCTTCGATAGCGGCCTTAAGCTCATCCACAGTGTTGGGTCTGGTGTCTCTCAACTTTCTCTTGACAATATCCCACAGATTCTCTATGGGCTTCAGGTCAGGAGAGTTTGCAGACCAATTGAGCACAGTAATACCATGGTCAGTAAACCATTCAGCAGTGGTTTTAGCACTGTGCCAGTCCACTGCTTCCACAAGTCCTCCAAGGTCTGGAATTGGGCTCCACAATGTTCCTCAGGGTCCGGTCACCTCTTCTGGTTGTGCAGCGTTTTCTGCCACACTTTTTCCTCCCCATAGACGTCCCACTGCGATGCCTTGATACAGCACTCTGGGAACAGCCTATTCGCTCAGAGATTTCATTCTGTGTCTTACCCTCTTGCTTGAGGGTGTCAATGATGATCTTCTGGACAGCAGTCAGGTCGGCAGTCTTACCCATGATTGCGGTTTTGAGTAATGAACCAGGCTGGGAGTTTTTAAAAGCCTCAGGAATCTTTTGCAGGTGTTTAGAGTTAATTGGTTGATTCAGATGATTAGGTTAATAGCTCGTTTAGAGTAACTTTTCATGATATGCTAATTTTTTGAGATAGGAATTTTGGGTTTTCATGAGCTGTATGCCAAAATCATCAGTATTAAAACAATAAAAGACCTGAAATATTTCAGTTGGTGTGCAATGAATCTAAAATATATGAAAGTTTAATTTTTATCAGTACACTACAGAAAATAATTAACTATCTCAATATACTAATTTTTTTGAGGACTAGTATATACTGTATACAGTCGGACCTTTACTTACAAAATTAATCTGTTCCAGAGCCTTTTTTCGTAACCTGGAGTTTTTGTAAGTAGAGTTGCATTTTAACTGTAAAACGCGTGATTCGTTCCCAGGTTCCCAAGACTACCCCATAAACCCTTTAAAAATGATAAAAGTACACCAATTTTGTATGAAATACAGACGCTCCCCGACTTAGGTTTTTAATTGGTTCCAGGCGGCCAAATGTAAGTTGAAAGTGAACGTAAGTTGTTACAGTGATGTATGATGTATGACATTCATACTGTACTATACATCCATAAATACCATTACCGTATCTCATAAAACACCCCTAAATCAATTATTATAAACATAACATTGTAAAATATCAGATCTATCAAATAATATCAACATTCATTTCAAATATGTCATTTATTTATACCGGGTTACTGTACATGAAGCTTAAAACAGCCAATCAACGCTTACAATACGTGAAGCGCTCAATACCAAAAGTAGTGTACTTGCTGTGGGTTATACAGCCTTTTGGTCTTTCAACTGCACAAGGGTGCCGTTGAACTCGTTTAGAACACAGTCTGCACTGATGCAGTCTCCCAGCAAAGCAGAGAGTTCTTTCTTTTGTGTAAGTAAATAAACAAACTTTCTTCAAGAGATGTGTCCAAAGAACAAGTACAAATCCTAATGAATATTAATATAAAAATAAGTATACACTCTTAGGATTCTGCTAAAAGATGATAAATATAAAGATTGTACCGATCTGAGCAGATAGTTAATTCATCTCTGTGTATGAGACTTGCACCCATGCCAGTAGGCTTACACTTCTGACCAACCAGATTTGCTGAGGATTACAAAAGTCCTCAAAACAGTGTAAACACAAAGATCACAGAGACGCCGTTTTAACACAAGGGTAACACACTATATAACTGATATATATATATATATATATATATATATATATATAATATATATATACATATACATATATATACAAGTAAATAACATGTGTGCCTCTGTTCAGCCAGCAGTATAAATGGGTACCAGTAAAAATATACTGGGAAGGTAACCTGTGATGGACTAGCGTTCCATCCAGGAGGAGCTGAAACTCTCCGTTGCTTCACGCTATGTAAACTGGGGATAAGCACTGGCCTGATGAGCCACTATGGCTTGGGTGTAAAAAGCCCAATACAGTATATAATGTACTTTATAAAAAAAAATTCTTTACTTAAAGTACACCAAGATAATGGTAAAAAAAATTCTGTCAAATGTATTTTACTGTTGCTGACTTAGATTAAAACAACAAAAACTAAATGGAGAATATTGCTATGGTGACACCCCAAGAGAAAAGACTGAACTTTTTCCTCTCTTTCATTTCCCTTTTTTGAAATCCTCACTTCTGACTCTCAGGAATCGATCGGCACCAGGAGTGCACCTGTTGGAGATGTGGCAACTCCTGCCAAGAGCATCATAAACCGAACATCCTCTCCGGCTAAAAGCAGCGAGCGGCTTGCTGCTGAGGATCAGAAGTCGACCAAGCTGAAACCTCCCGCCCTCAACAACATTGCATCGGAGCGAACCAGCACCATGTCGCCCCCTCCTGCCAAGAGACTGGCACTGTCTGCCAAGAAGGTGAGTGCCACTCGTACTTCTCTCCCATCGCCATACATTTAGAGGAGGTGTGGGTTTAGCTTTGGCTGAGCGATGTTTCTCGGAATACTGCAGCGGATGTTTATGGTGAGAAGCCAACACGTTGTAATTTAGCCAGCACCTGGTCCATACATTCACTGATATAAGTCTGAAGTCTATAAAGGAATTGCGCGCTAACTGACTTTCTTACTAATCAGTTATATTTATAATTACAGTAGGCCCTCGCCATTCGTGGGGGTTCGGTTCCGAGCCCTCCCGCGAATCAAGATAATCCGCGAGTTCTGTACCCGGAAGTAAAACCCCATGTATCACGTCACATGCGCGAATGAGCAGCCGGAAGTAGAATACTATGTATCTATTACATGCATTAAAATATGCTTCAACACATTCTATAGACAGTCTTACTCATTAATACAGTATTAATGAAGTAAAATATAGTAATGATTCAGAAAAGGTTTTTAATTTTTTACTCTTATTTTTATTGATGATAAAATATAAACATTATAAACTCGTTTTAAAGTCTTTTTCAATTATCATTCCAATACAGTACCTAAGTTAATTCTGAGAATGTTTGTGCGTGAGATTTTATGTTCTGTAGCATGTTTAACAAATGATACCAAAAGGATAAACTTTATTACGCTTCATGTCCTTTTACATTGAACTTGGAGTGATGTCTTGGAGTGATGTGTTTAAGATGGCGCTGCCCAGAGGGCAATGTCGCGGAGTTCTCAGAGTCAAATTGTTTCTTTGTTGTTTTTAATTTGTTTTATTTGTTTGTTCATGTTTTGCACTATGCTCGTCTATGAGCAACTTTAGCTTCAGGCAACTAAGCACGCAACAAAGTCTATCTTCTATCTGTTCTATGCTACGGAGCTCCATGCTAGCGGTTAACTAGCGGGTAGCTAGCGGTTACCGGCTAAGCCCAGGCAGAGCTCTGAGAGGCTTGGTTAGCACTTCCGGCTATACTACTTGAAAATGTTCAGTCCCTGCGAAACAAGATGGACGAGCTTCATGCTCAGATTGCAGCGCAGAGGGATCTACAGGACTGTGTTTCTATCTATTCTATGCTACGGAGCTCAATGTTAGCGGTTAGTTAGCGGTTAGCGGCTAAGCCCAGGCGAAGCTCTCAGAGGCTTGGTTAGCACTTCCGGCCATACTACATGAAAATGTTCAGTCCCTGCAAAACAAGATGGACGAGCTTCATGCTCAGATTGCAGCGCAGAGGGTGACGTCGCAGAGTTCTCGGAATCAAATTGTTTCTTTGTTCGTTTTAATTTCTTTTATTTATTGTTTTGTTTGTTTGTTTTGCACTATGCTCATCTACGACCGGTCGACTCTACTACAGCGATAAGATTGGAGTATCTTCGGGAGTGTATAACTAAGCAGAGCTAATATGCTATGGCAGGCAGCTCAATGCGAGCTGCACCCCAGCTAGCAAGAAGCCCAGGTGGGAAGGAGCCGAACGACGACTCCGGTGCTTGGGATTGCAGGGGATGAAGGCCGTGTCCTGTAGATCCCTCTGCGCTGCAATCTGAGCATGAAGCTCGTCCATCTTGTTTCGCAGGGACTGAACATTTTCAAGTAGCATGGCCAGGAGTGCTAAGCAAGCCTCTGAGAACTCCACCTGGACGGTTCGCCTTGAGCTCCCATAGCATATAAGCTCACGATCGAAGTTGTTGCGTGCTTAGTTGCCCGAAGCTGAAGCTGCTCATAGCTGTAGTGAGGTCGACCGGTCATAGATGAGCATAGTGCAAAACATGAACAAGCAAATTAAAACGAACAAAGAAACAATTTGAAATCAATTAGAGAAGATGCAGGACGTTTCAGTGACATCATAGGGTTTAAATAATTAAAAACACGAAAAAAAAACGTGCATTCACAATTCAAGCAATCACGTTGATATGTGCGTGAAGGAGAATAAAAAAAGATGTGTACACATCTGCAACCAATCAGCAGGAGGGAGAAACAAAATCTCTCGGCCATTGGCTAAATTTGAATCATGTGCCAGTAACTTCTGGGGTTGCCACTAATCTGCGAGTATGTGGTGCTGCGACCGGTGAACCGCGAATGGGTGGTGGTGGTGGGGTGTGTCACTTTACACTATTATCTCTTGTTCACTGTGTTACTCTCTCCCAGAATTTTTTTTGTTTGTTTACTTTTTTTTTTAAGAATTTATAAATTCTGGTGCGTGGCGATGCTTTAATAATTAAGTGTTCATTTTGTTCTGTTTGTGTATTTGTATTTCGTGCCACGGTCTCTGGGGCAGTTGTGGTCTAGTGGTATAAGGCGCCGGATCGCTGATCCAAAGGTTGGGGGTTCGAGTCCAACTCTCCACAAGGTTGTCACTCCCCCCCCCCCCCCCCCAGTGCAGCTAACTGGGTTATCAAAGGCCGGTCATGTCTCTCACTGTCTATGGTGTGAGGCATGTAAAAGAACCATTGCTGACTTTCGACAAGAGTAGGCTGCAAAGCCGTCAGCGTGTTTCCGCCCTGCGATGGCCTGGCGAGCTGTCCAGGGTGTACTCTGCCCTCGCCCTGAGTTGGCTGGGATGGGCACCAGCCTCCCCACGACCCTAATTAGGATGAAGCGGTTACAGAAAATGAACTGAACTGAGCCACGGTCTCTGTTTTTAAATAAATAGTTATCTCTCCTCTGTTTTAAATTTATATGAGGTATAACGTACAGTACGTCGATACGTCTGACACCATATATGCACGCGGCACTCTCTGGAGGCTTCCGTGTGTTTACGTTGGCTGGACAGACAGACAGACAGACAGACAGACAGACAGACAGACAGGCAGGCACTAGGTTTTTCTTGGCACTCCCAAAACAATCCTATAATTAGCCACCAGTTCCCTATCAGTGGAGCACCGCTTATACTGTGCGCGAGCTCCGCAATTAGCGCTTCACATCGTGCACGGCTTCCTTCAGACTTTTTGTAGACCTTTTATTTGATCATATTTTCACATCAGTAGCGACAGCACCAGGTTTCGTACTGTTACAGCATTCTCGATGACATCATCGCTCAGCCGTGTGAAGTATATTTATTTGTTGTTTGCCTGCTGCCTGCCCCTTCATTCTTTTCCAGTCGATATTTGTGACTGAGTTCCTCTGTTTGGTTGTGTAGCACTAAATCTCGAAGCGTCTTTTCTTGTGTCGATGCCGTCGTCCAAGATTGGTACTGCTGTCCATTTTACAATTTTGTTGTCTTCTTTTGCTTTCGGATTCTTTCTTTCTAACCATTTGTAATTCTTCTCTGCCATCGTCTCCTTTCCATTGTTTTTTTTTTCCCCCTCCCCATTCTGTTTGCATTTTACTCCTGATTTCTCACCCATGTTTTGACCCCTTTATCTTTGTCATATTTCTTTGGCTATGGTTCTTTTTTTTTTTCCTTTTTTTTTTGCTTTTCATTTACTTTTTTTTTTTCGACCACCAAGTTTTTATTTATGTCAATAACTGCAGGGCAGTCCCAGTCTCAATCCCAATCGGAGCCCGAACAGCAACAGCAGCAGCCGCCGCAGCCGTGAGGCTTCGTCCTCTTCATTGCACCATCAGTCCCCTGATCCTATGCATTCAGCTCTACTTCACACTTTGACCCCCACTTCATCCTACCATAACCACAGGTATTATTACCTCTCCTTATATGGCCATCTGGACTGATTGTTTACCATTTAGGTGTCACTGTGGGATCTGATTTTTATCTCTACACTGTGTATCTGCTTTGGGGTTGTCTGGACACCCAACCAAGCTTTTCTTTCATAAAAGAAGAGATCAACCAGTACTGAATATAACCGGATGGCTTTTGTAGATTTTAAACAGGAAATTATCAGTGTGTTCCTTTCTGAAGTAATAATATTCCTGTGTTTATTTATAACAACAATTCCCAGCCTGGATAAATAAAAAAAAAAAAAAAAGTTTTCCAAAATGTTGTCCTGTGGATGACACGCTTATTTTGGAGTTTCCTCCTACAAGTATGATTTTAAAAATACTTTTTTCCAAATTTATAGTTAACATTAAATAAATGTAGTCGTCAAGTTTAATTCATCATGGAGTTATTGTTTAAAAGTGTCCAGTCCATTTGAAAAAAAAAAAAATCCAGTGGCTCGTTGGAATAAATCTCATTTAATAATATAAGTGTTGCATTGTGGGTTCACGCCAGTCAAACGAAAGTGTTATTGGACTGTTTTTTGCATATTCTTCATATTTAAAGTAATAAACTGCGTATGTACTGTTTGTGTGTTGCTTATTTCAAGTAATTTGCATAGAATGTCTGTTTGAACACTGACCACACCCATAATTATAAATGTACCAGTTTCCACTGCCATGTTTTCCAATCATAGTAGTGAATTCACGTAGAACCCGAGACACGTCAGGTGACATCTTTTATTATTTAAGCACAGTATTGAATATCTGTGTACATGTTTTTTAAAGTAGTTATTTTCTTTTTTCTTAATTAATCACATGACCTCATTTATTCTAAGAAATTTAATGAGCAGCCCTTTCATCACACCCTGGTGTTTGTATAGTAAATGTACAGGTATATGCTTAATCCTCGTGTCAGCCATACAGATGTGGTTCCTTGTCTTCACTCTGTTATTGTGCTTATTGATCTTTTTCTTAGGTTTCCATTCCATTCGGCCAAGCAGCTTCAGCATGTACCTCATCTCTTTAAAAATTCAAGCCTGCCTAAGGAGCCCTCTTCCTCCTTGTTCTCTTCCTTTTCCTTGACAAATACTACAGTTTCTACCCCAGTCGGTAGACTTCACCCCTGCCCAGCCAGCAACCACGGACCAATCCAGAGTCAGGAAGCCACTGAATCAGCTCCAGGGATTTCTGATGGATTCACTAGCCCATCATTAAAGAAGAAGAAGAAGAAAAAAAAGAAGCACCGTCACGAGGAAATGGAAAACCCTACTGATGAGGTGTCTGCCAGAACCGAGCAGGACACACCGGTGCTCACTGCTGAAACAAGAAAGGTAAAGAAGCGAGAGAAAGGGAAAAGACAGGCGGAGACAAACAGTGCGGTGGATCAGAGAGGCGTAGTGCAGTCTCATCTGGAGACATCAGTTCAGGATGAAGACTGGTGCCTTGGAGAGTCATGGAGAATAAACCCAAACAGAAGCGCAGAAAGGCCAAATCAGCAACCACAACTGACCACAGAGCCAAAACAGTCCCGGGCCCAAGAACAAATTCAACCAGTGTTGTTTAAGAGTCCACAGAATCACGATGACTCGATCGTTAAAAAGAAGAAGAAAAAGCATAAAGAGAAACTGGATGAGAACATCAACAAACATGAGTCTTCGGAAAGGTTAGTGGTTTTCAGTGCAGAAATCTCAGAAGCAAATCTAAAACTAAAGGCTGACTCACTCGTAAGCGAGGGAGCCGTGAAATAGTGCGGTGTGTTCTCGGTTGGTTTCGGCCTAAAATACTGCCATTATCTTTGAAAGTCGCCACTTCAGAAACCTTTGAATATCTAATAATCTTAATGGACATAGCAGGAACCTTTACAACTTAAAAATGACACGGAAGGCGTCACAGAATTGACGATCCATCTTGAGAAATTGACGAACACACATGACTCTGCCCTGACTGTGTGAATTATACGTACTCATCTGATGTATTGTACTAAACAAGTCCTTAAAATGTAAATAAAACAAATTCAACCACTTTAATGTTTATTTAGCTAGCTAGCTATCTATTTCCATTTTTTTCGTTGTGTCTTGCGTGCGTCCTGCTTCTTCTTTTTTTTTTTTTGTCTCGAGTCCAGTGGGTTCAGATGAATTATTTGTGTATTCCAGCATGTTGCTGTTTGATGCCAGTTTTAGTTTATTAGAGAGCTGCTCTCTGAGCTGGCACTATCAATTTGAAGCGTGTGTGTGTGAGTGGGTGCATGCGTGAGATAGTGAAGCACAGAGCAGCACATAAAATCATGCGCCTTTCTCTGTGATGAATTAATTCCATATCAGATTGGTGCATAATTATCTGGAAGAGGATTTTAATAATTAAACCTCGGGGTTTATTGTCAACTTTGGATGTCAGTAACAGACGAGATCAGCTTTCCAACTTCACACTGATAAGGAAAAAACCTGTATTATATCAGAGGGGAGATTATGGGAAATCAAAGTTGAATTAGATTCCAGTAAGGGTGATGAAAAAAATTACAATGATTCACTAAGTGCACCGAATAGATTGCCTACGGGTGTGTATATGTATGTATATAATATAGAGGATTTTCTGAGTAGATCCTTCCGTAGGAGTGTGCTCAATACTTTTTGGTAGAGCAAATAACAATAAAAATAAAAGGACAGGACAAAGACTTTCTATTGAAACTCCATTTATCACTACAGACTGTATGGATAAATGGAGTTTCAATAGAAAGTCTTTGTCCTGTCCTTTTATTTTTATTATGTATATAATATATGTATGTATAGAATATATATATGTGTGTGTGTGTGTGTGTGTGTGTGTGTGTGTGTGTGTATATGTATGTATATGTATATATATATATATATATATATATATATATATATATATATATATATATATATATATATATATAAATAATATACACATACACACACACACACAATGTATGTGTGTGTTTCATCTTCTCTATCGTAAAGAATCGGGCAGGGATCCAAGCACAAAATCTCTGTAAAGCCACTGGAACAGATCTGAACTTTGTGCTGCTCTGTCTGTTGGGAAAAGCAGCTTGAGCAGTAAGCAAACTGACACCAGAATGCCCATTTATATTTAGGAATGTTTTTTTATTTTTTTAATATAATGTAATACGTGGCTGATGGCAAGAGGCACGTGGCGTGTATGAAATGTGCAGATTTTTTTTTCCTTTTGAAAATAAAACAAAATAGATGACCGACATGACTCTCATAGCTGGAATTTCTGCCAATTTAATTTGCAAGCCAACATAATAATCTATTAATTCAAAATGAAATTCGCATGTTCCTAATTTTGTACCAAATTTATTGAGCAGGTTAAAAATTTTTGCCCCCATTTTTTTGACTGCGTGCACAGATCATGTGCCTCGAATTTAACCGACTGCTTCCGAAAATATGTGAATTCTAGTTTGAAATAATTCAATGCGTACCGAAATATAATTTGCTTGTCCCTCCGGGCAAGTTCGCTTACGTCGGAGTCGGATGTAAGCATAATGCAAGACTTTCTTACCCTCTTCCCTTTATAGGAAGCCTGAGATGATGCATGCAGACGCCAATTCGTTGGGTTCGAGTGTTTTAAAGAAAAAATCCAAGAAGAGGAAACGAGAAGCGCACCAGAGTGAGGCTGAGGATGATCATGTGGGCCGTGCTGGAGAGGAGCCACTGGGTCAGATCGACCATGTGGTGCTGAAGAAGACCTGCAAACCCAGCACAGGTACTGACTGTTGCAAAAAGCAGAGTCTCGTACATTTTCTCCATTCACCTGGATGAAGTGAAAATAATTCAGAGATAATTTTTTTAACTGATGTCCTGTTTCAAGGGAGTCTTTGAACAGAAATCCTTATAAATCTCTATACGAGTCTGAAATGCCAAGAACACCAATGACCACCTGATACGATATTCTCATGGTACCCCGATGCACATGGGATTTGTATTGTGATTTGAGATGTTCAGATTCAATATAAATTATTTTCCACTTTTTGGTACAAATTTAAAACATTAACCTGAAACGTACTGCTACATTATTTCACACAGTTCAGTGTCTCACGAAGCGGCGAATGAAGACAAATGTAACTGTGGGCAATATAAGGGTTTGCGAAAGGTCACTGAAGAGTTGAAGCAGGGCGCTTATTGAAGCAGGGTGCTTATTACGTCAAATACTGTAAATGTTATCTACTACTCAGAACATTGATTTTCTCCCTCAAAAAACTAATTTAAACATTATTATTTCAAGTACAATGATTTTTAAATAATTTTTGGGCGAGTATGATGATTCATTATTTGCCCCATAGGATAATTACAATATACATCTCGAAATTAATCTGGATGTTTGAATGAGATTAACATTTGAAACCGTTTTCTCCTTTCATGAGGAATCCCAGCTCTTATTGTTAGTAATTTTTCAACTGCTGTTGTCTTGTCATTTTTTAAAAGCACAAAATAAACTTGGTACAGTGGTACCTTGACTTACGAGTGTCCCTAATAACAAATTTTCCATGATATGAGCTATGCACCAAAAATCTGCTCCAACCAACGAGTAAATTTTCTCCTTGCAAGCTCTGCTGGGAAAATGGCTTTTCCGGGTAGCATTGTATTACAGACGCTCCCCATCTTACGAACGAGTTACGTTCTGGACGGATGTTTGTTAGATGAATTTGTTTGCAAGTCATTACAAGGGTATTCTTCAGAGGGGAACGTATGTTGAAATCTTGTATCAGTAACCTATACGAGTTTGTACTGTATACAATCTCTCTCTCTCATAATCTCTTCATAATCATCTTTACATTATCAATATCATTATGTCCTGTGTTTAAACTCCTGGTTCCTCTCAAACACTGCACAGCGGATCTGATCAGATTTACAGAGTTTCACTCTTAAGTTTATTATAATACTGGAGTCAATTTGTTTCTTCTTTGAAAGTTTTGGCGAGAGTTCAGAAATGTATCGTTCTGCTTCTCTTACTGGACCTCCGTATGGTGTAACGCATGTATCAGCCACGCCCCTCTGCCGGAGCCTAGTATGAAGTGTAAAGTAAGGTAAAGTCTGTTGGGTTTTTTTACACCCAAGCCTCGTGGCTCATCAGGCTGATGCTTATCCCCGGTTTCTGTAGCGTGAAGCAACCAGGAGTTCAACTCCTCCTGGATGGGACGCTAGTCCATCGCAGGCTACTTTCCCAGTACTAGTCCTTCTCAAAAAATTAGCACATTGTGATAAAGTTCATTATTTTCTGTAATGTACTGATAAATATTAAACTTTCATATATTTTAGATTCATTGCACCCCAACTGAAATATTTCAGGTCTTTTATTGTTTTAATACTGATGATTTTGGCATACAGCTCATGAAAACCCAAAATTCCTATCTCAAAAAATTAGCACATCATGAAAAGGTACTCTAAACAAGCTATTAACCGAATCATCTGAATCAACCAATTAACTCTAAACACCTGCAAAAGATTCCTGAGGCTTTTAAAAACTCCCAGCCTGGTTCATTACTCAAAACCACAATCATGGGTAAGACTGCCGACCTGACTGCTGTCCAGAAGGCCATCATTGACACCCTGAAGCAAGAGGGTAAGACACAGAAAGTAATCTCTGAGTGAATAGGCTGTTCTCAGAGTGCTGTATCAAGGCACCTCAGTGGGACGTCTGTGGGAAGGAAAAAGTGTGGCAGAAAACGCTGCACAACCAGAAGAGGTGACCGGACCCTGAGGAAGATTGTGGAGACGGGCCGATTCCAGACCTTGGGGAACCTGTGGAAGCAGTGGACTGGGCTACAGGTGCCGCATTCCCCAGGTCAAGCCACTTTTGAACCAGAAACACTGTTGCTCAGTGGTCCAAAGTACTTTTTTCGGATGAAAGAAAATTTAGCGTGTCATTCGGAAATCAAGGTGCCAGAGTCTGGACGAAGACTGGGGAGAAGGAAATGCCAAAATGCCTGAAGTCCAGTGTCAAGTCCCCACAGTCAGTGATGGTCTGGGGTGACATGTCAGCTGCTGGTGTTGGTCCACTGTGTTTGATCAAGGGCAGGGTCAATGCAGCTAGCTATCAGGAGATTTTGGAGCACTTCATGCTTCCATCTGCTGAAAAGCTTTATGGAGATGAAGATTTCATTTTTCAGCACGACCTGGCACCTGCTCACAGTGCCAAAACCACTGCTAAATGGTTTACTGGCCATGGTATTACTGTGCTCAATTGGCCTGCCAACTCTCCTGACCTGAACCCCATAGAGAATCTGTGGGATATTGTGAAGAGAAGGTTGAGAGACACCAGACTCAACACTGTGGATGAGCTTAAGGCCGCTATCGAAGCATCCTGGGCCTCCATAACACCTCAGCAGTGCCACAGGCTGATTGCCTCCGTGCCACGCCGCATTGAAGCAGTCATTTCTGCAAAAGGATTCCCAATCAAGTATTGAGTGCATAACTGAATATAATTATTTGAAGGTTGACTTTGTTGTATTAAAAAAAACTTTTTTTTATTGGTCGAATGAAATATGCTAATTTTTTGAGATAGGGATTTTGGGTTTTCATGCGCTGTATGCCAAAACCATCAGTATTAAAACAATAAAAGACATGAAATATTTCAGTTGGTGTGCAATGAATCTAAAATATATGAAAGTTTCATTTTTATCAGTGCATTACAGAAAATAATGAACTTTTTCACAATATGCTAATTTTTTGAGAAGGACGAGTATGTTTGTACTGGTACCCATTTATACTGCTGGGTGAACAGAGGCACACTTGTGGTTGAGACCTTGCCCAGTGGTTTTAGCACAGTGAGAGTCTCAGTGGGATTCAAACTCACAACCTTCCGATCATGAGCGCAGCACCCTAACCACTACACCACTGGCCCTACCAAATATGAAGTGTACCGCAGGATAATGTTTAATCATATTTCATACTTGTACAGTCGGCCCCCTATTTACGAAACCCCCTGGGTACGAAAATTCTGGGTTACAAAAAAACATTTTCCCAAGTTTTCGTCCCCGGGATACGACAACAACCTCCTCTTACGAAATGCGCCATTGAAAGTTTAAACGCGCCAATCAAAATTTCTCATGATGTACGAGTTGCTCTCTCATTGGCTGTCTCCCAACATCCCGCCCCGTTGGCCTCTCATTGGCTAGGAGGGATGACTCAGCTGAACTCCCTCGACCCATACTTCCTGTTTGTCACGCGCGTGAAGGTGAGTTGACTGTTGGCTTGTTTTGAGATTGATCATGTAGTGATATATTTCATTATCGCCCAAAACCTCTCTACAATTGGGACAATATTGAACCAGAAGGAGATCTTGAAGCGGAAATACAGTGACGGAGGCGATTATTTCGGCACGATATTAAAACAGAGTGCTCCGTGGGAGAAGACCTCCAATCTTGCAAGGAAGCAAGTTAATATTGAATGAGGACCACTGATCTTTCAGACAGGTACTGTAATTCCGCTTTAAATAAAACATCCCGTCCATTTAAACATTTAAATAGAATTGTTCCGTCAGCTGTTGCGTGTGTGTGTGTGTGTGTGTGTGTGAGAGAGAGAGAGAGAGAGATGGAGACAGAAGGAGGCTTAACTCTTCAGTTTTTAGTTTTGTTTTTTTAAGTTGTTTAATTCAGTAAATGTTTAATAAATGTGGCACGTGTGAGCAAAACGTGGATCATCTGGACCTCCGATCGCTCAAGGAATCAAGTTAAAGTTGAGTTTGGACCTCCGATCTGTCAAGCAGGGAATGCGCTTTGAGTTCCATGTCTTAAAATGCTCCGGCGTTCTGCTTGTGGGCGTGGCCCGCAGCGCCACAAACATTTAATGTGTATACAATACACATTCAATGCGTACTGTATTGTGTGTGTGTGAGAGAGAGAGCGAGAGATAGAGAGAGACAGGTGTGTGTGTTAATAAAAAATGTTTAATAATGGTTTTATTAATATGTTCATAAAATGGTTTACTATGTTAATAAAATGTTTAAGTGGTTTAATAAATAATTTTCTTTTACTTTTAACACACATTTCATACAAAATTGGTGTACTTTTATCGTTTTTAAAGGGTTTATGGGGTAGTCTTGAGAGCCTTGGAACGAATCAGGTGTTTTACATGTAAAATGCACCCCCTACTTACGAAACTCCCACGTTACGAAAAAGGCGCTGGAACGGATTAATTGTGAGTGTGTGTATGTGTGTGTGTGTGTGGGGGGGGGGGCTGTATTTGTGATATATGTTTTCAATAGATTTTATTCCATTTCTATTTCTACTTGATTTTCGATTTCATTTCATTTTCTTTTTCGACCTTTGACAGCCCTGTTCATATCTCCGGATTTTCGCAAAAAGAATGTTCGTAAGATGGGGAGCATCTGTACTTCTGCGTGTATTTCTCTGTGCTCCAAGATTGCCTTGTGCAGTGCTTCTCAATTATTTTCTGTGATGCCCCTTATCGGACAGAAACCCCACCCTCCAGTGCCCCGCGCACAACTAGTGTTCACTGCACCTCATATCGCTTGCTCGGTGCTGTTTCCCTACACCCTAGAAAACACAGTGAGAGCGCCACTGCCATCTAGTGTAGAGGATGTGCAAACACACTTATAAAGCTGATCCACCAGTTATTGACTTGTTTATTCTTGTTTTATTTATTGTTATTTACAGTATTGTTAATGTTACGGTATACGTGTTATTATTGTGAAATGTATATTGTTTCATGTTTATGTTAAAATATACTATGTCAATGATACATGTTTGTGTCACGTTATGAGTTTGGGAAGGGGTTGGAATGGATTATTTGGTTTTCTATTGTTTCCTATGGGAAATGTTTGTTTCATCTAATGAACGTTTCCACTTATGGGCTAACCCTCGGAACTGATTAATTTTGTAAGTCGAGGTACCACTGTAGTTTATGAGCTACAGTCAGTTATTTGCATTAAGCCGGTACTGTTCCCTCCTCATATAGGCACCTACAGGCTAACATTGTGTCACACATTGGAAATGTCTGCCAATTAAATGACCTGTATTCTGAAAGCCAAGAGTAACAGACAAGGGCAGATCTCTTCTGGGAAATGTGCCACAAATCCATTTGTTTAATTTGTCTTTTCCCAAAGTGACTTTGCCCAAAGAATTTATTCAAAAGGCTCCACGAAACCTTTCATGATTAAAAACCATGCATTGAGTGCTGGGCAGATGTATAAACAATGCAATTGCGCCTCTTGAAGAGCATCAGTCTGATTTCCCTGAAAGTTTTGAAGTGAATGATGATACAGTGATGGTTGCCAGATGTCAGTAAAGGTTCGAGCAGTTTGTTTGTGCTTTCAATGTTGCAAGACATAAATAACCAGCATTGTTTGTTGTCATATGAATCGAGGTTTTGCACGTGATGTCACAGGGTCACGTGACTTTTGTTTATCTGCCATATTGGACAGCAAGATCCGGGCGGTGCTCGCTCATTCAACATTGCTAAACATTTTAAAATGAGCAATAGTGGTTCAACATTACCCAACTGGATGTTGTTTGTCGGTTACTAACTTACCCGGAGTGATACAAAATAACCAGTGAGTATGGTTATATCGCTGCGCTGTTGGCTGTGCAAATAGACAGAGGAGTAAAGCCTGCACTGTCATTTTATCGTTTTCCATCTGACTCAGAGAGAAAAGCCAAGTGGATCGCTGCGGTAAATAGGAAGGACTGGAATCCTACACAATACAGTAGAATATGCAGCGAACTCTTTGTATCAGGTAAATATACATTATTATATCGGGCTATTGTCTGTTGGCTATTTATAATTGGCTATTATCATTCATTATATGGTGGCTATTGTCATTGAGGTAGCATCCGGTAAAAATAAAATTGATGTATAAAAAAAAAAAGAAAAAAAAGTGTGTGTATATATATATATATATATATATATATATATCATATAGTGTGTGTGTGTGTTTGTGTATGTGTATATATATATATATATATATATATATATATATATATATATACACACACACACACACACACACTTTATAGGCTTATAAATAAAATATGTGAATTTATTCAACCATTATAAGCACTGATAAATTTAATTTATTATTGCATAAGCGCTTGTTTGTGTGGGTCTATTTGGGGATAGAACACGCACCTTAGCCGTTATGAGGTGGTACTGTACTGTACTGTAGTCTCTCTTCCTGGTTCCTGGCTCCCCTTGTTGCATACAGCTTACAAATCCGGCAAAAAAATACTTGTAAGCTTCCATTGATTTTTAAGCTTTTAACTCTTTGCCAGTAAATGGAGATGAGCCGTAGACAAGATATGTACAAAGATCCCAGTAGGCAAAAGCAGGAAGGGAAGAATGGTCGCATTCTAACACATTCCTAAACATTGACTGCGCCGTTAGATATGGATCGGCAATCCCCAGCTGCTTTATTTTACTCAGATACCTTGCCCTCTGGTCATCTGTCAGATGATCAACAGCATCTGACAATATTATAGTGTCATTGCTTTTGCTTTCGACACTCTCTTATATTTTGCTTTCGCTGTCATTATCGGTTGTTGTTGAAGCCATGCTTAGTGAATCATGTGTGTATGTGTGTGTATTCTGGATCACGCTTGCCATCCAAGATGGCCCATGAAGGTATTGGGGTCACGTGACTGGAAAACCTCAATAGGGTACTCACTGATAAAACTTTGAATAAATTGTTTATTCATTCCTAAAATGAGTCATGGGAGGAACAATGGTGTAGTGATTAGCATGTTTGCTTCCACAGCAAGAAGAGTTCAAGTCCCAGGCTTGGGTGTTTCGGTACGGACTTTGCATGTTCTCCCCATGATAGTGTGGGAGTGTTCTAAGACTTTGTTTCTAAGAATCCGTTCCAGAGCCTTTTTCGTAGCCTGGAGTTTTCGTAAGTAGAGGTGCATCTTGCATGTAAAACGCGTGATTCGTTCCAAGGCTCCCAAGACTACCCCATAAACCCTTTAAAAATTATAAAAGTACACCAATTTTGTATGAAATGTGTTAAAAGAAAATTATTTATTAAACCATTTAAACATTTTATTACCATATTTATTAATTAAACCATTCTGAAACATTTTTTATTAACGCGCATACACACACACAACACTGTCTCTATCTCTCTCGGTCTTCCTCTGTCACACACACACAAAACTCTTTCTCTGTCGTGTTTTGCCGAATGCGGGCTTCGCCCACACGCAGCGCGGAGCTGACGAATAAATTGTATTTAAATGTTTAAATGGATGGCATGTTGTATTTAAAGCGTAATTACAGTACCTGTTTGAAAGATCAGAGGTCCTGAGTCAATATTAACTTGCATCCTTGCGAGATCAGAGGTCTTGTCCCATGGAGCATTCTGTTTTCATGCTCCTTCTGCTTCAATATCGTTCTGAAATAATCTCCTCCGTCACTGTATTTCATGTGACGTTGTGATGCATTTCAGGTGCATGATGGATAACGAAGTATAACACTGCAATGATCAATCTCAAAATAAACTCTCGAGCCAACATTCCTGTTCAACTCTTCTCTCTCACACCTGTGACAAACAGGAAGTATGGGTACAGGAATTATGGGTACAGTTCAGTTGCCTCCTGGCCAATGGGATGCCAGCGGGGCGGGATGTTGGGAGACAGCCAATGAGAGAGCAACTCACGCATTGTTTGAATTTGTGAATGGCATGTTTGAATTTTTGAATGGCTTTATGTGAAAAGAGGTTGTTTTCATAAAAAGGATGAAATTTAGGAAAATGTTTTTCGTAATCTGGATTTTTCATATTCAGAGGCTTTTGTAAGTAGTGGGCCGACTGTACTCCGGTTTCCTCCCACAGTTCAAAAATAAGAACACGAGGCTAATTGACTACTACATAGGTCGTGGGTAGGAATGGTTGTGTGTTGCAGAGCAGTTGAGTGTACTTCTGCCTTCATTCAGTGTTGGCTGAGGTAAGCGCCAGCCTCCTCGTGCCCTAGTAGTTGGGAATTTTTTATATACAATTTTGTTTTCCCAAATTTTGACCTGAAATCTTTAGTTTAAAGTTGAAATGTTTCAGAATGTAAAGCTGCATTCAAAACATTTATACTGTTTTCATATCCTTTCACATCTTATTTGTTCACTTGTTCCAGCTGCAGTGGTGGTCTGGGACAGCCTTGTCCAGGACGGTTATAAGCGCAGTAGAGATGCTGCCGATTCAGAGCAGGCATCTGGAAAAGCGGCTCGTCCTGCCGGCTCAGCTTGGGACGGCAAGAAGAGTTTGAGCGTAGTTGATGAACTGCTTAAGAACGCCACTGATAAAGCATATGGAACTGAAGGTGAGGTCCTGCAAGTTTCACCATGAAAATGCTTTCCGCCCTAATGGGCTTGTTCATTCTTTTGCCATGTTCTAAACCACAGGTGTCAGACTCCGTTTCATGGGACAAATCCAGGCCGCCTCCGCATTTTATGTGGCTCGCAAGAACTTTCAAAGAATATACAGTGACACCTCAGCTCACGAACATAATTGGTTCCCAGAAAGTGTGTGTAAGGCGAAAAGTTCGTCTTCCGAACATTTATTTCCCATAAGAAACCATTAAAATGAGAATAATCCGTTCCCAGGTCCCCATAAAACATAATTTTCTACTAAATAAGCCTTAAAACTACACAAAAATATACCTTATTTTATGTATAATAAATGTGCTATTGTATTGTAATTAAAGAAATAAACTGTACTGTATAATAAAGTCGTTTTATTTACCTTTGTGATGGTAGTTGATGGCTTGATGGAATGGAGTGGGAGGAGGAGGGAGGGAGGGAGGGAGGGACTTATTGTTTGGAAGGAGTGTTTGGAAACGCCTACTGTTTGGAAACACCCTTAGCCACACACGCACCCTTAATAGCTTCCTTGTTCTTAAGGGTGGTGGTAGACTTAGCGTACTGGTACTGGGACGTGAAGTCATACAAACGCACACCTCGTTCGTGTTTTTCAATGATCTCCGCCTGTGGTGGGGTCTTTTTCGGTCCCATAATAGCAAAAGTACACTCAATATGGTCCAAAATGTCTAGCAAACACAAACCACGTCCACACTCAAAGAAAGGGGGTGATGAACTGTGACGCCGTGAGCGTGCGTCAGCTTCTCGTGGCCGCCATCGTGGCGCTGTTCGACCGCGTGGTTTGGTTCGTCCGCCGAAAAACTAGTTCGTCAGCAGAGACTATATGCTCGCAAATTTAATGTTCTTGAGGCGAAAAGTTCGTGAGCTTAAGCGTTCGTCAGCGGAGGTTTTACTGCAATTATAATACATTCTTTGTATCAACCATTACCATGCACGCTAATTTATCATCCCTCCACTAGGTGGCAGCAGCAGCGATTTCAAATAGACAGCTAGTTATTTATGACTCACAAAGATTGCATGCTAGTTTATCTCTGTAAAGTCCTTTAAACTTAGTGATGTGGCCCTCAGTCAAAATGAGTTTTTACACTCATGTCCTAAATAATTTAGAGTCAAGAACAAGAAAGAAAAATAAAACAAGAAATGAAACCCCGCGGTAAAACCTCTAACTGTAGACCAGAACACAACCCTGCCCTTTGGGCCTCCAGACATTCACATTCACAAATTATTGCTTTTTGTGTTCAGTCCTCAGCTGGGATGGTGAACGCTCTGCCATCAGTAGGGACGCAATGCAGGACACGTGTGATGCCAAACACGACACTGTGATCGACGAATGGGACGAAGAGTTTGACAGTGGAAAGGTGAGTCTTCTATCTGTAGTTTGTGTATCAAAGTCTTGATTTACTGTTTACGCTGATTTGAAAATGATCACATCCTTTTAAATGGCATATGTATAGGTAAAGAAGGCAATGAAGTACAAAAAGGAAAGGAGGAGGAGTTTGAATGTCTTCCAGAAGATCCAGGATCGGCGCAACATGTGGTCTGTCACACCAGGAGCAAGGAAGAACAGTTGGGGTTATCGCTATTGACGTGAAGGGTAAGTGTAGGGTGGAGACAGAAAGATGTTTCTTGAAAATGATTCCACAACCAGCATGAAAAATTGGTGGCGGCAAGGAGCGAGTGAGCTGTAGCATCCCTTTTTCCACCCTGATGGCTGAAGTGCTCTTGAGCCAGGCTCCAAACTGCTCTCTTGGTTGTTGTTGACGAATTGTCTATGGCCTAGCGCATATCATCCTACAAGTTAGCCATTAGCTAGCCACACCGTGCACTGTGATCCTGAGCAGATTACACACGAAATGAAACAAGCCGAAAGCTATGGATTATGAATGCCTGTGGACATAGGATCCATCCTACGCTGCCATTTTTGTTTGTACTGTAGTCCAGAGCCATACAGGTTTTGAAGGGGTGGGGTTGAGAATTAAAATGGAATTAGTTGCAATCTAAACCCTCACCACTAGATGTTGCTAGACACTGCAAAATCTTGCACAGTTTAGCTTTGATATATTTCTGATCTCTGTGTTTGTTCCAGGTTCGAGATGGGGATTCTGCCCATACTCCTCAGTGTGATGGGCTTATCGGAGAAGCTGCTGCATGGTCTCCCTGAAAAGGCTCCAGAAATGTGAGAGGCTCACATGGGGAAGGAACTAAAGCGATGAAATACAAAGTCGTCTGCAGGGGCTGAAGTCCAGTATTCGAAGCCTCAATTAATTGGTCCTGGGTTTTCAGCAGACGCCAATGTATGGTGATGTCAGGCTCAAACCGCCACAGTGAACTATTTTAGCCACATGTAACTTGCGGCCATGCTGAAAGCCTATACTGTATCTTGCTATATTGGGAAAAGTAGGCAAATATCCGTTGACAACTGATAGTGATGGGCAGTGGTGCTGTTATTACTGGATTATTGAAACATTGAGTCTGTGCCACCGTATCAGTTATTGACTAATTAATTAAGAATGTACTTTTAATTCCACCGCCCTATTCTTAAAGATGCTTTGTTTTCACTTTAGTACAATTGGTATGTACTGTAGTTCCGATGGCCAGATAAGTCAATGCTAGACATTATCTGCATAAGGCCAGAAGTTCTGCTCATTTTTAATTTCTTTTAAAATTACCGAGACTCCGTGAACCCTCCGTGAATCCTGAATATTGTTCTGTTTATTGTTTATCACATCAAATATTGTTATAGAAAACAGTTTTCTGTTTTCTTCTAACCTAATCCCATATCTATATATGACCGAATTTACAAAAATTACAAGCTTGTTGCACACAAAATGGATGAAAAAATCTCTCTCTAACATTTCAAAGGGCCAGGCTGCTTTATTATAAAACATATCCATACATTTCATTGCTGGAGAGGCTGCATCGGCCGTGCTCCATCAAATCCGCAGGGAAGATTCGAGTGTGATTCACATTTTTTCATGTCAATGCCGCCATTTCTACTCTATGCAAGTCAGACAGGTCTAAAACAAAAAAAAGTTCTCTTTTTCCTCTTTACAGTGCAATCATATCCTGTTCATCCCCCATTTACACTCGTCACCCCCATCCCCCATCCTGAAGTGTAATATAATGCTTTTGAACAGGGGGTGTCAAACTCATGCCACAAAGGGCCATGTGGCTGTAGACTTCTGCATCAACCAAGCAGCAGAATACCTGACTTGGGACATTTAATCAACTGGTGTGAGTCTTCAGGCAGCTCATTGGTCAGTATCTGTACAGAGCACACATATGGACCAATCAGCTGCCTGAAGACTCACACCAGTTGATTAAATGTCCGAAGTCAGGTGTGCTGCTGCTTGGTTGAAGCAGAAACCCGCAACCACATGGCTCTTTGCTGCACGAGTTTCACACCCCTGCTTTCGAACAAAAGATTTATTTTACTCCAGAGATCTAGCCACAGATTAATAGTGTGTAAGATGTGAAGCTTTCTGGAATAGAACATTGTACAGTCCCACTTGTGCTCTGTGTGACTTCCTTAAAAATCCTTGTAGTCAAACAGTTTAAACCCCCAACCCCCACCCCAACCCGGATACTTCCATTTTAGAAAAAAGTTGCCTTGAATCAAATAAGAAAATGACTAGTTGATCCTGAATGAGATCTTTATCAATTAAAACCAAGACGCATATTTAAATGTGCAAGTATTTCACAAATGAAGCCTAATATATTCCGAGTTTTTGGACCGTAACAGTAGAATTTTCTCAGCGGACAGACGCGCGAGTGCTGTGCAGAACTTGGCGTCTGGCGGAACATAAGAACTGTGAGCACTGCTGAACGTGTTAGTGTTAGAAATGTTACTCTGATCTTTTCAGTAGAAGCGATGCAGAAGAATACACTGATCTTTAATTGATGATCATTTACACCACTGGGTCTGTACCTTTATGATGCCCTTTTAAGACTAAGAAGAAATGTTCAATATTGAGAGTCTATGAAATATAACTATACAAGTGCAATAAAGTTGTGATTTTTTTTTTTTTGTGAAAAAAAAAAATCTTTATCTTAACAATACTTGTTTTGCATGCTTTTTTGAAAATGATGTCTGGCTATTTCTTTTTTTAAACTTTCTACCTTCGTCGTTTTTATCTTGGTGATAAACCATAGCACTTCGAGGCGCATAGTGACGTCGTGCTTGGCCTGTCCGCCTTACAGCAAGAGGGTCCTGGGTTCAAGCTTTGTGCTTCGAGAGGACGTATCTTTTCCCAGTTTGCACGTTTTCCTCGTGGATGTGTGGGGTTTCCTCCCGTAGTCCAAACACATGCACATTTAGGCTAATTTTTCATTTCGGATTGTCCCTTGCTGTGAGTGTAAATGGTTGTGTTGCCACTGTGATGGACCGGCATGCTGTTCAGGGTGTACCCCACTTTCGCCAAATAGGCTCCAGCCTCCCTGCGACTCTCAGTTCAGCGAAAGAATGGAATAAAATTTCTTCGACAACAGAATGCTTTCAAGTAGCTCAATCCAGGAACTTTATTACTAACTGTATTGTTCTGTACTCCACTGAAAAGCAAGTGTCGGGTAGTGTCCTGATGCTACTGGACCATCATTATTTCCTTATTCTGGTTCACTGCTAGGCATATGCTAAGCATTCCTATACATCTACAACATCTAGAACTCAACAGAACATTTGCTTATATTAGAATAATGGGTTCATGTGAAATGATGTAATTGGTATTTAAAACTTATAATGTTCTGAATGACACTCCGCCCCAACGTGTCTATCCCCTCATCTCAAAACCTGATATGCTGGCTAACCTGCCTAACACAGTCGAAGGTGTTGTCCAGTGAATCAGATGGAGAGGTTTCTGTTGTCCTTTGTATACCAGAGGTTACAGATCATTCAAAATTGTCCAGCTGTGTCTTTTGATGGTCAGCTCTTCACAGATTTAAATTCTTCAGGGTTTCTTTTATCTGCAGGCAGAAGGTGCAGAGCATCATCTCTTTAATGTGTTACTACTGAGAGAAACAGATCCCAGTATGAAAACCTGGCTAACTTTATATATATATATATATATATATATATATATATATATAACATTCCATACCCTGTTTTTAAAATCATATCAACTCTATATTTCTTAAATTATGTCAAAACTAAGAACAAAACATAAAAGATTTCTTGTAATAAAGCCTTTAAAATTGCATGTGATTGGTCAGACTCAAGGCAGTGGTGGCCTGGTGGTAAAGATGCTGGATCACTGATTCCAAGGTTGGGGTTTAAGCCCCATCTTATTTATAACCCTAACTGGGTTATCAAAGGCTGGCCATGTCTCTCACTGTCTACGGTGAGAGGTTCGTGTAAAAGAACCATTGTTGACTTTCGACAAGAGTAGGCTGCATAGCTGTTAGCGTGTTTCTAATCGGGAGTCGGAGTCCCCTGAGGCAGTTCGTTCACAGCCACGTTCTGGCAACTCCTGCAGTGGCACTGGAACCCAGTCGTAGTCGTAACGGCTTCTGCCCTTCCACTGGACCCTTCTGGTGGCGTCGAGGGGGGGTTCTGCTCGGGTAACAGCCCGTGCTCCATACTTCCTACCCAGGCTTTGCGCACTGGAGAGTATCATTAGCCGGGATACCGGCCAGAGCGCAGGTCCGTCGTCCTTCGGGGCTGACAGAGGCCAAAGATGAAGATGCTGACTTGCGTCAAGAGTATCTACATAGCCGTCAGCATGTTTCTGCCCTGCAAGCTGTCCAGGGTGTAGTCTGCCTTCACCCAAAGTTGGTTGAGATGGGTGCCAGCCTCCCCACGACCCTGATTAGGATTAGGCGGTTCAGGAAATGAATGAATGATTGGTCAGACTTGATAACATGGATACAATGGACAGATCCACGGCTGTCTGACTTCCCTTGTGTCACGTCTGCATTTAGTGCTGTATGTCTTTTATCTTTCTGCCCAAAAGGTTGATCTACAGTCAGTAGCAGCACATCCAAGGGCAGATTAACAGATAGAAATGTATGTGAAGAGCATAAACTGGAAATTAGTAAAAAAAAAGAGCATACAAAAATGAAAATAGTTCCACATGTACAGTCGGCTGGAAAAAGAAAGTCCACCCTTTTACAATTTTATGGTTTTACCCATTAATAAAAAAGGTCCTCCCCCTGTCTTGAAATTAAGAGGCAGAGGTCATGTCTGAAAAATTACGTACATCCCTAGCAGCCATGGGTCAATGATCAAATGAACTTGATTGACTGGTTATTAGTAAGTGTGGTGACCGAAGTCAAAGCAGAAGTTTGCTGAAAACTTCACTATGGTAACAATGCCAAGGAGGAGAGACCACCATTAGGGTAATTCCGTGACGAATCACCAGAAGGCTCCCGACTGTCCATCTACGATTTGTTTTCATGATTTTTCATTGTTACGTTCTTATATCAAACAACCCCTGTACTGTGCAAAATTTAAGACCAATATTTCCACTCGATTTAGAGATACTGAGCCAACAAAAAAGGGGGCGTGGTGCCATATTTAGTATAAAAACAAGTGTTACAGTGAAACATCCAAAGTTTGAAGGCTAATAGCTTTTGAACTCTTCACATTACATGGTTTAAATTCTCAAACATTCTTTGTTTCTGTACACAGGAGTTTTGCATTTGACATATTTGCAGGTTCATAACATGCCAAATATGGCTTCCTGTAATGCGTATTTTTCGTCGGTAGCACTTTAGGCTCAAAATCTCCAGATTTAATGACACCAGATGGTTGAATTTTTTTATATGCGAGGTATGTTATGCATGTGACAAAAATGATTTTTTTTTTCATATATAGGGCCCTTAAAATGAAAGAAATCGGATTGCACCGTTCTGTAATTTACTGCTTGTTGCAATAAATCTGACAAAGTAAACCAAAGAACAAATTATATCAGTGAAAAGAGCAAGGCCCAAGTAATACCGTAGATGGACAAAATATGGCAGTGGTGCTCTGAAGGAAACCATTTTATTCAAGCTGTTGAATGAAGGTTTTATGGGATTCGAAACTAGTTCACCAAAGTTAGTAAACCACATAGTTATGAAATCACATTTGTTGACCATTGTAATGACAATGCTGGGTCAAAACCACAACAAATTTACAAATCTGGTTACTGGTGTGTTGACATGCTTCTGGCATTGCTGGCCTAGCATGTATCCGCACTCTGCTTTCATTGACAGTACTGCAAACTGCTTGCGTGTTTTCTCAAGGCTTTCTCCCGGGTGGCTTCTTCTGGAATTGATATGTTCCGCACTCTCATCTTCTGTCTGACATAGTGTACATAATGGGATTTCTTCTAGTTGGAATCTGAGTAGATACTTTTGGCAAGGAAAGTAGTGCAATTTGAGCCTACCTAGCTGAACTTGTTTTCTGCTGTTGAGTTTTTACCGACAGGTGTTTGGTTTTGGATGTAGTTGATAGAAATCTCTGCCCTTTTCAGACTCCTTCCATTTGTCAATGCACTGTTTGTTTATGACCTGTCTTGGGTTATTCTGAAGCGTTAAACACTGGACCGCTTTCTGCAGCTATTTTGGCAAGCCAGTCAGCCTCTTATTGGTTGATAGATACAGTGGTTTGCCTTATTGCCGAATGGATGTTATGACAAAGGTGGAAGTATTCTGTTGGTTTGTACGATTGAAGAGACTGAAGGGACGACTTAAGAGTCTGTTAATATGACAAACCTTTCATTGTCTTGAGCTGGTAAGTCTTGGATTTCATGTACAGCTCTGTGGATAGCAACAAGTTCTGCCTCTAGTATTGAAGAAGGCGGGAGAGGTACAGTATTATGACTCTTTTTTTTTTTGCTTTTTGTCAGTTTGCTGTCTTGAAAGTATACGTCTACACCTGCTAGATCTTCCTCCAGTAACAAGGACACATCTGTGAAGATTTTACAATGGTTGGCATATCTTGTGTTGATCATCTCCAGCGTTGTTTGTACTAAGCCAGCTGGATTGTCAGATTTTGTGCTCTTGTCTGGTAGGTCCGTTTTGATGTTGAGCGGAAGCCATTTCCATGGAGGCACTGTATTCAGGGCTGTGGTATATAGTAGGCCCTTGACCGTTCGTGGTTCAGCACTCGCGCCCTCGCATACTCGTGGATTGGCGACAAACCTGGAAGTAACTGCCATGTGATTCAAATTTAGCCAATGGCTAAGAGCTTTTGTTTCTCCCTCCTGCTGATTGGTTGCAGATGATGTGTACACCTTTTTTTCTCCTTCACACACAAGTTATCAACATGATTGCCTGAAGTGCAAAGTAAATTTTTTTAGTGTGTTTTTAATTATTTAAGCGCTACGATGCCACTCAAACGCACTGCATTTTCTCTAGCTTCTGGTAAGGAGCCTAAGCACTTTATTCATTAATAAATATTATCACAGTACAAAAGAAAAAACTTTTTACTTAATCCTTACTACATTTTACTGCATTATTACTGTATTAATGACTAAGACTGTCTACAGAATGTGTTTAAGAAGCATATTTTAGCGCATGTACTGTAATATCATACATAGGCAAAGGCAGAGCAGAAGACAAAGTGATGGAAGCTGAAAAAGGAAGAGTGTCGTGTTGTCTTCAAAGAGGAGTTGAAAGAGGCTTTGGGTGGCCAGGAAGTGCTTCCAAATGACTGGACAACCACAGCAAATCTGATCAGGGACACAGGTAGGAGAGTACTTGGTGTGTCCTCTGGAAGGAAAGTAGATAAGGAGACTTATTGGTGGAATGAGGAAGTGCAGGAGTGTGTACAAAGGAAGAGGTTAGCGAAGAAGTGGGACATTGAAAGGACCGAAGAGAGTAAACAGGAGTACAGGGAGACACAGCGTAAGGCGAAAGACAAACAGAGGGCGTATGATGACTTGTATGATAGGTTGGACAGTAAGGAGGGGGAAAATTATCTATACAGGTTGGCACAGCAAAGAGATAGAGATGGGAAGGATGTGCAGCAAGTTAGATTGATAAAGGACAGAGAGGGAAATGTATTGACAGATGACAGAAGTGTGCTGGAAAGATGGAAAGAGTACTTTGAAGAGCTGATGAATGAGGAGTGCATTGAAGAGGATGAAGAATGGAAAGGCAGTTGGTCCTGATGACATACCGGTGGAGGTATGGAAGTGTCTAGGAGAGGTAGCAGTAGCTTTTCTGACAAGAACATTCAACAAGGTCCTAGAGAGTGAGCAGATGCCAGAGGAGTGGAGGAGAAGTGTGCTGGTGCCCATTTTTAAGAACAAGGGAGACGTGCAGAGTTGCGGCAACTACAGAGGGATAAAGTTGATGAGCCATTCGATGAAGTTATGGGAAAGAATAGTGGAAGCTAGACTAAGGGCAGAGGTCAGCATTTGTGAACAACAGTTTGGTTTCATGCCAAGAAAGAGCACCACAGATGCAATGTTTGCTTTGAGGATGTTAATAGAGAAGTACAGAGAAGGTCAGAGGGAACTGGATTGTGCCTTTGTGGATCTGGAAAAAGCATATGACAGGGTGCCAAGAGAAGAACTGTGGTATTGCATGAGGAAGTCTGTAGTGGCAGAGAAGTATGTTAGAGTGCTGCAGGACATGTATGAGAGATGTAAGACAGTGGTGAGGTGTGCTGTCGGTGTGACAGAAGAGTTCAAGGTGGAGGTGGAACTGCATCAAGGGTCAGCTCTGAGACCCTTCTTGTTTGCTATGGTGATGGACAGACTGACAGATGAGGTGAGACAAGAATCTCCATGGACTATGATGTTTGCAGATGACATTGTGATCTGTAGTGAGAGCAGAGAACAAGTGCAGGAAAATCTAGAGAGGTGGAGATATGCCCTGGAAAGGAGGGGAATGAAGGTTAGCCTCAGAAAATCAGAATACATGTGTGTGAATGAAAAGGACCCAGGAGGAACGGTGATGTTACAGGGAACAGAGATAACGAAGGTAGAGGATTTTAAGTACTTAGGCTCAACAATCCAGAGCAATGGTGAGTGTTGAAAAGAGGTCAAGAAGCGTGTGCAGGCAAGCTGGAATGGTTGGAGAAAAGTGTCCGGTGTGATGTGCGATAGGAGAGTGTCAGCAAGAATGAAAGGAAAAGTGTACAAGGTGGTGATGAGGCCAGCGATGTTGTATGGTTTAGAAACCGTGGCGCTGAGGAAAAGACAGGAGGCAGAGCTGGAGGTAGCGGTTGAGCGGCTGAGGTTATCTCTGGGAGTAAAGAGGAATGGATAGGATCAGAAATGAGTATATCAGAGGGACAGCCCATGTAAGATGTTTTGGAGACAAAGTCAGAGAGGCTAGATTGAGATGGTTTGGACATATACAGAGGAGGGATAGGGAGTATATTGGCAGTAGGATGCTGAGGTTGGAACTACCAGGCAGAAGGCCTAGAGGAAGACCAAAGAAGAGATTTATGGATGTGGTAAAGGAAGACATGAAGGTCATTGGAGTCAAAAAAGAAGATGCAGAGGACAGGGTGAGAGGAAGACGGATGATTTGCTGTGGCGACCCCTGAAGGAAGCAGCCGAAAGGAAAAGAAGAAGAAGAAGAAGAAGAAGTAGTGTAATATCATATATAGGGTTTTAAAACTGCATCAATAACTCGTGGATTTTCATGATCCACGGGAAGGGCCGGAACCGAACCATCGCAAAAAAACGGGGCCAACTGTATGGCAATTCCTTTGGAACTTTAGGAATAGTGATGTTAGCGTTCCTGATCAGGTGCTCGGCTCTTTGAAAAAAGCTGTTTGAAGCAGAAGTTTGTTTTAGAACGTTACAAATCTTATCACTAGGAAAACTTTGATCTGACCGCTGAATGGCTCTCTTTTGCTACTTCATATGAAAAATCACCCTCCAACAGGATAGGTGGCAACGTCACGTGTTCTGTTACGAGAGCCTGCCTACTTGACAATACATACTGACCAAGTGAGATCTCTTTGTGTGGGAAGATGGAATATATATGGCAGGAAACGTGTGCGTGTATATATATATATATATATATATATATATATATATATATAAAAATCATCGATTCCATTTTAAGTCTGGTGCTTATTTATTAATTTTGCCACGCATATGCAAAGTTCATGGTTAGGTCCATTAATAATTATATTATGAAATTAATAATTCCATGGGTAGTGGAACATGAAAATGAGTTCTTGCCACAAAATTGTATGGAAAGGTGTAAACTTGGAAGTATATTATTTCAAAAACTGTTCGCCATATGTATATATTTTTGATATGATTTTATCTCCCAGGCATGCACTAAAGATTTTGACGCATGTATGTATGTATATATATACAGTATATATATATATATATATATATATATATATATATATACACATACATATATACACATACATACACACATACACAGCGGCACCTTGATTTACAATTGTCCCTCATAATAAATTTTCCATGATACGAGCTTCGATCCCACCAAAAATCTGCCACATCCAATGAGCAAAATTTTGATTTACGAGCACAGCTGGGGAAATGGCTTTTCCGGGCCGATTAGTCTCATATTCTTCTGCGTGTATTCCTCCGGACTCTGAGAACACCTTGTGCGGTGCTTCTCATTTTTCTGCCTCTAGACAGAAATAAAAATTTAACACACCCCCCCCACCCCCCCAGCGCGCATGACTATATATAGTGTTTATTGCACTTCATCTCGCTTAATCCCAATTAGGGTCATGGGGAGGCTGGTGCCTATCTTCGTCGACTCTGGATGAGAGCAGAGTACACCCTGGACAGCTCGCCAGGCTATCGTTGGGCAGAAATACTGATGGCTATGCAGCCTACTTTTGACGAAAGCCAGCAATGGTTCATTTACACAAACCTCTCACCATAGACAGAGACATGGTCACCACTGCCCCACACACACATACACACACACACATACACACAGATATATAAATAAAATCAATTAGTCATTGATCTTTTCACTGATATAATTTGTTTCTTGTTTAGGGGCCCATATATGAAAAGAATAATTTTTGTCACGTGAACAACATTTTCCTGAAACTATGATAACACCTGGTGTCACTATATCTGGAGATGGAGAGTTAAGTGAGCTAATGAGGACAAACACGCATTCCAGGAATCCCATATTCAGCCACGAATTTGCAAATATGTCACACAAAACTCTCCTGGGTACAGAAACTTGTATCAAATAATGAAGTGTGAGAATTTTCACCATTTGCTGTGAACAGTTCGAAAGTTATTAGACATCAAACTTTGGATGCTTCATTGTAACACTCATTTTTACACTTAATCTGAGGGCTACAACCCCCTTTTTTTTTTTACGTTCAATTGGCCTAGCCTAGACTTATGCACAGTATTACTATGATGTTACAATGACATCAAATTATGACATCAAAATAAAAATTATGAAGAAAATCTGAGATGGCCAGAAGCTTTCTCTAAATCTGGTGATTTGGCACGGAATTGCCCATACTTGACTTTAGAGAAGCAATTGTTGCCGTAGTCTTTCCCAAACAACTTAAAGTCCATCAGTCTACAGAGAGGATCACATTTAAAAGTGGATAACAATTGTCGATCTTAACAGGAAGTGACGTCCCACTAAATTCACCCCATGGACAAATTGTGCAATGCAAAAAACAAGTGACATCTAAGACTACAGTCCTCTCTCTAAAAGGACTATGGCAACAGAGCTCAGGTTTAAAAAGTTCCATCTGAACATTCTCTTTTGAACCAATGCCCTTTGGACAGATAATACTACAGTAGAGATGTTTAGCCATTGTACACAGCACCATGTTTGGTCAACACCAACTACAAGACATCAGTACAAGCACTTTATACCAAGCATCAAACCCTGTGCTGAAGGGGTGATGATTTGGGCTTGTTTTTACAGCCACAGGACATGGACATCTTGCAGTTATTGAGTTGACCAGTAGAATCCCCTGTATTAAGTATTCTAAAGTAAAATGTGAGGCGATTTGACTGGCAGCTAAAGCTTGGCTGCATTTGGTTTATGCAGCAGGACACAGTTGCAAGTCAGCAAATCTGCAACAGAATGGATGAAAAAGAAATGATTCAAGATGTTGTACTTGCCAAGTCAAAAGTCTTCAACCACACTCAAGACGGAGGTGATCTGGGGTTGCTTGAATTTGGCAGGTCCAGTCTCAGAAATGTCATATAGCAATAAACTGAAATCAGACGAAATTAGGAAATGAGGGGAATGATCGGGCTATCACCTCAATGAAGATTTTTTTTCTTCCAGGCATAAAATTTGGGCTTAGTTCTGGAAAGAGTAGTTCAAGGACCGTAGATTCCTGTTGTTAACCCCACTGACAATTTTCAAGATGTGCTGGAGAAAACTTTTATAGAGTGGTTTGACTCTCCTCGTACCTTTAACTCTCAAAATAAAAACGAGTGTCGTGATGTTTAACCGCTTCAGCACCTAGACATATACAGCAGCTTTAGAAATACAGGCGTACAATTGTACATCCAGCTGCTGAAGGGGATGCGGTTGTTGAAAGAAATGCTACAGCTGACCGTCGGTGAAGGCAGGAAGAGAACCAACAGAGTTGGAAAGTTCAAGAGCTGTGCTTTTAAAATATACTGGTCTGTAAAGGAGAGTACAAAGAGTGAGCTGGTCCCTTTAATGTCCGGAAACTTAAGGCCTAAAGCATAGCCACCACAGTACAGTACTCAGTGTGACATCATGCTGAATGGGAGGAGTCGTACAGATGAATAACAAATCACATAAGTATAAAACCATATTAGAGGAGGTGCAGGGTAGTTTCAGAGTATCGCAGAGAGCGAGAGAGAGAGAGAGAGAGAGAGGGAGATCAGCACTGCGCCAGCAGCACCTCCCACTCTTTCACTTTCTCAGCCTCCCATTCTCCTATTCCCAGTCTCCCACAGCCAGCATGGAGGCGGAAAGCCACGGTAAGAGCGCATCCTTTACTGCACATCCTCGCTTGTTCGTGATGCTGAGTCGTGACTGAGGGAATTATTTCGTGTACCATTGTGTAGAAATTTTTTTTTTGTTTTTTTTTTTTCTTTTTTTTTTGCACCCATTGTTGGTCCTATGGGGTTCATTTCTTTGCTTTTTTTTAATGAGTACGAAGTGCTTAAGATGCCTGCTAAGTTTTAAGGGATAAATAATAGTAGGTGTGAATTATAACTGATTCTACATCAAGACTTTTCCTTAATGTTCTGCTCAACCCTGGTCCTTTTTAATGATCATATTCTATAACCATCATTATCTTTGTGTCTTTATTTTTATTTATTCAATATTTGCTATATTTCTGTCCCCAACCCCAACCTTGGTTTTGGAGTACTTCCTGTCCTGCCTAATTCTGACAGTTCCCAATTTCTGATACAGTAGTTCTCATATTCTGTTTATATCTCATTCACTTCATCCGCTAATTAACAGCACTTCCTGGCATGATGTGCAAGACAGGGTGTACTCCAGAACTAGCTTTTAAAACCCGAGACCTTGAACTTTCACAACTTATTCTTCAAAATCTATCTTTTGTTTTGACTGATGGTATAATTATCCGGTACCCTAGTGAAGCAGTATCCGGATATATATTCACTCATAATGACCTCAAAGCACTTATGCAAGTCTCTCTGGAGAAGGGCGTGTCCCAAATACCATAAATGTAAACTTCGAATAAGTCGTTTTCAGTCACTGAGACAGTCTGGCACTCCTGGACTCTTCATCCGTAATATTTTCTGTATAATCCAGAGGTGGTGTTCGGTGTGACTATTCTGTCAAAAGTGCTCATTTTGCCATACTGGTTATGCTGTGTTGCTGTGCTCCATCAAAGAGGAAAGGAGCTTAAATATTAATTGGTTAGCTTGCTGAGTGCATGATGCATCTCGGAATAGGGCAGCTCAGAATAGAGACTGTGGTTGCAGTGGTCCATGTGAAGAGATCATCTGTCAGGGAGCTTCATGATTTCTAATTGCATGTTAATGGCTCTGAAATTCGATGAATGAGTTTGTGGTAATTTAATATGATGACAACAATTACTTGGAACACACTTTGCGTGCAGTTTGATCAGATGAGCAACAGTGGAAAAGAGAACGATCACTTGATGCATTACACATTCAGCGGAAATATTTCAAACAGTTGCAGAGGGCAGAGATTTGAGTGGCAAAGAAATGCTTATGGGTGAGAAATAATTGTAATTTTCATACATATATTTTTAATTTCAGATACCAGTGAAGCACAACAGTATGATTCCTAAGCTAAAGGTTCAACAGAAAGTTGCCCTGCCCCTTTCCTGATACACTGACTTTGAGTGCACATGTTAGACGGGATGTTTGGCTTCCTCCTCTCATTTATGATCTTGCCACACCACGTACTGTACTCTCATTGGTTGCCTTTTGACAACTGAAAGCTTCGGTGCACTGGGAGGCAGGCCAGGAATGGCGAAGATACTGTTACACATGAGGGGGCAGCACATTGTGACGTACTTATGTGCGCCAAAAAACATAAAAATAAGCATGCAAGTGCTCAATATGCACTAAAAACAATATTTGATAATAATAATAATTTTGATAATAGAGCTATAAAACAAAATTACAACATATCGGAGTTGAAAAAAAATGGGAAAAGTATAATGTCGAGCCTCAATTCACCATCGCGTGCTCTCTACACGGTGTTGACGTGATTGTGTCATACGGTATTTTTTAAAATTGCTGCAGATTTGTTAGCTTTAGATTCACGCTTGTTTATTATTGTTAACAGCCCCAGTGTGTACCACACATTCTCCACAATCACTGTACATAATGTACGTTTCTGGTTTTTAGACCCTCTACCTCAAACTTCAATGTGTGTAGCCTTTTTGTCAGCTTAGCTTAATCTTTTCTGAATTCTTCCCTCAGCAAAGTATTTTCAATCGCAGAACTGACACATACTGAAGTTTTTTATTATTATTATTCTGTACCATTCTGTTTAAAATCAAATGGGTCTGTCTGTCTTCCTTTCGGCTTTTCCCCTTTTACTCGGGAGTCGCCACAGAGAATCATCTGATTCGCACGTTTGATTTGGCAGAGGTTTTTACGTCAGATGCCCTTCCTGTCACAACCCTTTTTAGCAAGGGACAGAAACACGCTGACGACTTTGCAGCTACTCGTTACGAAAGTCAGCAATGGTCCTTTTACATGCCTCACACCATAGACAGTGACAGACATGGCCCGCCTTTGATAACCCAGTTAGCTGCACTGGGGGGACAGTGACAACCTTGTGGAGAGTGGGACTCGAACCCCCAACCTTTGGATCAGCGATCCTGCACCCTATACCACTAGACCACCTCTGCCCCTTAAAATCAAATGGGTGTAGTGTACAAAATCCATGGAAATAAGTGGTTTCTGATATACTCAATCCAGCCTACTTGGGTAAAATCCCTGGGATCCCATTTTTTCTCCCTAAGGTTTGATTTCAACATGGTGGCGCACAGCAACAGGGTCCTGGGTTCGGCTCTCAAGCTTTGGCATTTCTTTTTGGAGTTGAATGTTCTCCCAATTCTTGCATTGGTTTCTTCTAGGTTACTCAGATCTCCTCCTACAGTCCAAAGATATGCGGATTGGATCTATCATCTGTTTGAAATTTACTCTCGACTGGTGTTCACCCAGTGATAGCTGAGATAGGCTCGAGTCTCTCCATAACCATAGTAGGTTTAAGAAGTTCAACTAATGAGTGAGTTTTTATTCATGACAATGGTCAATATATATATATATATATATAAAAACAAAAATAAAAGGACAGGACAAAGACTTTCTATTGAAACTCCATTTATCACTACGGATCTGTTTCGAGGGGTGGTGAAACCATCCTCTCTCTTCAGGTGATTATAGTTCTTCTATAATCACCTGAAGAGAGAGGATGGTTTCACCACCCCTCGAAACAGATCCGTAGTGATAAATGGAGTTTCAATAGAAAGTCTTTGTCCTGTCCTTTTATTTTTGTTATTTGCTCTACCAAAAAGTATTGAGCACTCTCCTACGGAAGGATCTACTCAGAAAATCATATATATATATATATATATATATATACAGTGATTCCTTGCTACTTCATGCTTCAGTTTCTGCGGCTTCAGTGCATCGTGGGTTTTTCAAAAATATTCATCGAAAAATAAGGAAATTAAGGAAAAATGGGGGAAAGTTAAGGAAAATGCCACAAAACAATTATGTACAACCCCCCCCCCCCCGAAACAAACAAAAACAAAAAACAACCCAAAACCCCCCAACAAAACTATTTACATTTCTATGTGAGGTACGCATCTGTGTGTGTGCGCGCACATATCTATATGTGTGTGTATTTATATTTTATTTACATCTTATGCATTATTTTTGAATTTTTAATTGTTATTATAAGCATTAATAGCGTTGAATGTGTATTTGTTGATATTATGTACACACACACACACACACACACACACACACACACATATATGTGTATATATATATATATATATATATATATATATATACATATACATCAGTCAGGGGGGGTTCAATCCTAATTCGTGGAAATCGGTGGTCGCTGTGGGGTCTCGGTCCCAATTAACCATGGAAATGGAGGGATCCCTGTATGCTGAATATATATATATATATATATATATATATATATATATGGGGTGTGTGTATACATTTACATTGGATTTAAGCATCGGTGAGACCGAAAGGACGCTGGTTTGATTCTTGAACTAGCAGGAACAATGTATAGTGGTGGGGGAGTGAACTGCAGCTTCCCCTCCTTCACGGCTGAATTGCCATTGAGCAAGGCACCTTAACCCCCAAATGCTCTCCAGACGCTTCCAATGTGTGTTGCAGCTCACTGCTCCAAGTGTGTGTGTATGTGTATGTGTGTGTGTGTGTGTGTGTGTGTGTGTGTGTGTGTGTGTGTGTAAAATCAGTATTCAGTGAGTCAGACTGTAGAATTCCGTCATCACCATTAATTCCCCGCTTTTAAATCAGATCCCTATGACTACTTTGATGCATTTATGCTTATTTACTAAGTTAGCAACCTTGCAGTAAGAACATTGTTTATTTGTTTTTGCAGATCTATGACTTCCTGTGTCTGTTTATCCCCTAAATGTTTTTCAGCCGCCTCCCTGCCCGTGTCTCATTGATATGCTCTCCATTACATGATACCATAATCTTATAATTGACATTAAGCCCTGAAATTCAACCTCTAATCAGTTTTACTTGCTATCCAGCATGTTCTGGCTTCCTCGCTTCCGTGGCCTTACCTTTATCATTCTGCTTTAAAGGAACAACTCACCCAATACTTGATGGACCTTGTTTTTTAATCCATCATAATTTTTAATGCAATTTGTTCTTATTTGTATTTAAACAAATTTGTCCTTTCCTCAGTGATTGTATGACTCAATTGAGACTCGGTCCAGAGACAGGAATGCAGGCATATCAGAAAAGCTTTGTTTTTGTGTATCACCGAAAGATCTTAATGCAGATCAATAAAAAAAAAAAAAAAAAGAAAGAAAAGAAAAACAAGGATAAATGAAAAAAAAAAAACATTTACACCTAGAAAGACTTTAGAAGAGCCACTTAGTTAATGTGCATATTAAGGATACGGCTGAATAAAGTCGAGGGAGGGATTTTTATTCCAAATACAGTCATAAGTGTAGATTTTAATTTTTCCAAGAAAACATCAGCAACACATCTTCACTTTTTAAAATATTACCCTCCAAACTGAATTTTTTTTTTTTTATTATTGTACATATCGGTTGAGTGATGTGTGATATGATGTGCCGTTGCATAGTTTTGGAATACAGTGCTGTGAAGGCTACTTCAAGCTGAGTTCTTATATTATTTACTAAATACTAGTATATATTATAGTATAGTACTGTATAGTATAATATAGTAATGTCATCAGAGTGTGTGTGTGTGTGTGCGAGGTCACTGTTTACATGTGTGTTTACAGAGGAAATATTTTCCTTTATGGGAGTAATATAGTATATCAAAAAAAATCCACACTGTAAATCCAATGAAAAGCAGAACATTCAATTTCTTTTAATAAATGCACAATAGAAATATCTATATTATTATACAGGGATCCCTCACTTTCCGCGGTTAATGGGGACTGAGACCCCCTCCCCCGCGACCGCGAATTTCCGCAAAGTAGAATTCACCCCCTGACTGATGTATACATACATGTATATCTTCTTCCTTTCAGCTTGTTCCCGTTCTCAAGAGTCGCCACAGCGAATCATCTGATTTGGCGTAGGTTTTTACGTCACTTCCTGTCACAACCCTTTTTAGCAAGGGACAGAAACACGCTGACGGCTTTGCGGCCTACTCTTTACGAAAGTCAGCAATGGTTCTTTTACCTGTCTCACACCATAGACAGTGAGAGACATGGCCCGCCTTTGATAACCCAGTTAGCCGCACTGGGGGGGACAGTGACAACCTTGTGGGGTCTCGAACCCTAAACCTTTGGATCAGCGATCCTGCGCCCTATCCACTAGACCACCACTGCCCCACATGTATATGTGTATATAATATCCATAAATACATATTCAACACTATAAATGCTTATAATAACAATTAAACATTCAACAATAATGCATAAGATGTAAATAAAATATAAATACACATACTCAGATGCGCACCTCACATAAAAATGTAAGTAGTTTTTTTTCTTTTTTTTTTTGGGGGGTTGTTTTTTTTTTTTTTTTTTTTTGTTGTTTTTGTTTGGGTTTTTTATTTATTTATTTATTTTGCATAATTGGCCTTGTTTTGTGGCATTTTCCTTCACTTTTCCCCCTATTTTTCCTTAATGTCCTTTTATTTTTTTATTTTTCGATGAATAGGTAAAAGGGAAAAAGCCAAAAAGGAAGACAGACAGTTTTGAAAACCCGCGATGCACTCAAGCCGCAGGAACTGAAGCACGAAGTAGCGAGGGATCACTGTATACCAATACGTACAGTATTATGTATTTGTCACTGTAAAGTGTAAAATAACAAATACTACTGTAGTACAACTTTTATGAGAATAATAATTTTTTTTTTTTTATCTTCGATAAATAGTTTTCTCAATTGGACGGTGAACAATTTGTGCATAAAAACTCCACAAATTGTAATATGGCCCACAATCACCAAGTTTTCACCGCTGTCCCCCAGTGCAGGGGACTGAGGCATGTCTCTCAGTGTCTATGAGGAGAGGCAGGTAAATGGATCATTGCTGTTGTTTGAAAAAACAAATGCCATGGGGTTGCTTGCCCTTGCGATGGCCTGGCAAGCCATCCAGGGTGTACTCTTCCCTCACCCAGAGTTGATTGAGATGGGCTCCAGTCTCCCCTGTGTCCCTAATAAGGATTAAACGGTTTAGAGAAGCAAAATAAATAAACATGGAGAATAATTTTAGTTTGTGCACGGTAAAGCACACTCTGGAATGGAGCATGACATCAATGGTACCGCTGGTTAGCAACCGACACAGGTACATACTTCAGGAGTCCAAACGCCTTCTTTTTAATAATAATGAGAATAATAATAATAATAATAATAGGCGGCACAGTGGTGGTTAACACGACCACCTCACAGCAAGGTCTGGGTTCGATTCCCTGCTTGTGCGTTTCCGTGTGCAATTTGCATGTCCTCCCCGTGCATGTGTGGGTTTCCTCTGAGTACTCCGGTTTCCTCCCACAGACTCCCAAAAACCATGCACAATGGGTTAATGGCTGTTCCAAACCTCTCCTTAGTGTGAATGTGAATGTTTGTGTGAGTGTTGGACTTGTGATGGCCGGGTGAGCTGTGCTGGGTGTACCCTACCCTCGCCCAGTGTTAGTTGAAATGGGTGCCAGCCTCCCAACAGCCCTATTAGGATTAAACAGTTTGCAAAATGAATGAATGAAATATTATTATTATTATGATTATTATTGTTATTATTTATAATAATAATAATAATCTCTGTCTTTTTTGTTTCTTTCTCTTCAACACACGTCGTGGGGCCGGTGGCATAGTGGTTAGGGTGCTGCGCTCATGATCGGGAGGTTGTGAGTTCGAATCCCACTGAGACCCTCACTGTGCTAAGACCCCTGGGCAAGGTCTCAACCACAAGTGTGCCTCTGTTCAGCCAGCAGTGTAAATGGGTACCAGTAAAATATACTGGGAAGGTAACCTGCGATGGACTAGCGTCCCATCCAGGGGGAGTTGAACTCCTTGTAGCTTCACGCTATGGAAACCGGGGATAAGCACCGGCCTGATGAGCCACTATGGTTGAGGTGTAAAAACCCAACAGACTTAGCCTACCTACCTCTTCAACACACAGTATTTTCTCACCTCAGTTCCTCCTCCCACTCAGAAGCCGTACCCTAGTGCATATATATTCTATAATGGAAGATCTCTATGCTTCTGTGAGAAGCTTCCAAAATGACATCACACAACTGGCTGAAAAACACTAAACATGGCGACTATGGAGGGACAAAATCATTTTTCTTTTGAATGTTTATTGGGTTAAAACAAATGGAGGAAAATATGTGTTTCTCCGTTCTGGGAAGCTGAACGTGATCTTTCCCCATGTGCGCACTTATCCGTTTGTCCTATACATTTAAAAATAAAACAATGGTGAACTTTCCAGCCAGTGTAAGCATATTTTCCACTAGAGCTCCTGGTAATGAATTCATAATGAGACCAGAGTGGGGCTGTGTGCCTCGTTTAGGATTGTATTGTTTGTCCATGGTAGTTTATTATTGATTTTTAAATGTATTTGACAATTGTAATCCTTCTAACAATCCTCATTTTTGCTAAACCTTTCAGAAACCTGATTGTCTTCTTCTGGATCTTTAACAGAATCTAGTTACCTTTTAGTATCCTAATTGTATGATGTTATTTCGTGTGTACCCAGCACTGTGGAGGGCATCATTCTGATGTAGCGCTCACTCAGTAAATCCTCATGCTGTGTAGATGGACCTTTCAGGGGAAGTGTGTGCACCACACCATAAAATGCCTCCAGCAGTGTTACAAGAGCCACCAGTTTCTCCAGAGCTGATGTTCTGCATCTGCACGGCTTTAGTGAGTCGGTGTGTGTAGGTGTATATTTGCATCAGTGGTATTGCCAGGATTTGTTTTCAACGAGGCCTTCTTTATTAGTCAGTGCATCGTGCTAGCAAGCGTTATGTCAGAGACCATTTTCACAACCACACAGGACCAGCTTCATGTTGTGACAGTCCATTAGTCTTACAGCCGTGACCCAACCGAACTGAGTAGGAGGCCCATTTTATTTAATCACGATACTGATCTGATCTGAGTAGGGCTGTCAGACCTTTCTCCCAAAATGCGCTGATATTGGCTCCCGCTTCCCCTGAGACCCTGTGCCAATACACTGAGAATATCTCAAGGTCTTGTTCACAAGTGAGGGAAGGATAGAGCGGGAGATCAAAAGTGGAGCCTGGACCGGTCCATCGTGGTTAAGAGGCAGCTCAGTCATAAGGCAAAGCTCTCAATTTACCAGTTGATTTATGTTCCGTCACAAGCTTTGGGTAGTGACCGAAAGAACAAGATCGCGGATACCAACGGCTGAAATGAACTTTCTCTTAGAGATAGGGTGAGAAGCTCAGCCAACCGGGGAGAGCTTGGAATAGAACTGTTGCCCCTCTGTGTTGAGAGGAGCCAATTGAGGTGGCTCGGGCTTCTGGTTAGAATGCCTCCTGAACGCTTCCCTGGTGTGGTGCTTCGGGCATGTCCAACCGGGAAGAGACCCCGGGGTCGACCTAGAACACACTGGAGGGACGATGTCTCTCACCTGGTCTGGGAACGCCTTGGTGTCCCCCCGGAAGAGCTAAGGAAGTGGCTGGGGAGAGGGACATCAGGACCCCATTGCTTAGGCTGCTGACCCCGTGGCCCGACCCCAGATTAAGCGGAGGATGATGATGATGATGATTATACACTTGTGATATAAAACACATTTTGTGGCACAGTCCATCCTCAAATTTCTGTTTTTCATCCATTTATTATCTACAGTATATCCATCAGGGTATCATGCTTATCCATCAGGGTCTCTGGGGAAGCTGAAGCCAATATCGGCTCTGTCTGGATGGGGGGTGGGGTACACCCTGAACAGCAGGATATAATCATTCACATGCACATTCACAGCTATGGGCAATTTAGAGGAGACAGTTGTCCTAATGTGCATGAAAGTCCTTTGGCTGAGCTTCAAACCTTGATCCTTTCTTTCTGTTGTGAGCTGACAGTTCTAAAAACTGAGCCACTGTTCACACGAACTGTTTTGAAAAAATATTTCCGTTTTGAAAAATAATGGGCTTTGATGATGTGCTGTTCATAAATAAATTGACTCTTTTGATTTGGTTCTTGTAGATCAGGGGTCGGCAACCCAAGGCTTGCGAGCCGTATGCGGCTATTTAGCGCCACCCTAGTGGCTCCCTGGAGCTTTTTCAAAAATGTATGAAAATAGAAAAAGATGTTTGTATGTTTTTTAAATATGGTTTCTGTAGGAGGAGAAGCCTGACAAACATTCTCAATGTTTTCCAAGGTTTTAAAAATTTATATTAAAAAATATTAGTCCTCCATGTCAACATTTCTATCAACGAAGATTTGCGTCATAGCCTGCGATACACGTTTCAGTGCGACTTGTTGCCAGGCAGGTTGCTGTTGTAAACAAACCGGGGGTGTGTCATGGGCCATGGATCTCAACAGACAAAAGAGAAAGATAGCTGATGAGAACAGGATTCAAGGAAGAATGGACCGAATCATTTGCTTTCATTGCCAATGCGGAAGGATTGCCTGTATGTTTGTTTTGTAATGAGAAGCTGTCAACACAAAGAGTAATTTGGAAAGATATTTCCAGGGAAGACATGCTAAATTTGCAGCCGACCACCCAGTTAGGCTCGAGAGAAAAAGTGCGATTGCAGTATTACTGGAGAAATTAGAGGAATGCAAAGATCGATTTAGGAAGTGGATTGCATCTCCAAACTCCACTGCTGCTAATTTTGTTGCGACCCGAGAGATAATAAAGTGTGGAGATGATGCACAGATCGTGATCACATGAAGGATTCATTCATTAAAATATCAGAGCACCTATTTTCAGACTTCAAAAACAAAACAGAGATAATACAGAAAATTAAAGACATGCCTCTATCCGCAAAGACAGTGAAGGAAAGGGCCATTAAAATGCAGGCAACATCACCAACCAGCAAATCAACAATTAATTAATGAATTAATTCAGCTCCAACATACAGTAGGCGCCATTTTTCACGGTGGTTCAGTTCCAGCCCGTCCTGCTGATCAAGAATATCCATGAGTTATTGAGGCGGTTTTAAAACCCTATGTATGATATTACATGCGCAAAAATATGCTTCTTAAACACATTCTATAGACAGTCTTACTCATTAATACAGTAATAATGCAGTAAAATGTAGTAATGATGAAGTTAAAACTTTTTCATTTTGTACTGTAATAATATTTATGAATAAATAAAGCGCTTCGGCTCCTTACCAGAAGCTAGAGAAGATGCAGGGCGTTTTAGTGACATCATAGGGCTTAAATAACCATTAAAAACACACTAAAAAAAGTGAATTCACAATTTAAGCAATCACGTTGATAACTTTTGCGCAAAGGAGAAAAAAAAGGGGCATACACATCATCTGCAACCAATCAGCAGGAGGGAGAAACAAAAGCTCTCAGCCATTGGCTAAATTTGAATCACGTGCCAGTAACTTCTGAATTCGCCGCTAATCCGGAAGTATAAAAACAATGTAAAACGTAGAAATGATGAGGTAAACACTTTTTAATTTTGTACTGTGATAATATTTATTAATAAATAAAGCACTTAGGTGCCTTACCAGAAGCTAGAGAAGATACAAAACGTTTCAGTGACATCATAGGGCTCAAATAATCATTAAAAACAACACACTAAAAAAAGTGAATTCACAATTTAAGCATTCAAGTTGATAACTTTTGTGCGAAGGAGAAAAAAAAGTGGCGTACACATCATCTGCAACCAATCAGCAGGAGGGAGAAACACTCTGCACTCAATCACCTGGGATGAGTCATGTGATGTGATTGACATTGAACAGACAGCACTGTTGTGCAGTTATGTAAACTCTGATGGACGACTGATTACTTTACATAATTTCTATAATTTAATCAATGCAACAAAAGCTAATACTGTATATTAATATAGTAATGGAAGTTAAACTTAAAGTACAAAATATCAACAGAGTGGTCACGTGATGTCATTCTCTCCAGGATGCCCTTCATGGAAAATAAACATTTAATCATGAACGCTCATTATATATTTGTAGAATACTTAGTCATTTTGATAGTAGAATAATATACACTTACAGCCTGTGCTGCCTTTGTGTAAAATATTATATGAAGGTTTTATATATATTTTTTGTACCTCCAGACAGATTTGCTTTTAGGGTTTTATTTTGGTCCAATATGGCTCTTTGAACATTTTGGGTCGCCAACTCCTGTTATAGGTGAAGATTGATTTTACTTGCATTATACGCCTTCATTTAGTGTATTGTGTGCAGTTAGAAAGGGCGATACTGAGAAATCAGTATTGAAAGTTTTGGGAAGACTAATTATATAAAACAACTGAATACTTGCGTCCAGTAGATATCGAGTGGGGCCGGTGGTGTAGTGGTTAGGGTGCTGCGCTCATGATCGGGAGGTTGTGAGTTTGAATCCCACTGAGACCCTCACTGTGCTAAGACCCCTAGGCAAGGTCTCAACCAAAAATGTGCCTCTGTTCACCCAGCAGTATAAATGGGTACCAGTAAAATATATTGGGAAGGTAACCTGTGATGGACTAGCGTCCCATCCAGGTGGAGCTGAACACATGGTCGCTTCATGCTATGGAAACCGGGGATAAGCACCGGCCTGATGAGCCATGAGGCTCGGGTGTAAAAACCCAACAGACTTTACCTATGTAGATATTGAGAGGAACTATAAAGCACTGTAGTTATCTCTCTGATGACTGCTCATTCCTTTTTTGATGCTTGAAAACAGGCAAGAACTTTGCAAGAACTTTGCTTCGACACTGTGCTGTTATTTCAACGACTTTGATGACTACCTTGGAAATTGGGGTGGAGTTAAATCAGGTGTGAGATATGTAATATTGTAGATATTAATATATTCGTGCACCTCAATAAATACTTTTTGATCAATTAAAAAAAATATTGCATTATAAATCTTTATTGTTATTACTATTAGGTGCAGTGGTGGTAGGTGGCCCAATGGTAAGGTGCTGGATTACCGATCCCATTGCCCCTGGTTGCCACTGCTGCGCCTCCAGTGCAGCTAACTGGGATATAAATGGCTGGCCATGTCACTCGGTGTCTGGTGCGAAGCTGTAAAAGAACCATTGCTGACTTTCGTCAAGAGTAGCTGCATAGTCATCAACATGTTTCTGCCCTGTGATGGCCTGGTGAGCCTCTGCCCTTGCTCGGACTCGACTGGGATGGGCGCAAGCCTCCCCGTGAATCTAATTAGGATTAAGCGGTTACAGCAAGTGAATGAATGAAATTGAAGTGGTAAATACATGTGGATTCAGTTAAGACGAAGAAACACTTTACTCGTATGTAGTGCAGTCGTGAGTATTCTGGGAAATGGGATGTTCAGTGGGCTTTCACACTTTCTCAGAATTGTACTTTCTTGATTATACAGTGGTACCTCACTTTACGAAATTATTCCGTTCCAGAGCCTTTTTCGTAACCTGCATTTTTCGTAAATTTTAACCGCATTTTACATGTAAAACGTGTGATTCGTTCCAAGGCTCCCAATTACTACCCCATAAACCCTTTAAAAATGATAAAAGCATACCTTTTAAGACCTCCTTCTGCTTCAATATCGTACCGATGGTAGACGGGTTTGGCCATATTACTTTGTGATATCACTCGAGCCCGTTTCTTCTTCTCACTCGCACCAGAAATCACATGCGCGCACGTGTGTGTGTCTGTGTGCACGTGTGTTGACCATGTCTTCTTAGCAGAGTTATAATCTTACAAATGTTTATGGAAGGTTAAAAGCCTGAGTCAAGAAATAAAGCATAAAACAACAGTAAGTCTGTCCTTTACACGAAAAGCATCATGGTAGATTCAGCCCCATAATAGGCACTGGGAGGTAGCTGTGTCATCTCTTCGTGCCAATGGGATCCCTGTCCAAGATGGAGTCAGGTGGACCTGTCCAAGATGGCTCTCGAGTGAAGGCGACATGAACAACAGCTCAATTGTTAGCCAATGGGAGGCCAGCGGGGCAGGATGTTTGAACATCATTGATGGGAGAGCAGCTCGTGCATTGTTTGAATGTTTGAATGGCGCGTTTGAATTTTTAAGATGGCGCTTTCGTAACGTGAACTTGTTTCGTATACAGAGACAAAAATTTTTAGGAAAATGCGTTTTGTAACCTGCATTTTTTTGTTTGGTGAGACTTTCGTAAAGTGAGGTACCACTGAATTTTCAAGAATTTTTTTTTTTGTATTTATTAGTTTTAATAATATTAATTTATTCAATTTTATATTTATTTATTCTGAATAAAATTAATATTTATTATTATTATTATTTTACGGATTACATTTTTAATTTAAGTTTTCATTGTTACAAATGTCTCATTCGGGATAGTGGTGGACTGGACTGTTGGTAAAGGTACTGGATCACTGATCCCAAGGTTGGGGGTTCGGGTCCCACTCTTCACAGGTTGTCACTGTCCCCCCCAGTGCAGCGAACTGGGTTATCAAAGGCCGGCCATGTCTCTCACTTGTCTGTGGTGTGAGGTTCATGTAAAAGAACCATTGCTGACTTTCAAGAAGAGTAGCTGCATAGCTGTCAGCTTGTTTCCGCCCTGTGGTGGACTAGTGAGTTATCCAGCGTATACTCTACCCTCGCCCAGATTCGGCTGGGATGGACGCCAGCCTCTTCGTGACCCTAATTAGGATTAAGCTGCTGCAGAAAATGAATGAAAGTAATAATTGTTACATTTTCACATTAAACATTCTCTAACATGAATTAAACATCACCAATAACTATCGTGGCTTTTTTCTACTTTCACTTTTGATTTGAATACTTTTAACTTGAAAATATTTTGAAACTTTATCAAACTTTTCCATTAGAGGCTGAATAAGTAATAAAATCATCAAATGACCAAAATCATCAGAGATTACAGAGCCGTATTAAATTGAAATACTAGTTTCACTGGTAACAATAATACAGCTGCTATATGTGTGGTTTTGTAAAAATTTTTGTTCGGTGAAAGACTCTTTGTTTGTCTTTTGGCTCCCTACCGTTTTGACACACGGGTCGGCAGATACAAAATAAATCGCCAGACAAACATAGTGTGCTGTAGCCATGGAAGCAAGGAAGAAACTGGAACAAGTACAATATTCGATTCTTAAGAAAAACACTCAGCCTGTTGATAAAAAGCTCTACTGACACTGACACTGCTGTGAGGCTACAGGGCAAAACGGTGCACTACTTCATATTTAAACAGTGCTGTGCAAAAGTTTTTGCCCCCTTCCTGATTTTTTTTTTTTTTTTTTTTTTTTACTTTTATGTGCCTTTGTCACACTTGACTTTTTCAGATCATCAAACAAATTTAAACATTAAATAAAGATAACCCAAGTATTCAAAAAAAATGCAGTTTTCCTGTTGTGATTTTATTTGTTAAGATAAAAATCCTATCCAAACCTACATGAACCTCTGTGAAAAAGTAATTGCCCCCTTGTTAAAAGGTGTGGTAATTGTGATTAATTCTATTATTGGGGAAAACCGAGTTCAGTTTCATGGCCACACCCAGGCCTGATTGCTGCCAGACATTTCCAATCAGGAAATCCCTAATACAAAACCTGTCTGAGAAGGTGAGGTAGGCCATACTGAACACACATCATCATGCCGTGATCCAGTGAGCTTCAAGAGCAAACAAGAAAGAAGATTACAGCAATGTCCCAGTCTGGGAAAGGATACAAAGTCATTGGTAAATCTTTGGGACTCCAGCGGACCACTGTCAGAGCCATTATCCATAAGTGGAGAGGGCATGGCACAGTGGTGACTCTTCCCAGGAGTGGCCGACCTACCAAAATTACCCCAAGAGCACGGCACAGACTAACCGGAGAAGTCACAAAGGATCCAAAAACCACTTCTAAACAACTACTAGCCTCAGCTGTCTCAGTAAATATCCATGTTCAGAACTCGACCATCAGAAAGACACGAGGCAAAAATGGCATCCATGGAAGAGTTCCGAGGCGAAAGCTACTGTTGACAAAAAAAGAACATCAAGGCACGACTCACTTTTGCCAAGAATCATCTTGATTATCCCCAAAGCTTTCGGGAAAACGTCCTCTGGACTCATGAAACAAAAGTTGAACTTCTTGAGAGAAATGCATCCTGTCACATCTGGCGCAAAGATGAGAAACATGGTGGTGGAAGTGTGATGATCTGGGCCTGCTTTGCTGCTTCAGGACCTGGGTGACTTGTCATGATTGATGGAACCATGATGTCTGCTCGCAACCAAGAAATCCTGGTGGAGAATGTTTGTCCATCAGTTCGAGACCGCAAGCTAAAGCACACCTGGGTTCTCCAGCAAGACAAAGATCCGAAGCACCCCAGCATGTCCACTTCTGAATGGCTAAAAAAGAACAAAATGGGGGTTTTGGAGTCCCCACCTGAACCCTATTGAGATGCTGCGGCATGATCTTAAAAAGGCCGTTCTGGTTGATTTTAAACAATTCTGCAGAGAAGAGTGGGCCAAAATCCCATCACAGTGATGTGAAAGACGCGTCGACTCTAATCACAAACGCTTGATTGCAGTTATTGCTGCAAAAGGTGGTTCAACCAGCTAGTAGGTTTAGAGGGCAATTACTTATTCACATGGGCCCTTGTAGGTTCAGATGTTTTTTATCCCTTAATAAATGCAATTGGCACTGAAAACCGCATTTTGTGTTTACAGTACTTGTGTTTTATGGATTGTATAATATTTAGTTTTGCTTGATCTGAAATGGATGACGGTGATAAACGTGAAAAAATGTCAGAAATTTGTCATAGGGGCAAAAACTTTTGCACAGCACTGTCTATGAAAACCAATCTACAGTACAGTATATCACATGACTACGCAAATATAGCATGCGCTCTGCTCTTTTAAATCGAATGACATTAATAAGTTAAATAAATACAAATAAAATATTTAAGTTACAAAACCAAATTTCAAGTTTTTTAACATACAAAACAATAAAACGTTTGTGGAGCCTAACTGGAACGAACTTAGATTAAATAATAATAATAATAATAATAATAATAATAATAATAATAATATTTTAAAAAGTGGTTCTTGTTTGAGATATGAGAATTTTCTTCAATCATTCATTTTCTGAACTGTTTAATCCTAATTAGGGTCGTGGGCACTCATCTCAGCCAAAGGCAGAGTACACCCTGGACAGCTCGCTATGCCATTGCAGGGCAGAAACACCTGACGGCTATGCAGCTACTCTTCATTAAAGTCAGTAATGGTTCTTTTACATGAACTCACACCATAGACAGTGAGAGACATGGCCGGCCTTTGATAACCCAAGTAGCTGCAGTGGGGGGGACAGAGACAACTGTTGACAGTGGGGCTTGAACCCACAACCTTGGGTACGCTGTGTTTTCTCAGAGTAGAAAAATGTGAAGTGTGACACACTGGCTGAGTCAGTGGGAAATAGCCATTGTGTGCTCGGATGGTGTTTTTTTTTTTTTTTTTTTTTTTTTTTTTTCCACCTCGCTGTGCAGCTGCAGCGTTTTCAGTTCCAGCGCATGTGCCACGGCACTATGTTGATGTTATATTTTTGTGTTCACTTCTTGGTGTTTCATAGTTTTACTCTCTTCCTGTGGAAAATTTCTTTCTTTCTTTATATTGAAGTCTATTTCATCCACTTAATTACTTTTAGCCTAGTAATGTCCCACCATGTTTTTCATGATGTAATTGTGGCTATTAGACATTCTGTCCATTCCTGTTGTTCTCATTCTCACTAACCTGTCTTTGTCTTTCGGTCTTTCCAGGAACTCAGTGAGGTTTTCTAGGGTCTGTCATGAGAACTTTGAGTAGAATATCCATGCACAAACCAAAGTTTTTAGAAAAGGGAGGCACTGTAAAACATGCAGAGATGCTGACAATATGTTCACTCGTACCCAGTCAGTACAGTATTGTGTTCCACTAGTTGTTGCCATTAAACCTGCGGAATTTTCCAGACAGTTTTCCTAGTCGCAGACAAATTTCCTAGTTCTTTTTGTTGCTGCATCAGATTCAGAACAAGTGTATGTTTACAACATTTTATCGGGAAGTAGTGGCCTCATGGTGGGGCTGGTGGCGTAGTGGTTAGGGTGCTGGGCTCATGATATAATTTGCGAATCACTCCTAGATGGCACGGTGGTGCAGTGGTCAGTACATCAGTCTCACAGCAAAATGATCCTGGGTTCAGATCATGGGCTCGGCACGGCTATTTCTGTGTTGAGTTTGTATGTCCTCCCTGTGTTTGTATTAGTTTCTTCCTAGCACAGCAGAGGTTTTCTCCCACAGTCCAAAGACATACACATTACTCTGCATGTCTGTTCCAAATTGTCCGTAGGTGTGAGTCCTGTTTGTAAGAATGTGTCGGACTAGCAACGGTTGTTCCCTGTGCACCTTGCCTTTCCACAGTGTTGGCTGAGATAGGTTCTAGCCTCCTCATGGCCTGAGTTAGAATGATCGCTTTGGGAAACGAATCAAATTATGAAATTGATGCTGTATTTATTTCCATTTTACACATCATCCTAACTTTATTTATTTATTTTTAAAATTTGGACTGTGTATACAGTATCACTTCAACCTGCATTAGTATTATAATAGATTTATTAAAAAGAGAAGGCGCTTGAAACAGTTATTCATTTTCTCAACCACTTAATTCTAATCAGGGTCGTAGGAAGGCTGGGTACACCCTGGACAGCTCGCCAGGTCATCACAAGGCCAACACTCACACAACCATTCATACTCACACCTTGGGCTGATTTGGAACAGCCAGTTAACCTACTCTGATTGTCTTTGGACTGTGAGAAGAACCGACACAAGCATTGGGAGAGCATGCAAACCCCACACGGAAATGCCCGAGCTGGGAATTGAACCCATGAACTACTTGCTGTGAGGCAGACGCACTAACCACTACCGTGTCTCCCAGCTCAACAAACCATTATGTTTAACACTCACAGTTTCCTTCATCTCATTTCAGAGCATAGATTAGTATATAAACACACATTAACACAAGATCCTCAGCAGGCAACATAAATTACAAACACTCCCCAACTTACGTTTTAGTTCGGTTCCGGCCGGTCGAACATAAGGTGAAAAAAAACGTAAGTTGTTACTGTACAGTCATTGTTATACTGTCAGTGACGTATAACGTTCATACTGTACTATACAGCCACAAATATCATTACCGTATCTCATAAAACACCCCTAAATCAATTATTATAAACATAACATTGTAAAATAATATCAAATATATCAAATAATATCAACATTCATTTCAAATAAATTAAATTCAAGCAAAATAATTTCAAATAGATAAATTTGAATGAAATTCACTCATCAAATATCAAATACAATATTAAATACAACCTTTAACATTCTCTATGATAAGATCTTTCTGCTTGTAAATGGTTCTGATGGTCGACGGATGGTCACTTTACATGAAGCTGAGCCAAGTCACTTTACATGAAGCTTAAAACAGCCAATCAACGCTCAAAATATGTGAGGCGCTCCACCGAAAGTAGTTCACTTGCTTGTGCTTGAGACAAAGCGCGGGTTATCTGGATTTCTGTTCTTTCAAGTGAGCAAGGGCGCCGTTGAATACTTGTTTAGTGCTCCGCCTGCACTGATGTGAATCACCAGCAGAGCGGTGAGTTCTCATTCTTTTCTGGATTCGGGTTTTCATTCATTTTACAACTCTCTTTGCATAACTGAGTATGCATGGTAGATTGCGCCGATCTGAGCAGATAGTTAATTCAGTCTTGGGAAAAACGGAAATTCCGGCATATGCCAGAAAACTTGCACCCATGCTAGTAGGCTTACGCTTCTGACCAACCATATTTGCTTAGGGTTACAAAAGTCCACAAAACAGTGTAAACACAAAGATCACAGAGACAACTTCTAAACACAAGGGTAACACCAATGATGTGGAAAAAGGAAGGGCACGTTCAGTCTGTCGTTTGTAAACAATGCATGCAGCCTCATTACGTCATTGTGTCATTACGTCAGTGTACTACGTAGGTATGTCTCGTACTCAAGAGAGCACACTAACTCAAAATATGACATTTAAATTTTTTTTTATTTTTGAAAAAAAAAAAAAAAAAAAAAAAGTATAATAGAAAAAACGTAAAGCGGATGAACGTAAGTCAGGGAGTGTCTGTACACATCTCATAGCACAACATTGGGATGTTTAGTCCTTTCATTTAATATTCACTGTTACAAAATAAATGAAAAAAGTTTCCTTGGTCTCCCTGTGCTTGTGTGGGTTTTCTCTATTGCACTAGTTTCCTTTCACAGTCTAAAGCCGTGCGCACGAGGCTAACTAGATACTCTCAATTGCCCCTTGGTATGACTCATAATAGTTGTGTGTTGTGTGTGTTTGTTGGCCCTTTGATGGAGTAACGAACTATTCAGGGTGTACCCCACCTTTGCTCAATGTTGGCTGTGGTTGGGCTCCACCCTTCCTGTTACCCTACTAGTGGAAGCGTAGAACGGGTAATGAGTGAAAGAATGAATGTTACTATGTTATATACACTACACCAGTACTATACATTTTGTCTAAGGGATTACCGTATTTTCCGGGCCATAAGGCACACAGGTCTATAAGACGCAATACCAATGAACGACGACCGAACATGTCCATATCCACACACAAGGCGCACCGGATTATAAGGCGCATCGAGGGAAACATAAGTCAGACTTGATTCAGCTCTCACAACTCGACATTGCTCAGTTATAACAATATAAAACAATGAACTCACCTTTTCAGTTAATTCATCTTCCACAAAGCCATCAAATTCTTCATCTTCAGTGTCGGAGTTTCGCAAGTTAAACATAAAGCCCGGATTCCTCTAACTTATGACCTGTTGACACCAATATCTTGGGGTTGAAGTTTTTTGCTTAATCCACTGGAATGATGGTAAACTCTGAATTAGTTTGCTTCACTTGGATTTTGACGGTGTCAGTGAGATGAAGTTCCCTGGCGCCACCCCCACACAAGGCGCACCGGATTATAAGACGCACCGTCATTTTAAAAAAGATTAAAGCTTTTAGGTGCGCCTTATGGTCCAAAAATACGGTGTTTAGTTGTATCCACTAACGTGAATAATGAAATATCTGGGCTACCAAGTGTTGCATTGACAAGATATAACACACAGACCTGAAACTTGAGCACGTTTGGTGGTACATGTGGCTAGACGTGCAGACATACAGACAGACAGAGTAAGAGGAAATGAATGAAAGCCAAATTTATTTACAAGTGAAGTATATTATTATTCAGTCATTCATTTTCTGAACCGCTTAATCCTAATTAGGGTTGCAGGGAGGCTGGCGCCATCTCAGCCGACTCTGGGTGAAGGCAGAGTAGACTTTGGACAGCTCACCAGGCCATTGCAGGGCATAAACACGTGGACGACTATGCAGCTTTCACCACAGACAGTGAGAAACATGGCTGGCCTGTGATAACCCATAATAATCTCTGTATTATTATTAAAAAAATTCTGATGTTCTGATTCTGAAGTTCAGGGTCAGTTTAGGTGTAGGATAAACCATTAGGAGTGTGTGTGTGTGTGTGTGTGTGTGTGTGTGTGTGTGTGTGTGTGTGTGTGCGCGTGTGTGTATGATTTGTATCAAGTAGATCCTCATCCTTATCACAATATATAAGCAAATTTCCTTGAACCCCCTGTTGCCAAGCAACAGTGGCATCTTTTAAAGGGTCTTAACTATTTAAAAGAGCTGATGGAAAAATATCATGAGCTGTGAGTCATAAAAGGAACGAAGGCAGTAATAAGCCATTCATTCATTCATTCATTCACTAAACCGTAATCATATCAAAAAACATCGTTAAAGGGTTTCGGTATGATGAAGAAATTTGTTCCACATTTTCCTTGTTATGATAAACGAGTGGGACTGTTTCCTGTAACTTCTGCTGCGTGTGAGAAAGAAATAAAGTGTTGTGTGGGTTGCACCTAATTGTGTAACAGGGCATACTGACTTCAGCACAACCACACTGACGTGCATGTTTTTTCAAGTAAAGTGTGTGGTGATCTTGCGATGGATTATATGGGTGGTCATTTCAATCTGAAGAGAATCGAGGGAGAGAGAGAGAGAGAGAGAGAGAGAGAGAGACAGACAGAGAAAGAGAGAGAGAGAGAGAGAGAGAGAGAGACCATATGCAGATAGAGAGGAAGGGTGTGATTGCAAGATTACAGAAAATTTGCAGAAACTAAGATTGACACACACACACACACACACACATACATACATACACACACACACACACACACACACACACACTCTCTCTCTCTCTCTCTCTCTCTCACTCTCTCTCTCTCTCTCTCTCTCTCTCTCTCTCTCTCTCATGTCACGTTCTCACATGCCTGGAGAGTGACCTTTATGGAGAAGACGACTGTGACCACTGAACTGACTTCCACTCACACACTTATCTTCTGACAGCTGGAAATTGGAGAAGAGAAAGGGGACGTCACATGACACTGGACGGACCTAGTGGTTTGGAAACAAAAACAGTTACACTTTCATAAAGCAAAGTCATGGGGACAGTGAGTGAACTATGTGCATCCAGCCTTCAGGCTTTTGTGGGTCCGCCAGTGATGATCCAGACTCCAGGTAAGAGGAGGAGGAAAGGATACGGCACAGGAAGTAACTTCCTGGGTTTGTTCTCAGTAGCATTCGTTACTTTGATGTACTTACTGGCTCTTCTCTTAACCGTCATATTCCAGCTTGTGTGCACTTGTCCGATGTTCCTTTCGTATTGGTGTGTTTTGCATTCATGTTACGTGAGGTTTGTTTGAGTTTTGAAAAGCTGTAGAACCTGGAGGAAGGTGTGGTGTGACTATTGATCAGGTGCTGACTGGAGTGACGATACATGTGCTACCATGTGTATGTATGTTTGTGTACTTCCTTGATAACCTTTCATGTGTTAGCATTTTATTTTATTTTTCATGTCAAAATGCTCTTGCAAAGAAGTGTAGAGAACCAATCTGCTCAGATTTCAAACCTTCCACGGTAGCTACAACAGGAAACTCTAAGGATCAGTAAAGACTAACAGTATACAGGGATCCCTCCCTACTTCACACTTCAATTCATGCGGCTTCAGTGCATCGCGTTTTAAAAAATATTCATCGAATTAAAAAATAAAGAAATTAAAGGAAGAATAGGGTAAATTTAAGGAAAATGCCACAAAAACACGGCCAATTATGCAAAAAAAAAAACCCAAACAACCCAAAACCCCCCAACAAAACTGCTTACATTTTTATGAGGTGCACACCTGAGTGTGTATTTATATTTTATTTACATCTTATGTATTATTTTTAAGCATTTATAGCGTTGAATATGTATTTATTGATATTATATACACATATACATGTACGTACATACTTCGCGAAATTCGGTGGTCGCGGGGGGTCTCAGTCCCAATTAACCGCGGAAAGTGTGGGATCCCTGTACCCCAGTATACCATCTGACTCTCAATATTGTATTCAGAATCAGGATAAGATCTTTATTGACATTCCAGACATATTTCATGCATAATTATTATTTTGATTGTAGTTAACTGTTGCATGTTATTACCCACAATGCCATTCACCCTACACTGAAGCATTAGCCCATGCTTGATACTCTTGTGCTAAACAGAGTGAGATTGAGACATTTGCAGTCCAACGTTCTTTCCTCTACTCATAGTCGGGCTCTTGTTTTTTTCACTTTCTCAACATCTCCAAAAAGTTCATCCATTCTTTCGTCAGATAAATAACGGAGCAAGAAATTACATTTAATTAAATGCTGTCCTTCTAAAAAATTCCACTAATTCAAAAATAACTGCCTTCTCACCTCTTTACTGCACAATACGTTACCTTTACCCCTGTACAAAGAGGCCTGTACTGGCAACGCTCCCTAATGTCTATCTCACACTTTTCAGCGCTTGCCCTGATTCTACACACAGCGTTTGGAGCACATCGAGGAAAACACAAGATCCGAGTCAAATCAAACAGTTTGCGAAGCACTTGATTCTTTCCACATATCCCTGTATCATAACCAGCATTCTGAGTTGACCTGTGTGCATTGCAAGTAGAGAAATCCAAGCAAAAAAAATCATCATGTGTTGCCGCCCCTGGTATCATTACCTGGGAATCAATTTTTTTTTTTATGCAATAATGATGTGCAGAATACATTTGTTTAAATTTGACCCCCTCACATATCAGTGGGGGCCTGGTGGTAAGGTACTGGATCACTGATCCCGAGGTTGGTCTCAACAGGTTGTCACTGTCCCCCCTCCCAGTTCAGCTAACTGGGTTATCAATCGCCGGTCATGTCTCACTGTCTATAATGAGAGATTCATGTAAAAACGCACTGTCAAAGTTATTACTGCTGTCCCCCCAGTGCAGCCAACTGGGTTATCAAAGACCAGTCATGTCTCCCACTGTCTGTGCTGAGAGGCTGGAAAAGAACCAGTGTTAACTTTTCTGCCCTGTCATGGCCTGGCGAGCTGTCTGGGTGTACTCTACCCTCACCCAGAGTCAGCTGAGATGGACACCAGTGGATCATAAAACGAATGAATGTATTTCTAATAGATTTTACTTACAATTTTTATAATATGTTTGATAATGCTTTGGATCCAGGTGTGGGCCAAAAAGCACATCTGTGGTTGACCCAAACATTTCCTGATATATATATATATATATATATATATATATATATATATATATAAACACACACACATATATATAAAATCACATGAGGACTCTTTCCTCTTTTCTCTTTGCTGAGTAAGATGATCAGGTTAACTTGACATACTTAGTCCTACTTCAAGTTTCACAGCTGTATAGAATGAGATAAGATGTTTGTGGATACACAACATGCCCCGTGGTTATATGGATTAATATTACACTATAGCCACAAAAAAACACTCAAATATTTACTTTTATACTATTGACCAGCCAGGAGCTTTGAAACAGAATATATATATACAGTCGGCCCTCTACTTACGAAATTAATCCGTTCCAGAGCCTTTTTCATAACCTGGAGTTTTCATAAGTAGAGGTGCATTTTACATGTAAAACGCCTGATTCGTTCCAAGGCTCCCAAGACTACCGCATAAACCCTTTAAAAATGATAAAAGTACACCAATATTGTATGAAATATGTGTTAAAAGTAAAAGAAAATTATTTATTAAACCATTTAAACATTTTACTAACATATTAAATCATTTTATTAACATATTTATTAATGAAACCATTATTAAACATTTTTTATTAACACACACTGTCTCTCTTGCTCGCTCTCTCTGTCTTTCTCTCTCTCTCACACACACACACACACACACACACACACGCACACACACACACAAACAAACAACTCACATTTGTGGTGCGCTCCGCTGAATGCGGGCTCCGCCCACACGCAGGACACCGGAGCATTTTATGACGGGGAATTCAAAGCGCACTCCCTGCTTGACAGATCGGAGGTCAACTTTAATTTGTTTCCTTGAGGGATCGGAGGTCCGGATGAGCCTCGTTTTGCTCACATTCAGCGGACCAAGCCACATTTATTAAACAGTTACTGAATTAAACAACTTAAAAAACGAAAAATAAGCTGCAATGTGCTCTCTCGAAAGAGAAGATTAAAGAACACCTCCTTTCATCTTTGACTAACTCTGTACGCAGTCACTCTCTCTCTCTCTCTCTCTCTCTCTCTCTCACACACACACACACACACACACACACACACATTGTATCTCTCTCTCTGGCTCTCTCTCACTCTCTCTCTCTCTCTCTCTCACACACACACACACACACACACACACAGAAAACTCTCTCTGGTGTGTTTGCCGAATGCAGGCTCCGCCCACACGCAACGCGCAACCGACGGAACAATTCTATTTAAATGTTTAAATGGATGGGATGTTGTATTTAAAGCGGAATTACAGAACCTGGTTGAAAGATCAGAGGTCCTGATTCAATATTAACTTGCTTCCTTGCGAGATCGGAGGACTTGTCCCATGGAGCATTCTGTTTTCATGCTCCTTCTGCTTCAATATTGTGCCGAAATAATCGCCTCCATCACTATTTCTGCTTTAAGGTCTCCTTCTGCTTCAATATCGTCCTGATTGTAGAGGGGTTTCGGCGATAACGAAATATAACGCTGCAATGATTAATCTCTAAACAAGCCAACAGTCCTGTTCAACACTCCATGCATGTGTCAAACAGGAAGTATGGGTACAGGAAGTATGGGTACAGGTCAGCTCCCTCTTGGCCAATGGGAGGCCAGCGGGGCGGGATGTTGGGAGACAGCTAATGAGAGAGCAACTCGTGCATTGTTTGAATTTTGAATAGCGCGTTTGGCGCTTTTCATAAAAAAAAGAGGGTGTTTTCGTAAAAAGAGGACGAAAATTGAAGAAAATGTTTTTCGTAACCTAGCTTTGTCGTACTCAGATGTTTTCGTAAGTAGAGGGCCGACTATATATATTGAAATATTTGTTTTGGCAGACAGGGATGGACAGATCTGTGCTGGGGTGCAGGCTATATAGAGTCTTCATGCTGAGCACTCGGGGATTCAGAGCTACTTCAAAGAGAATACATTGCAAGGGAATCCAGGCTTGGATCCTCAAAGCTGAATTTCAAAGCCTGTCTCAGGCGTCTCCTCCTTCTCTCATCCAGTCTTTGAATCCCATTTACATATTGTAGATCAAATTCTTTTTCTCCCATAATGAATTACAACCATAAGGGGTATAGATTGTATACCAACACCTGACCTTATACCCCAACATGGTAATTCCCTACAATATTTCCATATAGTTATAAGCACACAGTTGTCTCAGATCTATTTGCATGCTGTAGCATTATAATTATCTTTCACTGAAAACAAAAGGATTGGAAAAGAAGTCCAGGAAAACATGGTTCTCAAGGTTGGTCTCATTGTGGAAGAACTAGAGTTGCCTGAACCCTGACATCAAGCCCACTGAACCCCTTCAGGATAACCTGGAATCCTGATTGTGTCCTCATTTGACATCACTGTCTGAACTTAAGAATGCTTTTATAGCTGAATAAACACAAATCCCATCAACGGTCTTCTAAAATGAATTGAAATCCTTGCCAGAAGAATGGATGCTATATTAAGAGCAGAAGGCGTGATCTGAGCCTGGTTTTTATTGTCCGCCATATTGTGATTTGAGCTCCTGCTGGGGAATTGAGTTTATTTATGGACTATCCTTCAACCTTTGTTGAATATAATCACTGCTAATTTACCAAAGGTGGTACAATACTATGTTTTTTCCTATTTGTTTTTATACTGAAACCATGAGTATTCATCAATATTGACTCAGTATTATCTCATCTTCTAAGCCCATCCCAGGGCCAGCGCACGCACAACTATTCGCACTCACATTCACAACTAGGGGCTTGATTAACCTAATGTGCATATCTTTAGACTGTAGAAGGCAACCAGTGGACCCTGATAAAACCAAAGCAAACACAAGAACATTCATTCATCTTCTGAACTATTTAATCTTAATTGGGGTCGAGGGGAGGCTGGCGCCCATCCCAGGCGGCTCAGGGTGAGGGCAGAGTACACTCTGGACGGCTCGCCAGGCCAGAAACACGCTGACGGCTTTGCAGCTACTCTTGTCAAAAGTCAGCAATGGTTCTTTTACAGCGTCTCACCATAGACAGTGAGAGACACGGCTGGAATTTTGATAGCCCAGTTAGCTGCACTCGGGGGACAGTGACAACCTGTTGGGAGGGGGGGGGGTCTTGAACCCCCAACCTTGGGATCTGTGAGCCAGCAGCTTTACCATCAGGCCACCACTGCCCCCACAAGACGAACTTCATGTTTGCCACTTTCATCTCCACTTCCTGTCTGTTTATCATTTCTGTCTCCAACACATCGGGCATAGCTAACCTCACTACTATCTTATAAACCTTTCACAACTAACTCCACCCAGTCCACCCTGCCTGTGTTTCTTCTTCTTTGTAATGTTAATGGTTAATGTTTCTCAATGTTCAAGAAATCTTAAATATTCTGCTTGAATTTAATACTTGAACCTTAAGGTGTATTGAAATTGATTTCCCAGCATCAAGATTTGAGCGTCGCCTTAAAGCGAGAAGGTTTGAGTCCCAGGCTCAGGTGTTTCACGAGTTTGCATGTTCACCCTGTGCTTGTGTGCATTTCCTCCAGGTACTCTGGTTTTCTCCCACAGTCCCCAAGGACATGCATGTTAGGCTCACTGGCTGTTCCAACTTGCCCCTGGGTGTGAGTATGAATGGTTGTGTGTTGCCCTGTGATTGTATGATGAGCTGTTGATGGTGTAGCCTTCACCCAGTAGGATTAAGCGGTTCAGCAAACGAGTGAGTGACGGCGTCAAAATTTACTCAGTACTTTCAAGAGTACCGCTAATACGATTCACCAAAGTAAAGCACGGTTTAGTTTTGACAGTGTATCGTTGCATTGATTGAATAATCATTTCATAAAAGTTTATATTTAAATGGACACGCTATCCAGGCATATACATAACAATGTGGTTTGAATCTTGGCCATATGAACATAATATGAAACCCTTACAGGGTGATTTTGAAGCTGTAATGGATTGCTAAGCTGCTTTGGGTGTACCCTGCTTTTACCCAGAGTTGGCAGAGACAGGCTTCAGCCTCCAGTTGAGTCAAAAAAAAAAAAAGGATAAAGAGGTTCAGAAAAGGAAAGATAATCAATTCCGGAAAGATAATCAATCATTGAATCAATTGATTAATCTAATCAGTGCAATTCTGCACCTTATATATTAACTATGTAATTAGCTTCAGCTGATTGGCTCGAGATTTTTAAACCGAAACTCTGTCATTCACACTCATGGACTTGTTTTGCTATAATTTTCAAGTTGTTGTTTTTATAAATGCTTGTGTATATATATATATATATATGAATCAATCATTCATTCATTTTCTAAGCCACTTAATCCTAATTTGGGTCGTAGGAAGGCTCATCCGACTCTGGACGCGGGCAGAGTGCGCCCTGAACAGCTTGCCAGGCTATCGCAGGGCAGAAACACGTTGACGGCTAGTGCAGAAACTCCCGATGAAAGGCCATATGAAACAAATACATAGATCCCTCACTTTCCGCGGTTAATTGGGACCGAGATCCCCCGCGACCACCGAATTCCACGAAGTCAGATCACCCCCACCCTACCCCCGACTGATGTATACGTACATGTATATGAGTATATAATATCAATAAATACATATTCAATGCTATAAATGCTTATAATAACAATTAAACATTAAAAAATAATGCATAAGATGGAAATAAAATATAAATACACACACATACAGACACGCGCGCACGCACACACTCAGATGCGCATCTCACAAAAATGTAATTAGTTTTGATGGGAGGTTTTGGGTTGTATTTTGTTTTGTGCTTGCTTAGTTTTTTTTTTTTTTTTTTTGTATAATTGTCCTTGTTTTTGCGTCATTTTTCTTAACCTTTTCCCCTACTCTTCCTTAATTTCCTTATTTTTTAATTTGATGACTATTTTAAAAAAAAAATGTAAAAAAAAAAAAGCGCGATGCATTGAAGCCGCATGAATTGAAGCGTGAAGTAGCGAGGAATCCCTGTATTTCTAAAATTATATTCATATTATATTTTCATAGTTAAGCTACTGTGCCATGCAGAAACAAACCAGAGCCAAAAGAAAATTTTATTGGCTTGAATTTGGTACCACTTTCAATGCTATAGCATCAACCTCTGGGAAGCTACAATGAAAACAAAAACATAATATCCACAATTTGGCAGCGTTTTTGAAAAACGTCAACAATAAAACTACATGGCTCTTGGGGCAGGCATAGCCAAGGTCTCAGATGAAAATAACGGGCATATTTAGTTCATTTAGACCTTGGACAATGGGAAAAATATCAGTTTGCATATGTTTGATGAAAAAAGTCAAATTTGAAGACGTTTAATGGGGTATATTGCTATAGTTGGGTTGAAATTATGGCTGGCCAGAAGAAAATGCATCATTTGTTTGTTCGCATACCATTTGGATCGATGTTGAGCAAGAAACACATTACAGGAAGATCACAAATATCATGCCCTTAACTTGCCTCTCATTCTATAAATCTTGCGTCATGTGACAGGTTCTGAGACTTATGAGAAATGTTTAGAGAAAAACAGGGATTGTTTGGGTTTCCCCCAACCCAGATTATTAAATGCGCTGTGAAACTAGCACGCAGTATAATTCCCCAGACCGGACTGTTCCACGTCCTTATTCCTGGAAATGTGTCTGGCACAGATTCTACCCTGTTTTTTTTTTTTAAATAAATATTATATACGGCCAGCAGTGGCCTGGTGGTAAAGGTGCTGGATCACTGATCATAAGGTTGGGGGGGTTCAAGCCCCACTCAACAGGCTGTCACTGCTGTCGCCCCCCAGTGCAGATAACTGGGTTATCAAAGGCCGGCCATGTCTCTCACTGTCTATGTTGTGAGGCTGTAGAAGAACTCTTGCTGACTTTTGACAAGACTAGCTACATAACAGTCGGCGTGATTCTGGCCTGGTGAGCCGTCCAGGGTGTACTCTTTCCCTCACCCTGAGCCGACCGGGACGGGCGTCAGTCTCCCATCAACCCTAATTAGGATTAAGCGGTTCAGAAAATGAATGAATGAATAAATATGACATACGAGATATTCAAATACATCACCGAGCCCCTGCTTGACATCAGATTGAGAAAAAGATCCCTGAATGCAGAATGAATTGATTCTGATTCATGGCCGCCAGAGTCATTCTTCCTGCAGTTCACCCTGCAGAGCGTCTGACATTCACCTCTAGCCAACATTTCTCTTTCTCTGTCCTCGCTGGGGGGAATTTTGCTGACATTTTCTCCTGCTATATAACACAGAGTGCATTTATTACACTCCTACATTACCCTGCGTAGCAAATTGAAATGTCTGGAGTCAAAGACAAATAACGCAATTGCTCTGAGAATTTGGTTTGCCAGCTATTATTATGGTGCTGCCTTATAAGATCATATTTATTCATATTATATGATTAATGAGTTTGTCCTTTGGCTGTTTCTCTATTATGGCCTACAGTACAAATAATGTCTGTGTTTAAGGATTTATTTATTGAAAATAGCCCTCTTGGCTTCTGCATGTCATTCGCATCATTTACGGATCTGATGGCTTTAATCACACCGTTTCTGAAGTCAAGAAAAGAAGAATATAATGTGTCAACATACATTAATACATTATTTGTGTGATTCTGTGAGCAGTAGTGGCTCAGTGGTTAGGACCCTTGTTTACTTATCAGATGGTCAGTGGTTCAAGCCCCGGTACCACCAGCTTGCCACTGTTGGGTCCTTGAGCGAGGCCTTTGATTCTCAATTACTCAATTATATGAATGACATATATATAAGTCACTCTTAATAAGGGCGTCTATCAATCGCTGTAAAATATAAATGATGATAATAGATCAGACGCACTCTGTGAACTTTCTTGCTAATTTGTCTGGCACTGTGGTCTTGTACTTGTTGGCCCGACAATGGTCTGGCAAGCTGTATAGAGTGTACTTTACTTTTAGAGAGAGTTGGCTGAAACGGGCTCCACCCTCCCTGTCACCCTAATAAAGGATAAAGTGGTTCAGAAAAGTAAATGGGGAATGCAGTGATTATAAATAAACAAACAAACAGTATCCCTAGAAAACCTGCATTGCTTGCTCGTATCCGTTAGGGGGCGATAAAAGGTTAAGATTAAGTAAGGTTGCATTAAACTTCCTTTATCAGCTTCTCCATGATATCAGTCTAATCCTACAGTTTCATTTAACTATATCCAGAATGCTTTTTATAAATAATATAAGCATTTAATTTATTAAATTTAATTTAATGGAATACTTTGGCAGCAAAACTTTCAGTGAATGTGTGGCAGCATCCAGAGTAAGCATACATCTTATTATGTAACTGATGTATCTGATTATATAACTGTGCAACGTGTTGGCCTATGTTCTCTTATTAACTAAGAACTATATAAATAAAGTTTGTTGTGACTTTCGAACCTCAAGTGTTCGAATTCATCCCTGGACTCCGATCCAGAATATATTTCAGGTAAAGTCCTGCACTTGTAGAGTTCACCATAGCTGGTGGGCCGGGAGAACATGGCATAGCTGGGGTTTAAATCAGATTAAATGTAGGCTATGAACCGCTTAACTACTTTTGGATGGAAATGACCAGAGACTGACACAAAACGCAAGACTCGCAGTTTAAAAACTCGGTTAACATGTCCGCCTCTCCGACACACAGACTGGACTCATACGCTTATTGTTGTGTTTGTTACCCTAAGTAACCCGCCTTGCTCTTTATATATAGTGTATGTATATGAATACTCGGACATACTCACTCATTGGCCGAACTGCTTAATCCTGTTAGGGGCCGGTGGCGTAGTGGTTCGGGTGCTGCGCTCATGATCGGGAGGTTGTGAGTTCGAATCCCACTGAGACCCTCAGTGTGCTAAGACCCCTGGGCGAGGTCTCAACCACAAGTGTGCCTCTGTTCACACAGTAGTATAAATGGGTACCAGTAAAATATACTGGGAAGGTAACCGGCGATGGACTAGCGTCCCATCCAGGGGGAGTTGGACTCCTGGTCGCTTCACGCTACGGAAACCGGGGCTAATTGGCACCAGCCTAATGAGCCACGAGGCGCGGGTGTAAAAACCTTTAATCCGGTTAGGGTTGCATGGAGGCTGAATCCCATCTCAGCTGACATTGTGTAAAGGCAGGGTACACCCTGAACCACTCATAGACAACAAATGTTCATCCATAGGGACAATCTGACGATCTGGAACAGCTAATTTGCCCAATCTGGGAGGAAACTGGGGTACCTTGATGAAACCCACTCAAGCCACAGGGGGAACCTGTAAACGCCACACAGAAACACCGAGCACAGGACTCGAACCCAGATCCTTCACGCTGTGAGGCAGGCGTGCTAATCACTATGTCACCATGCTACCTGTATGTGTATACTTATAATCAAATGTATATACTCTGTATATAGAGAGAAATGTTTACCAGGTGAGTTCAGGGTCCAGAAGTTATCGGGACTTGATCACTAATCTTTGCTGAAGATTAAGTTCTACATTTCTGGCAGTACCAGGAAATCCGGGGCGTCTGCCTCATTCTAGTAGAAATTTTATTTTAAAAGACAGGAATGATCTTGGCATATTTCTGGAGTGTATTCACTGAAAGTTCAAATTCACTGATAATAAATTCCCCCCCCCTTACATCCCCCACACTGGGATGGATGCATTCCAGAACACAATGAGGACTGTCACAGGCTTGAGGAACAATAGAGGGGAAATAACATTCCTCAAATAGTCTGAGTGTTCAAGTCGACTGGCCTGCCACAGTAACAAGGTGAAGAGGATTGTGTGCAAAGTTTGAAGAGCTTTTAGTTACAGTCACATTTCCACCACACCACAAAGGCAGCCAATAGGAATTCGTGAAATGTCTCAAACCAAAAATATTGGCTGTTTCTGACCATTTGACACGGGTTCCTTTATCAGTTCAATACCTTTTCTGGAAAAAAAGTCAGATATGTACAGTGATCCCTCGCTACTTCATGCTTCAGTTTCTGCGGCTTCAGTGCATCGCAGGTTTTTCAAAAATATTCATCGAAAAATAAAAAATAAGGAAATTAACGAAAATGCTGCAAAACAAGGTCAATTATTAAAAAAACAAAACAAAGAACCCAAACAAAACTACTTTTTTACATTTTTATATGAGGTGCACATCTGTGCGCACGCATATCTGTATGTGTCATTTCATTTCATTTTCTGTAACCGCTTCATCCTAATTAGGGTCGCGGGGAGGCTGGTGCCCATCCCAGCCAACTCAGGGCGAGGGCAGAGTACACCCTGGACAGCTCGCCAGGCCATCACAGGGCGGAAACACGCCAACGGCTTTGCAGCTACTCTTGTCGAAAGTCAGCAATGGCTCTTTTGCAGCCTCACACCATAGACAGTGAGAGACATGGCCGGCCTTTGATAACCCAGTTAGCTGCACTGGGGGGGGACAGTGACAACCTTGTGGAGAGTGGGACTCGAACCCCCAACCTTTGGATCAGCGATCCAGCGCCCTATACCACTAGACCACCACTGCCCCCCTGCTTTGAATATGTATTAATTGAGAATATATACACATATACATGTATGTACAGTAAAACCTCTGCTGACGAACGCTTAAGATCACGAACTTTTCGCCTCAAGAACATTAAATTTGCGAGCATATAGTCTCTGCTGACGAACTAGTTTTTAGTGGCGGATCTAACCAAACCACGCGGTCGAACAGCGCCACGGTGGCGGCCACGAGAAGCTGACGCACGCTCACGGCGTCACAGTTCGTCACCCCCTTTCTTTGAGTGCGGAAATGGTTTGTGTTTGATAGACATTTTGGACCATATTGAGTGTACTTTTGCTATTATGGGACCGAAAAAGACCCCACCACAGGCGGAGATCATTGAAAAACACGAACGAGGTGTGCGTTTGTGTGACTCAGCGTCCCAGTACCAGTACGCTAAGTCTACCATTGCTCCCATCCTTAAGAACAAGGAAGCTATTAAGGGTGCGTGTGTGGCTAAGGGTGTTTCCAAACAGTAGGCGTTTCCAAACTCTCCTTCCAAACACTAAGTCCCTCCCTCTCTCCTCCTCCCACTCCATTCCATCAAGCCATCAACTACCATCACAAAGGTAAATAAAACGACTTTATTATACAGTACAGTTTATTTCTTTAATTACAATACAATAGACATTTATTATACATAAAGTAAGGTATATTTTTGTGTAGTTTTAAGGCTTATTTAGTAGAAAATTATGTTTTATGGGGACCTGGGAACGGATTATTCTCATTTTAATGGTTTCTTTTGGGAAATAAATGTTCGGAAGACGAACTTTTCGCCTTACACACACTTTCTGTGAACCAATTATGTTCGTGAGCTGAGGTATCACTGTATATGTCACGGGGAGTTGATCCTACTTTGTGGAAATTAGCAGTCGCGGGGTGGTCTCGGTCTCCATTAACTGCGGAAAGTGAGGAATCCCTGTACTGTACTCTGATATTTTGTTGGATCACCTTTTGCCATGATAACAAGGTGTAACCTCCATGCCATAATTCTACACTGAGACTTAGCAACATTATTTAGCAAACCGGTTGACTATTGAGCTGGCCCGGTGGTAGGCTGCTAAATTACTGATTAGAAGGTCAGGAATTCAAGCAATATGGGTTGTCACTGCTGCACCCCCAACCCCCAAAAAAAAAAAAAAAAAAAAAAAAAAAGTACAACTAACTGGGTTATCAAAGGCTGACCATGGTTCTCACTGTCTGTGGTGTGAGGTTCATGTAAAAGAACCATTGCTGATTTTCATCAAGAGTAGCTGCATTAACCATCAGGTTGTTTCTGCCCTGCGATGGCCTGGTGAGCTGTCCAGGGTGTACTCTGCCCTTGTCCAGAGTCAACTGAGATGGGTTGGTGTAAGAATCATTTTCATTGGCACCACAGATACTGGATCTGACCTTTGTTGAGTTCTGACTTTAACCCGACAGAACATCTTTGGGATTTGCTGGAGAAGACTTTATGGCGTGATTTGATGTTTCTTGTCATGAATTCAACATGTTGAGGCAGCACGGTGGGGCAGTGGTTCCGCCTCACAGCGAGAGGGTATGGGTTCGATTCCCAGTTCAGGCGTTTCTGTGTGGAGTTTGTATGTTCGCCTCGGACTTGTGTTGTTTTCCTCTGGGTACTCTGGTTTTCTTCCCACAGTCTAAAAAAACACGCACAGTAGGTTCATTGGCTGTTCCAAATCTCACCTCGGTGTGAGTGTGAATGGTTGTATGAGTGTTAGCCCTGCGATGGCTTGGTGAGCTATCCAGCGTGTACCCCGCCCTCGTCTAGAATCAGCTGAGATGGGCCCCAGCCTCCTTGTGACCCTCATTAGGATCAAGCGGGTCAGAAAAAAATGGAATGAATTTAAACATGTTGATGAAAAATTCATCCAACACTGTATGGAAATAAAAGTTTGGCGAACCAATGCCAGGGTGAATACGGTCTGGAATCAAGGCTGAAACTGATTCAACTAAATGGCTAAACTGAATTAATCAGAGTGCTTTTTTTGAGGCGGGTGAAAGGAGGGGCTGAGCAAAGTATATAGTAACACATGGAGTCGTATAACTTGCTTATGATTGCATTCTCTAGGTAACTGCAAAAGCTAAAACAAGGCGATGTGTAAACATATACAAGTTAAAACCCACAGAGTCACTCTATTGGTCCTATTCGGTGTTTGTACATGGCATCCCACATTTCAAATATACAACCAGCTGCAAAGTCGTCAGCGTGTTTCTGTCCCTTGCTAAAAGGGTTGTGACAGGAAGGGCATCCGACGTAAAAACCTCTGCCAAATCAAACGTGCGAATCAGATGATTCGCTGTGGCGACTCCCGAGCAAAAGGGAAAAAGCCGAAAGGAAGACAGACAGACAGAATGTGGGGCAGTGGTGGCCGGGTGGTAAGGTGCTGGACTACCAATCCCAAGGTGGTTCAAGCCGCACTGTCAATGGGTTGTCGCTGTTGCCCCCCCACAGTGCAGCTAACTGGGTTATCAAAGGCCTGCCATGTCTCTCACCGTCTGTGGTGGGAGGTTCATGTTAAAGAACCATTCTAGTAGTATAGGGCGCTGGGTCGCTGATCCAAAGGTTGGGGGTTCGAGTCCCACTCTCCACAAGGTTGTCACTGTCCCCCCAGTGCGGCTAACTGGGTTATCAAAGGCAGGCCATGTATCTCACTGTCTATGGTGAGAGGCATGTAAAAGAACCATTGCTGACTTTCGTAAAGAGTAGCTGCAAAGCCGTCAGCGTGTTTCTGTCCCTTGCTAAAAGGGTTGTGACAGGAAGGGCATCCGATGTAAAAAAAAACCTATGCCAAAAAACAAATGTGCGAATCAGATGATTCGCTGTGGCGACTCCCGAGTAAAAGGGAAAAAGCCGAAAGGAAGACAGACAGACTTTCATGAAGAGTAGACTGCGTAGCCGTCAGCATGTTTCTGCCCTGCGAGCATTCCAGGGTGTACTCTGCCCTCGCCCTGAGAAGGGTGCCAGCCTCACCCGAATTAAAATTAAGCGGTTCAGAAAATGAGTGAACGAAGCCATCAGTGCACCCATAATCCAACTTCATCACTTAATATTACAATCTATTGACAACTAATATTAACTGGTAGCTTCAACTTGTTCATAGTGTCTGGCAACCAAAAGTTGGTTATTCCAAACAATTCTGATCATTAATTGCACTGTTTGAATGTTATTGTTTGTTGTTTACTGTTTGAATTTTATCCTTTTGCAGTGCATGTTAGCATTTATGTGTGTGGTAGTCTGTTGTGACTTCTGAAAATAAAAATAATAAAAATTGAAATGTAATGCAGTGTTATTCTTAATCACAGTAAGCTAATGCTAATCAGGCCGTGTGTGCCACATTAAATGATGAGAACTTTATGCTCCTCCGGAATAAGAATGTACAGGGATCCCTCACGTTCCGCGGTAAATTGGGACCGAGATCACCCTGGAACTGCTGAATTCTGCGAAGTAGGATCAACCCACCCCTGACTGTCTGTCTTCCTTTCGGCTTTTTCCCTTTTACTCGGGAGTCGCCACAGCGAATCATCTTGATTCGCATGTTTGATTTGGCAGAGGTTTTTTCGTCAGATGACCTTCCTGTCACAACCCTTTTTATCAAGGGACAGAAACACGCTGACAACTTTGCAGCCTACCCTTTACGAATGTCAGCAATGGTTCTTTTACATGTCTCTCACCATAGACAGTGAGAGACATGGCCCGCCTTTGATAACCCAGTTAGCTGCACTGGGGGGGGACAGTGACAACCCTGTGGAGACTGGGACTCGAACCCCCAACCTGTGGATCAGCGATCCAGCGCCCTATACCACTAGACCACCACTGATACCACTAGACCACCACCTGACTGATGTATGTATATATATATATATATATATATATATATATATATATATATATATATATATATATATATATATATATATATATATATATATATATATATATATATATATATATATGTGTGTATATAATATCAATAAATACATATTCAACACTATAAATGCTTATAATAACAATTAAACATTCAAAAATAATGCATAAGATATAAATATAATCGAAATACACACATACAGCCGCGCACGCACACAGATGCGCGTCTCACATAGAAATTTAAGTAGTTTTGTTGGGGGGTTTGGGGTTGTTTTTTTTGTTTGTTTGTTTTTGTTTGGTTGGTTGTTTATTTTTTGTTGTTGTTGTTTTTTTTATATAATTGGCCTTATTTAGTGGCATTTTCCTTAACTTTTCCCCCTATTCTTCCTTAATTTCCTTATTGTTTATTTCAATAAATATATTTAAAAAAAAAACGCGATGCACTGAAGTTGCATGAATTGAAACGCGAAGAAGCGAGGTATCCCTTTATTCATGTTGTAATACACAGACACAATATAAGAATCGAGCAATTGAGCAATTGAGAATTTTTTAAAATTCTAAACAATTACAGTTATGTAACTTCATCCGCTTTCGCCCACTAGTGTCAGGTTTTCATGTTTCACGGGATCAGGTACAAACGAGCACATTATAATCTCAGACAGAACTGTAAGAGTGTCCTGTCCCAGTGTACTTTACAGACATACTTATTCAGGACAGTGGGTGTAGTGCATGGAAGAAAGACGGCTGTTTTCGGTCGGGAAGGGGGGGGGGGGGGGGGGGACTGTTGCCCTCATTGACAGGGGCTACATTGTCTGGGTCTGTCATTGTGGGAGCACAACAGTGGCTTTTGTGAGTGTGACAAGCATGCCTGCTCTGCTCATCAAAGTGTGACTTATCTGCTTCCTGACAGACTCTCTGGAGATCCTATTTGTTAACGTCACTACATAGGAGAATAGCCTGTGTTATTTCGGTGACCCTTTCCCACAGGCCTTCTCTGGCAAGATTACGTTCGGGATCAAGCTTTATTTACTAATGTGTGAACCGACTAAATTCATCTTAACATATTCGTAAATTATAAACAACAAAACAAATTGTTCCTTTTGGTTAATTTCTCGAATGGTGACACTACAGTAGTCATGTACAAATGCTGAATATATTTCCATGAGAGTGAGAGCGAGCGCATGAGAGCGTGAGTGTGTGTGTGAGAGAGAGAGAGACAAAGACTCTGTGTCAGAAATTTCTCATTATTCACTGTGTAGTGCACAAATGCATAATTAAATTTATTATACGCTATAAAGTAGACTCGGTATATCCCATAATGCATTGCTAAAAGAAGTATACAACCGCTAGTCATTATGTTCATTGTTTAAAAGGAGACAGTAGAAAATAAAAGTAAGCCAAAATGAAGTTGTTGGACAAGAAATATAAAAATTATTGTTACAATGCCGCCCCTGCGATGGCCTGGCGAGCTGTCCTGGGTGCAGTGAGATGGGTGCTTGCTTCCCCTCAACTATAATTAGGATTACGCGGTTCAGAAAATGAATGAATGATACAATGCAGTGAAAAAAGTGGATTAAAACCTTCAAATTTAACTGAATGAAAGTCGGTGGCAATGTTTCTCACCGGATGGTCTGTCAGCTCAGTTGACCTTCACCTGTCAGGTGTTAACTGTGTGACAACATTACATAACTGACCTCATAGATAACAAAATGATGTAGGCGTGTCCAAAAACATGTGAACATTTAACCTTTGAGTTCAATATACAGTATTGAGTCTTCTGTATTTCATTCCCTAGATAGTAAGTAGGGGTAGTAAATGAGTGGTTTTGTACTCTCAGAGAAAACGATTTTTGCAGTAAACACAATACAGCACTCACTTTTCAATTGATCAGAAAAAAAATTAAAAAAAAAAGTTTTAGATTCTGCAGAAAGGCAGATAAATATCGCTATTGATTGGTGTCGAAGGCGGGTGTTTATTAAAGCACTACAGCTCATTGAAAGCTGAATAAACTCCATCCCTGGAGTAAATGGTGCAAGGACAATTGCTCACAGGACAAATGCTCACAACCTTAATGAAAAAATGGACATTAGCTCACAACATAAAAAATTTGTTCAATTGTAACCGTGAGCCTAACCCTAAACCCTAATCCTAACCCCTAAACCATAACCCTAATCCTAACCCCTAACCCCTACACCCTGACCCTAAACCCTGACCCTAAACCTAAATGCCAAACCCCAACCCCTAAACCCTGACCCTAAACCCTAACCCTAAATTCCAAACCCCAACCCCTAAACCCTGACCCTGAACCCTGACCCTGAACCCTGACCCTAAACCCTCACCCTAATGTATAATCAGTTAATTTAGCATTATGTATTTCATCATCATTTTCTGTAACCGCTTCATCCTAATTAGGGTCGCGGGGAGGCTGGTGCCCATCCCAGCCAACTCAGGGCGAGGGCAGAGTACACCCTGGACAGCTCGCCAGGCCATCGGAGGGTGGAAACACGCTGACGACTTTGCAGCTACTCTTGTCGAAAGTCAGCAATGGTTCTTTTACATGGACCTCACACCATCGACAGTGAGAGACATGGCCGGCCTTTGATAACCCAGTTCGCTGCACTGGGGAGGACAGTGACAACCTTGTGGAGAGTGGGACTCGAACCCCCAACCTTTAGATCAGCGATCCGGCGCCTTATACCACTAGACCATCACTGCCCCTATTATGTATTTCTAAGATAAATAATTTTTATAACACATTGCGATCTTTTTGCATTATCCATTTATTAGAACAAAGAAAAAAAGATGTTTTGAGCAAATGCCTGTTTTTTCATTATGGTTGTGAGCATTCGTCCTGCGAGCAAATGTCCGCGCACCCAAATTAAACATGCGACTCAGATGATTTGCTGTGGCGACCCCTGAAAAAGGGGAAAAGCCGAAAGGAAAAGAAGAAGAGGATTGGTTTTCTGTTACTGTACTTCTTATGGGAATAATTGTTTCACCTAACGAGCTTTTTGTCTTACGAGCTTTCACTCGGAACGGATTAAATTCGTAAGTCAAGGTACCACTGTATATAGATTACAAATGTTTCTATCTCCAAACATGGTCATTATAATAAACGATCGATTTTAAACTTTTCTCAAACACTACCGTAAATGCTGGTGAGCCGAAATAAAAACCACTTTACAGTTAGCTGCAACGTTTGTGTAAATCAACAATGGTCCCAAGGTATTAATAAGTCTGTACATATTCAATGGCCTGGCTTTTATTGAGCATGGCTTCGTTTACCTGAAGTTTCTGGGGCAACCGGAGCCTAATGGTTAGGGTAGTGAGTTTGGGGGCCGAAAGATCACTGGCTCGATTCCCAAACCAGCAGGAAAAATGTGTGGCAGTGGGGGAGCACCATCGTCTCTTCCACCACCAACTGCTCTCCGGGCGTCCCCAATGTGTTTGTGTGTGTGTGTGTGTGTGTGTGTGTGTGTGTGTGTGTGTACACGTTAGAGGGGTTAAAAGCAGAGGAAATCATTTCCTGATTCATTTTAGGAATAAGCTTTGTAATTTTGAAGGAGACCGTATGATTGGCTGTCGTAGTTCTGTGTGAATGTAATAAACTGGGAACTGGAAATGTTTTACTGGATAACTGGTTTTCAGAAAAGCAAATATTGAACACCCTGACAATGAGCTTTCTAACATAACATGGTAACTGAATTAGAAAACATTCGTGTGAACGTGTGTGCTCGTGACACAGAAGAGCGATGGCCAGTCACCACAGTTACCGCTCGACTGACAAATGGCCGATAAATTCTTTATATTTATTTTTCTTATGTGTAACTATGTGTAACAGAAGTAGAGTTCCACCTCACGTTTGGTGCGGCATTAAGTGTAATAACTCCTATCTGTCCATAATTATGTTACACATACTATATATTATCACCAGCCAGTTCTGACTTTGTCAAAGTGAATCCAGTTACGTGTCCCACTATGGACCAACCACTTCATTACAAACCTGTTGTTTTAGCTCATTAAAGGCTCGTAACCGTTAAACAGCACTACAAGTCGAGGCATGAACGGTACGAGTACAATGTGCTCTGTGGACAGTACAGATCTCTCACGACTGAGAGCAACTTAGGCATAAAGCTGGTATTATTATTATTATTATTATTATTATTATTATGTATTTTTTCTTTTCCTGCTCGATGGCTAGAAAATCTGTTCGATGTCTTCATAAACACATAAGTCCAATATGAGAGAGATAGAGAGAGAGAGAGAGAGAGAGAGGTGTATGTATATGTGTATGTAAATGTGTGTGAGAGAGAGAGAGGCGTGTGTCTATGGATGTGTGTGTGTGTGTGTTTATACAGGTCCTTCTCAAAAAATTAGCATATTGTGATTAGGTTCATTATTTTCTGTAATGTCCTGATAAAAATTAAACTTTCATATATTTTAGATTCATTGCACACCAACTGAAATATTTCAGGTCTTTTATTGTTTTAATACTGATGATTTTGGCATACAGCTCATGAAAACCCAAAATTCCTATCTCAAAAAATTAGCATATCATGTTCAGGTAGTCTAAACGAGCTATTAACCTAATCATCTGAATCAACCAATTAACTCTAAACACCTGCAAAAGATTCCTGAGGCTTTTAAAAACTCCCAGCCTGGTTCATTACTCAAAACCGAAATCATGGGTAAGACTGCCGACCTGACTGCGGTCAAGAAGGCCATCATTGACACCCTCAAGCAAGAGGGTAAGACACAGAAAGAAATCTCTGAGCGAATAGGCTGTTCCCAGAGTGCTGTATCAAGGCACCTCAGTGGAAAGGAAAAAGTGAAAGAAGGGCCGATTCCAGACCTTGGGGGACCTGTGGATGCAGTGGACTGAGTCTGGAGTAGAAACATCCAGAACCACTGTGCACAGGCGTGTGCAGGAAATGGGCTACAGGTGCCGCATTCTCCAGGTCAAGCCACTTTTGAACCAGAAACAGCGGCAGAAGCGGCTGACCTGGGCTACAGAGAAGCAGCACTGGACTGTTGCTCAGTGGTCCAAAGTACTTTTTTCCGATGAAAGCAAATTTTGCATGTCATTCGGAAATCAAGGTGCCAGAGTCTGGAGGAAGACTGGGGAGAAGGAAATGCCAAAATGCCTGAAGTCCAGTGTCAAGTACCCACAGTCAGTGATGGTCTGGGGTGCCATGTCAGCTGCTGGTGTTGGTCCACTGTGTTTTATCAAGGGCGGGGTCAATGCAGCTCGCTATCAGGAGATTTTGGAGCACTTCATGCTTCCATCTGCTGAAAAGCTTTATGGAGATGAAGATTTTCATTTTTCAGCACGACCTGGCACCTGCTCACAGTGCCAAAACCACTGCTAAATGGTTTCCTGACCATGGTATTACTGTGCTCAATTGGCCTGCCAACTCTCCTGACCTGAAGCCCATAGAGAATCTGTGGGATATTGTGAAGAGAAAGTTGAGAGACACCAGACCCAACACTGTGGATGAGCTTAAGGCCGCTATCGAAGCATCCTGGGCCTCCATAACACCTCAGCAGTGCCACAGGCTGATTGGCTCCATGCCACGCCACATTGAAGCAGTCATTTCTGCAAAAGGATTCCCGACCAAGTATTGAGTGCATAACTGAACATAATTATTTGAAGGTTGAATTTTTTTGTATTAAAAACACTTTTTTTATTGGTCGGATGAAATATGCTAATTTTTTGAGATAGGAATTTTTGGTTTTTCTTTACTTTTTTGCCAAAATGATCAATATTAAAACAATAAAAGGCTTAAACTACTTCAGTTGTGTGTAATGAAACTAAAATATATGAAAGTTTAATGTTTATCAGTACATTACAGAAAATAATTCACTTTTTCACAATATGCTAATTTTTTGAGAAGGACCTGTGTGTGTGTATATATATATATAATATACACACATGTACTGTATGGACGTGTGTGTGTGCGCGCGCGCGTGCGTGTGTGTGCGCGTGCGTTGCTCCTCAGGGCGGGATTACACAGGCTTTCCATCCCCGGAGTGAAACACGTCACCTGGTTATGCTGCTACACCCGACACCACATTTCCTCATTTTTTTCTAAACCGACAACAACGGAGACACGTCTTTATACAAGTACTGAATATATCAGACAATAACCGTTTTTATTTATATTTAAAACAAGGATATCATTTCCGAGGGTCTCGAGGAGAATCCAGCCGTGCGCGCGCTGTGGAAACTCCCCGAGCAGCTGTTCATCCGGACGGTTCACGGAGTCCTCAGGACGCTTCACAGGCTCCACAAGTTTGAAAACTCGACGGGTTGTTTACCGGTCTGTGAGAATTGATCGATAATAAACAGGACAAGTAACCATAGAAGACACCATGGTGCTGAAATCAGAGGACGGAGTCGGTAAGTTTGGCTGTCAGAGACAGTACAGTTAGCATTTAAAGCTAGCACATTACCAACAAGTGCGTGTGTGTGTGTGAGATTGAGAGAGAGAGAGAGAGAGAGTGTTGTGGGTGTGTGTGTGTGTGTGTGAGTGAGAGAGAGAGAGAGAGACAGAATGTGCGTGTTGTCTGAGTGTGTGTGTGTGTGTGTGTGTGTGTGTGTTTGTGCATGTGTTGTGTCTGAGTGTATGTGTGTGAGTCAGTGAAAGAGAGAGAGAGAGAGAGAGAGTGCGTGTTGTGGGTGTGTGTTTTGTGCATGTGTTGTGTCTGTGTGTGAGTCAGTGAAAGAGAGAGAGAGAGAGAGAGAGTGCATGTTGTGGGTGTGTGTGTGTGTGTGTGTGTGTGAGTGAGTGAAAGAGAGAGTGTGTGCGTGTTGTGGGTGTGTGTTTTGTGCATGTGTGTGTGTTGTGTGTGAGTGTGAGTGAGTGAAAGAGAGAGAGAGAGAGTGTGTGTTTTGTGCACGTGTGTGTTGTGTGTGTGTGTGTGTGTGTGTTTTGTGTCTGTGTGTGTGTGTGTGTGTGTATGCGCGTGTTGTGTGTGTGTTTCGTTCCACGTTATTTATACTTCTGTCCTTTATTTCTGTGATAATTTTTAGAAAATATTTCTCCAGATAAAGAGATAAACTCAAATATAATCAAAGCTACAACCTCCCAGTGTTTATAATAAACGTGCAGTTTAAAGAACACATGATTTCTTAAAGTCTTCCACCTTCCTCACTTCCACCTCACTGCTAATAATAATAATAATAATAATAATAATAATGACATCAACAACTCAACAAGGGCAGTGGTTGCCTAGTGGTATAGGGCGCTGGATCACTGCTCCTAAGGTTGGGGGTTCGAGTCCCACTCTCCACAGGTTGTCACTGTCCGCCCAGTGCAGCTAACTGGGTTATCAAAGGCCGGCCATGTCTCTCACTGTCTATGGTGTGAGGTTCATGTAAAATAATCCCTGCTGACTTTCAACAAAAGTAGCTACATATCCATCAACATGTTTTGCCCAGCAATGGCCTGGCCAGCTGGCCAGGGTGTACTCTACCCTTGCCTGAAGTCAGCTGGGGTGGGTCCCAGCCTCCCCGTGACTCTAATTAGGATTAAGTGGTTCAGAAAATGAATAAAATGAATTATTGTTATTATTATTATTATTATTATTATTATCAATAATAATAATACTGCTGTATGTGTACCTTAGGTGTCTTTAATAAGTAACACAGATGAGGATATAATACCCGAGCTGAGCACTATATGATTGGTTAACTCTCCTGGGGAAACAGTTATGCACTGAAGGTGGCGTTGATGTTACTGAATATTCATTTCTATTTATTTTAGGAACAAGAAAAACCAAGCCTGAGGTACTAACTGTTCTAACGAAGTTCTGACGGCGTTCTAATACAGATGCAAATGTTGTTAAGCCATGAGCCCGATATTATTGTTGTGTCTGTGCTCACGTGTCCACAAAGGCAAACCAATAAATTAAAAAAATGGCGGGGAAAATATATCTCGTACACCTCCACTGTTCAGCTTATTATTATTCTTACTTTACATCTGTATGTTCTCAGAGCTTCGCTTTTATACTGTGAATAAATATTTATATTAGTGTATACCACACATACGATGCAAAACAACACTTTAAATAAGATTTTTATTTATTTTCTTTAAAATCATGATGAACACGGGCATGAGTCACTTTGCCGTTGAACTGCACACGAAGTCGCAGGTTTTTCATTCGAATAAAATTAATAAAAAATTAGATTTATGCAATCATCATATCATCAATCAGCAATATTTTTAAGCTCTTTGGTATTTAAGCTGATTGGTATTTACTCGCGGGAAAGTTGTGCTAAGTTGAACTCTACACCCGCCCATTTTTTTGAAAAATGTCACCTCTCATCCCGCATTTTGCTGGTGATCACTGACTGCATGGTCGCTTGTTGCTTCCTGTGCGAATGCGGCTATGTAACGGCATCTCTTTAAACCCTTTTTACATTTATAGCATGTGGCAGACGCTCTTATCTAGAGCGACATTTATACAACTTGAACAATTGAGGGTTAAGAGCCTTGCTCAAGGGCCCCAACAGTGGTGACAGTGGGGATTGACCCGCTGACCTGCGGATTAGTAACCCATCGCATTTGCCACTTAGCCACCGCTGCCCTTTTTAGAGGTAAAGCATACTCATGCAGAGTTAGACTGGTACATACAGTGATCCCTCGCTGCTTCGTGCTTCAGTGCATCATGGGTTTTTCAAAAATATTCATTGAAAAATTAAAAAAAAGGAAAAATATGGAAAAAGTTAAGGGAAATGCAGCAAAACAAGGTCAATTATGCAAAAAACAAACAAACAAAAAACCCCCCAAAAAAACAAAAAACAACCCTCCCAACAAAACTACTTACATTTATATGAGGTGCGCATTTGTGTGCGTATGCGCAGGTCTGTATTTGTGTGTATTTATATTTTATTTGCAGCTTATGCATTATTTTTTAATGTTTAATTGTTATTATAAGCATTTATAGTGTTGAATATGTATTCATTGATATTATATACACATATATGTACGTATGTGTCAGTCAGGGGGGGGTCGATCCTACTTTGCGGAAATCGGCGGTCGCGTGGGGGTGTGTATCTTGATCCCCGTTAACCACGTAAAGTGAGGGATCCTTGTATTCCATGGAGACATGAGAAAATTGGCTCGTTAATGGCAGGTTTGCACAATAACTCAAAATTTTACGATTATACTACAAAGAAATACAATTACGACAAACAATTTTTCTGGTTGATTTTTCCAGTTTCAAGCGTGATAATGATGATGGTGCCTGCTTGAGTGGCTGCGACAAACTTAGCTTTAATTTTGATGAAAGTATTATCCACGCAGAATAATGATTCAAAATCCCAGGATAGGATGAGCTATTCTATTGGATTATGTACTGACAGACAATAGATCAAGTGGATAATGATTGAAATAACATCGTAGACTAACATTGATGGCTTGTTATGGCCGCTCATTCTGAAATTGTACAAATTAAAGGCAGTGCTAGCCTCCAAAAAATGAAGAAAGTCAATATGGCCTAAGATATGTTTTTACTGTAGGTATATATATATATATATATATATATATATATATATATATATATATATATATATATACGTGTGTATATAAAATTTAACAATGTTGACAATGTTTGTTTTCTTTTGTTCTTGTGTAGTATATACTAAAACAATTACTTTGCCACAGGCTGAGGGGACGACCTTCTGTCTTAGGGTCCATTCAGTGACTAGTGGTTAACTACAACAGTAGTGCATTGTGTCTCACTCCAGGGTGTGACGTAGTTACAGACTCGGTTGTGTCGTAGTTCATGGTGGGCAATGAAAGGTTTCTGTGATTTTTAACCTCTGTTGTACGTCAGAGTTTGACTCCGCCCCAAATCGCATGGTGTCCTGCTGTATGTCTGGTATATGGCATGATGTATTAATTGAGTACTTGGATCCCATTTTCAGATTTAAATCAAGTTATTAACTGTAAAGGAAGAGGCTCGGGATCTCGTACCTCATAAAACTGCTTCAGCCAAACCCTTAATACTGACGACTTCAAACCAAAATAAATATCTTTAATATTTATTTAAATATCCTTTATCATTAACGAATGTAATCAGGTAAATGAGAAATGTACAGCTCTTATCTTTGCTGTAGAGAACCTGCCAGAACTGAATCAAATACAGATGTTTTTGAGTTGATTACAGTTTGGTAAGCAAAGAAAACAAAATTTAAAACACAAAATTCAACAGAAATCAAGTGGGCTGCTATCGGGCCTCTCGAACCGTGAGCTTTCCCCGCTCGCTGTGTTTATACATAGTTTCTGTTGAACTCTTTCAGTCTGTTTGACTGTTTTTGAAGGAAATTTGTCAATCATTCATTCATATTCTGAAGCTCTTAATACTAATTAGGGTCACGGGAGGCTCGCGCACATCTCTGCCAACTCTAGGGTACACCCTGGACAGCTCCCCAAGCCATTACAGAGCCAACACTCACAACCATTCATACTCACTCTCACACCTCGGGGCAATCTGGAACAGACAATTAATCTACTGTGCATGTTTTTGGACTGTGGGAGGAGACCGGAGTACCCGGAGGAAACCCGTGCAAGCACGGGGAGAACATGCAAACTCCACACAGAAACGCCCAAGCTGGGAATCGAACCCAGGACCATCATGCTGTGAGGCGGACATGCTGACCACTACGCCACCAGATCACCCTAATTTGTGAATTATTTAAATTCTATTGTAGTTTATGTGGATTAAATCCGGACTTTGCTGCTTTTTCGCCACTTTTCTCCTGCTGTATATATCCGCGGCTGAACCCAACTCTGAGCTGAAGCACTGAATAACAGCGTTTAACAGAAACTGTATTCAAACACTTATGGGAATACACACAGGTGTTTGTTTGGTAACCGAAACGAAACCATTTTTTCATGTCAACATCTATAATTGGTGGATGCAGCGTCTTTAGCACTACAGCATGGGTGGCATCCTGTTCTTAAGAAGATCTGCGAGAAAAACATAAACAAAAATGTATCCTCTGAACTTTACTTTCCATTTAACAAACACACCCACTCACTTTCCGTTCACTATATGACTGCTTAATCCTACTTTGGTCACGGGGAGGTTGAAGCCTATCTCAGCCAACACGGGGCGAAGGGCAGAGTACACACTGAACAGCTTGCTAGGCAATTGCAGGACAACCATTTACTCTTAAATTCACACTTCGGGGTAATACATGTCTTTGAACTGTGGGAGGAAACCAGAGTACCTGCTATGAACCCACACGATCACCTGCAAACTCTACACAGAAACATCCTTGCTGAGCCCGGAACTCGAACCCAGGACCTGCTTGCTGTGAGGTGGTGGCACAAACCACTGCACCACCGTACCACTTGTTGGAAGAATTAAAATGCAAATTATGTCTGAAAATGAATGAGACATGTCTGGCCCTGACAGTGTTTGACTTCTGTCATTAAACATTAAACACTGAACATTGGACCTGCTGCAGTCTGAATAATGAAATAAGAATAAACTCAGCCAGCGGAGACAGTTGATGATAGCTGATTAAAATGAATCATGCGGCCCACGCCCAAGCAAAGCAGCGGCTTAATCTGAGTCATATCTTTACGTGACACAGTCTGACTCAAGGATTCAGCCTAAAAAAACCAAAAAAAACCCCACTCATAACAAACCTGCCGCCAACCTGTAACATTCACAGCTGCACAGCGCTCCATGCATGTGCCTTCAGACTTACCTGTTTGCTGGAACCAAGCCCGGCTCGTCCTTTCCATCGCAGTTTGATATTCGTTATTAGATCATACGCTATTATCTCAAAAGCTAATCATATATATGCAGTAGGAATGCGTTCGCAACCCATTTATATATTATACAATACAAACAGTTTGCACGGTTTACAGTGCATCCTCGACTTACACTGGAGCCGACATATGACGTTTCAAGGTCACGACGTCATTCCACAAGTCATTAAGAATTGTCGGTCTGACTTTTGATTATTTGCGTCGTATTTGCGAACTTTGTGGGGGTTTTTTATGGTATCATTTTATTTTGCCCTCCATATGTTTTCCTTAATGCTATGTATGCTTTTATTTGTCATTGAAATGTGTTTTTATATCCTGGATGATGATTTTGATACAGCATTAACATGGTTGAGTGGTGTGATCCGACTTACAACAAAGTTCAACCGACTATGCATAGGAACGGAACCCTGTCGTAAAGTCGAGGACCCACTGTGATGGGTTTAATATTTACAGTTCTCTTAAAATGTCTGCTTTACCTCAGTACAGCAAGGCTGAAATTAGGCAGTCTGTTCATATAGAAATGATGACAGAAAATTCATACTCATTTTCTGGCCAATCAGATTACAGAATTTTGCCAGGACCCCCACCCCCCCACCCCCGAATAGGGTCATATATAGGGCGCTAGATCGCTGATCCAAAGGTTGGGGGTTCGAGTCCCACTCTCCACAAGGTTGTCACTGTCCCCCCCAGTGCAGCTAACTGGGTTAACAAAGGCTGGCCATGTCTCTCACTGTCTATGGTGGGAGGTTCATGTAAAAGAACCATTGCTGCCTTTCGTCAAGAGGAGCTGCATAGCCGTCAGCATGTTTCTGTCATTCGACCCCCTACTTACGAAGACCACTGGGTACGAAATCCCCAGGTTACGAAGATTATTTTCCTAAGTTTCCGTCCCCGGGATATGAAACAACCCCCTCTTACGAAAAGAAATTCAAACGCGCCAATCAAAATTTCACACGACGCGCGAGTTGCTCTCTCATTGGCTGTCTCTCAACATCCCGCCCCGCTGGCCTCCCAGATAGAGACAAAGAAGGAAGATTCACTCTTTAGTTTTTAGTTTAGTTTTTTAAGTTGTTTTAATTGTTTTAATTCAGTAAATGTTTAATAAATGTGGGTGCATTTGAGCTCATCTGGAATTCTGATCCCTCAAGGAATCATATTAAAGTTGAGTTTGTAAAGCAGGGAATGTGCTTTGAATTCCACGTCTTGTGGGCGTGGCCCACAGCACGCTCACAAGAGAGAGAGAGAGAGAGACATGTGTGTGTGTTAATAAAAAATGTTTGATAATGGTTTAATTAATAAATATGTTAATAAAATGTTTAAATTGTTTAAAATTGGTGTACTTTTATCATTTTTAAAGGGTTTATGGGGTTTATCCAGTCCAAAGACTGGAGCCTTGGAACGAATTAGGCGTTTAACATGTAAGATGTGACCCCTACTTACGAAATCCCCGCGTTATGAAAAGGGCTCTGGAACGATTAATTTCGTAGGTAGGGGGCCGACTCTAAATAGATAAATTAACTAATGTAAAATACACAGCACCCCTGCTGGGCATGTTATGATTTTGCACGTCCAAAATCCTTAAAGGAATTCCTGTATCTAGAATTTAATCCAGACCATTTCCAAAATTTGAATAAAATCACCCTAGTCCAAAGCCCCAGCTCTGGTAGAACCTTCATGAAAGTCTGCATATAAGCCTTTCGTGTAATCCTGATCCGACGAAGTAATTCATCAACAAAATACTGTATGTTAAAAATGACCAGCGTTGCTGGCGAGCTAACGCTCCTTTCACAATAAATGGGGTGAATGTGCTGGATTGAGTCGGCCATGATTACACAACAAGTGTGTCAGACCTGTGACTGTTCGGAATTCTTTCACTCTCTTTTATTCTCTCGCTCTTTGCGCTTTTGCTGGCTCAATATCGCTTCTCTATTCTCTCACCAATCAGTTTCATACCATCCCTGTTTCTAGAACAAGCAGCCGCAAGCCCTAACTCACCCTGACGAGAAGAAGAGACTCAGAACAACACTTTTTTTTTTTTCACCCAACAGCGACACCTTATTCATTAATTGTCTGGTTGATAAAGACCAAAGGAAAAAAAAAAAAACAAACAAAAAAAAAACCAAAACGCATCACAATTTCCAGGAACACCATTTTCATTCATTTGCGTAAGGATGCCAGAAGGCAAAGCAACTGAAAGAACAAGTGAGTTTCTACTTATTTAAGTTTCAGGAATTCGCTTCAAGTAGTTTGGGAAGGTTGGCACGATTGTGTTACATTGGAACCGTGCTGGATTACAGAATATCAAAGATCTGTTGGGAATCTGAGCCTTTCAGTAGATGTAGAATATGATTATAGGAGCATTATGGAGCAGGTGTGAGTGAGTGAGTGAGTTAGTTGGCAGTGCTACAGGACTTGTATGTATGTGTTTGAGTGCTAATGGTCGAGGAGAACGGAGGCTTGAGGGTGTCAGCTGTCCTTGCCATGAGACAAAAGTGCACATTAGAGCATGTGAAGTGCAATTTATTTGTTTGTCTGTGGTGTTGTAACAGCACTGTAGCTATTGTGTGATTACAGGATGTAGTATTTAGTGTGTTGAAAGGATCTTACAGTGAGCTTGAAAAAAAAAAAAAACCCACGTAAAAGATATTCACATTTTCTTGCTTCGAAGCCTGGAATGAAGACACGGCAATGTTTTTTCAAGTTGTGTTTGCTCAGTTAAACTTGTATCGGACAAGTGAAAGATGTGATTCTATCTGTGCACAACTTTATTCCTGAGATCTTTTGACGGTGCCTTGCCACCCATTGTTGTTAAACTTAATGTTGTTAAACTAATCAGAGCGATTACAGCTGATCACAGGTGGAAGTTCTTTGGCTTAGTGTGTGAAATAGATTGTGATTATTTCCACCTGATGGACTTTACAGGTATTTTTTTAAGGGGGGGGGTCATCCTGTAACCATTGCATTGATTTTTGATTTAAATTGTTTTTCTGTTTACTGTTGCTTGTTGTATCTTTCACTTGCTTTGAATTATTGTCTTGTCTTCCTTTCGGCTTTTTCCCTTTTCTCGGGAGTCGCCACAGCGAATCATCTGATTCGCATGTTTGATTTTGGCAGAGGTTTTTACGTCGGATGCCCTTCCTGTCACAACCCTTTTTAGCAAGGGACAGAAACACGCTGACGACTTTGCAGCTACTCTTTACGAAAGTCAGCAATGGTTCTTTTACATGCCTCTCACCATAGACAGTGACATACATGGCCTGCCTTTGATCACCCAGTTAGCTGCACTGGGGGTTGCTTTGAATTATTAATGCTGAAAAAATATATTTGTTTATGTCATGATTTCAAGCTGCAATGTGACCGTTTTGAAGGGGGGTGATTGTTTTTTATTTTTTTTTTAAATAAGATGAAAGCTGATTTCAATAGCATTACCTTATTACAAGGCCACAGAATCCATGTGAGAATATTAAAAAAGGAGAAATCTTTACAGTTTCCATGTAGGACATCACATCGTCAGTAGTGTCTGTGACGGCACTATTAGTCAATATACTGTATATACTGAGGTGACTTTCCATGTCCCAAGAACTAAAGTCCACAGCTGAGGCTCACTGTGCCTTTGACTGCCGCCCAGCTCACGATGCACTGAATCCTATAGTCCCTCCCACAGTGATAGGGTGAGAGCTGGAAGCTCAGCCATCTGGGAGGAGCTTGGAGTACAACTGCTGCTCCTTCATGTTGAGAGGAGCTCGCTTGTGGTGGCTCGGACCTGATTAGAATGCCTCCTGAACATAATCCCTGGTGTTGTGTCTTGGGCATCTCCAACCTGGAAGAGACCCCAGGGTTGACCATGCTGCAGAGACTGTCTCTAAGCTTATCTGGGAATGCCTCGTCTCCCCTCGGATGAACTGTGCAGCGGGAAATCTGGAGATAACTGCTTAGGCTGCTGCCCCTGTGACCTGACCCTGGATTAAGTGGAAGAAGATGAAGACTGTACTGTATACCGGTTGCAATAGAACTGCTGTGTTTCTTTATTTCTTCTTTTCTTGCCATGTTGTAGTTGGCTGGTTTAAGTTGAATAGAACGACTCACATCTCAAAAGAACAGCACATCACATGGTGTCATGTCCTATATTCAGGACACGCCCTGCCCCGTTTACTCCAAATTGGCCCCGATCCAGCACGATGCTATGATGTCGGCATGTATCACAGCATCATGGCGTCATGCTGCCCTGGCAGCTTTAGCAGTGACTTAGATTTTATAATCCTTAAGAATAGGATTGATTTCGGTATAATTTAGTCTGTGATTGAAGGCTTGAAGTGCTAATTAGTACAATATAGGATTGTTATCAAAATGTTTTCTGCAAAGTCGTGGACAAGGTCGACCGATTTCATCATCACCTAGCAAACTCACCATAAATGGCATGAAAATGGGCTTCTAATCACGTCCACATCAGCCTGGGACAGTAGTGGCTCAGACAGTAAGGTTACTGATACCAAAGGTCAGGGTTCAAACCCCTGTCTGAATTATCTGCCACTTTTGGACCCTTGAGCAAGGCCCTTCACCCTCATTTGCTCAGTTATCTAAATTAGATTGAAAATATAAGTTACTCTAGATAAGAACGAGATGAATGTAACATTTTTTTTTAATATACAGTATTTATTTTATACAAAATATTAAAACAAAACCCCAGAAAAGACTCAGTCGAAAACATTTTATTACTTGATAAATAAATACTATTAATATTTACAACAGCTTTAAAGTTTAAAGGTTGCTGCCTGTTAGTCGTTGTAAGAGCCCTTTAATTAATATTATAGTAGCATGACGGTGGAAAATGTAAATAAAGTGGGACCCTATGAGACCGGGCTTCCTATCAGACTGAGAGGGCGTCGACTTTTATTTTTCACACAGTACAGCTCTCAACTAAACCCTCAACAGGAAGCCATGTCTTGTGCATATCTCTGGTCAGGAAGTACCAGTGACGAGCCTTTTGTCTGATCACGGGGGGTTGGTGACAGACTCGGTGTCACGCCAAACATGAGGGATGGTTTGAGATAGTGTTCGTGTATGTGGGATTCGGTTTAGTGTTCTGTCTGTGTATGTGAGATGTTTATAGTCTCCTGTGGTCACATGACCTGAACCTGTGGCTTCCGCTGGTTAATCTGATGTGTGCCGGATGTCGGTCGGGTTTTTCCATTAAGATTAAATACAGTGTAGTAAAGTGGATGCACCGAACTGTATCAAAGTTTATTATGTTATGTAAATGCACGAACTAATTCAACTTTGGCTTTGTAGAATAATATAAGAATGTTTTGAATGATGATACGTAACTGGTTAAGTGTTATAAGTTTAAGTTAATAAGTATAATAAATTACAGTCGGCCCCTTCTTATGAAAACCCCTGAATATGAAAAACATTTTCCTAAATTTATGTCCTCTGTATATGAAACAACTTCTTACGAAAAGCGCCATTCAAACAATGCGCGAGTTGCTCTCTCCTTGGCTGTCTGCCAACATCCCGTCCCGCTGGCCTCCCATTGGTTATGAGGGATTACTCAGCTCCCTCCCATTGGCTATCTCTCAACATCCCGCACCACTGGCCTCCCATTGGCTAGGAGGTATGACGCTGTCGTTCCAACTTTGTTCAAGTTTGTTTGAACTGTGTTCAAATCTGTGTGTCATTCCAACTGTATTTTATGGCTCAGGCCTTTAACCTTCCATAAACATTTGTAAGATTATAACTTTGCTAAGAAGACATGGTCAACACAGGCGCGCACACACACACACACACACACACACACACACACACACACACGTGCGCATGTGCACACACACACACACATACACACACATGCGTGTAATTCCTGGTGAAAGTGATTCCCGGTGCCATGGTCATTGTAAGTTTATAACTCTTCTAAGAAGACATGGTCAACACGAAGTAAGTACCTTAAAAGCTATGCTTTTATAATTTTTAAAGGGTAGTCTTGAGAGCCTTGGAACGAATCACGCATTTTACATGTAAAATGCGCCTCTTCTTACGAAAACTCCAGGTTCTGAAAAAGGCGCTGGAACGGATTAATTTCGTAAGAATTGGGCCGACTGTATATAACTTTTTATTGAGTTACACGTCCAACACAGAGAGAAGGTCTTGGGTTCGATTCCCAGCTCGGCCATTTCTATGTGGAGTTTGCATGCTCTCCCCGTGCTTATTAGAATTGTAACAATAAATCTATTTACTCATAAATCGATCTATTTTCAATCACGATTTTAAAATCGATTTATTTTTTGTTTTTACGATTTTTTTATCGATTCTTGTAAAGCAACAAAGGATTCACAAAAAGTTATAAGATAACGCTTAAATAACATCTTACAATTGTCAATGGGTACCGCCATTTTCCTCCGTTGCTATGGAAATTTTGCGAGGAACAAGACTTCGCAAAAACAAAAATGGCGATAGCTGCTGAAGTCGTTATGCCGGCAGCGGCACACAAAAGCCCAGTTTGGGCTCATTTCTTGCAATCCCATGACAAGAAACAAGTTTTGTGCAGACTTTGCGAGATGAAATTCCCTTACCACAGCAACACAACTAATCTGCAGAATCACATTCGTTGTCATCACAAGACAATTGACATCGATGTCAAACCGAAAGTTAGCCTACACGGTGAGCCAGCAGCATACCAGGCACATATTTGTGCATAGCAGTCACTTCAGTCCCATCTGAGAGAGTTCTTTGAAGTGCAGGAGATGTGATCACAGCACAGAGGGCGGCATTAAAGTGGAAACATGTTGACAGGATGATGTTCCTTAAAAAGAACTTCCAGATTTGACTATCAAGTTATCAACCAGTACTATTCACAACACATTAACACAGTTTAGCAGTAACAGTTTTACAATAATTTATTGTGAAATTGTTCAATTAGTTTAATGTTAATTCAATCTGTTTGACTGTGTTAACAAATTAGTGAATTTGTGTTTTTGTGTGATTAATTCCACATTCGACTAAATCCTCAAATTTCCGACGTCTAAGAGGAAAAACCATGAAGACGGAGCCGCTCAGTACATTCCAATTAAATGAATTTTATTTGTCTATATAAGTATTTCATAAACTATCAAGCAGTCGACAGATGATCGTAATTATAAATTATTTTGTTAATTTAATTTAAATAAAAAATGAAAGAAGGGCCCTGTTCTGGCCCTTTAAACGTGCAGTATGTGTTCTGGGTTTACTGATCCTTTTCTCGGCTTTTCTCATCTCGCGCACGTTGCAGGATGTTTATGCTGTAAATCCGAATCTGTTTGCCTTTGAGAAGCTCTGTCTGTCCAAACCCGTTTATTCCCACCGAACAAGCTTGGGCTTCATAACACAGCACTGCTTCTCCCTTTCATCAGTATCATATGATCACATTATCGTTAAACGTTCTTGTGAACCCGAGGCTCGGATGTGGACGCTGGATTTTTCAAACTGTAACATCAAACACTTCCTCACAGAAGCACAAGGTGTACTTCACTAAACCGACTCCTTCTGACACAGCAATAGTGTACAGTATGTGTGGGCTAATTAATAATTAACGGCTGTTCCAAATTGGGTTTTATTATATCCACACACACTGTATTGGAAAAATACAGTGTGTGTGTATATATATATATATATATATATATATATATATATATATACATACACACACACACAGTCGGCCCTCTACTTACGAAAACCTCTGAATACAAAAAATCCAAGTTACGAAAAACATTTCCCTAAATTTTCATCCTCTTTTTACGAAAACCTCTTTTTACAAAAAGCGCCAAATGCGCCATTCAAAAATTCAAACGCATCATTCAAACAATGCTCGAATTGCTCTCTCATTGGCTGTCTCCCAACATCCCGCCCCGTTGGCCTTCCATTGGCCAGGAGGGAACTGTACCCATACTTCCTGTTTGTCACACGCGTGAAAGAGAGTTGAACAGGACTGTTGGCTCGTGAGTTTTTTTGAGATTGATCATTGTAACGTTATATTTCGTTATCCATCATGGACCCCAAGAAAGTGATTCCCAGTGACACAGAAAAAAGAAGCGGCCTCCGTTATCAATCGAAGTGAAGAAGGAGATAATAAAAAAATACGAAATTGGGATACGGTTGAGCGAAATCGCAAAGGAGTATGGCCGAAACCCCTCTACAATTGGGACAATATTGAAGCAGAAGGAGACCTTAAAAGCAGAGACACAGTGACTGAGGTGATTATTTCGGAACGATATTGAAGCACAAGGAGGCATTAAAAGCGGAGATACAGTGACGGAGGCGATTATTTCAGAAAAAGCAACCGCTATATTTAAGGACCTCGTGAAGGAGGGTGGGGTTTGGGGTGAAGGTTCTTCAGACCAGCAACCCCCGAACTTTAAAGCGTTGCATGGGTGGTTCGACAGATATAAAAACAAAAGGGAAATAATTTTTTTTTTACCTGTAACACATATTTCGTACAAAATGGGTGTACAGACACATTCCCGACTTACGTTCATCCTTTTTACGTTTTTTCAATTTTACGTTTTTTTTCCAAAAAAAAAAAAAAAGTCAAATTTTGAGTTTAGACGTACCTGCGTAGTATACCAACGTAATGACGCTGCATTCATTGTTTACATCTCAGTTATATAGCATGTAACCCTTGTGTTAAGACGTCGTCTCTGTGATCTTTGTGTTTACACTGTTTTGTGGACTTTTGTAACCCTAAGCAATTATGGTTGGTCAGAAGTGCAAGCCTACTAGCATGGGTGCAAGTCTCATACACAGAGATGAATTAACTATCTGCTCAGATCGGCACCATGCATACTCTACCATGCATACTCGGTTAAGCAAAGAGAGTTGTAAAATGAAAACCCGAATCCACAAATTACAGAACAATTACAGATATTCATTATCTTTTAGCAGAATCCCAAGAGTGTACTTATTTTTATATTAATATTCATTAGGATTTGTACTTGTTCTTTGTACGCATCTCTTGAATAAAGTTTACTTACTTACACAAAAGAAAGACCTCTCTGCTTTGCTGCGATTTACATCAATGCAAGCTGTCTTCTAAACGAGTTCAACGGCACCCTTGTGTACTTGAAAGACCGGAAGTTTGTATAACCCACAGCAAGTACACTACTTTTATTATTGAGCGCTTCACATATTGTAAGCGTTGATACAGGACACAAGAGTCTCAGGATAACAAAACCGAAATGATTTTACTTGGTCAGGGTGTATTCTGAATGTAAAAAAATTGAAAGATTTCATGTAAAGTGACTCGGTATAAATAAGTGACTTATTTGAAATTAATGTTGATATTATTTAATATATTTGATATCATTTTACAATGTTATGTGTATAATAATTGATTTAGGGGTGTTTTATGAGATGCGGTAATGGTATTTATGGATGTATAGTACAGTATGAGCGTCACACGTCATACCTCATACGTCGCTGTAACAACTTACGTTCACTTTCAACTTGCGTTCGGCTGTCCGGATCCAATTAAAAACGTAAGTCGGGGAGCGTCTGTACTTTTATAATTTTTAAAGGGTTTATGGGGTAGTCTTGGGAGCCTTGGAACAAATCACGTGTTTTACATGCACCTCTACTTAAGAAAACTCCAGTTTACGAAAAAGGCATTGGAACAGATTAATTTCGTAAGTAGAGGGCCGACTGTGTATGTGTTTCTGTGTGTGTGTGTGTGTGTGTGTGTGTGTGTGTGTGTATATATATATGTATATATATATATATGTATATATATATATATATATATATACACACACACACACACATATATATACACACACACACACACGCATACAGTGGTACCTCACCTAACAATAGTCCCAACAAACAAAAAATCCAGGTTATGAAAAACATTTTCCTAAAATTTTTGTCTCTGGATACGAAACAAGTTCACGTTACAAAAGAACCCTCTCAAATATTCGAGTTGCTCTCCCATTGACTACCTCCCAACATCCTGCCCCGCTGGCCTCCAATTGGCTATCTCCCAACATCCCGCCCTGCTGGCCTCCCATTGGCTATTATGGAGCTCTATTTCCATAATACCCATGATGCTTTTCGTGTAAAGGACAGAGTTACTGTTGTTTCATGAGTTTTTCGAGTGTGCTCATTGCAACTTTATTTTTTGGCTCAGGCGTTTAACCTTGCATAAACATGTGTAAGATTATAACTCTGCTAAGAAGACATAGTCAACACGAAATATCTTAAAAGGTATGCTTTTATAATTTTTAAAGGGTTTCGGGGGTAGTATTGGGGGCCTTGGAACAAATTGCGCATTTTACATGTAAAATGCGGTTCTACTTACGAAAAATCCAGGTTATGAAACCGCCTCTGGAACGGATTAATTTCGTAAGATGAGGTACCACTGTATGTATATGTAAATATATATATATATATATATATATATATATATATATATATATATATTAATTTATGTATGTATGTGTGTGTGTGTGTGTGTGAGACAGATGGATACAATGTAAAGATATCACAATATGATCTCAGAAACGTATATTATGACTGCATTGGTACAATTCGATTTTGATAATTTATTTAGAAGGGGCAGTGGTGGTCTAGTGGTATAGGGCGCTGAATCGCTGATCCAAAGATTGGGGGTTCGAGTCCCACTCTCCACAAGGTTGTCACTGTCCCCCCCAGTGCAGCTAACTGGGTTATCAAAGGCGGGCCATGTGTCTCACTGTCTATGGTGAGGGGCATGTAAATGAACCATTGTTGACTTTCGTAAAGTGTAGGCTGCGAAGTCGTCAGCGTGTTTCTGTCCCTTGCTAAAAAGGGTTGTGACAGGAAGAGCATCCGACGTAAAAACATCTGCCAAATAAAACGTGCGAATCAGATGATTCGCTGTGGCGACTCTCGAGTAAAAGGGAAAAGGCTGAAAGGAAGACAGACAGATAATTTATTTAGAGGCAGGTCCCCTTCTTGATGGAAAAACAACTTTAAATTGCAATGAATTATTGGGGAAAAAACATTGGGGAGGGGTGTTCGTGAGGTTCATATTAAGAGGCTGCAGACAGAACCAAAAACCATACCGAGGATCACGCTAATGAGAAGAGGAAACCATGACCATGCAAAGTGAAAAAAAGCCCACAATGTATGGGGTCTATGAAGGAGTCACACTATTTTGTGTGAGGGTGGGGGTGTTAGGAGCAGTATTAGAGGAAATGGCACACTGAGGTCGGTGAGTCACATTCTTCATTCCTCTCCACATCTGTGGTTTGTTTCTTAATATTTTTTTTTCTCTTTTCTAGTTTGTCCCCAGTAACTGAACTCGCACACGTACAAGCAGTGACTCGAGTTGCTTCTAAGGGCCATGTGACTGCTAAAGTCTCAAAGCTGAATGAAGCATCCCTAAATCATTCATGATGAGGGCTCGCTCTCACGAATCCAGAACAGACCTGACTCAGAAGGATTTGGGAGGCGATTACTTCAACACGCATTATCCTATCATGACTTAAAAAAAAAAAAAAGAAGACAAAATTCTTATTCATATACGTAGTCACTGTTCTCACAAATAGCTTTTACAGCAAGTTAATTATTTTCAGGTGGGATCAATGGACTAATTCATCTATTTTTTTGCAACTAAATTTCCCTGACTAATCAGATTTTAATTTATAAATTAAAAAAACAAATCTGAGATATTTATACTAGCAGTATACAGGGATCCCTCACTTTCCGTAGTTAATTGGGACCGAGACCCCCCTGCAACCTCCGAATTCCAAGAAGTAGGATCGAACCCCCCCTCCCCCCCAGCCCCCCAATGACATATCAGTACATGTATAATATCAATAAATATATATACAAGGCTATAACTGCTTATAATAACAATTAAACATTCAAAAATAATATATAATATGTAAATAAAATATAAATATGCACACATACAGATGCGCACCTCACATAAAAATGTAAGTAGTTTTGTTGGGGGGGGGTTGTGTTGTGTTTTGTTTTTGTTTGTTTGGGGTTTTCAAATTGGCCTTGTTTTGTGGGATTTTCCTTAACTTTTTCCCCTATTCTTCCTTAATTTCCTTATTTTTTAATTTGATGAATTAAAAAAAAAAAACACCATGCACTGGAGCCTTATGAATTGAAGCACAAAGTAGCAAGAGATCAGTTTATATACATATATACATATACAGTCAACCGCCAACTTTGTGTACGAAATCCCCGGGTTACGAAAAACATTTTCCTGAGTTTCCGTCCCCGAGACAACCCCCTTTTACGAAAAGAAATTCAAAATTCAAATGCGCCAAATCAAAATTTCACACGACACGCGAGTTGCTCTCTCATTGGCTGTCTCTCATCCCGCCCCGCTGGCCTCCCAGATAGAGACAGAAGGAAGCTTAACTTTTTAGTTTAGTTTTTTAAGTTGTTTAATTCAGTAAATGTTTAATACATGTGGCTGCATTTTGGAATTCCGATCCCTCAAGGAATCAAATTAAAGTTGAGTTTGTCAAGCAGGGAATGTACTTTTAATTCCATGTCTTGTGGGCATAGCGCGCGCGCGAGAGAGAGATAGAGAGAGATGTGTGTGTATATGTGTTATTAAAAATTGTTTAATAATGGTTTAATTAATAAATATGTTAATAAAATGGTTTAATATGTTAATAAAATGTTTAAATGGTCTAATAAATTGCTTTTACTTTTTAACACATATTTCATACAAAGTTGGTGTACTTTTATCATTTTTAAAGGGTTTATGGGGTTTATCCAGTCCAAAGACTGGAGCCTTGTAACAAATTAGGCGTTTAACATATAAGTTGTGACCCCTACTTACGAAATCCCCGCTTTACGAAAAGGGCTCTGGAACGGATTAATTTTGTACGTTGGGGGCCGACTGTGTGTGTGTATATATATATATATATATATATATATATATATATATATATATATACACACACACACACACACACACACACACATACATCGCAATTCACTCATTCTTTTTTTAAGCAACTTTCATCCAATCGCGGGGAGGCTGAAGCCCATTTGCCAAGCCATCGCAGGGCCAACATTCACACAAACATTCACATTCTAGGGAAATTTTGAACAGCCAATTAGCCTACTATGCATGTTTCTTTACTGGAGGAGGAAACCAGCATACCCGGAGGGAACCCACACAAACACATAGAGAACATGTAAACTTTATGCAGCACATATACATATATATATTGTGTGTGTGTGTGTGTGTGTGTGTGTGTGTGTGTGTGTGTGTGTGAGATACCCCTCACAAACTTATGGAAAAAGCCAAGGTGTACCCCGGATTGTGATTCTGAAATCCTAAAAATCCACTCAAATGCTGTCCAAAAAATACAAAGAACGCTACTTAATGTGACATAAAAACGTTCACCCTTTCAAAAGGTAAAAATAAACCAAAAAATCTTTTTATTTTTCTTTTCTCATGTGTCTGTATCGTATATACCATAACAATAATTCACCTCACTCTGGGTGTACTGTTCCATGTCTGGGACTCGTCGATATTCACTTAATTTTCAGTTACTTATTGAACAGTCAGATTGATAATTTCACCAATCAGGACACCCGGTTAATTTAATTGGTCAAGCCACGTTCCACAGTGCTTATAATTCACAGAGCATAACTAGGACGTTTCACTGAGTGCATCACTCCAGTTGTCCGTGTCCTGAACATAACCTGCCTGAAAACACCTTTAATCAGAATGTGAACCAACTGGCTGACATTCTCAGTTCGCAATATTTTCCATATTTTGTCCATAATGTCACTCCAAACTTAATTGCTTGTTCATAGGACATTAGTATAAAAACAATATCACACTCGAGGTCATGCTGTTATATAATGTTATATAATCAATTCGTAAACAAGCACCGACGTAAATAGAAACCTTCTGGTATCTAAAGCAGCACCTTAGGTACGTTTCCAGTTACACAAATAAACCCACTGTTACACCTTTTACACCGAAATATTCAGAAATATTCAACACGAAGGTGGATTATTCCCACAGCTTCTTCGCACAGGATGGAGCGGAATCTTCCACATACAACCATTAATTACGATCTAATTAAAAATAATGTAATTCTGCACTTTGTACCAGTTGATAGTTTCAATTAAATGTTACGAACTGTTAGAGGAGATGCAGTAGTGCCCTGGTGGTAAAAGGTGCTGGATCACCGATCCCAAGGTTGAAGGTTCAAGCCCCACTCTCCACGGGTTGTCACTGTCCCCCCCAATGCAGCTAACTGGGTCATCAAAGGCCGGCCATGTCTCCCACTGTCTATGATTCATCATTTTCTGTAACTGCTGAATCCTATTTAGGGTCGCGGGGAGGCTGGCACTCGTCCCAGCCGACTCTGGGTGAGGGCAAAGTACATCCTGGACAGCTTGCCAGGCCATCACAGAGCAGAAACACGCTGACGGCTTTGCAGCTACTCTTTACGAAAGTCAGCAATGGTTCTTTTACATGAACCTCTCACCATAGACAGTGAGAGACATGGTAGGCCATTAATAACCCAGTTAGCTGCACTGGGGGGGGGGGGGCAGTAACAACCTGTGGTGAGTGGGACCTGAACCCCCAATCTTAGGATTAGCGATCCAGTACCTACACCACTAGGCCACCACTGTCCCACTGTCTATGGTATGAGGTGTAAAAGAACCATTGCTGACTTTCGACAAGATTATTGGAGCAGGGCATTTATTTCGTCGGATACGGTGTGTGTATATATGTGTATATTTATTATATGTGTGTGTGTGTGTGTGTGTGTGTGTGTGTGTGAGAGAGTGAATGGTTGTGTGTGATGGCTTTGTGATGGACTGGCGTGCTGTTCAGGGTGTATCCCATCTTCGAGCTGAAATAAACTACCCCAGTAGGATTAAACCGTTTGGCAAATCAATTCATACATCATTTTATTATTTCCTTACCTGTAAAAAGTTATTCATCGAAAATACAACAAAGTAAGTGTAAGCTTGTGGTTTCATGTAAAAAAAAAAAAAAAAGTCATTAAAATTAGTACATTCACTCTCTCTCTGTCACACACACACACACACACACACACACACACACACACACTTTATTTTTTTTTAACATAAAGCGCTAGTGATTTGCTGTCAGTCTGACACACACATGTATGTGACACACCATATATATATATATATATATATATACACACACACACCACACACACACACACACACTGTATATCAGAGCAAGACCTTTGGGAATATTGATCTCACTGCTACAGTGAGAGTAGCTGAGAGAAGCGTCTGTGAATAAACAACACTTCGAGTTAGGAACGGTAGTGTATTGTGAGGTCCGGTTTGGGTCGATAGGACCAGGGCAGAGAGTGTCCACTGGATGGAGCTTCTGTGTAAGTGACAGCGGTGTCTGAGCGATGGACAAGGAGTAGGAGAAGGAGAGGGAGGGAGAGAGAGAGGCAGTGAGAGAGAGAGAAACCGAGAGAGGAATATCCAGATGGACTGCAGCACTATACTTTACTAACTGACAGCTCTGATAAAAGCCTCTGTCTCTCGCTCTCTCTCTCTCTCTCTCTCTCTCTCTCTCTCTCTCTCTCTCTCCCTGTAGCTTCCCCTCTATTCGTTAATATTACGTATCTCTCCTCATTTCTGGATCAAGTGTGTTTCTGAATTAAGTTTACCACCGCAGCTCAACTGCTGCCTCTGGACTATTCAAGGGACGTTTCTCCTCATCACTGACTAGAATAGAACAGTCATTTAAGAAGGACGCACAGATTTGGCTGAGGAAGAAAAAAAATCTTCCCAGGATAAAAATATACGTATCAGGTCAGTTATGCTGTACTTTTCTCTCAAACGTCTCTTAAGAGCAGCAGGCAAAGTACTTCGATCATGTGCTGTATATTTTCATATCAATTTTTTTTGTAATATTTGAATGTTTCCATGCGTAAATAGTCATAATTAATGTTTTACTGTTATAGAGCTGTATCATCTCGTTATCATCAGAATTAATGTCCTGTTTCGGTCACTGCGTCTTTAAGACCGCTGTGTGAAAGAGCTGTTCTCTGATTGGATGCTCGCCTCTCCTCTGACATGTGTAGTAATGAATAAAGGCATCCACTAGTCTGCAAGCTGTTTAACTGATTTTTTTTTTTTTTAATAACCAGTGTTGACTCATTCATGATTGATGTGATGAGAAATAGGATGAGCAAATAGAAAGTGTGAGTATTAACACAAGGGATTCAGTGCTCATACTAAATAGTCATAGTCTGTCATAGTCAGTCCAGACTAAAAAAAACTGAGGGTTTCTGTTTTTTTTTTTTTTTTTTTTTCCCAATTAATTAATTAATTTTTTTTTTTTTTTTTTTTTTTTTGCTTAAGAATGGTGCAGGTTTCTAGCAATATCTTTTTACTCCAATAACCTCTCACTGTGTGGGGTCAGCCTACGCACAGGGCTAATGCTGTATACAGCTCAAGCTTGCAGCACAGCTTTTCTAAACTCTAACTGGGAAAAGACAAAGAGCGCACCCTCTCAACTCGGAATTCCTGCTTGATTAGTTGGAATATCTTCAACACCAAATTCAATGCGTATGTCACTTGCGTCAACACTAAACAAATTAGCCCATCTTTACTTTTAAAATTTAGACCGTATGTATGACGGTATACTTCAGCTTATTCAACACCCAAATGATTTTGTTTGTTAAATGCATAGCCCTGATTGTACAGTGCAGCAGATATGAAGTGAAATTAAAGAAAACCAGCAAGGTTATTGATTGTTATTTTTTAATTAATTTATTTTTTTTACCTGTTTTCTCCCTAATTTAAGTCGTATCCGATTCCCACCCATCAGGTACTGCTTTCTCAATCACACGACCACCAATCAGGGAGGGGCGAAAGCATGGACACGCCCCCTCCGTTACATTCCACGCTAGTCACCCGACTCTTTTTGAACTGTGGCTCATGCGTATTTTTGGGGACACTAACACACTTGGAGAAAAAGTGCTACCCATGCCTCGTACGAATGAGCTCACAGACCCCCATGATTGGCTGGTGGTTGTGGGGAGTGACAGGGAAGTGAACGTATGCCATCCCTCCCTCCCTCCCGTGAAACCTCGGCCAATTCGTTCCCATGGACTCCCGGTCATGAATGGGTTTCATCCAGAAGAACTTTCAATTCAATCGAGGAGTGAGGATTGAGGAAATGACAAATAATGATTCTGAGATGTGTCCATTGTTTAGATGATGTAAAATGCCATGTTCTGAGAGCTTCAATGCAGAGAACTTGCTGTAAAAGCAAAATTGGTGTTTCTAATCCACAACAAGAATTTTGGCTGAAATTTTCTCAAAACATGGAGAACAACAAGAGTGAACATTGTAGTAACAATCACAGAACCAGGTCTGATTTTACCTGGAATGTGCACTGAAGACCAGACCATCACGTAATGGTGCGGTCATCAATCCTCATGCAGAATAATTTTTTGGGGACAAATTTATTGAATATGTCTCCTCACGATTTGCCAGCTGTCTGTTCTTTGTGCTAGTCAGAAATATTATCTGGTGTTTTTGTACAGCAGTCGCTCTGTAGATGGGAAACCGACAAGGAAGCACAGAATGAGCTACACAACACTATACAAGCCAATCAGCAACCATGGACACCTGCATTTTTGCATATCACAAACCTCCTTTGTTTCTGATTGACTGAAGATGTAATGAGAGTTTCATTGTTGATGTCAGTGCTTTACATACACTATACATACACAAATACAGATCCATGAATTTGTGGGTGGAGCTTCTGAAGAAATATTTAATGGAATTTTTTTGGATTTATTTGCAGGGTATTAGTGTTTGCGTTTCATAGCAGTGATGTCACAGGCTTCACCTTTAAACCCTGAAGCATCGCATCATTTTATTGTAAATTGAATGTTGTTCAGGGGTGTTGTGTGTTTATACGGTTTATGTTGATTTCATGGGATTAGGTGTGAGGTAATAAATCTTAGGTGTATAGCTGAGCTGTAAAGTCAGACTAGCTTTAGCGCGCTCTGCAAACTCAAGTTATTGCGGATTATGTTGTAGTTATTTACATCAAGGCCCATAGTTCTGGGGTGGTTTAGGTTTGGAGGTGGGTATGTGATCAGTTATTAGTCATTTGCAGGTGATGTAAGTAGGGTCAATGAGCATGATGTCATTCAGTGTTCGGCTTGGATGATGATGTCAGTGGCTGGATGATTCTATAATTGCCTCATGGCCTCAATCTACATATAAAAAAAAAATTGAAACAAATTATTAAATTTAAGGTAAGTGGAAGTTTTGACTGGACTTTTCATAAAGAGAGAATGTGATCTTGTACAGGATGTATTGGGAGTTGAATGAGGACATGAGGAAGACAAGACAAAATCTCATCTCCACTCTTTCCGAGAATAGACTAAGTTCAGTAAGGCTGCTGAAGGTTGTGTGGGTGCATCTTATCTGTGATCTGCCCACTGCATGTTTGTTCCTCTGCCAGTTTGGCCCACACCTCGCTTGTTGAACACTGAACTCTCTTTTCCAATGTGGGTCAGGTTGAGTCGCTATTGGCCTTGTTTTCTGCTGAACCGTCACCATTTGTGTGTTCATGGCTCGGGTCATTCCAAGTGCAAGAGGTTGGGGTTGAGGGTCATTTTAAGATACAGAGGACATTTTAAAGTTGGAAAAAATGGATGGATATTAGTTACGTGCAGCGAGGCAAGATGCAAATGCAGGGAACAACGTTTTCTAATAAAGTGGCAGATAGAAGCCAGAATCATGGTCATGTAATTGGCAAGCAATTTAAAAACAATTTAGGAAAACCTAAAATACAGTAAAGCAGGAAATAGGGCAGGATTTAAAAAGTAAGAAAAAAATACAAGAGCAAAGTAGAGTGAGTCAAACGAACAGACTGATCAATACCTTGTAATGGAAGAGTGAGCAGTGAAGAATGAAACATAAAAGAGGTGTATGTGTGTGTGTGTGTGTGTGTGTGTGTGTGTGTGTGTGTGTGTGTGTGTGAGTGAAAATTCAATAACTAATGTGCTGGATTATTAAATCCATATCAGCCATGTTTGTATGCTGCACAGTTCTCTCTGTGAAATGAAGTTTGGAAATGTAATGCAAAGCCAGAACTCGCTGCTCCCAGACACTGGTGTGTTCTGAGAACAGCACCGCAACAGATTTGTGTTATTTATCTCGGTTAAGGTTTTTATAAAAGGTCCTTTGAGACATTTTTAAACTGCCTCCACTGTTTGTTTTTTTTTCTATTTTTAGATCCCTCACTACTTCGCGCTTCAATTCGTGCAGTTTCAGTGTGTTGCGGTGTTTAAAAAAAAAAAAAAACAGCGTATTCGATGTGATTAGCACCCAGGGCGCTTTAAAAAATTGGAGTGGGCGGGCGCTTGTTAAAATGTTGCCAACGAAGTGGAATGGTAATTGCTTATTACCATCGAGGTGGAAAACATGAATAACACAAATACCAGTAAAACTCTTTTTATTGTTCTGTTATTATTCATTTTGTGGTATCAACCAAACTACTTACATGAAAGCTGAAAATAAACAGCAAACAGCATAATTAAAAAAAAAAAAAGACTCTTTAATTTTCCCTCCTGGTGCTGTTCCTTTAATTATTTTCCCCGATGTAAAATCGAGCCAATCAACATGAATGTCAACTTTAGCACATGGCACGTTGAACCAATCAACACAAAGGTCAACTTTAGCACATGGTGTTGAAAAGCACATGGCCAGGAACCTCTTTAAATGTATGAAGTTAGTGAGCTGGAAAAATCCTCGTCATCACTTCCTGATATTCAGAGCATTCCATAGTTTTGCTGTAACCGTTTCTAAAGGTTCATAATGTTGGACATTTACCAAGAGAACACAGCAAAATATTTTCCTGTTTTTTAAAGCACAGCGGAACGATCAAATGTGTTGTGACTAATGAACATTATAGACATTCCCCAGTGGCGGGGAGCTTATTGGCGCAGGGCACTTATTGCGTCGATTACAGAAAAAATAAGGAATTGAAGGAAGAATGGGGGGGGGTTAAGGAAAACGCAACAAAAACAAGGCCAATTATGCAAAACAAAAAACCCTAAACAAACAAAGCAAAAAAAACCAACCCAAAATCTCCCATCAAAACTACTTACATTGCTGCATCTGTGTGTGCATGCGCAGCTGCGCGCATGCTCGTATGTAGGTGTGTCGTCTTCTTCTCATGCAATACCATCTTTGTGTGTGTATTTATATTTTATTTACATCTTATGCATTATTTTTTTAATGTTTGTTATTATAAGCATTTATGGCATTGAATGTGTATTTACTGATATTATATACACATATACATGTACGTATACATCAGTGGCAGGTGGGGTGGGGTTGGGGGGGGGTGATCCTACTTCACGGATTTCGATGGCAGTGTGGGGATCTCAGTCCCAACTAACCGTGGAAAGTGAGGGATCCCCGTATTGTATTAATCCAATAAGGGAAATTATTTCCTTTGCATTTAACTCATCCGAAGTGAGCACACACACTCTTTCTCACACACACACACACAGACACACACGCACACACACATACACGGACACACTCTCTCGGAGCAGTGGGCTGCCATACACATGTTGAGGTTGCCCAGAGAGCAGTTGGGAATTAAGTTCCTTACTCAAGGGCATTTCAGCCTTGAATGTGGCGGAAGTGAAGCTGCAGTTCACTCCCCCTCCTCCACACATTTTTCCTGCAGGTTAGGGAATTGAACCAGCGACCTTTTGGTCACCAAAGCCGCTTCTCTAAGCGTTAGGCTACGACTTCCTCAAACACTCTTCACTAGTCACATGACAGTAAGTGAATCATTGCAGAAACATGGAATGTAGAATTTTTTAAATTATGGCGCTTGTTCTGCTTCATTCTACACTTATGTAAAAAAAAAACAAAAAAAAAACCAACAAAACAAACTTTGCCGGCAAGTCAACATGTTCTCACTGCACTGCCTGAGTTTTCTGGTCCTCCACAGCTCTGAAACCGACCTGACGCTCAAGTCAGATTGATGTATGAGGTCGATTTAAACAAGCGAGTGTCATTAGCAAGGCAGATATGGCCGTGTTTTTCCCTCTTCAGAGAAGAGAACCGAAGCTCATTCAGATCAGAGGAGTTGGAGGAGGAGGTCGGACTGAAGGGAAACTCGAGGACATCAGGATGGACGAGTGGTTGGGAGGTTGGATTGTGTGCGGTGCATGGCAGTGGATCAAAGAAGAAATTGTAAATTGGACAGTAGAGGAAAGATAACTAAAGTATTTCTGCTCTCCGAACAAGAAAGCCTTGACTTCTCTTATTCCTTTCAGTAGAGTAGTGATAGCGCAGACCCTTACAAGGCCAACGCGGTCAGCATTTTTGGCTTGCAGTGCTGCATGATCCGGACATAGTACCGGTAGGTCTTTTAGGGAGACACTTTTACACGCTATTCAGGCATCTTTATGCTGCTCTGGACAATTTTACATGTAAACTATCCTGCCATAACTCCATTAGCATCTTTACTTTAGAACCTGAGCACCATCACATAAGTGGAGCACACCCACCACGAACGATTAGATACGCACTGTTCAGAAGCCTGTGAAGGGCGATATCCTCTGGTCGTTTCGGTTCCCGCCCGGTTCAAATCATTATCCATGCGATAATGTTATAGAAAGGAAACGAATAACATGTTCCATGTATATTAACAATGGATCGGCTGGTAATGGTGGGCACGCTCGATGTCAGTGTGTACTTGGATGTTTTAATTGGCTAATAGTATGGTGAGGTTTCACCGTTGGGAGTTGACGGAAAATCGGCCTGATTATTAGCTATCTTGACGTTCTGAGTGTCGTAACTCGGTATAAAAATGTCAAAAAACTTTTTTATAGCTAAAATATTGGTCTTTGTCCCATGTGTGTGCGATACCACGCATTTAAAAAATAAAACCAAAAAAAAAAAACAAAACAGGAACCATATTTGGTTTTGATTCTTAAAGCTATATTATATATTATATATATATATATTCCTAGCTTTCATCAAAGTACTTAAATTAGCACTTTATTTAACCTTTTGAACACCAGCGCTCTGATTCTGACACTTGCTCCAGTACCTCGGCTGCTGACATTGATTTGCGAGACAGAATTTGAATTATTTTCAAAAAAAAAAAAAAAAAAAAACTAGCTGATTTCTGTCAATCTTATGAAATCCTGTTACATCGTGTGCTTGACTTCCACTTCCACTGTTGTTGTAAGACGGTCAGCGATTGGCTGTAGGGTGCAGAGGTGTGATAAGAGCTGACAGGTGTTTGACAGGTCGTGGCCGCTGGATGCCACACTAACCTAGCGGTCGGCAAAATGGCCGCTGGTGTCCAAAGGGTTAAAAAAACGTATGTTGTCATCTTATTGTTTCTTTCTCCATCAGAGTTTTTTTTCCACACGGACAGTATTCTCAGTCTGTGAGCCAGTGCAATCTCTTAATGGATACTGACTTGCTAAGCGCTTCTGTACGTTGCTCTGCAGAAGGCCGTCCGCCAAATGCCATCAATAAATAAAGACAAAATGCATACAGGACAAACTGATTTATGGCGGATGTTTTGTGTAAATGAAGATAGTGTCGAATGTGATAAGTAATGCAGCCAGATATGAGTATAAATATTGAGTTTTTCCACGTAGATATGCCTTAAGTATTTTCTCCCATTATTTATGCATTTAGTTATTAATCTGTTACAACACTGTGCATGTGACCTGAAATCCACATCAGAGATTGGATTCGATTTCACGCTGAATGGCAGCATTTAAGGTAAACGAATCCAATGGCGTGTTGTAGCACTAAACATGTTTCCTATTATCGCTCATTCATTTGTTTATTTTCTGAACCCCTTAATCCTAATTAGAGTCACGGGGAGGCTGGTGCTCATCTCAGCCAACTCTGGGCAAGGGCAGAGTCCACCCTGTACAGCTCACCAGGCCATCGCAGGGCAGAAACATACTGATGGCTATGCAGAAAGGTCAGCAATGGTTCTTTTACACGAATCTCACCATAGACGGTGAAAGGCATGGCTGGCCTTTGATAATCCAGTTAGCTGCACTGGGGGAAACAGTGAGAACCCGTTGAGAGTGGGGCTTGAACCCCCATCCTTTAATCAGTGATCCAGCACTTTACCACCGGGCCACTAGGCCACCACATCTGCTGAACCATAAATACTTTACAGATAATTATTCAATCGTTTGCTTATCCACTTAAGCCTATTATGTTTGCTGGAGCCTATCCCAGCCAACGCTGGGCAAAGGCTAGGTACACTCTGCGTACACCCTGGATAGCTCGGAAGACTTGGCTGAACTTTCACTCGACCCAATTTAAACAATCATCAATCGGACCTTAAAGGCTCCGTCGGTTGACAGATACCCAAAACATTCTAAGTAGGGAAAAAGTGAGCACGAAGTTAATGAGCCCCCACGTGAACATGGACGTCAGCAGCTCATTATTGTTGTGTGTTTGCCATGTTTCTTAAATGGCTCAGTTTATATGTTTAACTCTTCTCAGTTCATGATACACAAGAGTCTCAGTTCCAGACCTACCACACATTAATAATGATGATAAAATAAGCAATTTATTAGGATAATGTAAGATAAAATGATTTATAATAATAGTAATAATAATAATAATAATAATGGAAGCTATTTATTAGTCTACTGCTGTCGGGTCTACACTTCCTGTGAATAACTGGCTGTTTACTGCTCAGGGTTTCACTTGGAATCATTTCGAATCAATTGGGAAACATGCGAAAGGGTCGCCGAGACATTCAGAACCGGCCCGACGCATCGCTGCCATCAAACATAAAGAATAGTTTCTTTGGTCTCTGGGTGATGTAAACTACTCTGTTACCGTTTAGTTTTATTTTTAAAATACAAATGTCTATTACACTATATTATGATTAACCAGAACATTGTGTGTACGTATATCACGGTATAAATTTGACTATAGTAACCTTGGCTGTGTGAGACGGTATTACAGGAAGGATCTATGCAGTTGGTACAAAGCCTACAGACATTTTGTACTTGCAGGTTTGCGTGTAGGCTTTTTCCTTTTTTTTCATTTCTTTTTTGGAAAAACCCAAATTCTCAAAACATGCTTTGAGAATTTGGTTCTTTATTTGAGAAAATGTGGAGAGTCCCACATTCAAGTTTCGGGTCGATTTCAGCTTCTTCTGTATAACTGGTAATTTCTGTGTTTGTGGTAAATAAGACAGTGTGAGTTTGAGGTCGTTTATACATGAAAGATGTAACAGTGTTGAATTTACAGATTATATCTGACCTTCTGTCCGACCTTCAGAAGTCTGTGCTTGCTTGCACTTTGTGGTGAGAAACGTATTGTTTGATATCTGATTATGTAGCTCACTGAAATGTGAAGATACTTGTTTTGGGGATTTCCATCAGACATGATAATGTTGATTACTTACTAGAACTGAAGTGTAATATTGGAATTTCAAGAACAGAGAATGAAAAAGGACTTGGATCTACATTAATAATAATAATAATAATAATAATAATACAGTGTCCTGGTGACTTGTACAGGGTGTACCCAGCCCTCGCCCAGAGTTGGTTTAAATGGGTGCCAGCCTCTCCATGACCCTAATTAGGATTGGCCGGTTCCGAAAATCATTGAATGAGTAAATGAATAATAGTAATAATTTGATTTAATTTTTAGTTTCCGAACTGCTTCATCCTTTATTAGTGTCACGGGAAGGCTGGAGTACATGCCAGCTCACTCTGCGTGAAGGCAGGGTACACGCTGAAATCGCCATTACTGTATTATTATTGTTATTGTTATCATTGATTCATTCATTTTCTGAACCACTTAATAGCAATTCGGGTCGCGGGGAGGCTGGTGCCCATCTTAGTTGACTCTGGGCAAGGGCAGAGTACACCCTGGACAGATCACCAGGCCATTGAAGGGCAGAAATATGGCTATGCATCTGCTCTCGTCGAAAGTCAGCAATGGTTCTTTTACATGAACCTCCCAACATGGACAGTGAAGGACATGGCTGGCCTTTGATAACCCAGTTAGCTGCAGTAGGGGGACAGCAGTGTCAACTTTTGAAATTGAAATTGGGACTTGAACCCTCAACTTTAGGATCAGTGATCCAGCACCTTTACCACCAGGCCACCATATTATTATTATTATTATTATTATTATTATTGTTATTATTATTATTATTATTATTATACCTTATCTAAACTCAGTACAGCATACACAGGGATGAAGAAAGTATCAATGTGTTCCCGATGTCACTGGACAAATGAAAGCTCCAATGCTCGGGCCAGTCCTGTTTTGGTTGCCTGGAAACCTAAAATAACATACAGAGAGCCAGTCAGCTGGTTAAGTGCATTGATGAAACTGTCATGAAAACGAACTGAACTGAAGGAGGTTGACAGTGTATCCAGAGTCCTTACACGCTCTAGATAAAGTTTTTGATGCAGCACATCATCATTATTTGTGACGACTGTGTTCTTGTTGCATTTTACTCCAAAAATACCTGCTTATCCCTGATTCTGAGCTCTGCCTGTAGCCATTAGAGAGAAGAGTGAGTCAGAGATAAAGATCAGCTGATATGTGTAATGCATCAAGTGCTGGATTCAAATGATACCTTATGCATGGTTTATTTTATTTTACTAGTTAAATGTACTATTCCGCTGGGCGACTACGTTTGATCTAATGTTTAGGTCTCAACCAAGAGTCTGATAAAAAAAAAAAAAAAAAACAACAAAAGGGTGCCAATTCTTGGTCCATGAATATCTCTAGGCGTTGGTGCCGGAGCATCCTGAGGGGCCCAGCTGAAGGACATCTCTGTTCATCCGAGCCCCGTCTTGTGGTCTGTGCTCACCACGATAGTGTCTAAAAAAAATTCCGTGGGCAGACTTGTGGTGGTGTGAGAAGGTGTGCACACCCCAGCATGACATCACTCTTTCCATGGAGAGGCAAAAATACTTCCTGTTTTCCAAAGGCAAATTCGTCTGCAACTGTAAACCTTATCGACCAATAATGGAACATCATTAAGATTTTCCATGAGGCTACGTGTTTGGTTTTGGAATAATTTGGTAACTATACCCGAAAGGATATGGCGTACTTCCTGTATTTCTTTCTCTCTCTCTTTGTCGTTGATGTGTAATGCATATGCATGCAGCACATTTTGCAATATAAACACAATGGGGTTTGAGTATTCTGAGGGGAAAGGAATATTTTGAGTGCTGTGATGAGCGTAGGAGTCTGAAAGGCAGCTCTGGAATAGTCCATGTTCACATGTCTGCCAGGGGGGGAGCAGGTGAGAGCCACAACCAGCTGGTCGGGGAGCATAGGTCCATCTGACTCACTGTGCTGGAACATGGTGCCATTGTTCTATATGCAGTAGCTGTGCTGCAAGTGAGTACAGTCACTGCATAAGGTCTGTGCTTGCTGACAGTTTTCTTGTACTGTTGCTTAATTGCCAACATTTCGTCTGGTATTAGTCGAATGTAGTCAGTCATGTGGTTGAGTTTGAGAAGAATGCGATGCATGTTGAATTAATTAAACAGTTTTGGGTTCGCAGCCTCATTCCCTTGTCTTCTGAGAACAGAAGATGTTTTTCCCTCATTCTTTCATCTCCTTTTGTGAAGAATTCAAAAACCACAGTATGGGGTTGGTCCAAAGAGGGTGTAAACCACCCTCAAGTGATAAATTGGATGTCTGTGCTCGTGATTCAGGCTCAAAGTTATCCTTATATTTCATATCGCACAGTGAGAAAAGTACCGTAATTTCCGGACGATTGGGCGCACTTGAATACAAGCCGCACCAGCTAAATTTAAAAAGGAAAAAAAAAAGAATTTGTATATATAAAAACCTATGCCAAATGAAACATGAGAATCATTAATATGACGTACATGAAGATGGAGGCAGATGATTCGCTGTGGCGACCCCTGAAAGAGGGAAAAGCTGAAAGGAAAAGAAGAAGAAGAAGAACATGGACTGCACCCCTTTATAAGCCGCAGGTGTCTGTCTCGTTTTTGAGGTTCCTTCTATAGCACCCTCTGGAGGCCGTGAGCCCATAAAAAATCTCTAGATTAGCCGCAGGGTTCAAAGCGTGTGGGGGGAAAAAGTAGCGGCTTATAGTCCGGAACTTACAGTAATACAGGAAGATTCTTGAAAGGATAATGAAACAGAAACAGGTTTAATGATATATGATTTTGATATGAATTTATAGAAAGCAATACATATGTATAACTTGCAAAATAAAGTATTTACATTTGTATATTTTGGGTATACGTACTGTATTATTCCTGTAAGGGAAATTATTTTCTCTGTATTTAACCAATCCAAAGCGAGCTCACATACTTGGAGCAGTGGGCTGCCACACACATTTGGGATGCCTGGAGAGCAGTTGGGGATTAGGTGCCTTGCTCAAGGGCATTTTAACCATTTATGTGGAGGAAGAGAAGGTGCTGCTTACACCCCCCACTAGGGAATCGAACCAGCGAGCTATTGGTCCCAAGACCTACGAAAGGCTACGGCTGCGCCTTAATATCAGCTGACAGCACCTGTTATTCCCAAGTGGTCTTCCATCCACGTACTAACCAGTCCCGACCCGGGTTCTCTTCTGAGATCAGACGAGAACAGGCCTTCTCAGGGTTGTATGGATGTAAGCGATATCCAACATTTGTAATATCTAACGTTCTTGTGCTTACACTCTAGAGCTCATGTCTCATGAATGCAGTTTGACGAGCAGAATTCTACATTTTTCTCACTTTCAGTACGTCACACGGTTATACAGGAAGTGTGGGGACTTTTTACTAAATGAACAATGAATAACGGTGAGATTTTGTGTAAATGTGTGGGTGAGAGGATGTTCCTGTGGGAGGTAGAGAGTATGAGATAAAGTATTATGGGATGAGTACATTTATGGAAATCATTTTTATCGTCAAAAGCAGGGCATGAAGTCAGCATTGATGTGCCCCCAGAAAAAAAAAAAAAATTTCTCAGCATTGCTTAACTACTTACTTCCTCTCAGCAGATGACCCGAGAGCGTGGATGCACCTTTGACCTCTTGTGACTATGAAAGGAGGAAGTGGGGTCACGGAGGACATTTAGCCTGCGAGGGCCGTTGAAAGGGCAAACTCATATAATATTGGAATGGAAAAAGATATCCTTATCTATCGCAGGACCACATTCACCCCGTCCATTTGGACCGGGCTTGTTTACTCAAGAGATAAAGAAAATAATAAATTATTATAATAGTATATACACACAGGCTAAATTGAGGATGAATTAATACAGAGAGAACAATTAAATCCTTATAGGTGGGATGATATTGTTGACATTAATGAATTAATATGTTGTTCTATATTCTTGGGGCTGTGGTCATCCGCTGGTGGGATTTTCGGGGGGGGAAAAATTATTCCGAGTATAACAAGCAAGGTGGTTATGTGACGTGATGTCACCTCGGGAGTGGATGTTCATTGCATTTAACAATCCAGTTTTCCAAACGAGATGGAATCCGCTACCTGATAGTCGCAAAGCATCGGACAAAAAGCAGCCGTATTTCACACAAATCAATATTAACCGCTTTATGTTTGCCGTTAGTATCTGTGAACCTGTTATGTTATGTCTCAATACGCCATAATGATGTGTTTGGCTTCTGTGCTGATGATGATTTCTTAGTTGTTGTTTTTTCCCCCCTGCAGTGCCAGACGACCTCACGCCCGAGGAGCAGCAGGAGCTGGAGAACATCCGGCGACGCAAGCAGGAGCTGCTGGAGGACATTCAGGTACTACTTCCTACTAGAAATAGGAAATATTTCTTCAAAAATAGATAAATGCCATTGTTTTAATTATAAAAACTATTTCTAAGTAGATTTATTAAAAAAAACAAAACTTTTTATATTTCAAAAACTTTTTTTAGTGGCTTTAAAGTTACTAAAAAAAGTTGTTTTTCTCATAATTAAAATAATGTCACTTGTCTGTTTTTGAACTCGAAGCTTGGTTTCGTTTCTAAGCTACAGTTTAGTTTGTTTATTACCATAAAGCATTTTTTTCCCCCAAACTGGGTCAGTTAGGTTGAAAATTAAAGGGAAGCCTAGTTTCTATACATATGATCTATATTTAATGAGCATGAAAAGTCCTGCTTTTCTTTCCCCTCTGGCTGACAGATACTGAAATTGTGGGCGTGTCATGTTCTCTGTGTGTATTTCTTTATTAAATACTACCTTTCTGAATGAGTAATCATGGTGTTGAATGGGTAGCTTGTCCCGCTGGCAGCAAGATGGTTTTGGGTTTGAGTCCCTAAGTACCTCCGACAGTCTAATGACATCTTCATTTCATTAATTATCTCTTCCAAATTGCCCATAAGTGGGTTGTGTGTGTTTTTGTGTGTGATGGTATTCGAGTGACTTGTTCAGGGTGTGCCCTGTTTTGAAATCCAGTCTAAGCTAGTACTGATCTCAATGCAAAGAGAATAATGCAGCAGCATTCAAGTCCTTTAACCTGTCCAGCTGCACACAGGAAACAATGAATGACAAGCAAATCGATTTACTCCTGAAAGTGTCAACAGCTCTGGTTGCCTTGGTAACACTTCCCTTGTACTTTTTTTCGCCCACCACAAATTTTCCACATGAAACTGTCAGCGTTATGTGTGTAGTTTATGACAAGAATTGGTAAAATAAATGTTTCAAAATTTTAACAAATAAAAATGTGACTAGTTTGTCACTCTGTGAGTATAAAACGATGATTCAGTAAGAAAAGACATGAGCAAAACCATGTGCTCAGGTCAGCTATAGCTCTCCTTGGTAATGTAGTGTATGTATAGCTATGAATATAGGTCTGAAAATGTGAACTCGGGCATTGTGTTTGTGGTTGTTATCTTGTGTGTGTGCGTGCAGTTGTACAGCACAGTAAATGACACTGAAGTGCTGATTTTCATCTTCCATGCTTTCTTATGGCACATGTCTTTGGGAACCCAGTTGTTTGATGGCATTTTTCAATCAACAGAGTATTTTGCCTCTCCTGGCTCATTTCATTGACTTTACACTTTACACCTGTTGTGCATCACTTTCTGTTTACCTTCTCATGCAGTCACTCAAACACAGCCTCAACTTTCATGCTAATGTGGCATCACTATGCTTATTATCTTAAGGGATGAACCCAGCTAGATCTCTAAATCACTTTGAATTAGAAATCCAAAGTCTCCTTTCCTAATAACTTCTATGTTGGATTTCTTATTAATATGATATTTATTTATTTTTTTAATTTGTGAGTGTGACAAAACTTTAGTTTTTAGGTGCCGGCAGCAAGACTTGATGGGTTTTGTTGATTGTTTTGTATAAAACTGTTTTTGTCCCTGAAGTAGATGAAGGGTATTACCGTATTTTCTGGACTATAAGTCGCACTTTTCATAATTTGGCTGAACGTGCGACTTGTACTATATTTTATACTATGAAATTATTACATATAATTCTGTTTGTCATCATAATAAGACACCATTTCACATGCTTGTTATTTTTACACTCATAGCCACAAGAGGGTACTCTAGGCCTGGGTACCAGTGCCTGCTCATCCACCACTGAAGAAATGGCCCCAAAAAAGAAAATCCTATTCTGCGGATTACAAGTAGTGAACTATGCAGCAGAAAATGGTAATCCAGCAGCAGAAAGAACGTTTGGAGTAAACGAGAAACTTGTGAGGGACTGGAGAAAAGCGGAAATTATTATTACTGAAATGAAGAAAACAAAAAAAAGCTAATTGCAGGCTAAAAGCTAGATGACCACAGCTAGAGGAACAAGCTCGAACATGGGTGCTTGAGCAATGTGCATCAGGGAGAGGTTTATCAACAGTGCAGTTGCGTCTCCACATTCAGGTCGTGAAATTATTACATATAATTCAGTTCATCATAATAATAACGAACATAATTTCAAATGTTTATTTTTATGCTTACAACTACCCGCAAGAGGGCAGAAAAGCAGAGATTATTATTACTGCAGTGAAGAAAAGAAACAAACAAAAAAAGCTAATCGCAGGCTAAAAGCTAATCACGGGCTAAAGGCTAGATGGCCACAGTTAGAGGAACGAGCTCGCACATGGGTGCTTGAGCAACGTGCATCAGGAAGAGGCTTGACAACTACCTGGGCGTAGAGATGTCAACTGCACTGTTGACAAGGAGATGAATATAAATGACTTTGCGTGAGGACTTTCATGGTGTTTCCGCTTCATGCAACGCAGCCACCTCTCTATCATAGCGAGAACCACAACGTCACATAAGCTGCCAGCAGATTTCCAAGCCAAGGTCGACAGTTTTCAGGAGTTTGCGATTTATAGTCCAGTGCGACTTATATATATGTATTTTTTTGGCCAATGTGATTTGTACTCTGGAGCAACATATAGTCCGGAAAATACACTAGGTGCCACTGGGGGCGCTGTGTGTTTTGGACCCATGGACTGAGGGAGGCCTGTGGCCTGCTGGTCTGAAAATGTCATCACGTGGTATATTTGGTTTCTCCATAAATCTTTTGCAAATGGTTGGACTCACTGATGATGTAACTGAATTAATTATTGATCCTAAACAACATCAGCATGAATATGTATACAGAAATTGTAATAGCTTTGAATTGCATGATCATATTTCCTTCATGTAAACACATTTATAATCCTGAAATAGAGATCTGTCCAATGAAGTCATCTCTCATGAAAAATAGATTGAACCCTTTCATGATTATACAGGTAGAAGAGAGATTTTATGATTTACTGCGCCGTTTAATTTTTGGATGATTTCTGTGACTATTGTGTGAGGAGTTTGTTCACTGAAGTGAGAGTAAGATTATTTTATTTCAGCCATTACACTGTGAGCATTGGAACAAAATGTTGGACCTTGAAAAGAAATAAAATGGCCGTCCTAAGCGATGGGGGGAGTGGGGTGGGGCTGGAGTCGAGACATCTTCAGCAAACTTAATGGCGTGATACTTGACGGCATGACACATGATGTCATGATGGACCAATCAGAGTGGACTAAGCACGAGATAAACCAATGCGAGCGGGCAGTCTGGATTGAGAACAAATCCATTTGTGTGATTTACTGCATGGTCCTGAAAAATGAGTTTGGATCTCTTGCGTCTTGAAAAGGACACTTTTTGCCACGACACCTCTCTTATTAAATGCGAATGTAAATGCAATACTAATGTCATAAAAAAGCAAACGGTCGCTAGTTTCCGATGGAGATAACGAAAGTACAGCACCAACATACTGATAGACATTCGGAATCTGTCAGAAATGCATTCGAATTTAACCAACTGCAGATTACAAAAGATATTCAAGTGTAAGTGCTGATATCAATCTGAAGAACATTACAAGTAGCACCTCGGATGTGCAGGCAACCCCCGGCTTTGTCTGTAATGGCAGTAAAGTGCAGAGACGCTGCTTTCAAAAGGCCAAGGAAGTGAGTCAGTGCAACAGGAAAACGAATCCAGGAGACTGATTACTGCATTCCACAGACCTCAGTGAAGACCAAATTCATTACTATTAGCCCCCTTTGTAGGCAAGAAGAAGGGTAGATGGATGTCCTTGTCTAAAAAAACCTCCTTCCTACTCTTCCTCCTCCTCTTCCTCCTCCTAATCCGAGTTGCAGGCCAAGGTCTGACATTACAAACATTGCTTCTGTTTGCAGACACAAGCATCCGAGGAATTTATTGTGATTGTTTATGTCTAGCAAACAAGAAGCAGAATTAAACAGCAATTTCCTTTCTGACTTTTAGTGAATTTTAGTCCAAAGAAAAAAGGAAAAGGATAATATTTAACGGAAAAAAAAAAACTTTAAAATGTTAGTTAAATCTAAGTGAGACGTGAATGCGCTCTCGCAGGCAGAGGAGACATGGTCTGACTCCAGACTAAGAAAGTACCAGGAGATTAAGTTCAGATAAAATGCCCCAAGAAAGCTGCAATCCAGTTCAGCTCCACTCGGGAGCCTTCGGTTAGTTGACCTCAGTTTAATGTAATTTATATCAGAAGCAGCTGAACTGGGGCAGAGAGACGGACTTGATCAGTTAATATTTGATTTGAGTCAGACCTGCTTTGGCTGGGAATCAGTCACATGGTTGAATATAATTTTAAAGTGTGGAAAAATGGCTAAAAACATGATCACAGAGTGGGTTCCGAATCCTTCAAGTAACCTTACAAACCTCACTGGCTATAGAGGATAACGGTGTCTTCATTCAATCATCAGTTACATGCACTAAACATTGTAGTTTTTAATGTAATTTCTGTTAAGATATGTACATGCCTCGGCAGCTTGCTAGTCCAAGACACACAATCATTCACACTCACACCGAGGGGCAATTTGGAACCGCTAGTTAGTATAATGTGCATGTGTTTGGACTGTGGGAGGATAAGTAGAATATCTGGAGCAAAAGCGTACGGAGAATATTACGCTACATACATACATACATACGCTGCCTTCGTCTTCATCCTAGGACATTCCTGCTATGATTCAGGTATGAGATTGTTCCGCTTTTTGCGGAAATCCACTTTTTCAGATCTCCAGTGGCTATATTTTTATATTATTCCAAATTCGTTAAAATGTATCATTTTTTTGGCGGCCGGGGGGGGGGTTGTTGAACTCCCGCCCCTCCGAGCGTGATGAAGTTGCATGATACGATGTTCCAACGAACATGTACATTTCATTAGAAGCTTAGTGTTAAACAGGAAGTTCCTGCAGTGAAGTCTCTTCTTCTTTGTGATTTGTGACGCAGTCCACCGGAAGTAGGCGCTTGCCGCAAGTGACACATGGAGCTTGTGAGACAGTGTGTGGCTTATCCAGACTTCTGATCTTCCAAGTGAGCAAGTGCACGTTGAATACTTGTTTAGTACTCAACCATCACTTGCTCACTTGAAAGATCGGAAGTCTAGATAAGCCGCGCATTGTCTCACAAGCTTCGTGTGTCACTAGCGATAAGCGCCTACTTTCGAGCCCGTCACATTTACTGAAATCTGCGATTGCGCGATTTCAAAAGTGTGTTTGCTTCATTCCTATCACTTTATGGGCGCCGCCATATTGTAAACAAAGTCGGATATACTGTAGAATCATTTCGTTTTTTTCTTAACTTATTCATTCGAATACGAAAGCGACTTACATGTGTATAATAAGTGATTGTATTTTATAAAAACGATTCTAGCAAGCAAAACAGAGCAAGGTTAGGCCATCAGAAGGAACAGGAAGAGAAAGCACAGCGGAGAGATAAAAAGAAGGAAAGAACAGCCAAGCTCCTGTCACTCGCAAAGAGGATTAAGCTTAAGAATTAAAACAGCAAAAACGATATTTGTACAAAGTGTAAATATTGAACATAGAAGTTAGTGTAAATAAACTGTTTTTCTCAAAGACACACATTTTAAGAGTGGTCCCTTCATCTTGAAACTTTAGAAGGTAAGATGATTGAATTTTTGTAATAAATACATATAGTCCCACTCTCCACAAGGTTGTCACTGTCCCCCCCCCCCCCAGTGCAGCTAACTGGGTTATCAAAGGCCGGCCATGTCTCTCACTGTCTATGGTGTGAGGCATGTAAAAGAACCATTGCTGACTTTCGACAAGAGTAGCTGCAAAGCCGTCAGCGTGTTTCTGTCCCTTGCTAAAAGGGTTGTGACAGGAAGTGTTTCCGCCCTGCGATGGCCTGGCGAGCTGTCCAGGGTGTACTCTGCCCTCACCCTGAGTTGGCTGGGATGGGCACCAGCCTCCCCGTGACCCTAATTAGGATGAAGCGGTTACAGAAAAAAAAAAATGAACTGAACATATAATCTATTGTATGACTATAAAAACACTGTAGGAACATCTCACATCATCTGCATATCTGCTTTTTCTACATATGTGATACAGAAATGCCATTCTGTTTTCAACTACGTTAACCTTTCAAACCCTCCAAGAGTTATGAAATTACTCATCTTTTGGAGAGATAATTATGATATATTTTAGATATTTCTAGGTTCCTTTTATTATTACTTTCATTATTGTAGAAATAATTAACTATTAACTTCGTTAGAAAACTGAAATAGTGGAAGAGTACAAGAATAAAGAATACACATGTAAAATTGTATCAGTGGCTACTTACAACTCTTAAGATATTTTGATGTGATTTATTTTTTAAAAAGTGAATTATTCAATAACATAATAAATGTTCCAAAGCTTATTTTTAAATGCGTGTAATACCACCATTTAGTATTCCATTTTTCATTTTTTGAACAACCCTCCCCCCCGTTCCGCTTTTTTCATCTATGGCCAATCTCATGCTTGATGATTGTTCTCTCTGTCAGAAAACTTCTCTTTTGATGACGTTCCAATGTCAACATTTAGCCATCATATGTTGCCATAAAGTACGGACGCGTACTGTGTCCACTTCAGAAAAAAAAACCCAAAAAACCTTGGGCTTGGGTTTCCTGAACTAACTGATTCGCTACTGCAGTCACATGTAGCTGTGAGACTGGGGCCAGTTCAAGCCTTCAACCCCGACAGAAAATACGTCTTTGGCTTCAAAATGTCAATTTTGGGATTTTCATATTTCCAAATCCTTGGAACATTAAGTGTTTTTTCGCCGTAACGAGTGTTATAAATGCGATATATCAGACTTTATTGAATGCGTATTTGTTTGTTTTTGTGAGCAACAGTTTGTCGATCACAGAATGAGAAATGCCCCGGATAGCTGATATTTACATGTTGTGTTTTCAAGTCCTAATCCAATATAATCTGAACTATTTACTGTACATGATATGAAACGTCTAAGTGTCAATTTTAACAGAATGTCGTCAAAATCCTTCAAAATTCTTTCTGTAAAAGCAGAATTCGTGTCCGCCGTTTTGATAGACCCGCAAATGACCTTTTGTCAGTGACGCTTTTTTAATATTCATTATTTCCAATTCATATCGCAGTGGAAACTCCAAACATGGCATTATAACACCGCCAAAACCTTTCTATTGGCTGTTTTGATTGGATATTTGAAGTACATTTATTATTAAAAGGTGAACTACCCAATCAGATGGTGTGTACTTGACCACTTCAGTGGTTCCCAGAGTTTGAAAGATCAGGTTTCACCGCCGCTACAATGGTTCGTGGTAGCGAATGGGTTAAAGAGGTGCTCCAAAATAAAAGAAGCCAAGACGTTTTAAGACTTCAACAGAGCAAGATCATCACGCAATATGGAACCATTAAAATATAGTACGGTATTGTACTTTCTTAGAGGTCTCCATCAGGGTCTCCAACCATTTTATCACCGCAGACCGGTCTACGCTTGACAATTTTACCGGGGGGCTGTCATAGATTGTTTATATTGTAAATATAATTTATTTATATAAAATATTATTATTATTGTTATAATTAATAATAATAATGAGCACTCCATGAATGTTATTTTTCAACAGCTGAAATAAAGTTGGTTGGGAAGTAGAGCTTGAACTTTTCTAAAGAAAACCAAAACAAAATAAACAAAAAAACCCACTGGTGATGCTGCACCAGTGGGGGAAAATGAAGGCTCAGGCTCAGTCTCACCCAAAATCCCCGCTATTGTTTGAAACATGTCCAACTTGACTCGTCTCTGTTCATGTGCCGTCCCCTTGTGTGTTACATTTTAGTGCTCAAATGACCGATATGTAACCGAGAGAATCTGATCATTTTTCAAAATAAAAGATAAAAAAATAAAATAAAGATTGTTCAGACTCCGATAATAAATAAAACGGAAATAATGAATTATTTCTTCTGCGGACCAATTGAGCCGCGGAACGGTGGTTGGGGACCCCTGTCTTTGAGCTTCTGTGGTCAGGCTGGGGGTATCAGACAGCAGCAGGTCATCGCACACACGTTTAGAAATTAATTCACTGTTTCGTCCATGTAGTAGAGTCAACTGCCTCTGTGTGTGTGTGTGTGTGTGTGTGTGTGTGTGTGTGATTTGAGGAAACGGGAAAGTCCAGATGAAACCCAGATATAGAGATAATACTCAGAACTCTACACAGGCATTAAGCTGGAAACCCTGGAGCCAGCAATTTTCCCAAGTCCTTTTACTGCTTTTTATTATTTATTAAAGCAATACTGAATGAAAATGCCTTTTAGTGTATTGTGTGGAACAAATTATGTGTAAATTGTTTCAAATTAAACTGACAACGAATCATTTGTGAGTCTCCCTCTGGGATTAATAAAGTGTATGTCTGTCTGTCTGTCTGTCTCTGTCTGTCTGTCTCGACCTGAATCAACTCAGGATTCATTCATTCAGATAAGCTCAGGCCTGAGGATAAATGATTCATCACTAAAAGATTAAACATTGATTGTAAATGATTTCTGCAAAACCATAAAGAATCTGTACACTCTTTCTTGTGCACTAACAATCATACGTGTCCTGCTCACAGCGTCTGAAGGATGAGATAGCTGAGGTGACCAGCGAGATTGAGAACCTGGGTTCCACCGAGGAGAGGTAAGATTTTTAGTCCCGTTTTCCACTCCAGCAACGACATTAAATCGTTACACTTAAACCCGGAGTCCCAGCCTCCGCACCTGCTCCAGAACAGCCTTTTCTTCAAAATTCTCATAGTCTACGGCATTGTAAATCTTTCATCGGCTCATTCTCTCAGTTTTAACGGGAACCTTTTGAATAATTTACACCAAACAGACAACAGAGAATCTCCAGAGGGAAGCCTGAGTGCAGTGTGATTCTAACTTCACAAACAACCCTTTACAAAGTTTTCATGTTTTTTTTAAAAAAGAGCTTTTTATGCACCATAGAGGATTTTGAACACATTTGGGATCCATTAGTTGGCCACGTTAGAAAGAAGCCAATGGGTGATTTAGCTAATGGAGCATCTTTCTACATCTAATGCTCTACAAGTGGCTTCGGTGTTTTCTTGAAAGAACCAGCATGTTGTGGTTGAGCTGTACAAAAAAAATTATGCCTCGCAATAAATTTATTGTTCTAGATACTTTAGATGAAGACATGTGGCAGACAGTTCACAGAAACATAAAATGTAAAAATATAAGTAAATTCTGACATGGCGAATCTTTCAGTCTGAAGCCTTTTATTTGGCAATTTTGGAAGGAGTCTCCAGTATCAGGGCTTTCTGTAACAAAGATGTGATTATTCATTTAATTTTTCTGACACAAGTCAGTCCTTGGCTGTACTTTCAAACCAGGAAATTTCGCTAGGCAGGAGATTTTCAGTGGTCAAATGTGCTTCAAATAGACAATTTTTTATGAAGGAAAATTAAACCCCAACTTAATAAAAACTTGCATACACATTGTAACTCTTTGCACATCAAAGTGCGCTATTGTTATTAAAATTTAATGAGTAACAAATCCACCTACAGGGGGCGATGTTGTACTGCGAAAAGTCTGATGCAATTCACGTGTATGTGGTGGTAAAATGCAAGGAATCTGAATGAACCGCAAGCAAACTATTTGTTTCTATAAACCAGTAGACACTTGTCTGATGTACATAAACATCAGCTCGTATCATGTGTAAATGTGCATAGTTTTATACGTTATATATATTTTTTGATTTCACACATTCATGAGAGTGAACCGGACTTCAAATGCACCCATTTCAAACAGGCCAGTGCTAACTATCAAGTGTATTTTAGGAGATTGCAACTTTAAACATTCATTCATTTTCTGTAACCACTTAATACTAATTAGGGTCGCCATAGACAATGAGAGACATGGCCGGTCTTTGATTACCCAGTTAGCTGCACTGGGGAGACAATGACAACCTGTTGAGAGTAGGGCTTAAACCCCCAACCTTAGGATCAGTGATCCAGCACTTTTACCACCAGGCCACCACTGCCCGCAGCGCTGAACAATGTAAATAAAAACCACCTGATCATGAAAACATACATGGTTTTATGTAGATTGCTTGCTTTACAGTTTGTCCCCTCTCCAAATTGTAATCTTTAATTATCGCAGCTTGTTGTAAATTAAATAGGTTGATTGCCGTTTGATGGTAGAATAGACAGGTATTTTTCGATCTAGGCTGGATTAAAGCGATGGTTTTCAGAGTCAATTTTCTGGTTCTAGGTTGAGAAATAAATGTAGATGACAACTAGCACAACTGCCTAAGACAGAGTAGGGTGTTGCATTATAGGTTGAACGTTTCTGTGCCTCACGCAGTGTTGCATTCATGGCCTGTGTTACTGTAAGAAATTCTTCACGGATTACTAACAGCCTGCAGAATGTTTCTCTCAGGCGTTCCCCTTACGTTCCATGTGGGAATACATACAGAGGTTGCTGCTGGGCCCCCGGGTTGTCGTTTGAATAACCAGGATATAGTGGTTCGCACTGTTGCTTCACAGAAGGTTATGAGATTTAACTTCTTTGTGGAGTTTGCATGTTTCCCCCGTGCCTGCTTCGGTTTAAGTCACATGGTAACTGTAAATTACGCTTGGTTGTGTATGTAAATGTGAAAAGTTGTTTGCGTTTGACCTGTAATAGACTGGTGACCTGGTCAGGGTCAATACCCGATTCTCACCCAAAGCTTTGATTGGCTCCAGCGTTCCCCATGACCCTGACAGATAAGCAAGCATAGATTGTGGAGGGAAGTGGAAGGAAGTCTTTAGAATGCAGGGCTTTGCATTCTCATAAATGGGGGAGGGGGGATCTCTTTTTTTTTTTTTAAAAAGAAAGGCTGATGAAGGGCTGACTGTTCTTGGATTTAATACATGATGGATTTGTGGACATCCCACAACATTAAATGTAACTTATTAACCTATGAAAATGTGTCATGTGATGTTATTTAGCAAAACAATTAATCAGTGACAAATTTTTGTGGTATACAGAGACACTTCCGGCTTTCCTGTTATTGAAAAATAATCAAATTTGGGCACTAATGGCGTCACTCCGGCATTCATTCATTTTCTGAACCACTTAATCCTAATTAAGGTCACGAAGAGGCTGGCGCTCATCTCAGGCAACTCTGGGCGAGGGCAGAGTACACCCTGGACAGTTCATCAGGCCATTGCAGGGCAGAAACACGCTGACGGCAATGCAGCTACTCTTGACAAAAGTCAGTAATGCTTCTTTTACATGAACCTCCCACCATAGACAGTGAGAGACATTTTGATAAATGATAACCCAGTTGCAGCAGCGACAACAGTTGAAAGTGGGGCTTGAACCCCCAACTTTGGTATCCAGCACCTTGCCTCCTGCCCGCGACTGCCCTCACGCCTGCATGTGACTGATTAATATTCCCAAGTACAACGTTTATATAAATATTTGAATATAGATTCATTCATTCCTTTTCTGAACCACTTAATCTTAGTTTGGGTCGTGGGGAGGCTAGCACCTATCTCAGCCGATTCTGGGTGAGGGCAAGGTACACCCTGAACAGCTCACCAGGCCATTACAGCTGTTATAAAGTGAAATGATTGTGTATATAATTTTTAAAGTAATGTAAATATACAGTATGTTTATTAGATGTTATCAGTTTATTGATTGAAATAATTTTTTGATGGTAAACCTTTCCTTTTTTTGTTTTCATAAGGAAAAATATGCAGAGGAACAAGCAGGTGGCAATGGGCCGCAAGAAGTTCAACATGGACCCTAAGAAGGTGATTAAATACATCCGTTAAAGGTTTCATTGACGTGGGCAAGGCGTGCAGTGTATTGATGAACTCTTTGGTCTCCAGGGGATTCAGTTCCTGATTGAAAATGATCTTCTGAAGAACACCAGTGACGACATCGCTCAGTTCCTATACAAGGGTGAAGGGCTGAATAAGACAGCAATAGGGGACTACCTCGGGGAAAGGTGTGTATGCTTTTACTATAAATGTCTTTAATTTCAGCTTTTTGTCAAGGCTGTTAAATATAATATGATATAGCTATTGTGACATAAACATGTTAAAGATTTCTGTTACTTGAGTAAAGTACCAACCATCAAGTATCAGTGATTTTGCACACTGTAAGATAAACAGTCTTTCAAAAAAATAAATAAATAGAGAATAAAAATCCATGGAGACGTTTCTATCGTACACAATGTAAAGGTTTGTGAATATACTGCTGTAGAATTTGAGATAATACTCAGAACTCTACACAGGCATTAAGCTGTGCTCCGGTTCAATCTGGAAACCCTGGAGCCAGCACTATGTCCAAGTCCTTTTACCACCTTATATTACAGGGATCCCTCACTTTCTGCGCTTAATTGGGACCGAGATCCCCCCGCAACCGTCGAATTCTGTGAAGTAGGATCGACCCCCCCCCCCCCAAACTGATGTATACATGCATGTACATGTGTATATAATATCAATAAATACATATTGAACGCTGTAAATGATTATAATACCAATTAAACATTCAAAAATAATGCATAAGATGTAAATAAAATATAAATACACACATTCTTATGTGAGTACGCGCACACAGATGCGCGTGCACACACTCAGATGCGCACCTCACATAAAAATGTAAGTAGTTTTAATGGGGGGGTTTTGGGTTATTTTTTTTTGGTTTTGTTTGATTGTTTTTGCATAATTGGCCTTGTTTTGTGGCATTTTTTCTTAACTTTCTCCCCTATTCTTCCTTAATTTCCTTACTTTTTAATTCAATGAATATTTAAAAAAAAAAAAAAAAAAGCGATGCACTGAAGCCGCATGAATTGAAGTTTGAAGTAGCGAGGGATCCCTGTATTTCTTCCCTAGAACAAACATTCATTCACATTTACACCAAGGGGAATTAGAAACAGCCAGCCGGCCTAATGTGCATGCCTTTGGACTTTGGGAGGAAACTGGTGCACCCAGAGGAAACCCATGCAAGCACAGGGAGCACATACAAACTCTATAGAGAAATACGTTCGGAGGCACCAGGGTCCAACCAGGAGCTTTCTGCTGTGAGACGAGGGTATGAACCATTACACCACCATTTACCCTCAGAAACATATACTGTTATTTCATTTATCATGTCACCAGTATTACATCGTCACAGTGCCCAGTCCGAGTCTGGACCTGGCGTACTCCTTCTTGGATCTCGGTATGCAAAACCTCAGTGGAATTTTATAGTGTGATGCTTATTGTGTATTATGTGGTGTTTTGAGAAGTTGGGCCACCCATACTCTTATACAGAGTCTGACCGTAGACATAGACATACGTGTTTTCTCATTCGAAGTGTTTGAATTCCTTATGAAAAGAGAAAGCTGTTTTTCCAGATCTGGCCTCTGCTTTCTTTGGGATGAAGGAAGCGGATGGTGTGGATAGCTCGATTAATCCCATCTCCATGGGTGTTTGATTTTCTTTTGAACAAATTACTTCAGAATGTTGGTTTAAACAATAAACTATCAGCACATATTGCAGTCGTCTTCTTTCTGTACTGAGTGTGGATCTGTATTCTTCTCTTTCTTTTTCTACCTTTGTGTATCACTTTCATCTCTCTCCTGCTTTCATGGACCTCGATGTTTGGGTGTGTCCAATTGAGATGTAGGCAGAAGAACACATTGGTATTTTGATTTCATAGCCGATCTGTTAGTAAAAGGCTTGGATGGTGAGATTGGAGCTGTGCATTACTTAATATATGAGGTTCTTGTGATACCAGTAGAAGCAAAAGAAAGGCAAAAGGGTCAGAGAAAGCTCTATTGTGGCATCCCACAATTCCCCTAGGGGATATCACTGCCTGAGTATAGTGCAGGTAAAATGTGATGTCATGCCTTTGATAAAGGGACGCGTGCATACTGTTCGGTTGGCTGTATTTTGAATATAGTTTAAGTAGAGGTGGTTCAGCAGTGCTGCTTCTTAGAATTGTAAAAATTGTTTTTAATCTTGAACAAGTCCATGGGAAGGTCATTTCTGGGGTCATGAGACAGGATGGCGTGATGAGTCACTGGCTTAGTCGCACTTTTGACTGATTTAATGGGTCTAAGTCATTCAGACTTGTAAAAGGCTTCTCCATAGTTAGGTCAATATATTGATAAAATGCTGCATAAAAAGGTCAATAATAACAGTGTAGCCAAACCACTGACCAACTAGTGATTGGTTAAGTTTATTACATTATGCTAGGAAAAGAGTTAATCTGAGAATTGATATACAGTAATCCCTCTTATTTCGCGGTTAATTGGGACCAGAACCCCCCCACGCGTGACATGCGAAAAACCGCAAGATGATTTCTGCCACTATGGTGAACACAATTTTTCCCGCACCCCAGTGCTTCCCCTGAGCTCAATAAAAGTCATTGTTTCATGAGGGAGGAAGGTGATGGGAAAAACACAAAAACCAAAATCACTGGGAGAGTATCAACACGGAAACTGGTCGAGCACGGAGCTCCTCTAGCACGCTGATGGCTGAGTGAATTCAGGTGCGCTCTCTGGATTTCTGGTTAAAACAGACAGCGATAGTCAGGGTTAAAATGAACACATGATGTATAAAAATGGTTGGCATGATAATACAAGTTGTTAGAACAGCTAACTCCACAGCAAGAAGGTCCTGGGTTCACGTCCTGGGCTCATTGAAGGTGTTTGTATGCGAAGCTTGCATGTTTTGTCTGTGCACACTAGGCTGATTGGCTGTTTTAAATTGTACCAAGGTGTGAATGTGAATGGTTGTGTTGGCCCTGTGACACATGGGTCAAGCTTTTCAGGGTGTACCTTACCTCTGCCCAGTTTCAGTTGAGATACGCTCCAGCCTACCCGCAACCGTAATAGGAGTGACCAGTTCGGCAAATAAATAGATGATTTGTAAAATTAAAAAGATATAGACTTGAGAAACAAATACTGGCATTGAAGTTTGTGATTTTCTTGTATCCAGGGTTTTGTGTAATCTGCTAATTTCCTGTCTGCTGTATTATTTTATCTACAGGGACGAGTTCAACATCCAGGTGCTGCATGCGTTTGTGGAGTTGCACGAGTTCACCGATCTGAACCTTGTTCAAGCACTCAGGTAAAACAGACTCTCTAATGTTTTAATTGGACCTCCAGCAAATATGTGAGGACTGAACACTTATCCTATTAAAGTATGTTATGCTCACATTCGTCACACCTGCCCGATTTTGAAGTTTAGTTGACCGGTGCTCATCATATACTGTGTGCTGACTGCTGGGTATGATGTAACGTATGCAGGCAATTTCTTTGGAGCTTCAGACTGCCAGGCGAGGCACAGAAGATCGATAGGATGATGGAGGCCTTTGCCCAACGCTACTGCCAATGCAACTCGGGGGTCTTCCAGTCCACTGGTAGGTCAATGTTTGCATGTGTGCCCATGTTTATATGTCCTTTTCATTATCATGTGAATATGTCCTTTTCATTATCATGTGACTTTAAGCCACAAAGCCTTATAAATTAACCTTTAGGAATGTAATTTTTTCCTTGCCATTTGTAAGGTAGAGGGGTACTCAGGACAGCCCACCTTACTGTAATGAATTCAGACTAATAGGGATCTCTGAAAATGTTTCTTTGATTTTTCTACAGTCATTTAAATTACAGAAACTTAAACCGTTTAATGAAGAACAAGAACTGAATGCACTCAACAACAACAAAAAAAAAGTTAACTAAGTTAATAAAGCTGGCAGAACTGTTCAAATGAGCTCCCACCCCTGAAAATAAGAACCACGTTTCATGTGGTGTTTTTTGTTGGGTGTCACGTGATCAGCTCTTATACACACACCTCTGCTGCAAAGCTTTTCTTGTGTAATTCTCATTCTTTTATGTGGTGAGGAGGTGTTATGCTTCCTTAATGCGTGCATGCATGGGGGGGGGGGGGTGGTACTGTAGGACAGCTTGAACTACATTATTCATGCTCTCATGTTCTGCTGAGATGCACAGATTAGATTAAGTGCTGCTATGTCAGTTTCACCGACACACACACACACACACAGCAGTCGGCACGGATTAATTTTTTCTTTCTTTTGATTTTTGATATTAATCCCATAAAGGAAATTATTGTCCAAAGTGAGTACACGTAAACATGAGCACACACACACTCAGAGCAGTGGGGTGCCACACACATTGGGGTCACCCAGAGGGATTAGGTGCCTTGCTCAAGGGCACGTCAGACGTGAAGGTAGAGGAAGGGAAAGTACTGCTCACTTCCTCACCTCCACACATTTTTCCTGCTGGTTCGAGAATTGAACCAGCGTCCTTTCGGTCCCAAAGCTGCTTCTCTAACCATTATTCTACGGCTGTCCCTGTTGCTTCTAACATTCCATCATTACAATCATCCATTCATCAACCCATTATATACCTCTTATCCTTCAGGGTGGTGGGAGAAGCTCATTTGCCACCGAAGTCAGGGTACACTCTGAAACGATTGCTAGTTTATTACAGGGCTAACACAGACACAAACAATCATTCTTACTCACATATATATCTATGTGCAATTCAGAGTAGCCAGTAGATCTAATGTGCATGTTTGTGGACTGTGGGAAGAAAATGGAGCTTCTAAACCCATGCAAGCGTGGGGTGAGTATGCAAACTCCATACACAATGGCCCTTGCCCGAGATTTGAACCCTGAGGGTTCTCACTGTGAGGCAATAATGTTACCTGAACCACTGTGACTTCACAAACTCATGCCTGAATCAAAATGTTTATATTAGTGGTTTCCGGTACTCTGGTTTTCTCCAATAGTCCGAACACATGCACATTAGGCTAATTGGATATTCTTGCCCCAGGTGTGAATGTGCACATGAATGGTTTTGTGTGTGTGTGTGTGTGTGTGTGTGTGTGTGTGTGTGTGTGCGCGCGCGCGTGTGCGTGTGTTAGCGTTTGCCCTATGATGCCATCGTGAGCTGTTCAGGAATATACTCTGGCTTTACACAGAATTGGCTGAGATGGGCTCTAGCTTTTCTGTGACCCTAAATAAAGCTAAAACTATTTGGAAAGAAAGAATGAATTTATAGCAAAACAGTTAGAACAAATAAAAATTATTAATATTCAAAACCCACAAACTATCCAGCCCAGTGTATTCAAGAACAGTTCTAGTCTTAGTATTGCTGTCTGTCACAAATCTCTGCCTCCTTTATAAATGGAGACTGGACCACAAGATTCAGAAATTTCCCCCAGTAACAATTTGAATGCTTAACCCTCGCAGTGCCCAAAGCCGATCTAAACGGGTTTCCCATGCACGATTGAAAATCTAGGTCGTAACTCGGATAGTGAGTGTATTTATTTTCACGTTAATATTCGAATTATAACTGAGATCGGTTCCGGCCAACCAGTCGTAATTCAGATTGGTGGTAAGTTAGATATTTAACAAATTGAAAGCGAAACCACTCGGCACTTGCTATGAATTCATGTGAAGTGTATTCTACACCTGCACGTTCTTTCAACATGCGAAATAAACCTGTAGCCTTACAATTTGGAATCCTGGAATTGCATTTACCTAATATTATGTTGCACAATATAACATATATAATTTGTACTGTTTAAAGTTTTATTCTTTGAAATATTGCCTAATTCTGTATAAACTTCTACCAGTATCTAAAATTGGCAAAAATTCAATTTTTTCACAGGTGGACGGACATATGTCGACTCATTTGGTCGAGTGACAAATCGAGATATTTCAATTCTGTTTTCCTTCCTCAGTTCCTCTTACACTGAACAACAATCCTGCTATCACAAAATGATCAAAAATTATGAAAAATACTCGAGTAACCTGGTTAGATAAGGTTGAGAGGGCCATAGCATGGTGGCCATCTTGGATTTCTGGTCATGTGACCAGAAGTTGCCCTTTTTGCCCGGGGGAAAAAAAAAAACATTTTTGAAAAGGACAATACAAGCGTTATTCATAACATATATAGTTTAATCATGTAAATTCAACATTTAGGCATCTAAAACCAGTATAGAAAATACATGTTGGTTATGCAGAAAAATGGCTGGCATCTCGGGGTTCACTATGGGGCACAGCTAGGGTTAAGAACAAAAAGCACTGAGACAGATCACAGTGGTTCGGTGAACTAACAGCTGGTTCTGGTCGCACACAACCCGATTCGGGTGCTCTACTTATTGATTGTGAAACAGCCAATCAGATTGCCCATACTGTCATTGCCATTTTATAAATACAGGGATCCCTCACTTTCCGCGGTTAATTGGGACCCCGCGATCATCGAATTTTACAAAGTAGGATCAACCCCGCCCACCCGCCCCGACTGACGTATACGTGCATGTATATGTGTATATAATATCAATAAATACATATTCAATTCTATAAATGCTTATAATAACAATTAAACATTCAAAAATAATGCTTAAGATGTAAATAAAATATAAATACACACACACACAGATGCATGCAATCAGATGCGGACTTCACATATAAAAAGTTGTTTTGATGGGGGGGGTTTGTGCATAATTGGCCTTGTTTTATGGCATTTTCCTTCTCTTTTTCCTCTATTCTTCCTTAATTTCCTTATTTTTTAATTCAATTGATATTTAAAAAAAAAAAACTGCGATGCATTGAAGCGCGAAGTAGCGAGGGATCCCTGTAATGATGTTCAGTGATTTCAAATTTATTGTTGAAATTTTTTGTATTTTTATATAAGCTGACCAAATGATTTTATGATAAGTATTAGCATTTTTTTTTGCCAAACATTAAAGGCTAACACTGAATTCAGATTACCTGTAAATTGAATACGAGCACAAATTAATTAGGACCACGAGATTAATAGCACCATTCCCATGTTTGGATTCATTTATGAGTAAATTGTAATAGAATATCGTATAATTTCTTATTAATCTTTACAAATATGCCACACTATACAAACATCTCTAAAGCTGTGTTGCGTACATTTACATTATTGATCGCTTTTCTTTAGTCCATTTGAACTGTAACTCAATAACACGTCCACGACTTTAATAGAGTCGTTTCATGTTTCTACTTTCAGACACGTGCTACATTCTTTCCTTTGCCATCATCATGCTGAACACCAGCCTTCACAACCCCAACGTGAAAGACAAGCCTACTGTAGAGCGCTTCATCTCAATGAACAGAGGCATCAATGACGGTGGAGACCTACCTGAGGAGCTGCTCAGAGTCAGTCTGATTTTTTTTTTTTTTTTTTTTTTTTCCTCCGACATGCTTCCCTCCTTCCCTCTCTCCCTCACCCCCACATTTAGTGTTTTCACCTATGAATATCTGGACAACGTGCAGATTCACATATTTGAAGTCAGCAGAAGTCGAGTGATCCTTGTGGCTCGTGTCAGTAACATTTCCACGCGCAATTCAATGGATTTAAATCACAGAGCAACCTCTTTTTATTATTCATGTGTTTTTTATGCAAACCATCATCTACCATGTTTGATTTGAGCATTAGTTTTTCCTTGTGCTGATACACAATGTGTACAAGTATCGTTTTCCTTTAAAAATCAATTTTTATAAAGTTATTTACTATAAAGGTTGATGTCATGGTAATGTGTGATTGACAGAGACATTTGGAAGACGATACATTTCATACATTTACAATTGGCCCTTGACCATTCGCGGTTCAGCGCTCGCACCCCCGCATACTCGCGGATTGGCGACGAACCCGGAAGTAACTGGCACGTGATTCAAATTTAGCCAATGGCTGAGAGCTTTTGTTTATCCCTCCTGCTGATTGGTTGCAGATGATGTGTTCACCACTTTTTTTTTTTTTTTTTTTTTTTTCCTTGTTTGCACACAAGTTGTCAACATGATTGCCTGAATTGCGAAGAAAAATGTTTTCGTGTGTTTTTAATGATTATTTAAGCGCTATGATGCCACTCAAATTCCCTGCATCTTCTCTAGCTTCTGGTAAGCAGCCTGAGCGCTGTATTTATTCATAAATATTATCACAGTATAAAGTTAAAAAGTTTTTACTTAATGATTACTACATTTTACTAAATTATTACTGTATTAAAGAGTAAGACTGTCTATAGAATGTGTTTATGAAGCATATTTTAGCGCATCTAATATCATACATAGGGTTTTAAAACCGCGTCAATAACTCGCGGATTTTCATAATCCGCCGAAAGGGCCGGAACTGAACCATTGTGAAAAACGGGGGCCTACTGTACTGACCTCCTTGAACTTTTCTATTCTCACCTCCGAATGTACCATTATATAGATGCATTTTAGTACTGTTAGTAAAAACTGTGCAAGTCATCGTTGTTGAGGATCGTTGATATGAAGTCTGTCTGTCTGTCTTCCTTTTGGCTTTTTCCCCTTTTACTCGGGAGTCGCCACAGCGAATTATCTGATTCGCACGTTTTATTTGGCAGAGGTTTTTACGTCGGATGCCCTTCCTGTCACAATCCTTTTTCAGCAAGGGACAGAAACACACTGACGGCTTTGCAGCTACTCTTTACGAAAGTCAGCAATGGTTCTTTTACATGCCTCTCACCATAGACAGTGAGAGACATGGCCCGCCTTTGATAACCCAGTTAGCTGCACTGGGGGGGGGGGGGGGGGGGGGTGACAACCTTGTGGAGAGTGGGACTCGAACCCCCAACCTTTGGATCAGCGATCCAGCGCCCTATACAACTAGACCACCACTGCCCCGATAGTTGATATGAAGTGTGTTTCGAAAACGCAGGTCACATGTTATGGTGAATCGATGTCATCAATGAGGGCTTGATGTTTTGATTTGAGGAATGTGTCTTGTTTTTGCAGATTAAATCATGTAGTCCATATCCCATGTACAGGCACATCCAAGCTCAGATTCCCTAATAAACCATCGTCTTCCCTGTTCAGCTGAAGCATTATTATTTTGAATCCTATACACGCCAAAGACTTGCTATTTTGCTAAAAATCGCCGTTCTTCTCTCATCTCCCTCTTTGTTCTCATCCTCTTGGTGCTGGTCCTCCTCAGAATTTGTATGAGAGCATCAAGAACGAGCCATTTAAAATCCCAGAGGACGACGGCAATGACCTCACACACACATTCTTCAACCCTGACCGGGAGGGCTGGCTGCTCAAGCTGGGTGAGTGAAATGCACCAAGTTGGAATTAACCCTCAGAAATTATTTAGTACTTAAAAGATTTGAAAAAGTTTTGAGTTTACTTGACAGTGATGACTGAAACTTTTGTCAGTTACACAGATTTATGATGGAACAGTCCTGCCTGGATAATAATGTGTATTACGCCTCTCACTATAAGTGTATCGGAGCGAGTGTGTTTTCACCAGGCCACCACCTGTCTCTACATTCATAATTGATGTGACCTTGAGGTCATCTAGAGTCATTAATAATTCAGACATCTGCATTATCATCCAAAGAGAATTAGATGTAAAGTCAGTCACACACACACAAACACACACTCACTTGTATATCTGTCTTTGTGAGGACATTCACTGATATACAGTAGTACATTCCCAAGCCCCTTCACTGATTTTAACTATCACAGCTAAAAATGTCTAACCCTGACCTTTATCCAAACCCCGACAATTGCCCTAACCTAAACCTAATTCTATCCTCAACCCTGAAACCAAGTTTTAACCGTCAGACCGCCCTTTCAAGAAGTGACGACCAGCCAGAATGCCTTCCCTTCCCAAAAAAGGTCCTCACTTTCTTGGTAAAAAATGTATACAGTTCCTCAGTAACACTTGTAACACACACACACACACACACACACACACACACACACACACACACACCTACACACACTACCTCCAGTGACCCTTGTTATATAGTCTAATGCTGTGCTCTACTGGATGTGAATGTCTTTATTGTGACATCCAGCAGATCCCATCACTAGTCCTCTCTGTCCTGTTCCTCTGGTTAACCCCTGCCCCGAATATTAAAGCTGGGATGCTACTGGATTCCTCACTAAACAACCACTTTTAGGTGACTCGCTGGACACTGATTCAGTGCTCTGCTGTTGTTTTGTCAGGGTCTACTCCCAAACCAGAGAAACAGATTCCTTCCATCTCCTGGGGATTTGATCAGAATGCTGCAGGTGTGGCGAGGAGTGCAGAGATGAAAACAAAAAAGCTACTGTACATAATTGGCTTAGCTATCCTTTTCTACCCAATTCATCTATCAGTGTCATGAAAGTGTGGTGTTTGTTGTTAGATTAGAGCGCCCACTTGTGGTCAAAAGAGATCATGCACCCAGGACAGTTCATATGGCTAATTTGTGAATTTATTCAAACTGGTTCAGTTTGTTATGCTTTCTTACCCTTATGCTTTAAAGTTTGCTTAAAAATGAAAAGAGCACTTCCTTTGATCAGCAGCATGTGGTGGATATAATTTTTTACCATTTAATTTGATTTAATTTGATTTTTGTTGTCTTTTCTTCCTCGTGTGTTCGTTTGTTCCCATGATTTTGGCTGTTGTCTTTTCCCTCAGGAGGTATGTACACCTGTTCCCCCTACTCTCCCTTAAAAAAAAAAAGTACATCTCTTCGCTCGCGGGGTGCTTTTGGTGGTCCGCCATGCTTTTCTTTCTTCTCTTCTTTGTCTGGTGTTAGGCTTCTCCTTTTTTATTTTTATTTTTATTTTAGCCTTATCATCAGTTTGGTCTGATTTTGTTTGCTGTCTGTCATCAAGCTGGTGGACTCTCTCTTTCTCTCTCTCTCTCTGTCCCAGTCAATTGCAGGGTTGCTTGCGGTTTGGGTTCCATGTGATCACTGTAGTAAAGAGTTTTCGCTGTTTCCTGTGGTGTTCAATATATTTGTCTTGTTTATTTACACTTTGGGAGCTGCAGTGTTTTCTGGTAATTATCAGTCTGGATAAGTAGCAGCAGACACCTATAAAAACTCAACACTACCCAGAATGCAGCGCGATTGAATGATTTAAGGATTAGCACTTGATGTGACATGTGTCTAAACAGAAGAGTTGGTGTTCATGCTTGATCTGGACTGAGTGGAAATGCTGCACCTGGACCAAAGTGCTTGGGCTGCTGCTCTCCATGCTGTAAATGAAGCAGAGTCGTGTGTCTGCGTGTCTGCTTGCACTGTTGCAATTGGTTACTGTGTCCATGCAAAAAGAGCATGTGTGTGTGTGTGTGTGTGTGTGTGTGTGTGTGTGTGATTTAGTGTGGGTAAGTGTTGATAGCTGGGCGGCATGGTAGTGTAGTGGTTAGCACCTCTCTCCTCCCAGCAAGAAGGTCCTGGGTTTAAGTCAGCGATGCGGTTTCTGTGGAGTTTGCAGGTTCTCTCCATGTTTGTGTGGGTTTCCTTCAGTTGCTCTGCTTTCCTCCCACAGTCCAAAGACATGCACAACAGGCAAACTGGCTGTTCCAGAGTGCTCATGGGTTGAATGTTGGCGTGAATAGTTGTTTGTTATAGGAAGTCTGTAGGGCTTGCAGCCCATTAGGATGAGTAGGTCGAGCGATAGACACATAGAAGTGTCAATTTTTAGATTGTTTTTCTTCCATGTTTAAAATTCTCATTATATTATTATTATTATTACTATTATTATTATTATTATTACTATCAATATTATTATTAAGTGATATTTCAACAAATAAATGCACTTCAAACGTGAGACCGTAGGGGGCGGTGGTGTAGTGGTTTGGGCGCTGGGCTCATGCAGGTTATGTGTTTGAATCTCAGTTAGACCCCCACTGTGCTAAGACCCCTGGGCAAGGTCTTAAGTGTGCCCACAAGTGTGCCTCTGTTCACCCAGCAGTATAAATGGGTACCAGTAAAAATATACTGGGAAGATAACCTGCGATGGACTGGTGTCCCATCCAGGAGGAGGTGAACTCCGAGTTGCTTCACGCTACGGAAATCGGGGATAAGTACCGGCCTGATGAGCCACTAGGCTCGGGTATAAAAAGCCCAACGGACTTTACCTTTTAAATATGAGACATATATTATTCATTTCATTCATTCGTTTTCCGAACCACTTAATCCTAATTAGGGTTGCAGGATGGCTGGCACCCATCCGACTCAGAGAGCACCCTGGACAGCTCGCCAGGCCATAGCAGTGCAGTTAGAAATATTAGATTGTATATAATAAGTTTAAGAAACCAATTTCCAAATGTTTCCCCAGATTTTTTTTCTGCGGGGAACCCCTCCCCCCGGGAACCCCTCCCCCTCCTCCCTCCCCCTCCCTCCCTCCCCTCCCCTCCAAGTTTGTCTCATTCTGCTGCTCTGTCAGATTTATTCTAGTTTGTTTTAATGGGGGAAAAAAATCAAATGGCCCAGCATGCAGTGCTTAATTCTCCTTAATTCACAGCAGTTTGACAAGTAAAAAGAATATTTAATAGAATAATTTATCTGTTTTTGAACATTAAAATAATGTTTTGAATAGTTTATCATTGCAGGTATGTAAATGTAGCGGAACATCCATGAGACAAATTATTATCCATGAGACGAGAGCGGCGAGAAAGAACATATTCGACTGTCGCAAGACGGACATTAGTGTTATTACAGTGTTATTCTGGTCTGGGGATGGCGGTTCGTTATCAGTTCCTCTCAGATTTTAGGGGGCAGTATATTCTACTGTGGCGCATGGAGGCAATGTTTTCTGGTTTGTCGAGCCTTGTTTTATTCCTGCAGCTAATCAGCATTTTGGGTTACTTCTGAATCTCAAACAAGCTAAGACCCTTCCCCTAACCTGGGTTCAGATCCCCTGCCAAATGTGTGTGCTCATTATAGTGCTTTTTCCTGATCAGTAATCCTAATGAATCAGCCAATCAGCTCGTGCCGGGCCCTGCGCTTTCTGCTTTAGTGTGTGTGTGTGTGTGTGTGTGTGTGTGTGTTCTAGTTTGTAGCTGAATTATTGAGATATTGAATAGTTTTGGATATAGATTGGGGAAAAAAATGAATCACGGTTCATTTCTTCAATTAATAATAGGATATGGATTTAAAAAAAGAGAGAGAGATTTAGATGCACTTTTGCTTCTCTCCCAGGAAGGATAGCTGATCACAGGCACCTTTATAGACGGTGTTTGGTCTTGAGCCTCTTACATTTAATTTAAAAAGAAATCTACTGATGTTGACGTATTAATAACAAGAATTTTTTTTTGACTGGTGATCATGTTGAGTCTTTGAAGACAATTTTCTGAATATCGTTGTAATCATTCAGGAAACCGAGGCCACTTTTTCCCAAATATCGATTATTTGTCCCTTGAAGTTGGCGGCAAAGTGATATAATAGTGAACCTGTCCGCCTCAGAGCAAAACGATCCTGGGTTCAAGTCCTGTGCCTGGTGAGGCCGTTTCTGTGTGGTGTTTCCAAGTTTGATTTAACAGATAATATAAATGATTTTTCTATGTATTGTAGCAAGAATAAATGGCTGGTAGGAGGTGCCGAGTGGTGCCTGTTAATAGGAATATGTAGATTACGTTGCGAGTCTTTGGAACCTTAGAGGAAGCTGTTTATAGCTACGTGCAGAGCGGGTCCTGCCTCATGGGGGCCGCCATTTCGCACCACAGTCGCCCAAAACCATACAGTATAGGCTTCGACAGGGAAAAGGTGTAGGGACTGAAAGTTCAGTTGGTTGCAATCTGGAATATCACCACTAGATGCCACTCTGTACCACTAACTCTTATGTACTGTACCTTTAAGGGATTAGAACTGTAGTACTGTATAGTGCAGCACTTAGTACTGTAGTTGGTGCACTTCAGTGTGTGTTCGTGGTGGAGAAATTTATTTTATTTAAAAAAATAATAGACTGCAGTGGTCAAAAGTTCCCATTGCCCACGAAGGTGCGTTTTAAACTCGGTCTATAACTTCTATAATGAAAAATGAAAACTGTTGAAGTGCAGTTGGCTCATTAATTATGCAAAGATTTTGGCGTGCGCCAATCCCAGGCAAGGTGCCTGTAAGACGAATCCACAGACCGAATTTCATCAAAATCCGAGCGAGCGTTCTCAAGTTAATCG
>CM045740.1:17015724-17090724 GCA_024760905.1 Plotosus lineatus
CTGAATAGAGCCATTCGAACAGTATTGGTTTATTTATCAAGGATGTATATACTTCTGTGTATAGTGAGGATCTTTCTGCATTTTATAAAAATGTATGTGTAGCAAGTACATTATTAGCTGAGTACCATTTTTCTTTCATTTTTCCCTTGTTTCTATTAAAAGGTGTGTGCGCGTGTGTGCAAACTCAGTCATTTTTAGTAAAAAATAAAAACCCATAAAAGTCTGAAATAAAATGTAAACACAGAGTACTTTGTCCTGTAATTACTGTAACTATCTCACCTTGCTCAAATTTTAACCTTTTTCAAGGTTCTCCGGGTCCCTCCCACCTCCTGGTGGACTTCCAACTTCAGGTTCTACCTCAGCATGAACAAGTGTGTGCCGGACTTACATCCAGAGTGTATTTCTGCCGTGTTCTCCGTGCTCCTGGGGTAGGTTCTGTTTCGAGGTTCAACGAATATGAACAAATCGACTCATGAAAAACAAACAAACAGAAAAAAACATTCTAGGATATTATACAGTGTTCAAAATGATCCGTAGATGGCAGTGACATTTTAATTTACATCAGTTTTGAGTTCTAAAGCATGAGTCACGTGGCATCATAAAAAAAAAAAAAAAAGCAATTAAAAAGAAATTCACTTCAATAATAAAATTCTGCCACTGTTCCCTAGAACAATCATTTGGCTGCTCCCCAAACATTAATCTTGACTTTATTGCTTGTCTCACTACCTTCCCACCAATAAACAGTCAAGTTATGACACTTGTGTTAAGCAGCAGATACTGTAATTCAGCACATTTATGTCGCCTGCCTGAAAAAAGTGATGAGTTTTATTATTATTATCTCGGGATGATAATCATGATAACTGACCTCAAGTTACTGCAAGTCACACCAAAACAATGAGCTGAAGATCAATCTCTACACTTCCAGAAAGCTCGATTCATGTGGATGGGGGTTGGTTTGCGATGCAGCAGCAGGCAAACCACATGCGATTACTTCCCATTTAACTTGATTTCAAGAGGCTGCTACAGGCCGCTTTGTTTCCCTTCCAGCGAAAACAGACATGCGGGTCATGAATTGACTTGTGTAGAATTAAATATATAATTCAACAGAAACTGTGATCGGTCTGAGATAATGTCATTCATGCACTACAGAGGGGAAAAAAATAGTTTCCTTCTTTTCATCTTATAAGGAGGAAACACTTTTAGTTTGAAATCTGTCTGTTCAGCTTCAATACGTTGTGAAGCAATCTCCAAGATGATCAGCGAAGTTGGTTTTATAAAGAAGGCGAAGATTTTTATCCAAATTTGTGCTTTTACAGCAGGGACAGGATTTTTGCAGTTCTTATACAAACTTGTTTATGCAGCACATTAACAATAGTATGGTTTTCGAGAACCCAAACCTAAGGGTGTGCGAGGCGAATGCCTGTAAGAATAGAGTTGCTTTTGTAGCATGACTCTTCATAAAGACCAGCTGTTTCCACTGATCTTAGGGCATTTTAGTGAAACAAACCAAAAGGGCGTGTCCATGGCGTCGGGAACACTTTGTACCAGTGTACACTACTATTCAAAAAGTCGAGACAGCTCACTCGAGTGGCATTTTTTCCAAGTATTTTATAATAAAGGTAATTACATAAACACTAACTATCAAATAACACATCTGGAATTGAAGGGGGTCACACCAGAAGGGACGTTAAGTCATGTTTTTTGGTCAACCAATTAAAATGTTTCATTCTCAAGTGACTATTATATAACATGACCATCACAAGTTTCTGTGCAAAGAGGCTATGTCCAGCTGTGGCCTGCCACTTAGTGACTTGGCCTTTGTTTTGTTCTCACCCCATCAAATCTAGTTAAGGATTTTTGGCGTTTCACTCAGGAGGCCCTTTCATGAAGTTCCCACATCGAGCTAAATAACTTAACTTCTTGTTCTGGGAAACAATAAAAATAAATAGTTTTCAGTAAAGAACACTTAAAATATGTTTTGATTCAGGCATAAGTTTGTGGAGTCATGGTGGCTCAGATAGCACTTTCATCTCACTGCGAGAAACCTCAGGGTTTGAACCTTGGCCATGTGATTTTTTTTTTTTTGTATGGAGTTTGCCTATTCTTTCTGTGCTTATGTGGGTTTCCCATCAGGTTCTCTGATTTTGTCCTGTAATCCAAGGACATGCACATTAGGCCATCTTGTCCATGGGTGTGAATAGTTATTAATATCTTTTTCCACCCTGCTGTAGACTAGTGACCTGCGTCTCACCTGACCTCCACGACACTAACCGATAAAGCAGAATAGATCGGGAATGGATGGATGTACTGTACATTTATATATAAGCATAAACTTAACTATTTAATGTATTTACTTAGAAATTGTTGTCTCTAAGGATATTGTATAAATATATATTGTAAAAATAATATTTTAATGAAATTCATAAAATAAATATGTAGTCTAAGCTACCCAGAACTTTGATTAGTAGTGGGATAAGTAGGTTATATTGAAAAATGAACATGATCCTCGTCTAATTAACTCTGAAAGCCTAATTAGGATGAAGCGGCTTCGAAAATAAATTAATAGATGAATGAAACATTAAATATTCCATCACTAGCATACATAGAGTATAAATATCACAATATACTACTGTGGAGGTTTGGGTAAAAAACTGCTCTATAATAATAATAATAATAGAAAAATGCTTTAAAAAAAAAAAAAAAGTGAAAATGAAGCAACTGGTTCCTCATGAAGTTTCAAATGTGAAGTCAGTGATGCTTTTTAACATACATTAATAAGTAACAAAGAATTTTGATGTACAACAAGGCATGATCTCATTATAGTATTGCAGTACAGTCATACCTCATCTTACAAAATTAATCTGTTCCAGAAGTGGTTTTGTAACCTGATTTTTTTTCGTAAGTTGAGTAGCATTTTACATGTAAAAGGCCTTATTTATTCCAAGGCCCCCAATACTACCCCCTAAACCCTTTAAAAATTATAAACGTATACCTTTTAAGGCCTCCTTCTGCTTCAATATCGTACCGATGGTAGATGGGTTTTGGCCATATTCCTTTGTGATACCACTCAACCACATGCCACGAGCCCGTTTCTTCTTTTCACTCGCACCGGGAATCACTTTCTTGGGGCCCATGATGAATGACGAAAAATAAAGTTGCAATGAGCACACTTGAAAAACTCACGAAACAACAGTAACTCTGTCCTTTATGCGTGTTAGAACTCTGTGACGAACAATGGGTCGAAGGCACACGAAAAGCATCATGGGTATTATGGAGATCAAGCTCCCTCCTAGCCAATGGGAGGCCAGCGGGGCGGGGTGTTGGGAGATAGCCAATAGGAGAGCAACTCCCATTTCGCGCGTTTCGTAACATGAATTGTTTTCGTATCCAGAGACGGAAATTTTAGGTAAATGCGTTTCGTAACTTGGATTTTTCGTTTGTTGGGTCTTTCATAAGGTGAGGTACCACTGTATGTGTACCATTACATCATAGGGTCTGAGCAATGTCCCCCAGTGTAAACCCAGGGTTAATTTTATATACCTTATGTTCCCTGTGGTGAGCACACGTGAACAAGAGATGGATGGATACAGGACAACCATCCAAGACATATTACGATGGTGTTCAGATCAGTAGCATGAATAAAACTGCTTCAACATTACAATATGCAAACATGTAAACTTTTAGTTTATCTGAGAAATTAGGAATATAGTAAATTATTTACTATTGTTACATTTTAATTCGCTAAATATTACTTATTTTTTTTACATGATGTTCTTCTGGTGTGAGGAATATTTAGTTAAATTCCAGATAATTTAATTAAATTGTATGAAAGTGTCCTGAAGGCATCATGATTACAACATACAAAGATCAAGATTAAGTAACAGTTCAATATACACAATACACGAAAAAACACATTTACACAATACACTTGTGGGCTTTTTACTCCCGAGCCTAGTGGCCCATCAGGCCGGTGCTTATCCCCGGTTTCCGTAGCGTGAAGCTACCAGCAGTTCAATTCCTCCTGGATGGGACCATTGCAGGTTACCTTCCCACTATATTTTTACTGGTACCCATTTATTCTGCTGGGTGAACAGAGGCACACTTGTGGTTAAGACCTTGCCCATGGGTCTAATTGGGATTCGAACACACAACCTCCCAATCATGAGCCCAGCACCCTAACCACGACACCACCAGCCCCACTTTACACAATACACACGCCCATACATACATGCACAGAATACACACACGTATACTGTACATACACACACACACACACACACATACAATAAACACACGTACACACACTAACACACGCTTCTTGTCTGAAACTTATCTGGCAGGTTTTTGTTGATGAAATCATTTTCTGTAGGATGTTTTGGACGTGATTGTTGCTTTTATTTTTAGCAGAGCTACATTCAAATAAACACATCATGCCTGAAATAAACACCTCTTTTCTCTGTATGAGTATGTGCATGTACAGTGGCTTGCAAAACTATTTATAGTTTTCATGTTACAGCTATAAATATGGATGTGTTTTTTGGGGGATTGTATGTCACAGATTGTATGATTTTTTTTTTTTTTTTGGTGAGAATTGTGAAGTGGAAGGAAAATGCCACATTCATTTTCGAAGAGAGAGTTAATATCCTGATTAGGGTTGCAGGGAGGCTGGTTTGGTATATTGCTATTGTTGGTATATTCCAATAAAATACAATTTACATTTGTGGTTGTAAGCCGAAGAATTTAAATACAGTCGGCCCCCAACTTACAAAGACCCCTGTGTACGAAATCCCCGGGTTACGAAAATCATTTTCCTGCGTTTCCGTCCCCGAGATATGAAACAACCCCCTCTTACGAAAAGAAAATCAAAATTTCACACGACGCGCCAGTTGCTCTCTCATTGGCTGTCTCTCAACATCTCGCCCCGCTGGCCTCCCAGATGGAGACAGAAGGAAGCTTCACTCTTTAGTTTAGTTTTTAAGTTGTTTTAATAGAGTAAAAGTTTCATAAACGTGGGCGCATTTGAGCTCATCTAGAATTCCGATCCCTCAAGGAATCAAATTAAAGTTGAGTTTGTCAAGCAGGGAATGCGCTTTGATGTCTTGTGGACGTGGCCTGCAGCGCGCGCGCGAGAGAGAGAGACAGAGAGAAGGAATACGCTTTAGTTTTTTAAAGTTGATTTAATTCAGTAAATGGTCAGCCAGGAAATGCGCTTTGAATTCACGTCTTGTGCGCGCGCGAGAGAGAAGGAATAACGCTTTAGTTTAAGTTGTTTAATTCAGTAAATGTTTAATAAATGTGGGCGCATGAGCTCATCGGGAATTCCGATCCCTCAAGGAATCAAATTAAAGTTGAGTTTGTCAAGCAGGGAATGCGCTTTGAATTCCATGTCTTGTGGGCGTGGCCCGCAGCGTGCGTATGAGAGAGAGAGAGAGAGGTGTGTGTGTGTGTGTGTTAATAAAAATGTTTAATAATGGTTTAATTAATAAATGTTAATAAAATTGTTTGTTAATAAAATATTTAAATGGTTTAATAAATAATTTTCTTTTACTTTTAACACATATTTCGTACAAAATTGTTGTACTTTTATCATTTTTAAAGGGTTTATGGGGTTTATCCAGTCCAAAGACTGGAGCCTTGGAACGAATTAGGCGTTTAACTTGTAAAATGTGACCCCTACTGAAGAAATCCCCGCGTAACGAAAAGGGCTTTGGAATGGATTAATTTCATAAGTTGGGGGCCGACTGTGTAGGAAAACTGAAACAAACAATTTTACATTAGTATAAATACATTATACGCACAAATATTTGTGAACACCTGACCACTCATTCATGTCAGTTTTCCCCAAACTCTTGCCAAAAAGTTGGAAGCAGACTTCTGTAGAATGTGTCAGAATACCAGAGGATTGAATGTCACATTCACTTCACCGGTAATAACATGTTGCAACACGGTGCTGCCTCGGCGCTCAAAGTAAATTTTATAAAGGCTTGGTTTGCCAAATTTGAAGTGCAGCAGAGTTGAGAATCCTGCACAGAGTCGTCACATCAACCCCAATGAACACATCAGGCCAACTAGAACCAAGGGAGGGCATTTTATTTCACTATCGAGGTAGAGGAATCAAAAACATTCCCAAAGCTTGAAACATTCCCATGGAAGATGTAAAAGATGTATCGTTCTTATTCATTCATTTGACGAACCGTTTAATTGTACTACAACAAGCGAAGGCGGGGTACATACCGAACAACTCACAGGTTCAGCACCCACAGCCATTCACACTCCACACGCCCTCTGGGATCGATCGATCGATGTCTGTCTGTCTGTCCAATGGGATTGAGGCTAATAGACAATAGATCTAACTACTGTGACACAGAGGAAGTTAAAAGCATTCAAATTTCAAAAATATTAATTCATTCATCTTCAAACCTGCTTAATCCTACTTGGGGGCCACGGAGAGCTACTCTTGACGAAAGTCAGCAATGGCTCTTCTACATGAACCTCACACCATAGACGGTGAGAGACATGGCCCGCCTTTGATAACCCAGTTCGCTGCACTGGGGGGGACAGCAGTGCCAACCACTGACAGTGGGGCTTGAACCCCCAACCTTTGGACTGGTAATCCTGCACCTTACCACTGGACCGCCACTGCCACATTCATAAATACATGGTTTTATTATTATTATTATTATTATTGTGCATAAATGTGACCTCTCATATTACATACATATTATATTATTTAAAATTATTACATTATTTAAATAAGAGAGAAAATCCTCAGGGATGGTGGTGTGTCTCAATGAGGAAATTCTCACATTCCAAGTAATAAGGAGGGTAATAAGGGAAAATACTGTAATACCAGTGCGGCCTGCACTTGAATCTGCTGTAACTTCTGTGAGTGTAGAGATATGACTATGGATGCCAGGTGGCTGTGTGTCACGCTACCCACTGCCTTCATCCTGTAAATGCCCGTATTCTTACTCATCAGCCATCACTCATTTGCTAAACCACTTCATCCTATTATGGTCACAGGAAGGCTGCAGCCTGTCTCAGACAATAGGTCAATAGGGCTGATACACACGCACACACACACGCACACACACAACCAAATAGCCTAATGTGCTTGTCTTTAGATTGTGAAAGGAAACTGAAGCACCTGGAGGAAACCCGCAAAGTCCACATCATCACCGCCTCAAACCCTGGACCTCCTTGCTGTGATGCGGACATCGTTCATCGATCATTTTCTGTAGCTGCCTAATCCTAATTAGGGTTGCGGAGAGGCTGGCGTCCATCTCAGCCGACTCCGGGCAAGGGCAGAGTACACCCTGGACGGCTCACCAGGCCATCGCAGGGCCGAAACACACTGACGGCTTTGCAGCTACTCTTGTCAAAAGTCAGCAACGGTTCTTTTACATGAACCTCACACCATGGACAATGAGAGACATGACCGGCCTTTGATAACCCAGTCATCTGCACGCTGGGGGGGGGCACTGACAACCCATGGAGAGTGGGACTTAAACCCCCAACCTTAGGATCAGCGATCCAGCACCTTTACCACCAGTCAAAAATTTTTTTTGTTTTGTTTTATACTGGCTTTCTGCCATCGAAGGCTGCTGATGCATCTTGTTCCTTACTGTTAAACTGATGCATGAGATTATACACAGGCCTGTATTTGTTTTGCTGATCTGAGCTTGCAACAGGTGCATTGGAACCAGGAAACTCTATGCAAGCGGAGCCTACCTTATTATTCACCTGCGACGTTAATGGAGCTAAAATCAACAACTACAACTATAATAATTGTAAAATTTACTTACAAAACAATAGCGTCAGTAAAAAGTCAGTAAACCGAAGGACAAAAACATTCTGTATCTTTGAAAGAACAACAAGGTAAATATCTTCACAAATGGAAAATTGATCCAGACAGCAGCAGTATTATATTACGGATGTTTTTGTTTTCGTGTGTAATTCTAGTTATTTGTCTGCGCTTTTATCCAAAATCTATATAGTACGTGTAATTACAGCGGTGCTTGAGAGTTTGTGAAGCTTTCAAATTTCCATATTTCCTCATCACTTAAAATAGATCACGTTCCCAGACAAGTGGAGCCGGTGTTGTCGTGGTTAGGGTGCTCTGCTCATGATCAGGAGGTTGTGAGTTCAAGTCCCACTGAGACGCTCACTGTGCCAAGACCTCTGGGAAAGGTCTCAACCACAAGTGTGCCTCTGTTCACCCAGCAGTATAAATGGGTACCAGTAAAAACATACTGGGAAGGTAACCTGCGATGGACTAGCATTCATGCTACAGAAACCGGGGATAAGCACCGAGTGATGGGCCACTAGGCTCGGGTGTTAAAAACCCAACAGACTGTCCAAGTTGATGTGAACCGCGTTCATGTTTGTGTGTCAATCGAACAGTATTTTATAGGTCAGGCTTTTAACTTTCCATAAACATTTATAAGATTATAACTCTGCTAAGAGGACACACACACACATACGTGTGATTCCCGGTGAAAATGATTCCTGGTGCCATGGTCATTGTAAGATTATAACTCTGCTAAGAAGACACAGTCAACACACACACACACACACACACACGTGTGATTCCTGGTGAAAGTGATTTCCGGTACCATGGTGATTGTAAGATTTTAACTCTGCTAAGACATGGTCAACACGCGCACGCACACACACACACAGGTGTGATTCCCAGTGAAAGTGATTCCCTGTGCCATGGTAATTGAAAGATTTTAACTCTGCTAAGAAGACATGGTCAACACGCACACACGCACACACACACACACACACACACACACATACATGTGATTCCCGGTGAAAATGATTCCTGGTGCCATGGTCATTGTAAGATTATAACTCTGCTAAGAAGACACAGTCAACACACACACACACACACACACACACACACACACACACGTGTGATTCCTGGTGAAAGTGATTTCCGGTGCCATGGTGATTGTAAGATTATAACTCTGCTAAGACATGGTCAACACGCGCACGCACACACACACACAGGTGAGATTCCCAGTGAAAGTGATTCCCGGTGCCATGGTGATTGAAAGATTTTAACTCTGCTAAGAAGACATGGTCAACACGCACACACGCACACACACACACACACACGATTCCCGGTGCCATGGTCATTGTAAGATTTTAACTCTGCTAAGACAACATGGTCAACACACGCGTGCGCGCGCACACACACACACAGACACACACATGATTTCTGGTGAAAGTGATTCCCGGTGTCATGGTCATTGTAAGATTATAACTCTTAAGAAGACATGGTCAACACGCCGCGCGCATGCGCACACACACACGTGTGTGTGATTCCCAGCGAAAGTGATTCATGGTGCCATGGTCATTGTAAGATTATAACTCTGCTAAGAAGTCATTGTCAACACAATGTGAGTACCTTAAAAAGGTATGCATTTATCATTTTTAAAGGGTAGTCTTGGGAGCCTTGGAACGAATCACGCATTTTTCATGTAAAATGCGCCTCTACTTACGAAAACTCCAGGTTCCGAAAAAGGCGCTGGAACAGATTCTTTTCGTAAGAAGGGGGCCGACTGTAATATAAAATTATCTAATAATAACAAAATTATTTAAAAAGTATATGTTAGTTCCCCTTTAAATGTCATCCTGTCCCAAAAGCTACACTCCCAAAGACTTTATGAATGAAATGTTTTAGCAGTACGTTTACAATATACTGAACATGAAGTGTCTTTAGTGTGATGTTGGAGCTACATGAGCCAGTAGAACAGAAACACATAACATTCCCTCACTTGCTTCCAATAATTACATTATCCTGGTTCCTGGGTAGGGTCACAGTAGGTCAGCTGCCTGTTCCCAAAGCACTGGGTGTTATGTAGGGATATTCTCTGAATCGAATGCCAACTGCACCTTGAACAAACAAAAATAAACTGACTTTTTTTTTTTAATCTAGGAGTAATGTATGTGCCAGTCCATATACCGCCATGGGAGGAAACTCCCTCAAGATACAAGATATCTTTATTGTCATTGCACAGGTATAAAGAGATATTACCTGGAATAACCTGGAAGAAGCCAAGTAAATAATGAAAAGGAAAGTAAATGATACGCTACAAATACAGCAATAAGGTCAATAAATGATGTAAGATAAAAGAACAAATAGTAAAACAAGTCATTTAGGTCAAGTTGTGCCGGGATTATTGTTGCGCGTTACAGCTTACGGAAAAGAGAGGAAGATAAAAAAAAAAAAAAAAAAAATCATAAAGAAGCAGTGGTGGCCTGGTGGTAAAAGTGCTGGATCGCTGATCCTAAAGGTTCAGGGTTCGAGTCCCCCCCCCCCCCAGTGCATCTAACTGGGTTATCAAAGGCCGGCGATGTCTCTCACTGCCTATGGTGTGATAAGTCTGTTGGGTTTTTACACCCGAGCCTCATGGCTCATCAGGCCGGTGCTTATCCCCGGTTTCCGTAGCGTGAAGCGACCAGGAGTTCAACTCCCCCTGGAGGGGACGCTAGTCCATCGCAGGTTACCTTCCCAGTATATTTTTACTGGTACCCATTTATACTGCTGGGTGAACAGAGGCACACTTGTGGTTGAGACCTTGCCCAGGGGTCTTAGCACAGTGAAGGTCTCGGTGGGATTCAAACTCACAACCTCCCGATCATGAGCGCAGCACCCTAACCACTACGCTACGCTTCCAGCCCCATGTCTATGGTGTGAGGTTCATGTAAAAGAACCATTGCTGACTTTGGTCAAGGGTTTCTGCATAGCCGTCAGTGTGTTTATGGCCTGGTGAGATGTCCAGGGTGTACTCTGCCCTCGGCCAGAGTCGGCAGAGATGGGTACCAGCCTCCCGGTGAGCCTAAATAATATTAAGTGGTTCATAAAATGAATAAACGATAAATCGTAAACAAGTGTGTGTGAGGTGGAACATGAAACTTGAATATATTTATGGCGTAAAAATTTCACAAGCAGTTGGACAACTTGTCCTTTTCATATTTAACACCGAGGTACTGGATCAAAGTGCTTGGAAAATAAATACCCTGGAAACACTGTGATTTGAATAGTGATGACTGTAATACAGTCGGGCGGATGACTAAACCACATAAAGTTCCGAGTTCACATGAAATTCCCAAAGCGTATTACAAAATACATCATCTTTTTCCAATAATGGAGCTTAATCATATCCCTGCAGCTCAACTCACACAGTTTACCAGAAAGAAAACGACAAGAACCTGAAAGTTTTTTTTTTTTTTCATCCACTGACCAAAGGAAGTGGTTACCAGTCATTTTTATAACCACAATAAAGTCAGCACTTTACAGTCTTTAACGGGCCAGTGGTGGTCTAGTGGATAGGGCGCAGGATCGCTGATCCAAAGGTTGGGGGTTCGAGTCCCCACAGGGCTGTCACTGCCCCCCCAGTGCAGCTAACTGGGTTATCAAAGGCGGGCCATGTCTCTCACTGTCTATGGTGAGAGGCATGTAAAAGAACCGTTGCTGACTTTCGTAAAGAGTAGCTGCAAAGTCGTCAGCGTGTTTCCGGAGACAAGTAGCAAGCGTTCCTGCGTCCCGGTTAATCTTCTCCGGAAGAGACCAATTGCTACACTACCCTACGGGGATAAGACATCAAGATGATGACGACGACCGCCTTTAACATAACACTGCTGCACACGAATCCGGGACGGTTTAATAACTCTTGCTGGGCGTTATTAAAAACTTCATGGTGAATATCACGTTGCAGGATTTAGATTCATTATGAACGACTTGTTAGTTTCACGCCGTACTATTTTGAATATTTTCACTCTTGATGTCACTGAAACATTTGTGCACGTTTGTGTTCCTCTACAGAGTAATTGTTTATTTTGTGATTTTCATATTGGTGTGTAATTCATTCATTTACTGATCCACTTAATACGAAAAGGGTCTTGGCTGGCACCCATCTCAGCCGACTCCGGACAGCTCGCCAGGTCATCGCAAGGCAGACACACACTGACCTGTACGGCCAGCTTACTCTTTACCAAAGTCAGCAATGGTTCCTTGACATGAACCTCACCCCACAGACAGGGAGTGCACTGGGGGGACAGCAGTAACACCGAGTTGAGAGTGGGGCTTGAACCCCCAACCTTGGGATCGGTGATCCAGCAGCTTTACCACCAGGCCACCGCTGCCTCTCGTGCTGTGTATCAAGTTAAATAGAGGGCAGTGATGATCAGGAATATACTTTGAGAAGCTATTTTTCTTTCCAGGAAGAGAGAAAGATAACCAGACAAAAGCCCATCAATTATACGAACCGACTGGTGTGTGGAGTTCATTAGAATATACAGACTTGGTTTATGGGAATATACGGACAGGCTCAGACCGGGAACCTTCTGCTTTTAGAAAATATCTGACGTAGCAAAACAAACGCTGATTGCGACACTGCTAATGTTATTATTCTGGCATTTCACAAAAAGTGTGATACTTTTTTTTTTTTTTTTTTTTTTTTTTTAGGTGCCCCTCTCATTATACAGATGTTACATTATAAAGAAATATTCAAATTCAGTTTCAACAGCCTATGCGAAGGCAAGCAGATTATCATCACCATTTCGAGTATAGTTTCCATGCATATGAACAGTCAGGTTTTTTTTTTTGCTTTTAGGAAAATATAACATGCAAATCATTCTACACTTCATGTCATTCGTGCAGTAAGAATTTAAACAACCTCTGAAACCAAAATTAACTTTTTGCGTTTCACGTTCAGTGGACAAGCACAGTGGATGAAGGGTCATGTTTTGAGCTCGGATGGCGACTTCTGGAAAGGACGTGCTCATCTTCATTGATAACAGAACTGGAGGAAGTAGCTGGGGAGCGGGACGTCTGGACCTCAATACTTAGGCTTCTGCCCCCACGACCCGACTCCTGGATTAAGTGGAAGAAGATGAAGATGTCTCATGGTGTGGGCAACAAAATAAATTCACGAGTCTACAGAAACATCTCATCTGGTAATTTACAGAGGACTGCGTCAAACCAATGACCGAAACAAACTCCCAACAACAAAGGAGGAAGTGGGAGGTTTTAGTTTTTTTGACATAATCAGCAGCTCACGAAAGGAAAAGTGTACAAGACGTTGTTGAGGCCAGCGATGTTTTTTTTTTTTTTTTTTTTTTTTTTTTTTTTTTTTAGGTGCCCCTCTCATTATACAGATGTTACATTATAAAGAAATATTCAAATTCAGTTTCAACAGCCTATGCGAAGGCAAGCAGATTATCATCACCATTTCGAGTATAGTTTCCATGCATATGAACAGTCAGGTTTTTTTTTTTGCTTTTAGGAAAATATAACATGCAAATCATTCTACACTTCATGTCATTCGTGCAGTAAGAATTTGGCCTTTCTTTAGAGTCTTTTTTCACAAAATCAACGTTTTTTTTTTTTTTTTTTAATTCATTAAATCTGATTAAAATTGCGGTAGTGGTGGCCTGGTGGTTAAGGTGCTGGATCACTGATCCTAAGGTTGGGGGTTCGAGTCCCACGCTCCACAAGGTTGTCACTGTCCCCCCCAGTGCAGCTAACTGGGTTATCAGAGGTCTGCCATGTCTCTCACCGTCTATGGTGAGAGGTTCAGGTAAAAGAACCATTGCTGACATTTTTAAAAAGTAGCTGCAAAGCCGTCGGCATGTTTCCTCCCCGCGATGGCCTGGCGAGCTGTCCAGGGTGTACTCTGCCCTCACCCGGAGTCGGCTGGGATGGACACCAGCCTCCCCGCGACCCTAATTATGATTAAGCGGTTGCATAAAATGATGACGATGAACTGATTAAAACTAAAATTTTGTTCAACAGCAATAATTTTACAGCTGAAAGTTAGTCCTAACCTACTGGTATTCCTACATATTGACAACTCATACTGTCTGCAATTCATCTTGTTCATTCATTTTCTTAATCTGTAACTGCTTAATCCTAATTAGGGTCGTGGGGAGGCTGGCGTCCATCCCAGCTGACTGCGGGCAAGAGCAGAGTACACCCTAGATGGCTTGCCAGGCCATCGCAGGGCGGAAACAAGCTAACGGCTTTGCAGCTACTCTTGTCAAAAGTCATCAATGGTTCTTTTCCATGAACCTCTCACCATAGACAGTGGGAGACATGGCTGGCCTTTGATAATCCAGTTAGCTGCACTGGGGGACAGTGAGAACCTGTAGAGAGTGGGGCTTGAACCCCCAACCTTGGGATCAGTGATTCAGCACCTTTACCACCAGGCCACCACTGCTCAGGAACATCATCCGAGTTGTTAAGAAACCCCGAAAGGAATGAAAGTATTACAACAAACTTTGCCAAGTAAACTTAAGAATATAGGGACCATACTGAAAGATCAAAAGCCAGGGTCAGCAGTTAGAATCAGAGGGGCAAAAGAAATATTTGGAAAAGTCAAACAACCTCTGAAACCAAAATTAACTTTTTGCGTTTCACGTTCAGTGGACAAGCACAGTGGATGAAGGGTCATGTTTTGAGCTCGGATGGCGACTTCTGGAAAGGACGTGCTCATCTTCATTGATAACAGAACTGGAGGAAGTAGCTGGGGAGCGGGACGTCTGGACCTCAATACTTAGGCTTCTGCCCCCACGACCCGACTCCTGGATTAAGTGGAAGAAGATGAAGATGTCTCATGGTGTGGGCAACAAAATAAATTCACGAGTCTACAGAAACATCTCATCTGGTAATTTACAGAGGACTGCGTCAAACCAATGACCCGAAACAAACTCCCAACAACAAAGGAGGAAGTGGGAGGTTTTAGTTTTTTTGACATAATCAGCAGCTCACGAAAGGAAAAGTGTACAAGACGTTGTTGAGGCCAGCGATGTTGTATGGTTTATAAACAGTGGCGCTGAGGAAAAGACAGGAGGCAGAGCTGGAGGTAGCAGAGATGAAAATGTTGAGGTTCTCTTTGGGAGTAACGAGGATGGATAGGATCAGGAATGAGCACATCAGAGGGACAGCACATGTAAGACGTTTTGGAGACAAAGTCAGAGAGGCTAGATTGAGATGGTTTGGACATGTACAGAGGACGGATAGTGAGTATATTGGTAGTAGGATACTGAGGTTGGAACTACCGAGGGGAAGACCAAAGAGAAGATTCATGGATGTGATAAAGGAGGGCATGAAGGTAGTTGGTGTAAGAGAAGAAGATGCAAAGGATAGGGTGAGATGGAGGCAGATTCGCTGTGGCGACCCCTGAAGAGAAGAAGAACAACATAATCAGCAGCTCCTAACAGAACCGAGCACCTAAAACTGCAGCTGTGCGGCCTGGAGACCAGAAAAACAAAAATGCAACAGTTTGGTGAGGTCACTGGATTGGTTATTCCTAGAAAGGGATAATTTATATTAATTTGCTTCATATGTCTGGTCCTGTACGGTTGCTCATCTGATAATGATTTGGGTTTTTTTTTCTTTTTTTTTTTGGGGGGGGTCCAATGTTCTCAGTTACTTGTCCAATCCCGTCTCTTGTCTTGCTGCGCTGTTACTTTTGGATGGGATTGCATCATTCTGACAACTACTGTATATTTAAACTTTCTTTTGACTTTGTATGGAAATGCCTCGATTTTAACATGGTGTGGGGAGCTATAGGAAGCCTTTAGTAGAAGCATAGCAAAGAGACATCACCGAATTCAAAATCAAGGTAAGATAAGGAGAGGATTAAGTTTGTTTACCACAGCACGGATACCCTCGGGGAGTAATAATAGTTTTCTTGCTGTAAATCAACTCCCTCGTTGCGTAGTAATTGCTGGAAAGCTACTGAACACTGTTGATGATACAGAATGTTCTCATAATAAAGAGCCTCATGGAGTTGTGCTGTTTTAGGAGGGACGTGATTGGGACACATTGTTCTGTTCCTCTGAGCTGGCAGAATTGGAGACCGTCCAGATTTTCCAGTTCCATGCTGGTTACTTTAAGGAAGGAAGCAAGGGAAAAGAATAACGTGAAACAGGCCTCAGGAATCGGGGAGGGGGCATTGAGGTGGAAGCATTTGGCAGCAATGAAAAATATCTTGTGTGTCCAGAACACTGTCCCACTTGTCTCACAGAGATGGTGAGACCAAAACAAACAAACAAACAAACAAACAGCTGCCTAATAATGCAGGAAAAGCAAAGCATGGGAGCACAGGAACTGCACAAACTCAGCAGGATGTTTCAGTACATTGCTGCTGGTGTTTCTGATAGATTTGATACTAATTACATGAATATATATATATAAATCACAAATTACAATGAAAGTTATGATAGATGTATTTTCTAGGTGAAAAAAATATCAGTCATAATGTAGCACGAGCTAAATTCTAATACAGTCGGCCCCCTTCTCTCAACATCCCGCCCCACTGGCCTCCCATTGGCTAGGAGGGATGACACAGTAGTTCCAACTTTGTTCAAGTTTGTTTGAACTGTGTTCATGTTTGTGTGTCATTCCAACTGTATTTTATGACTCAGGCTTTTAAACTTCCATAAACATTTGTAAGATTATAACTCTGCTAAGAAGACATGGTCAACACACACACACACACACACATACACGCGTGTGTGTGATTCCCGGTGAAAGTGATTCCTGGTGCCATGGTCATTGTAAGAGTATAACTCTGCCAAGAAGATATGGTCAACACACACACACACACACACACACACACACACACACACACACACAAAGTGTGATTTCCAGTGAAAGTGATTCCCGGTGCCATGGTCACTGTAAGATTATAACTCTGCTAAGAAGACATGGTCAACACAAATTAAGTACCTTCAAAGCTATGCTTTTATAATTTTTAAAGGGTAGTCTTGGGAGCCTTGGAACGAATCACGCATTTTACATGTAAAATGCGCCTCTACTTACAAAAACTCCAGGTTCCGAAAAAGGTGCTAGAACGGATTAATTTCGTAAGAAGGGGGGGCCGACTGTACAACCAAAAATTCCCTGGGCAGTGGTGGCCTGGTGGGAGGGTTTTGGATTACCTACTATCAATGGGTTGTCACCGGTGTCCGTCCGCCCCCCCCCCAGCTAACTGGATTATCAAAGGATTGCTGGCTTTGATCAAGAGTAGGCTGCACAGCCGTGAGTGTGTTTCTGCCCTGCGATGGCGTTGTGACCAAAAGCTGACAATGAAAACAATGCTACTTTTTTTTTTACCATGCATGTCCTAGTCACCCTCCTGTATGGCTCAGAAACATGGAGTACATGCCAGGCATGAGAGAAAATGCAACATTAACAATGGTAGCCCAGTGGTAAGGTGCTGGATTTCCAATCCCAAGGTTAGGGCTTCCTGCAAAATACTCAAAATAAATTGGCAAGACAGAGTGTCAAATATTAAATTCCTGAGTCAAGCCAACATTCTGACTATTCAGGATCCCCTGGAGAAAGAAAGGTTGCAGTGGCTCAGTCATCTTTACCACATGGACACCAACTGCAATCCTACTCAGATCCTCCATGGAGGACTCGCCTCTGGAGACCACAATGTTGCAAGTCAAAGATGCCTGCGAGGCAACAACAAACTCGTTTGTCTTTAAATGAAGACTGCTAGATCTGAGGAAACCTACAAAGCAAGATGACAAAGTGTCTGTCAACAAACAGTTAATTGCGAATGCATACCAACGCTGAGGAGCATTTATTTTCGTTGCACTCTCAAATTAGCATTGGGCGGACGTCATAATAGAAGTTGTCAGACCAAATGACAATACGTAGAAGAGATATTTTAGGCAGTCTGTATATACGCAAAGCATCAGTGACTTCATTTCTATAATAGATTTTATTTATAAATACACACACACACATATATATATATAGTATATTTATTTCTAAATATATATATATAGGGCAGTGGTGGCCTAGTGGTAAAGGTGCTGGATCACTGATCCCAAGGTTGAGGGTTTGAGCCCCACACACCACAGGTTGCCACTGTCCCTCCAGTCTGTAATGTTAGATATTTGCAAGCCGAGAATGTTACATGGTCATATAATTGGCAAACATTTCAGAATAAATTAAAAAGATTATAGGTTGCTAACTAGCTAACTGGGTTATCAAAGGCCGGCCATGTCTCTCACCGTCTATGGTGTGAGATTCATATACTAGTCCTTCTCAAAAAATTAGCATACTGTGATAAAGTTCATTATTTTCTGTAATGTAATGATAAAAATTAAACTTTCATATACTTTAGATTCATTGCACACCAACAAATATTTCAGGTCTTTTATTGTTTTAATACTGATGATTTTGGCATACAGCTCATGAAAACCCAAAATTCCTATCTCAAAAAATTAGCATATGATGTTCAGGTAGTCTAAACGAGCTATTAACCTAATCATCTGAATCAACCAATTAACTCTAAACACCTGCAAAAGATTCCTGAGGCTTCTAAAAATTCCCAGCCTGGTTCATTACTCAAAACCGCAATCATGGGTAAGACTGCCGACCTGACTGCTGTCCAGAAGGCCATCATTGACACCTTCAAGCAAGAGGGTAAGACACAGAAAGAAATCTCTGAGTGAATAGGCTGTTCCCAGAGTGCTGTATCAAGGCACGTCAGTGGGACGTCTGTGGGAAGGAAAAAGTGTGGCAGAAAACGCTGCACAACCAGAAGAGGTGACCGGACCCTGAGGAAGATTGTGGAGAAGGGCCGATTCCGGACCTGTGGAAGCAGTGGACTGGGCTACAGGTGCCGCATTCCCTAGGTCAAGCCACTTTTGAACCAAAAACAGCGGCAGAAGCGCCTGACCTGGCCTACAGAGAAGCAGCACTGGACTGTTGCTCAGTGGTCCAAAGTACTTTTTTCGGATGAAAGCAAATTTTGCATGTCATTCGGAAATCAAGGTGCCAGAGTCTGGAGGAAGACTGGGGAGAAGGAAATGCCAAAATGCCTGAAGTCCAGTGTCAAGTACCCACAGTCAGTGATGGTCTGGGGTGCCATGTCAGCTGCTGGTGTTGGTCCACTGTGTTTTATCAAGGGCAGGGTCAATGCAGCTCGCTATCAGGAGATTTTGGAGCACTTCATGCTTCCATCTGCTGAAAAGCTTTATGGAGATGAAGATTTTCATTGTTCAGCACGACCTGGCACCTGCTCACAGTGCCAAAACCACTGCTAAATGGTTTCCTGACCATGGTATTACTGTGCTCAATTGGCCTGCCAACTCTCCTGATCTGAACCCCATAGAGAATCTGTGGGATATTGTGAAGAGAAGGTTGAGAGACACCAGACCCAACACTGTGGATGAGCTTAAGGCCGCTATCGAAGCATCCTGGGCCTCCATAACACCTCAGCAGTGCTACAGGCTGATTGGCTCCATGCCACGCCGCATTGAAGCAGTCATTTCTGCAAAAGGATTCCCGACCAAGTATTGAGTGCATAACTGAACATAATTATTTGAAGGTTGACTTTTTTGTATTAAAAACACTTTTTTTATTGGTCGGATGAAATATGCTAATTTTTTGAGATAGGGATTTTGGGTTTTCATGAGCTGTATGCCAAAATCATCAGTATTAAAACAATAAAATACCTGAAATATTTCAATTGGTGTGCAATGAATCTAAAATATATGAAAGTTTGATTTTTATCAGTACATTACAGAAAATAATGAACTTTATCACAATATGCTAATTTTTTGCGAAGGACTAGTAAAAGAACCATTGCTGACTTTCAACAAGAGTAGCTGCATAGCCGTCAACGTGTTTCTGCCCTGCGATGGCCTGTCGAGCTGTCCAAGGCCCTCACCCAGAGTCGGCCGGGACGGGTGCCAGCCTCCCCACGACCCTAATTAGGATTAAACGGTTACAGAAAATGAACTGATTTTATATATATATATATATATATATATATATATATATATATATATATATATATATATATATATATATATATATATATACATATATACACATACACACACACACACACTGTATTAATCCTGTAAAAGGAAATTATTTCCTCTGCATTTAATCCATCCAAGGTGAGCACGCACACAGGGAAACAGTGAGCACACACAGTGAGGGTGCTGAAGAGTTGTCCAGGCAGTTGGGGATTAAGTGCCTTGATGAAAGGCACCTCAACCATTTATGTGGCGTAAGGGAAGATGCCCCCCCCCCCCAACCGCCGCCACCCTTTTAGTCTCCAAATTCACTTCCATTACGCCTCTCAATAATATACATATAGACAATATCAATATAGACAGATAATAATAGATCCTGCCCCTGGATAATAGATGTTAATAATACATGTTCCGCACTGTACTTTTAAGCAAAACGTAGAACTAGAAAACAATTCTGTGAACAGAACTCCATCAGAATTCCAGTAATGAAGAACCGTTGTGCGGGAAGGAAGACATTTCTCTCCCAGAGCAGTTTATTGCATAACTCATTTCAGTTACACGACTTCCTTATAGTAATTACTGCAATCAGGTTCGAGTAATAAACTGATCGGGTTACATTGTGTAGTTAAATATGCACAACAAGGAGCCTCCCCTTTCATCTCAGAAGATTCTCTGTACGAGTTAACGCATGCATCATCTGCTCTCAGGCCAGCTCGTCTCAGTTCAATTGAAACAGCTCTAAATAGAACAGCAGACACAGGAACAGAGATCACGGCTGTCACAGTGTGTCACTTCCTTCTTCATGAGAATGTCCCCAAGTAAAAGGAGCGCAGTGTACGCATGAGGTTATCACCAAGTTCCCCAATCATGAGCATAGTTTCCATTTACCTGTTTCATGCAAATTCAAAATTTACGAATAAAAAAGCACAGAGCAGGAAATTCCAATAAATACCTGAATACAGGCATCCCTCGTTTCTTTGCGCTTCAATGCATCGTGTTTTTTAAATATTAATCGAATTAAAAAATAAGGAAATTAAGGAATAGGGGAAATAGGTAGGGAAAATGCCACAAAAACAAGGCCAATTATGCAACAAAAAACAAAACAAAAACAACCCAAAACCTCCCATCAAAACTAGTTCAATTGTTGTGAGGTGCGCATCTGAGTGCGTATATAAATGTACATATATGTCAGTCGGGGGTGGGGGGTGTGATCTTACTTTGCGGATTTCGGTGGTCGCGTGGGGATCTCGGTCCCAATTAACCGCGGGAAGTGAGGGATCCCTGGACTGCAACTTTACTTTTGGCGGAGATGAGTTCCAAAACCCTGTATTAATAAAGGTGATGAATCATGAAGGAAACAGTGATGGGATTATTACATTATTATTATCATTATTTATTCATTCGTTCCTTTTCTGAACCGTTTAGTCCTAATTAGGGTGACAGAGAGGCTGGCGCCCTTCTCAGCCAACTCCGGGCAAGGGCAAAGTACACCCTGGATGGCTTGCTAGGACATCGCAGGGCCAAAACAGACAACTATGAACACACACACACACACACACACACACGCGCGCACACACACATTCCTTGGGACAATTTTGGAACAGCCAATTAACCTTCTGTGCAAAGTTTTTGGACTGTGGAAGGAAACTGGTGTACTGGGAGGAAACCAAGTCCCACCGTCAACGCTGCCCCTGCTGTCCCCCAGCAGGAAATGAATGGATCATTACATATTATTATTATAATAATTATTATTATGTTCTTAAATAAATAGACTCATGGATAATATGTTTCAGGAGCTTATTTTGTCTGTTTCAGCATATTTGCTTTATGGTAGTGGATGAAATGCAACATTTCACAATGTGTTTTTTTTTTAAATTTGCAGAAATCTTGTAAAACCTTTCTGATGGAAAAAAAAACCCCTGATGTAAATCACGAGGTTCTCGCTCTGCAGTTCAGGTAAAACATGTTTCATTCATTAATTTTATAGAGCATGGGGTAACAGTAATGTGATGAAGCCCTTCCAATCAGAGTTTATAAATGGTGAAGTTCAACACTATACAGAACTTCATTTATTTACCTTTGCGGTCTGGAGGGGGACACGGATGCAGCAGTGCTGAGAACTCACGGCTTGGTTGAATTTTCCAGTTCAATTTCTCTGGTGTGCCGATATCATCTCAACATGGGGAGCATGTTTGTTTATGAATAGGAAAATATAATCTGTTCCAGCACATCATTAACCTGGGCTGGATCTTAAAAAAAAAAAAAAAAAAAAAAAAAATGATATCTTGTTTTTGTTTTGAAATTAACAGTGCGCGGATACATCTTCACAGATGGTAAGGCTTAGGCACGAGATTATATTTTATAAACAACTCATTCTGAGAGAAAACATGTGATGTACGGGGGCTGAAGTCTTATACGTACTGTCATGAATTGGCGCTAACTCAGCAGGGGCAAAGGGCACGATGACCTCACCTTCAAGGTCTGGAGAGGGGACATACAAATGACCATGGTTTCTGGGATCGGTGTCACCGAGCGGAACGATTTAGATGTTCAGTTCATTTTCTGTAACAGCTTAATCCTAATTAGGGTCACGGGGAGGCTGGCGCACATCCCAGCCACTCCGAGCAAGGGCAAAGTACACCCTGGACAGCTCACCAGGCCATTGCAGGGTGGAAACACGGCTATGCAGCTACTTTTGTCGAAAGTCCGCAATGGTTCTTTTACATGAACCTCACACCATAGACGGTGAGAGACATGGCCGGCCTTTGATAACCAAGTTAGCTGGTTAGCAACCTATAATCTTTTTAATTCATTCTGAAATGTCTGACTATTATAGAACCATGTAACGTTCTCGGCTTGCAAATATCTAACATTACGGAATCATTCATTTTTATGATAAGCTTTTTTTAGCACCATGTTATACAATAATCTAAACAATTATTTTTAAATTGCCGATTTATCACTGTACTAATCAATTAAGAAATGTTAACAGAAATGAAATTGATGAAAGTCTGTGAGAAATCATCACAATCTGATTTAAAAGCTATAATCCTGTAACTTGTCTCTGGTCCACTGAGCAGCCATCAGTTAAATAATTTGCAGAAATGGTTTCCATAAATTTGGGACCGAGATCATAATGGAAAACTATGATGGGGCGAAAAACATCATTGCACATTCTACACTCACTCATTTGCCGAGCCGTTTAATCCTACTTGGGTTGTGGGGCGGCTGAAGCCCATCTCAGCCAACACTGGGTGAAGGAGAGGTTTGCTAAACCATCGCAGGGCCATTACACAGTCATTCCGACTCACACCCCGGACAATCTGGAGCAACCATTTAGCCTGATGTGCATCTTTGTGAGAGAAAACCCAGAGAGAAACCTACTCAAGCACAGAGAGACCATACAAAGTCCATACAGGAACCCAGTCCCTGGGTTTCAAATTCAGGACCTTCTTGCTGTGTACACCACCATGTGCTGGTGAGATTCATCCATTCAGTTCATTTTCTGTAACCGCTTAATCCTAATTAGGTTGCTGGCGCCCATCCCAGCCGACTTCAGGCGAGAGCAGAGTACATCCTGGACAGCTCGCCAGGCCATCGCAGGGCAGAAACACACTGATGGCTATGCAGCTACTCTTGTCAAAAGTCTGCAATGGTTCTTCTACATGAACCTCTCACCATAGACAGCGAGAGACATGGCCGACCTTTGATAACCCAGTCAGCGGCACTGGGGGGGGGGGGGGGCAGTGACAACCTTGTGGAGAGTGGGACTTGAACCCCCCAACCTTAGAATCAGCAATCCGAAACCTTTTACCAACCAGGCCACCAATGCCCTCATCCATACATTTTCTGAACTGCTTAATTCTAATTAGGGTCTGAGCGAGGGCAGAATACACCCTGGACAGCTCGCCGGGCCATCGCAGGGCTGGTGAGATTCAAAGCTGGTGAAATAAAATGAAAAGGGGTGCGACTCAAAACTTATATCAGAACCCAAAGTTAATGGTGGACAGGTTCAGCTGAGTCACTGCAGACGTTCCTTTCACAGGAGATGACCGCGAGATAAGCTAAATTTAGATCCCTGAGCAGTTCTGCTTTTTCTTTGGAAAATGTAGAATTCTTTTGAAACGTGAACAGGTTTTTCACGTCTTTATTTGTCATTCATCTGACACCTCAGTAAGGTAGGGTGATACAATAGCACCATTCAGGCTCAAAACTGCTGAATCAGCAACAGTTCTATTCGAATGCATTGATAATAACTGTGGGTCCTGCAACAGAAAAAGAAAAAGAACAAAACAAAGAATAATGGGGAAAATGTGAAGGAGTGTGTGTGTGTGTGTGTGTGTGTGTGTATTTCAACTCCCATTTCAGGAAAAAGTGTAAGCAAGCCTCATGATTATCATCCACCCATCTGTCAGTGTTAGTCCTATTCCTGTAAATTCAGAGAATGACATTACAGAACAGGAAGGTAGCTACTGATAAATTGGATACACAAATAAGAGGAAGATAATAAATCCCACTGAAACCTCACCGTGTGACAGGGAACTACAGTGTAGTCTCGAATAAAAGAGAACATTATCATATCAACACCAGACGTGATACAGATATCATATTTCCAGGATTTAATACCATACAAACACCTGAAATTGTTGGTGTAAGAGAAGATGATGCAGAAGATAGGGTGAGATGGAGGCAGATGATTCGCTGTGGCGACCCTTAAAGGGAAAAGCTGAAAGGAAAAGAAGACGACGACACCTGAAATTGGACCTAATGTTCTAATCTCCTAGTCAACGAGTGCTGATGTCTTTCCCTGAAATAACAACATCTACCAGACCCAGCAGTAACGCCGTTTGGATTAGCATGATGTTACCATCCTGAAACACGATTGCCTGCATTAAAACATTGCAGGACCAAAGCTTGAGTGGGGCCGGTGGCGTAGTGGTTAGGGTGTTGTGCTCATGATCAGGGGGTTGTGTTCAAATCCCAGTTACACCCCCACTGTGCTAAGACCCCTGGGCAAGGTCTCAACCACAAGTGTGCCTCTGTTCACCCAGCAGTGTAAATGGATACCAGTAAAAATATACTGGGAAGGTAACCTGCGATGGACTAACGTCCCATCCAGGAGGAGTTGAACTCCTAGTTGTTTCACGCTATGGAAACCAGGAATAAGCACCGGCCTGATAAGCCACTATGGCTCGGGATGTCCATTTGTTTTTTTTGTTGTTTGTTTAGTTCTTTTGGGGGGACGGGACAGGACCCAAATCACTCCTCTTATATATATATATATATATATATATATATATATATATATATATATATATATATATATATATATGTGTATATGTATGTGTATATATATATATATATATATATATATATATATATATATATATATGTGTATATGTATGTGTATATATATATATATATATATATATATATATATATATATATATATATATATATACACACACACACACACACACATACACACATATATATATATATATATATATATACACATACATATACACATATATATACATACATATATACATATATACATATATATACATATTAATGATCTCTTTCTACTTCCTGCGGCTTTCATTCATTTCCATTTTAATTACTGAATACATTTGTTCTACATTTATTAGGGTCGTGGGGAGGCTGAAGTCTTTCCCAGCCAACAATGAGTTGCCAGACCATCACATGGCCACATTCAGAATCATATTCGTACCAAGGGTAAATCAAGAATATCCCCTTGGTCTACTGTGCATGTTGTTGGACTGTGGAGGGAAACCGGAGTGCCCAGTGAAAACCCATGCAAGCATGGAGAGAACATGCGAACTCCACACAGAAACATGGGACTCGAACCTTGATCTCGTAACTGTAAGGCAGGAGGAGTATTCACTTCACACCGTGCCGGCTCATTGGCTGTCTTGTGGGGTTATTCTCTGTTGAAGTCAGTCTGAACCATGTTCTGTTGTCTATTCTCTATTGTGTAGGTCACGTCTGTTTGTCCTATTTTAGTGATTTTGGCTAAGACCACACCAGGCTCACATCCCAAAATAGGAGCGGACAGTCTGCATTTATTTGCTCTCCTCAGGCCGTGTCCTCGCTTTTGCACGCCCATTTTAACCTTGAAAGACACACATGTATGGGGAGAACATGCAAACTCCACAACGAAACGGCTGAGCTGGACCTTGTTGCTGTGAGGCAGACATGCTACCCACTACTGCATTTTTTCCGAAAATCATGACAATCGTTAAATAAATGCAAGTAATTCCTTATAACAGCCACAGTATAGTCCTGAAACAGTAGAAGGCTCCATAATAGCATCGGCACCCAAAAAAGCCCAGTATTGTATTTAATAAATACTACACAGCAAGTCTTTCTGTTCAGGTTATTATGGCTTAGAGGGGACAACGTAAAAGTTCAGAGTTTGAATCTCAGCCGTGGACCTTTTGGCATGGAGTTTTGATGTTCTCCCTGCACTTGCATGGGTTGTCTTCAGATACTCTGGTTCCTTCGGCATGCAGTGGTGGCCTGGTGGTAAAAGGGCGCTGGATCACTAATCCTGAGGTTGGGGGTTCAAGTCCCACTCTCCACAAGGTATGTCACTGTTCCCCCCCAGTGCAGCTAACTTGGTTATCAAAGGCGGGCCATGTCTCTCATTGTCCATGGTGAGAGGTTCATGTAAAAGAACCATTGCTGACTTTCGTAAAGAGTAGCTGCAAATCAGTCATCGTGTTTCGTGTTTCTGAATAATAAATTCAAATTGATCGGCAATATTAACTCCGGAGCACAATATATAAAACACTTTAACCTACAAAACAAAACGAATACAATTATTATTATCGAAATGTCCAGATTAATGGCTATAATGAGCACATTTCTCAGTGCACAGCTTTTCGAAGCAGGGTTTAAAGCACGATACTGAACTCTCAGCTCCTGCTCAATGCTGAACTGGGACCTGGACTTATTTTCGCAGCAGTGATGTCATCTAGCATGACAGAGACCGTGTGTGCTGCAGGTCAGATCATTTCCTCTGCTCTGCTGCGGGGAGTTTCTACACTGAGCAGTTTGGTACTCCACCTTATCTGATGCTAACAGAGCTCGGTTTGCTGGAGTAGCATTCACAAAGCGGGATAGTTGTTGGAAATACTCAGCACATTTCCGCTGAAAAACTCACGTGGCTCATCATGTGATCAGGGTGGGATGTCTTTAAGAGACGCCTGAATTGATTTGGGTTCGTGGAGCTTCCGGGAGACTTTCGTTTCTCTCACTGTCTCCGTCTCTCTCCGCTTCTCTTTCCATCCCTGTTAAAAATTTCCATGGTGGGTTTATTAATTTCACATCTTATTTTACCTCTGGGCACACTCTGACAGTGAGGAAGTCACTGCCACCTGCTGTGGTGGATGTAGAATTACACTTTATCCTAATACGAGAAAAAAAAAATAAATAAATAATCATGTTCCCAGGGGTCACATGCACCCCCCCCCCAGACATTCCCGGGGGGGGGGGGGGTGCCCCACTATTTGAGAACCACTGCTGTATAGATAGTGTTTGTGACCGTCCTGCACCGCGGAGAAGAGCTATTGTCAGAGTTAAGTATTTATATATAAATTCTATTTAAATATTAATACATTACAGTATTTACATATGCATATAACTAAAATTTAATATACACTTCTTGATATTGTGTAGACGCGAAAACATAGAAATGAGACAACATGGTAGAAATGGGGGCGGGGCGTTCCTATTTCACGGTTTTTCGAATATCGCGGCCAGGTCTGGTCTACATCATCCGTGATATTCAAGGGATGACCTTTTTTTTTTTTTTTTTAAATACTGTAATAGTGAATCCTGAAGTCTGTTATTCTTGCTAAATCAAAGCAATTCACCAATTATTAATTTTTTAAATGTAGTATTTTATTTACTTATGAATGAGGCATCAAACATATTCTATACAGAATAAACTCATGCTATTCATTTTAAAACGATGTCTTGAACTGATTAGCGATAATAACATAAGCTTTTAAAAAATAAAAAAATAAAAGCTTTGGTTGCTATCACCAGTGTTTGGTGTTCTGGCTGTCTGTTTGCTTGTTGACCAGTTTACCAATAATCAAAAACACCAGCACGTGGACTTTCACCAAACTTAATGGGGATACTGCTATGACACTATCTAGACCAGTCCCAGAGATTATTTGATTTTGGAATGTGAGGGTCAAAGGTGAAAAGTCAGAACAAGGCCATACACTTTTGAACACTAAGCATTCATTATTTCAAAACAAGTTCAGTTAAATTCAAATCAGTTTTATTTGTACAGCGCATTTTAGGAATGACATCGTCACAAAGCAGATTTACACAGTAAAAACACATTTTAAAAAGGTGAGCAAGTTTGCGACGTGGGTGGCCAAGAAAAAAAAAATCCCCTCAAAGGACAGGGAAGAAACCTTGAGAGGAAACAGACTCAAAAGGGAAGGTCATCCTCATTCGGGTGAAACCAGATAAAAATACAAACTGTGTAGGAGAAGCTTCACTACAGTCCAACAAGTGCATATAGACATGCCCATGGAACCGCGGAACACGAACAACATATACAGACTCTTAAATGAGACAATTGGCCTGTACCTTAAGTGACCTTGAAAGGTAAGAATCAAAGTGGCAGGATTCTGAGTGGCAGTCATTTTGAAATGATGCGCAAAGCACCACATATGGACTTTTAAATAAGCCTTGAGTGACCCCGAAAAGGGCAGTGGTGGCCTTGTAGTAAAAGGTGCTGGATCGGTGAACCTAAGGTTGGGGGTCCCCCCCCCAGTGCAGCTAACTGGGTTATCAAAGGCCGGCCATATCTCTCACTGTCTATGATGAGAGGTTCACATAAAAAGAACCATTGCTGACCTTTGTCAAGAGTAGCTGCATAGCCGTCAGCGTGTTTCTCTCCCTTGCTAAAGGGTTGTGTCAGGAAGGGCATCCGACATAAAAACCTGTGCCAAACCAAACATGCGAATCAGATAATTTGCTGTGGCGACCCCTGAGAAATGAACAGCCGAAAGAAAAAGACGACCTTGAGTGACCCTGAAAGATCAACTCCAGCCATTTCATTCATTCATTCATCTTCTGAACCACTTAATCCTACTTAGACTCACGGAGAGGCTGGCACCCATCTCAGTCGTCTCCGTGCGAGGACAGAGTACACCCTGGACAGCTCGCCAGGCCATCACAGGGCAGAAACATGCTGATGGCTATGCAGCTACTCTTGAAGGTCAGCAATGGTTCTTTTCCATGAACCTCCCACCATAGACAGTGAGAGACATAGCCAGCCTTTGATAATCCAGTTAGCTCCGCTGAGGGGGGTTAGTGACGACCCACTGAGCGTGGGGCTTGAACCCCCAACCTTGGAATCAGTGATCCAGCATCTTTACCACTGCCCTCAGCTATTTCATGATTTTCATATGTTGGTCATATCCAGGTACTACAGAACACCATAAAACTCGAATAGAGTATTAGTAATTAAAAGCAGTAACCCATACAGGGCCTATATTTGCATTCTGCACATCAGGGGTACGAGTCTCATCTATTTCATCATGATTAATTTATATCTATTTCTCAAAAAACGACTTCTTATATCTACTGTATCGATGTTTATTCCATATTTTAAAATAAAATACTGCATACTAGCCAGACAAGATGAAGAGCCAGAAATCTGAATCATGTGAGTGACTGCTACAGCGCTCACCTTTGTGTCGTCAGGATCAGTGATGTGTAACTCCTGGCCATGATTTGGTATGAGTCACATCCCTATTGTGATACGTGTCTCTGTGTTAGTTGTCTATGTGTATCAAGGTGGTCTGCTCTTCTTGTAAATGACAACACTTACTAGACCGCCTTCCATTTTGTCAATATCAGCCTGAGTAATCAAGTCAACAGCTATCTTCTGAAACACTCGTTAACTGTGACCACAGTTACAGATAACATCATAATTAATAAATAAAAAAAAACTGGCCTGTACAATTGTTTCAGTGAAAACAAGCACCACTCCTACTGCTACTACAACCACCACTAGTACTACAACTACTACCGCCATTACTACTACCACCACCACCACCACCACCACCACACAGCCACTATTATAACTACCACTGTTACTACTACTTCCATCTGAAATACTACTAATACCACCACCACCACTACTACAACCACCATTGCTACGAAATACTTCTACCACTACCACTAGAATTACCATCACCACCACTACTACTGCAGGCAGCAGTAGCCTGGTGGTAATAGTGCTGGATCACCGATCCCAAGGTTGGGGGTTCAAGCCCCACTCTCAACGGGTTTGTCACTGCCCCCCCCCCACTCCCCCACCCCCCAGTAACTGGGTTATCAAAGATCGGCCATGTCTCTCACTGTCTACGTTGTGAGGTTCATGTAAAAGAACCATTGCCGACTTTTGACAAGAATAGCTGCAAAGTTGTCAGTGTGTTTCCGCCCTGCGATGGCCTCGCGAGCTGTTTAGGGTGTACTCTGCCCTCACCCAAAGTTGGCTGGGGTGGGTGCCAGCCTCCCTGCAACCCTAAGTAGGATCAAGCGGTTACAGAAAATGAATGAATGAATGACCACCACCACCACTGCTACTCATACTGCTACCACTACTACTACGTACTATTACCACCACCACCATTGATATTACTGTAGCACTGCTAACACTAATGCGACTACTTTCATCAGTCACTACTAGCATTATGATTATCCCCCCATCTCTATTTAACAGACTATTTGCTATAAAAAAAAAAAAAAAGAGAGAGAGAGACCTAACATTAGAAGGCCAGCTGTGTTTAAAAAAGGTTGATAAGCACAACATACAGTTACATAACACGTATGAATAAGCATGCTAAGAAGCGCCACTGATTTCAGGGAAGGATGGTTTTTTTTACTCTCTTAACATCTTGGAAACTAAATGATGTTTTCATAGATATGTACATGTTAGCTATTTTAGATTACTTACCTCTAAACGTGTAATATAAATCAGAAAAGGGAAATGAAACAGGCTGAGTGTTTCATTTGAAACTGGACTAAACAGAATTAGGTAGTTGGCTGAACAGCCAATATTCCATTTACCAACAAAGGGAAAGTTTGACTCTTATTTAGAGGTAAATAGGACTTTCCATGTCCGATACTATATGATCACAGTACAATGACCCAGAAAGCTCGGGTATCACTGAAAAAACTGCAGCAACTGCTATAACTTCTATTACTGGCAGCTTTAAGGTGAGGCGGGTGTGAAAATCTAAACATGGGTGGAAAGGGGCACGTGTATGGTCATGTGGTCACTATGCAATTTGGACATGAGGAGTATCCTTAATATAGATTTACACACACACACACTGAGAGAGAGAGAGAGAGAGAGAGAGAGAGATGAGCACCTATGAATAATGCAAACACTGTGGTGTAGTATTTCCGAGACTTGCTGATTAATATTTAGGGAATATAGAGTTAATCATTTGCATTGAGCAAACATGTGACATTTGGCCTGGGAAAAAGGAAGGCACACTAACAGGATTATACAAAGCAGTTCATGTAATTCGAGTTTGTCACAGGCACCAGCTGTGCAGTTTCAGGGAAAAACCACCTCTTCTTGACAGTTGTTCGGTTCATCTCCAGTGTAATCTGATGGACCCAATATAAAGTGCTACATATAGAAATGATAGCATTTACTGTGTGTGTGTTTTTTTTCTTTACAAGAACATTCTTAACCTTTCAACAAGCAAACATTTAGCTTGACCTTCCAGTATCTGCTATGCCAGTTTAACATATAAATATATATGGGTGTACCCAGCCCTCGCCAGAAGTCAGCTAAGATTGCGACAGCTTCTCCGCGACCCATATTAGGATTAAATGGTTCATAAAATGAATGAAATGTGTTTGTTTATGTTATTTATTCACATTTGTAAGTAATTAATGTTTCCATTATCGTGTCCTTTTTTTCATTTAGATAAACTGAACTTTGAAAGTTCATGCATAGCCTTAATGAAACCAATGAAAAGTGGTACATCTCATTTCTAGAGAAACAGAACTTTCGGACAAAAGTCCTTCATCAGCTGGCTGAGCAAAGTGCTTTAGAGGAAACTAACAGCCCAGTACAAAGTTTTCAAAAAAAAAAAAAAAATCCAAAGCACACCACTGACAATTAATAATAGAAACATCTTTTTTTTTTTTTTTTTTGGAATATCAACTGGTTTGGATCGATGATACGCAAATTTTTCTCAAAAGAAGCATCTCGCTTTGAATTAACACTACTAACGTGATTTTAGAATGTTATTTACAAAATAATGGCAATCAAACAAGCTCAAATAACCTATTCCAGAAAGGAAATTAAGGAAGAATAGGAGAAAAAGTGAAGGAAAATGCCACAAAAAAAGGACAATAATACAAAAAAAAACCACCAACAACAACAAAAATCCTAAACAAACAAAACAAAAAACAACCCAAAATCTCCCATCAAAGCTACTTACATTTTTTGTGAGGTGCGCATCTGAGTGCGTCTGTATGTGTGTGTGTTTATATTTTACTTACATCTTGTGCATTATTTTTTAATGTGTAATCGTTATTATAAGCATTTATAGCATTGAATATGTATTTATTGATATTATATACACATATACATGTACGTATACATCAGTCAGGGGAGCTTGAACCTACTTCGCGGAATTCGGTGGTCGTGGGGGGGGGGTGTCTCGGTCCCAATTAATCGCAGAAAGTGAGGGATCCCTGTATATAAATACGAAAAGATTAAAAATCTTTTATTATTTGGAAAAATAACCATCAATGACCAGTTCAACCTGTGTACTGGAATTAAGTGTCACTGAATTTTCAACAGTTGTGACTCCCATAATATTGAATAACAATATCATTTAATTATATCAAGTCTCACTCACTTATCTGGACTCATTCATTTGCTGAAGCTGAAGTCTAACTCGGTTGATGCTGGGTGAAGGCAGGGTTCACAGTGGCAGGGCACAGCCATCAACACTCACACTTACAGGGAATTTGGAACAGCAAGTACAGTCGGCCCCCTTCTTACAAAAACCCCTGAATACGAAAAATCCAGTATATACGAAAAAACATTTTCCTAAATTTTTGTCCTCTGTATACAAAAGTACTACTTCTTACAAAAAGTGTAAAACACACCAAACAATGCACGAGCTGCTCTCCCACCAATGACGTTCAAACATCCCGCCCCGCTGGCCTCCCATTAGCCAGGAGGAATGACGCAGCTCAATCCCATTGGTTATCTCCCAACATCCCGCCCCGCCGGCCTCCCATTGGCTGGGGGGAGGGTAACATAGCTCCCTCCCATTGGCTCTCTCTCAACATCCTGCCCCGCTGGCCTCCCATTGGCTCGGAGGGATGACGCTGTCCTTCCAGCTTTGTTCAAGTTTGTGTGAACTGTGTTCATGTTTGTGTGCCATTGCAACTGTATTTTATGGCTCAGGCTTTTAACCTTCCATAAACATTTGTAAGATTATAACTCCGCTAAGAAGACATGGTCAACACACGCGTGCGCGCACACACACACACGTGTGTGATTCCCGGTGCCATGGTCATTGTAAGATTATAACTTTGCTAAGACGACATGGTCAGCACGAAGTATGTACCTTAAAAAGGTATGCTTTTATCATTTTTAAAGGGTAGTCTTGGGAGCCTTGGAACAAATCCTGTGTTTTACATGTAAAATGCGCCTCTACTTACGAAAACTCCAGGTTCCGAAAAAGGCGCTGGTACGAATTAATTTCGTAAGAAGGGGGCCGACTGTACGTCTAACGTGAATATGGGCTGTGTGGTAGGATTCCGAGTATCCTATTGCTTGATTAAGTTCCACTAGGTATTCACACAGAAACGCCCTTGCTGTGCCCAAGACTTGACCCGCTGACCTGCTTGCTGTGAGGCTAACGTGTCCAATCTTGTCCTGTATCACATCTGAGAACTTCTAAAATCCAGAACCAAATCTGAAAGCGTTGTTTGCTTCTGCCTTTATAACTGCTCCAATCCATTTCATATAACAGTTAATGTTAGTTTCTTTAATTAAAGCCATATGGACACCATTTGTTTACTGAGGCTTGCCCTGTATTTTGGATTGTTTTGGTTGTTGAAGGACAAATTCACGTTTGATTTTAACTTCATGTAATTCTTTGTTTAATGAGGCATTAAAGAGTAGATGTACCTTTTCTCTAATACACATCTTTCCTTATATTTGTAATTTATATTAGCAACTGAATCAGTTTGTGATTACACAACTAACCCGTTGCCATGTGACCAGGGCACCATGTGTTTATTTTCTGGTTCACAAAATGAATCTGACGTATAAACTTCCTGTAAAGGGCCGATTTCTCACTGGAGGAACAGAGAGAGAGCAAGAGAGAGAAAGAGAGGGAACAAAGCCCGCCTTTACCAGGAATTGTGCATTAAGAGAACTTACTGATAGTCTGAGTTTACTGGAACGCCTGGGGAGGAGCCTGAGAACGGGGCAGGGCCTCAGACTAGTACATTAGGAGAGGGCCGCCGGCACTTCAGCTCACTACAGCAAGCAAGCTGAGAGACAACAACTTCCTTCCTCAGGAGGCACCAATTATAAAGGATTTACTGGGAACCTGTAGAATGCAACGGAGCTTGTGAACTATTCCTAAACAACTCATCACTAAAGAAGACCACGACAGGTAAGAGTCGGCCGGAATTCTTGTAATCATTAATTTATTTTCCAAGTAAATCCAATAGAATGGGGATTTTATTAAATGTAGACCTAATTCGGTATCAGAAAAGTTTACCAAACTGATTGACTAAAGTTCCTACAGGTATTTTATTAGTTCCTGATTAAACCATAATAACGTGATCAGTTTAAAGTATGTAACGGTTAAAGTCAAGTACACGATTAAGGAACGGTCATGATAACATTTTATTCGGAAATCCAATTGAAAACGGTCTTGGATTATATTCCTGATTTCTCTGTAGTGCGTAATATCATTATTAAATGCGTTACCTTGATGCTCATATATCTGTGTTAGTTCTTATTATCCGTCAAACCTTGTCATGTAACGGCAACAGTTTTGTTTGGAGTATTATTCAATATGTTTATATTATACACACTGTCCGATAGGTCAAAGTAGTGTGTTCATACCTCTCGTAAAAGCTGTCTCACCCTGGCTTTGTCTTGGTGTACGACTAACAGATCTTCCCTCCTTGTCTTCAGATATCTCTGCATCTGACACCTAATCCTGTTTGTATAACACCATGGTCACTCACAGCAAGTTTGACACGGCAATGAGCAGCTGCGCCATCACCCCTCACTGCTACAGGACATTCAGCTCCAAGCTGCAGTACCAGATGGTGCAGCAGGCATGGTGTCGACTTCAACAGAGTGGCTTCTACTGGGCCTCGATTAGCGGAAAGGAGGCAGGCGCTATGCTGGCACGGGAGCCAACCGGCACCTTCCTGATCCGTGACAGCGCCGACCGGCGGCACTTCTTCACACTGAGCATCAAGACGACGTCAGGCACCAAGAACGTCCGTGTGCAGTGTGACAACCGCTCGTTCTTCCTGCAGACAGAGCCTGAGGGTGAGCGAACAGCACCACGGTTCGACTGTGTGCTCAAGCTTGTGCACCACTATATGAACTTGCCGAAACAAGCCAGGGACAATGCACGAAGTGCATGCTACATCTACTCAGGAGAGGAGAAGGTTCCTCTGGAACTGTGCAAGCCATATTCCTGCAACATGTCCTCACTGCAGCACCTTTGCAGAAAGACAGTGAATGGCCATGTGGAAATCTTGGCCAAGAGGGACGAGCTGCCTCAGCCACTACAGGACTTTCTGCAGGAGTATGATGCTCCCATTTAAATGACAAATCGAAGTGATGTGATGTAGTCACACTGATGTCAAAGATTTGAGTAGCACAGGCTAGGTGATGGAAATGATGGAACCAGAGGCCTAGTGTGGTGTTTGCTCTCTGCCATCAAGTACAGAGGAGAAGATCAAGAAGAACCACAGTGACTGAAGCATTGAGACTCATGCTAGGCATAGATAGACTGAGTCTATAGGAGACCGGCATCAGAATGTTGAAATTCTGCAAAGAAAGCAGAGATTTGGATGGTAACTAGCAAGTTTAAGTTTGGGTTAGTCAACAGAAAAAAACAAGAGTGCTGCTATTATGTCATGTTGGGAGGGACAACTCCCTGGGACACTCTTATTTGCACAATAAACATCAAGACAATAGTCCAGTGTGTAGTGCTTTTGGTGACTGCAACAGGTCAAGAAGCATTAGCAAGTGTCAAAGACTGTCTTTGTGAATGGAAGAGTTGCTGTATTTCTCCGCTTTTGTAATACGATCCACTCTTCATACACCACTTGCAACTGGTCTCAGCCTCCTCAGGGTCCAAAATGCAAGGAATGATCCGGTCTGGGTAGTTCGTGGAAAACCAGTCAACCGTTTCTTCCAAGGAAGCATTATGCCTTTCATTGAAAAAGGAAGAACTGGAAAAGTAGCAGTGCAGCAACCAAGCCTGCTGAGAACATCACAAAATAAATAAAGAAAAATAATGTTTCTATTGGTTTACATTGAAAGGTGTATAAAGAAATAGGCAATGAAATGAACAATGAAAACTGAAAAAGCACTGTACTGTCGAGGCTTTTTTTTTTTTTTTTAACTTTATTGAGTAATACTTGTACAAAGTGTATTTCGTAGAATGTGAGAAGGCTGTAGCAGAAAATGCTGCTTCTGAATGTATTTAGATGGAGAAAGATAAACGTGAAGCCATCTAAAATGGACTAGTGTCCACCATCAGATTACTCTTGGACTTGTTTACATTGTTTACATGTGTGAAGATTTTTAAATCTGATGATGTTATGCTATATCTGTTAACGTGACTGCTTGGAAAAAAAAAAAATCCAAAAAAAAAAAAAAAAAAAAAAGCAAGCAGACTCAAAAGACTTTGCACATATTTATATTTCAAATACATTTTTAATAATTTATATTAAAGAGCACTATTTTTCTAATAATGGATTCCTTGTTTTTTGTGTAACTTGAAGATGACTTCATCTTCACAAACAATACTCTGAATGCTATCAATGCTATCTAGTAAGACTTTACGCTCATTGTGTCACAACAGCTCAGTTTCTCACGTTATTCGATGGAAATTCATCTTGAAAATATCCATGGACGGTCGTGTCTCTCTCTCTTTCTCTCTCTCTCTCTCTCTCTCTCTCTTTCACACACACATCAGCCCTTGATGTGAGCCTAGCCAAGCCCCTTGCTGAACATATTTGTGCAAACTATTTAGACTTGATCTCAAAACTGATCTCAAAACAGCTCATCCAGTCAGGATGAATCACGGTGTTGATTCAGAGATATTCACTCCAAAAAGTGGGAATTTGCCCCCCTCCTCCCCCAACGTTTCCAGTAAGACTTTAACTAGTGTGAGTAACACACCCTCTGTCCAAACAAGATTATCATCACTATGATACAATAATATGATATGAAAAAACACACTGAAACGTACATAATGTACATGCTGATAACAGGAAATAAAATGTCACATGACTTAGTTTGTACCTGTGTGACAAATGATCCACAGCAAAGTGAACTATCAGCAGGTGTGCTTTAGCTATAAGTAGACTTTTTAAATACAGCCAACAACATTCCAACTCTACAACCTGTTGTCAACGGCCAAAAAAGAAAAAAAAAGCCCATAATTATTTTACGGGCCGTCTAGGGACACACCCTGCAATCAGAGTCCTAAATGTGACATGCTCACATACTCATGTGCCACACGCCCATCCCTTGGTGGCACACTGTGTATAGTACTCTCGTAATGATTGAAAATAAAGAGAGCTGGGAAGGGGTGTGTTCCTTAGGCCAGGCGGGGTGATCCTCATCACAGCGTTAAAGTAGCATGTGAGTGTGTGTGAGAAGGTCTGGCGTGTCTGCTGGGAAACCAGTTTGAGGGTAACTCTGATGTCAACACTATTTTGTGGTAGAACAAAACATGGAGAAAAAAAAAAAAACAAACGAAACAAAACAAACAAAAAAAAAAACAGCTGGCATTTCAGTCAGTCACTCACAGCCTGAGACTGTCTCAGGTATTAATATTCCTCAAAATATGAGGACTTAATAATACGATTTATTTATTTTTTGATTCTTTTTACAAATAATATTCCACTAAATGCTTCTTGCAAAAAAAAAAAAAAAAAAAAAAAAAAAAAAAAGGCCATTTTCAAGAGATGATTACTCACTTTTTTTTTTTGCACATAAATTTCAATAATGCCATGGAAATTTGTGTATGGGCTGTTTCAGTGCAGCAGCAGTGAGCAGGCCTTGTATCATTTCCTCTGAACCTACTTTGCACACGCTGTTCTCTTCCTGTTGCTCAGGGGTATTACAGGAAACCGAAAAAAGAGAACAAAATCAACCTGTTTCAAAACACATGTGAGGTATGAAACCTTTCTGTACTAGGAAGCAGGTGTACAAAAACCAACCCACCCAAAAGCCAGAATTGCTCTGCAGAATCTAGGAAATGCAAAATTGTACTGCCGACTCTTTTCTCTCAACTAGAATTGTTAGAATTGCTTGTGAACTTCTTCCCGTCTGTTCCACACATCAGAAGAATGTAACAGCTGTACTGTAAACAGGTAACATTCCCATTATAGTACAGTTTCTCTGAAGATTCACATGATTCTCATCAAGTGTCAGTCTACACTACATCTTTCTTCTTTTCCTTTCGGCTTTTTCCCCTTTTTCCGGGGTCACCACAGCGAATCCTCTGATACGCATGTTTGATTTGGTATAGGTTTTTTACGCATGACACAACCCTTTAGCAAGGAACAGAAACATGCTGACGGCTATGCAGCTACTTATGCAGCAACCCATCATACAAGTCATCATACGCCCCCCTGTTTGACCTTTGACACCGCTACCTTCGCCTTTCACTGTGTCTACCTGTACTCCTGTTTACTCTCTTCGGTCTTCTCAAATGTCCCATTTCTTCTTAGCTAACCTCTTCCTTTGTACACACTCCTGTATTTTCTTATTCCACCACCAAGTTTCCTTATCTACTTTCCTTCCAGATGACACACTAAGTACTCTCCTACCTGTCTCCCTGATCACATTAGCTGTAGTTGTCCAGTCATCTGGAAGCACTTCCTGACCACCCAAAGCACTTTCTCTTCTGCTCTGCCTTCTTCATCATCAGTGTCATTCTGCACACCACCATCCTATGTTGTTTGGTAACACTCTCATCCACTACTACTTTGCAGTCACTGACTTCTTTCAAATTACATTGTCTACATAAGATGTAGTCTACCTGTGTGCTCCTACCTCCGCTTTTATAAGTCACCCTATGCTCCTGTCTCTTCTGGAAGAAAGTATTCACCACAGCCATTTCCATCCTTTTTGCAAAATCTATCAACATCTGTCCTTCTGTGTTCCTGTCCTGGATACCTAACCTGTCCATCACTTCCTCATCCCCTGTTACCTGCACCAACATGTCCATTAAAGTCTGCCCCAATGACCACTCTTTCACCTCTGGGGGTACTCTGCATCACTTCATCTAACTCACTCCAGAATCTCGCCTTCTCTTCTAGCTCACATCCTGCCTGTGGGGCATAAGCACGAACAACATTATTAAAAATAATGCATAAAATGTACATAAAATATAAATACACATACAGATGGTATTGCATGAGAAGACGACAACACACATACATATGTGTGCGTGCACACGTGTTGATTTTTTTGTTGTTGTTTTTTTTTTGCACAGTGGGCCTTGTTTTTGTGGCATTTTCCCTTAACTTTTTCCCCTATTCTTCCTTAATTTCGTTATTTTTTTAATTTGATGAATATTTATTTATTTATTTTTAAAAACCACAATGTACTGAAGCCGCATGAATTGAACTGCGAAGTATATATATATATATATATATATATATATATATATATATATATATATATATATATACATATACACACACACACACACACACACACACACACACACACACACATATATATAGTGGTACCTTGGTTCTTGAACACTTTAGAGGTCGAACAAATCGGAATTCGAACAAAGATTTTTTTTTTGCCTTGGAAGTCGAACTCAAAAAACGAGCTAGAAAAAACGAGACCGAGAGTGAGGAAAAGTGCGCGACTTCCGGAAATCAGTCTCTTTTGACTCTACTCGACCACTGTGTGCGTGTGGATGTGCTTGCTCCTGTTCTACAAAGTACAGTCTATAGACGCTCCCTGACTTACGTTTTTAATTGGTTCCGGACGGACGGACGGACGGTAAGTTGAAAGTGAACGCAAGTTGTTACAGTGACGTATGACGCTCATACTGCACTATACATCCATAAATACCATTACCGTATCTCATAAAACACCCATAAATCAATTATTATAAACATAACATTGTAAAATAATAAATATATCAAATAATATCAACATTGATTTCAAATATATCAAATTCAGGCAAAATAATTTTAAATAGATAAATTTTAATCAAATTCACTCATCAAATATCAAATAGAATATCAAATATAACCATTAACATTCTCTACGACGCGATATTTCTGCTTGTAAATGGTTCCGATGGTCGACGGATGGTCACTTTACATGGAGCTTAAAACAGCCAATCAACGCTTACAATATGTGAAGCACTCAACACCAAAGGTAGTTTACTTATTTGTTCCTTAGACAAAGTGCGGGTTATACGGACTTCCGGTCTTTCAAGTGAGCAAGGGCGCCATTGAATATTGGTTTTGTACTCAGCCTGCACTGATGTGCGGACAGAGCGGACAGTTCTCTTTCTTGCTTAACTGCATGGTAGATTGCGCCGATCTGAGCAGATGTTAATTCATCTCCGGGTATGAGACTTGCACCCATGCTAGTAGGCTTACACTTCAGACCGAAAAGTCCAAGTTCAGTTCAAAAGTCCGCAAAAATAGTGTAAACACAAAGATCACAGAGACGACATCTTAACACAAGGGTAACACGCTATATAATATAAGATTATATATATATATATATATATCTGAACTGGGAAGAAGGAGGGGCACGTTCAGTCTATTGTTTGTAAACAATGGACACAGCGTCATTACGTCAGCGTACTACGTAGGTATGTCTAAACTCAAAATTTGACTTTTTTTTGGGAAAAAAAAAGTTTCGAATAAACATGTCTCCAAAGAAAGCTACTGGGAAAAGGTCAGTTGTGCGGAAAACTGTTGAGTTTAAGAAAGAGCTGATAGCTAAACATGAATCAGGCATGCGTGTTACTGATCTTGCTCAGGAACATGCCATGGCTAAATCAACAATATGCACGATCCTGAAGAACAAAGAGGCTGTTAAAGCCAGTGATGTGGCGAAAGGCTCGACGGTTGTCAGCAAACAAAAACCACAAGTGCAGGAGGATGTGGAAAATTACTGCTCCTCTACATAAACGAGCAGCAGTTAGCAGGAGTAGTGTTAGCGAGGATGTGACGTGCTGCAAAGCTCATGAAATCTATGATGATTTGGTGAAAAAAGACCCTAGCTCGAATCCTGAAGGGTTCCAATTTAAAGTAAGTCGAGGCTGGTTCGAAAATTTTCAATGGAGAAGAGGAATTCACAGCGTGGTTCGTCATGGGGAAGCAGCGAGTACTAACAAAGATAGCGCTGAGAAGTTCAAGCAGGAATTTGCTGATTTTATCAAGGCGGAGAATTATCTTCTCCAGCAAGACTTTAATCGTGATGAGACTGGCTTATTCAGGAAGAAAATGCCATGGAGGACATACATCACACGTGAGGAGAAATCACTGCCCAGACACAAACCAATGAAAGATAGGTTCACGCTTTTGTTGTGTGGTAATGTGGGCGGAGATTTAAAAATCAAGAAGCTGATGATTTATCGTTCGGAGAATCCGAGGACATTCAAAGCAAACAATGTGATAAAAAGTAAGTTGCCTGTTATGTGGCGATCCAATTCGAAAGCGTGGTTAACCAGGCAATATTTCACCGAGTGGGTGCATGAGGTGTTTGAGCCGAGTGTGAAAAAATATTTGCATGAGAAAGCCCTTCCATGCCGCTGCCTTCTTCTAATGGACAATGCCCCTCCTCACCCTCCCGGTTTGGAGAAAGATTTAACTGAGGAGTCTGATTTCATTCAAATAAAATTCCTCCCACCCAACACAACCTCATTGATCCAGCCCATGGACCAGTGTGCAATTGCTAATTTCAACCAATTGTACACAAAATTCCTCTTCTAAAGATGCTTCGAGGTGACTAACGACACACAGTTAACACTTCGAGATTTTTGGAGGAATCCTTTTAACATCTACCACTGCAGAACTATTGTTAATAGGGCCTGGAATCACGTCTCACACAGGTCAATGAACTCTTCGTGGAGGAAACTGTGGCCTGAATGTGTTACGGAGTTCGAAGGGTTTGGAGCTGTGGCGAACACCAGCACAGCAGCTCCTACCAAGGAGGAACAGCAGAACGATAGTCAAATCGTCCCAGACATCGTCAGCATAGGCCAAAGTCTAGGTCTGGAAATGGACACTGACGATGTCGACGACCTGCTGGGGGAACATCACGCCGAACTCACGACGGAAGAACTCCTCCACCTTCAAGCAGACAGAAGACGACATTGGAGGTGGAGAGGTCTTCTGAAGAGGATGATGGAAGGAAGGATGCCCCGACTTCACAGGACATGTGCTCAGAATGGAACGAACTCTATTGCTTTGTAGAACTGCATCACCCTGACAAGGCTAAGGCTAGCAGAGTTGTGCACACTTTTAATGAGGAGGTCATGGGCCACTTCCGTATGGTTCTGAAAAGAAGGCAGAAACAGGCAACACTAGAAATGTTCTTCAAAAGAAGAAAGGAACAGCCTGAAGAAGAGTTATCCTTTCCAACTAATAACATGTTAATGGTTTTTTTTTCATTCTTTAGTTCTTTATTTCTTGTGTTTGCTTTTTTGTTTTTTTACATTTCTTTGACGTTTTATCACTGCATAATGTTTGTAATGTACGTATTCCTTTTTACAAACAATAAACATTAATAAACAAAAAACAAACAAAAAAGACAAAAAAATAAATGAATCTATTAAGAATTTGGTATATTTGTCCTGTTGTTTCACATTTAATATACAAATGAAATTATAATATAATATTTATGTTTAAAAAAGGTAGTTTTCTAGCACCTTATGGATGAAAACCATTTACATTAATTGTAATGGGAAAAGCGGTTTTGGAATTCGAACAAATTGGAATTCGAACAGCCTTCTGGAACGGATTAAGTTTGAGAACTGAGGTACCACTGTGTGTGTGTGTGTCTGTGTGTGTGTGTGTGTGTGTGTATATATTTCATTCATTCGTTCATTTTCTGAACCATTTAATTGTAATTAGGATCATGGGGAGGCTGGCAACCATTTCAGCAGACTCCGGGCGAGGGCAGAGTACACTCTGGACAGCTCGCCAGGCCATCGCAGGGTGGAACCATGCTGACGGCTATGCAGCTACTCTTGTCAAATGTCAGGAATGGTTCTTTTACATGAACCTCACACCATAGACAGTGAGAAACATGGCCTGCCTTTGATAACCCAGTTAGCTGCACTGGGGAGGGGTGAAGACAGCGACAACCTGTATAGTGAGTGGGGCTTGAACACTCAACCTTAGGATCAGTGATCCAGCACCCTATACCACTAGGCCACCATTGGCCAATAATACTTTTTATTCATTTAATTAATTCTTTTACTGATCTGATTTTACTGTCATGGCTGATGGTTGACTGTAAGGGCTCTAAATTAAACTGAAATAGGAAGCCTCTCCTTCCTGCTGATGAATATCTTTTACGGACCTAGATGTGCACTAAAAGACTGAAGATGACTTTTCACTGCTGGTGATATTAACTCTCTTCCGACAATTATTTAGGACTTAGTTGTATAACGAACCGGAATACAGCCGTGAGGGGGAGCACAAACCAGTGTCTCTCCCTCACGCCAATCCCAAGCCCGGATAAACGCAGAGGGTTGCGTCAGGAAGGGCACTGTTTAGAAACAGTGGCGCTGGGGAAAAGACAGGAGTCAGAGCTGGAGGTAGCAGAGATGAAAATGTTGAGGTTCTCTTTGGGAGTAACAAGGATGGATAGGATCAGGAATGAGCACATCAGAGGGACAGCACATGTAAGAGGTTTTGAAAACAAAGTCAGAGAGGCTAGATTGAGATGGTTTGGACATGTACAGAGGAGGGATAGCGAGTATATTGGTAGTAGGATGCAGCCATGAGGTGGGGGGGCACTAACCAGTGTCTCTCCCCCTCATGCCGGTCCCAAGCCCGGAGAAATGCAGAGGGTTGTGTCAGGAAGGGCATCCGACGTAAAACCAATGCCAATTATTTATGATGCAAATCAAAAGTATTACCTCCATACCGGATCGGTCGAGGCCCGGGTTAACAACGACCGCCATCAGTGCTGTCAATCAACAGGGTGCTGATGGAAATTGGACTACTGTTGGTCGAAGACGTCGAAGAAGGAGAGGTGGGAGGCGTGTCCGTAGGATGGATGTGGTGAAGGAAGACATGAAGGTCGTTGGAGTCAGAAAAGAAGATGCGGAGGACAGGGTGAGGTGGAGGCGGATGATTTGCTGTGACGACCCCTGAAGAGAGCAGCCGAAAGTAAAAGAAGAAGATGCTGAGGTTGGAACTACCAGGCAGAAGGCCTAGAGGAAGCCCAAAGAGACGATTCATGGATGTGGTGAAGGAGGACATGAAGGTAGTTGGAGTAAGAGAAGATGCAGCAAAGGATAGGGTGAGATGGAGGCAGATGATTCGCTGTGGCGACCCTTAAAAGGGAGAAGCCGGAAGGAGAGAAGTTGTATAACCGACCAGATTCCAGTTCGGAGTGTAATCAATTTCTCATATATGGTTTTATCCTTATGCTTCCACAAAATGAGGGTGGGGTTTCCCTTTTGGGCCTGGTTCCTCTCAATGTTTCTTCTTCGCATCTACTGAGGGAGTTTTTCCTTGCCATAGTCGCCATAGGCGACGCTCATTAGGGATATGTAGGGGTTGTAGGAACGGTTTAGATTCTGTTATACTTTGGAAGCCCCTACTTGTACTCTATAAAGCTGCTTTAGAACAATGACAATTATATAAAGTGCTACACAGATAAAACTGAATTGAATTGAATAGAATAAAGGTCAAGAGGTCACACTGCATATTGAACCATCATGGATTCCTGTGAATTTAAAAACAACAACCAGCTTCAATTGGAGTTGTAATTTTAATTAATTTATAAGGAATCAGGGCCATAATGTGCCCTCAACTATGATAAACTGTTCCCCAGTATCTCGTAATCAAGATACAGAGAAATTCCTACGTAACTGTCTCATGCATGAAATTCCAGAGAAGTATAAACATGATTGCCCAACAATCTCTCTCTCTCTCTTTCTCACACACACTCTGTCCTCTTTGTTTACTTTTCTTTGTCACTAATGTTGCTTCCTTTCTTTTATTCTCCTCCTCCCTCTCACCCTCTGCCCACATGCCCTCTGTTTAACAGTGTTCTACAAACAACCACCTCCTTATTCTACTCTTCATCTGAAGTCTTGTGTTTACACCAGTAATGCTGCAGCTGTTCTGAATGGAAGACTGGAAGACGTGTGACCCAAACAACTTCGCTTCACCTTTACAAACACCACTGTCCGACCAACAGATTCAATCTGATTTTCCCTGCTGTGAATCTGACTTCATGTCCATGCGGTACATACATGTTTACTGCAGAATACTGCTGAAGGTCCTAAAAGGTCACAATGGATTCACACACTTTTTGGATACTGGCAATCAAAAACTCTATATTTTATCCCAACGCTAAGATTTTCAAGCATTTCTGAGAAGCATGTCTTCTTTTAGTGATTACACCATTAAGTTAAAAAAAAAAATGTAGCAGCCTGACAAATCTGTAGTAGAAAGCTGGTAATCATAATGTAGGAATTCCCCTACCATGAAGTGTGGCTTGCCATCATGTTAATCTTATGAATGCGTGTCTCTGTATATGATTATAGAAATTACGCAAGCTTTTCACAAGGGGAAGGGCAGCAAGACAATAGATGTGGGTGGATGTCCCTGTACATCCTAAACCACTGACAGACGCAGGGTCGCTCAGATACTCATTTCATTCACATTTTAGTCATGCGTAAGCAAGGTACAAACCACTTTGTAGATTAACGCTGTGGGCTATTTTCTGGTTCCTAATATAGAAACTTTTTCTATTGTTGATTTTCTTGCGAATTGTTCTATAATAAGAATAAGGGAATCACCTACAACTCAAAACCATTTTGGATATACATGTTGTATTACAGAGGCTGTGTTCTCATGAACACACACAACCAGTAACCTGCAAAGGCTGTCTCGTTCAGAAGGACACACACACACACACACACACACACACACACACATACAAATAGCTACAGGCTGCGCGCACGCACACACACACACACTAACAAGCACAGGCTGTCTTCTTGAGATGAAGACACACACACACACACACACACATACAAATAGCTACAGGCTGCAAGACGCACACACACACACACTAACAAGCACAGGCTGTCTTCTTGAGATGAAGACACACACACACACACACACACACATATATATACAAATAGCTACAGGCTGCGCGCGCACACACACTAACAAGCACAGGCTGTCTTCTTGAGATGAACACACACAAAACCACTAATAGCTACAGGCTCCACACACACACACACACACACACACACACACACACACACACACACTGTGAGCCAGTCACTGGATCTTAGACTCAGGCATGCATCACTCAGAAATCCCAATCCCCACCTATGCCTATACAAACATTTATCCTTAGTCATCACTTTATCCTGTCCAGGGTTATACTGGACCCGGAACCTATTTCTAGGAAAACACACAACTCAGGAATATGCACTGGATGGGACATTAGTTCATCGAAATGCACAATTTAAATATGAATTCATACTTATTGGCAAACAGTATTTAATCTACCTGATAGTTTTTGCAGAGTTGTGAAGAATTCAGAAGATATTTATGAGAACATTTATTATTGATTTTCTGTTCCTGCTGTCCTCAGTGTAAATCATCTCTCAGTCCCAGATAGATGGATCAATCCAAAGTGAGATTACAGCTCTCAAAGACATTATATACTTATGTGATCTCTCAGGTCACACAAATGAGTCAATGGGCCTCACAGGTATGAACGGATTTGTTAGTAAACATCACAATGTGATGAGCTTTAAGGGTAATGTGCACATAGTCTGCAGCCATGAGGCAGGGGGGGGGGGGGGGGCACTAACCAGTGTCTCTCCCCCTTATGCCGGTCCCAAGCCCGGATAAATGCAGAGGGTTGCGACAGGAAGGGCATCCGGCGTAAAACTTCTGCCAAAAAAAAAAATGCAAATGATCAATACAGAATTCATACCGGATCGGTCGAGGCCCGGGTTAACAACGACCGCCATCAGTGCTGTCAACCAACAGGGTGCTGATGGAAATTGGACTACTGTTGGTCGAAGACGCCGAAGAAGGAGAGGCGGGAGGCGTGTCCGTAGGCAGAGAGAGAAGAGGAAATGCGTGAGCCTCGGACTGAGAGTAGGGACTTTGAATGTTGGAACTATGCAAGGAAAAGATAGGGAGCTGGCTGACATGATGCAGAGGAGGAAGGTGGACATACTGTGTGTTCAGGAGACAAGGTGGAAAGGTAGAAAGGCTAAAAGCTTAGGAGCAGGGTTTAAACTGTTTTATAATGGTGTGGATGGGAAGAGAAATGGAGTAGGAGTCATCTTGAAGGAGGGGTTTGTCAGGAATGTTCTAGAAGTGAAAAGAGTGTCAGACAGAGTGATGAGTCTCAAGTTAGAAATTGAAGGCGTGATGGTCAATGTTGTTAGTGCTTATGCCCCACAGGCAGGATGTAAGCTAGAAGAGAAGGAGAGATTCTGGAGTGAGTTAGATGAAGTGATGCAGAGTACCCCCAGAGGTGAAAGAGTGGTCATTGGAGCAGACTTCAATGGACATGTTGGTGCAGGCAACCGAGGGGACGAGGACGTGATGGGCAGGTTTGGTATCCAGGACAGGAACACGGAAGGACAGATGTTGATCGATTTTGCAAAAAGGATGGAAATGGCTGTGGTGAATACTTTCTTCAAGAAGAAACAGAAGCATAGGGTGACTTATGAAAGCGGAGGTAAGAGCACACAGGTAGACTACATCTTGTGTAGGCGATGTAATTTGAAGGAAGTCAGTGACTGCAAAGTAGTAGTGGGTGAGAGTGTTGCCAAACAGCATAGGATGGTGGTGTGCAGGATGACACTGATGGTGAGAAAGGTGAAAAAGGCAAAGGCAGAGCAGAAGACAAAGTGGTGGAAGCTGAAAAAGGAAGAGTGTCGTGTTGTCTTCAAGGAGGAGTTGAAACAGGCTTTGGGTAGTCAGGAAGTGCTTCCAGAGGACTGGACAACCACAGCCAATGTGATCAGGGAGACCGGTAGGAGAGTACTTGGTGTGTCCTCTGGAAGGAAAGTAGATAAGGAAACTTGGTGGTGGAATGAGGAAGTGCAGGAGTGTGTACAAAAGAAGAAGTGGGACATTGAGAGGACCGAAGAGAGTAAACAGGAGTACAGGGAGACACAGCGTAAGGCGAAGGTAGCAGTGTCAAAGGCCAAACAGAGGGCGTATGATGACTTGTATGATAGGTTGAACAGTAAGGAGGGAGAAAATGATCTATACAGGTTAGCACAGCAGAGAAATAGAGATGGGAAAGACGTGCAGCAAGTTAGAGTGATAAAGGACAGAGAGGGAAATGTATTGACTGATGACAGAAGTGTGCTGGGAAGATGGAAAGAGTACTTTGAAGAGCTGATGAATGAGGAAAATGAGACAGAAAAAAGAGTAGAAGGGGTGACCGTTGAGGAGCAGGAAGTAGCAAAGATTAGTAAGGGAGAAGTGAGGAGGGCATTGAAGAGGATGAAGAGTGGAAAGGCAGTTGGCCCTGATGACATACCAGTTGAGGTATGGAAGTGTCTAGGGGAGGTAGCAGTAGATTTTCTGACAAGAATATTCAACAAGGTCTTAGAAAGTGAGCAGATGCCAGAGGAATGGAGGAGAAGTGTGCTTGTGCCCATTTTTAAGAACAAGGGCGATGTACAGAGTTGTGGCAACTACAGAGGGATAAAGTTGATGAGCCATACAATGAAGCTATGGGAAAGAATAGTGGAAGCAAGACTAAGGGCAGAGGTCAGCATTTGTGAACAACAGTTTGGTTTCATGCCAAGAAAGAGCACCACAGATGCAGTGTTTGCTTTGAGGATGTTAATAGAGAAGTACAGAGAAGGTCAGAAGGAGCTGCATTGTGCCTTTGTGGATCTGGAGAAAGCATATGACAGGGTGCCGAGAGAAGAACTGTGGTATTGTATGAGGAAGTCTGGAGTGACAGAGAAGTATGTTAGAGTGGTGCAGGACATGTATGATAGATGTAAGACAGTGGTGAGGTGTGCTGTCGGTGTGACAGAAGAGTTCAAGGTGGAGGTGGGACTGCATCAAGGGTCAGCTCTCAGCCCCTTCTTGTTTGCTATGGTGATGGACAGGCTAACAGACGAGGTTAGACAAGAATCTCCATGGACTATGATGTTTGCAGATGACATAGTGATCTGTAGTGAGAGCAGAGACCAAGTGGAGGAAAATCTAGAGAGGTGGAGGTATGCCCTGGAAAGGAGGGGATTGAAGGTTAGTCTTAGTAAGACAGAATACATGTGTGTGAACGACAAGGACCCAAGAGGAACTTTGAGGTTACAGGGGGCAGAGATAAAGAAGGTGGAGGATTTTAAGTACTTAGGCTCAACAATCCAGAGCAATGGAGAGTGTGGAAAAGAGGTGAAGAAGCGCGTGCAGGCAGGTTGGAATGGATGGAGAAAAGTGTCCGGTGTGATGTGTGATAGGAGAGTATCGGCAAGAATGAAGGGAAAAGTGTACAAGACGGTGATGAGGCCAGCAATGTTGTATGGTTTAGAGACAGTGGCCCTGGGGAAAAGACAGGAGTCAGAGTTGGAGGTAGCAGAGATGAAAATGTTGAGGTTCTCTTTGGGAGTAACGAGGATGGATAGGATCAGAAATGAGTACATCAGAGGGACAGCACATGTTAGATGTTTTGGAGACAAAGTCAGAGAGGCTAGATTGAGATGGTTTGGACATGTACAGAGGAGGGATAGTGAGTATATTGGTCGTAGGATGCTGAGGTTGGAACTACCAGGCAAAAGGCCCAGAGGAAGACCAAAGAGAAGATTTATGGATGCGGTGAAGGCAGACATGAAGGTCGTTGGAGTAAGAGTAGAAGATGCAGAGGATAGGGAGAGATGGAGGCAGATCATTTGCTGTGGCGACCCCTGAAGGGAACAGCCGAAAGGAAAAGAAGAAGAAGAAGTCGTCTGCAGTGATTTTTAACTTAATTTTTAATATTTATATTTATGGCATTTACAATTATATATTAAACACATTTTTATGTACCTGAGCAATGGTGGGTTAAGGGCAATTAGATCATATTGGCGCTTGGACCCCCAATCTTCAGATCAATATCTAAATGGTTCAATGGTTTTCACTAAACGGTTCTGCAGTTTATTTGTCTGAATATATTTTAAAAGATTCCCTCCTTCAGTCACCACCTTATCAAGGTGGAGGGGTTTGTGTGTTCCAATGATCCTAGGAGCTATGCTGTCAGTGGCATTTTGCCCCTGGTAGGGTCACACAATGCAAACAGGTCCAAAGTGAAGGTCCATAAGAAGCGCAGTTCAAAGGACCTCTATGGAAAAGGACAAAAGGACACAATTTCCCTTACCCGGACACAGGTCACCGGGGTCCCCATCTGGAGCCAGCCCTGGAGGAGGGGCTCAAAGGCAATTGCCTGGTGGTTGGGCTTCTGCCCATCGAGCCCGGCCAGGCATAGTCTGAAAAGAAGACATGGGTCTGCCCTCTCATGGACCCACCACCTGCGTGAGAGGCGTTAGGGGTTGGATGTCTTGTGAATTGAGTGACATCATGGATGCTGTTGGACATATCCTCGGCTACTGACTCTCTGACTCTTGGGACATGGACTGTCACCTCTCTGACTTGGAAGGAACCTGAGCTGGTGTGGTAGTGAAGTGATCCCGACTAGAAGTCGGACTCACCTCAACACATAGCTTGTGCTCTGGAACCACCCATTTTAAGAGGGCCTATACCTTATTCCTTTCTGGAGTTGTTCATGGGGAGAGCAATGAGCCAGTGTGAGCATCCTTGTTGCCCCCCCTCTTGGTGCGCACACATTGGGGTCTTCCCTGGTTGATGAAAGGGTAGCTTCTCTCTGCATTCGTGTGTGTGTGTATGGGGGGGGGGGGGGTCCCCCGACCATTCCTTGTGCTTTTGCACCATATGACAGTTCAGAGTACCCATCATCTTTCTTGGAGTCGTTTGTTCATCACAAGCACCATGTTCAAACATAAGAGTGTCCATGAGTGCATTTGGCACCAGGACACCCGAAGCAGCAGTTCAATGGTCAACTTTGTAATTGTGTCACTGGACTTATGGCCACATGCTCTGGACACTGGGTACCAGCGAGGGTGAAGCGAGGGGCTGAGCTGTCAACCGATCACCATCTGGTGGTGAGCTGGCTCAGATGGCAAGGGAGGATGCTCTCCAGACCTGAAGTTGGCCAAAGGGTGTAGTCAGGTTCTCCAGAGAACGTTTGGTTGAGTCTCATATCAGGGGAGCCTTTAACTCCCACCTCCGACAGAGCTAAAACCACAACCCGAAGGAGGCTGGTGACATGGAATCTGAATGGGCCATGTTTCATGCCTCCATTGCCGAGGTGGCAGCAGCTGTGGCCGGTAGGTCATCAGTGCCTGTCATGGCCGTAACTCCAAAACCTGGTGGTGGACACCGGTGATGAAGGGGGCTGTCCAGCTGAAAAAGGAGGCCTATCGGGTCTTATTGGCCTGAAAGATTCACAAGGCAGCAGACAGGTACCGGCAAGCCAAATATGCTGTAGTATCTTGGGCGTGCGATGAGTTTGGTGAGGGCCTGGAGAGTGATTATCGGTTGGTCTTGAAAACGCCCCACGAGGGGGAAGCAGCTTTCCACAAATACTGTTTACAGTAGAAGTGAGGAGCTGCTCAGCTCAACTGGGGATGTCAGGAAGTAGAAAGGAGACCTTCAAGGACCGCCTCAATTCTACCAACACGCCCTCCGTGGAGTAGGAAGACTCTAGAGGTTTGTGTGGGGCCCTTCCATCACTGAAGCTGAGGTCTCTGAGGTAGTCAAAAAGCTCTTCAAGTGGTCGGGCTCTGGGGAGTGGTGGTGGTGGTGGTGGATGAGATCCACCCTGGAAGTTGTCGGACTGTCTTGGTTGACATATCTCCAACATTGCGTGGTCATTGGGGGCCGAACATCTAGATTGGCTCACCGAGGTGGTAATTACCTTTTTAAAAAGGGGGACCGGAGGTTGTATTCTAATCATTGTGGAATCACACTCCTCAGCCTACCCGGGAAAGTCTATGCAGGAGTAGTGGAGAGGAAGAGCCGACTGATGGTTAAACCTCTGAATCAGAAGGAACAATGGGGTTTTCGTCCTGGCCATGGCAATCTCCACCAACTCTATATACTGTACTCTACAGGATCTTGCAGAAGGCGTGGGAGTTTACCCAATCTGTCCACATGTGCTTTGTGGATTTAGAGAACCGTGACCCTCAGGCTGTCTTGTGGGCCGTTTTTACTGGAGACTTGTCCTGTCTAATAGTTTTGATTCTTGAAACAAACCTTGACATGTTCCCAGAAGTCCGGTGAAGGTTTTTCATAGCTTTCACTGCTGCTGATGCAATGTTAAGGTTTATTAAACTCTTGACCTTGGTTAACAAGCGAGATCAAGCTTCTGTGGAATAGAAGCATGAGATGATTCAACATAAGAGGATGATAAGATAATATCAGAAGGTATGACCCTATTTAAAGTCTAAATGTGGGAGCAAAAGGTTTATATATATATATATATATATATATATATATATGGCCCAGGCCCATGATGTCCATGATATCCATAATTTGAGAGAACTGTGGTAATCTTGAGGGAACTTGGAATCATGATCTTGAGGGATCTTCATGGATTCGTGAGAATTGTGACAAATTTTTTGACTGTCAAAACTGTTGCTACGATCACTGCAATTTATTATAATTTGATGCCAAATGTCATAGAAATGTGGGAATCGGAGTAAAGCACAGGTTAACAGACCTTAATAGACCTTAACTGAGCATAATAGATCATCATTGATGTGCCATCGTAGAGGCTCTTGATGATCTTGGAAAAGCGAATCCTTCAGGTTTCATCTCTTGGCTGCACTCTGCCTCCTTTATATACCCTAATCGTGCTCCAAGCGTGTTCACAAATCATAAAGCTCTATGCTTTTTTGGAGATCATGGACATCATGGGCCTGAGGTAAACCCAGGTCAAGAGACACATGATAACGGAAACGTACTATCCAGGGTTGCATTTTTGAGTGCAGTACAGCACATACTTACAACACTGCCTTTTCAAATTGTAACACTACACATCTTTATGTATAATATAATATTAATGTAGTTTCAGGATCATTAAATCCTTAGAACATACACACAACACAGGTGACATTTAAAAGTACAATATCAGCAGAGACTAAATGCACATTTCAGCTGCCCTGCCCTACAAACAGCCTTCACAGTGAGTATAGTGAGCTATCATCCCATGGAAGGTTTGTTCTGAGACAACATTGCAGAAAGAAGGTCGGTCTTATCAAATCAGTGGCACTAGTTCAACAGATGTCAACTTCAAATGAACTGAGCTCTTCAAACGAATTACACAGTTATGATTCATTGGTTGACTGAATCATCAGTATGACAACCTGAGGCGTTGGCTTCCACTTTCAGATTCATCATTCATCTCAATGTTTAAGGCAACATTGGGATTTCCACTGTATTTCTGGAAAGGTTCATGGCCCAGCAGATGATTTCGCAGGAACTCCATGGGAGATACAGCATAATCATTGATAATTGGGGCAAGTGATGGAGTTTGTTTGAGTAAATGCTAAAGTGAAACGGCGGGTGGCCTGTGGCATTTTCACAGAAATTCAAAACAAATACCACAGGAATATGCAAGCTCATACCACGCACATGATTTTAAAGAGAATGATTTAAAAGAAACGGGCTGTTTCATAAATAGGGTACACTTTGAATCCACAGTAGCACAAAAAACACAACTCAAAAAGGTTTTGTGCTTTCTTCTTGCTAAACAACACCTTCTGAGACTGAAATAACTTGTGTAAAGTATCACAGATACAGACCAAGCGATGTGTACATTACACAGGATGAAAGAATAATATGTAGCGTGTCTCAAGAATACGTACTTTTGTTTGTGTAGTATATTATAATAAGGCTTACTTGACGGAAAATTGTAGCTTTAAAGCGTCCTGGAATTGGTCATCTTTACAGCATAATTTGTGCATGTAATATGTTTGTGATACAGATATTTATCCCAATAATTACAAATAGTGTGTGAAATGATCAGTGTCAGCAGCTCTGCAGTGCTGGCTTGGTAGTAAAGGTGCTGGATCACTGATCCCAAGGTTGGGGGGGTTCAAGCCCCCACGCTGGCAACACAGTCATTTTGATAGTAGAATAATATACACTTAGGGTCGGTTCAAATTTTCAACATTTTCCCAAGTGTACAGAGAGTACGCTTTTTTTGACCCCCCCCCCCCCCCAAAAAAAAAAAAAAAGCGTACAAATAAATGTTGATGATCTCTCAGCAGGGTTTTTTAATAAGATATTAAACAAAACAATGGTCAAACCTCTTTCATAAAATAAATCAAATGTATTTCCTTGATCAATACCTGTTTTATACACCAGTCAGATAATAATGAAATCAATAACAAATTTTTCTTTTAAAGAATTCTTTTTAATAACACCTGCTTTAATATTAATATTAAGACATTTGGTTTTAATAATAAAAATGACATTAATATTATTAAAAACATTTTATATTAAAATAATTCAAAATGTCTGCATTTTTTATTGGTCATTGGCTTTTGGACCACCACGCTTCAGTTTGTGATCAGCTGCCTTCTGATGTTTCAGCAGCTGATACCGGGTTGGGTAGTACAGTGATACCTCAGCTCACGAACATAATTGGTTCCCAGAAAGTGTGTGTAAGGCGAAAAGTTCGTCTTCCGAACATTTATTTCCCATAAGAAACCATTAAAATGAGAATAATCCGTTCCCAGGTCCCCATAAAACATAATTTTCTACTAAATAAGCATTAAAACTACACAAAAATATACCTTATTTTATGTATAATAAATGTGCTATTGTATTGTAATTAAAGAAATAAACTGTACTGTATAATAAAGTCGTTTTATTTACCTTTGTGATGGTAGTTGATGGCTTGATGGAATGGAGTGGGAGGAGGAGGGAGGGAGGGACTTACTGTTTGGAAGGAGAGTTTGGAAACGCCTACTGTTTGGAAACACCCTTAATAGCTTCCTTGTTCTTAAGGATGGGAGCAATGGTAGACTTAGCGTACTGGTACTGGGACGCTGAGTCACACAAACGCACACCTCGTTCGTGTTTTTCAATGATCTCCGCCTGTGGTGGGGTCTTTTTCGGTCCCATAATAGCAAAAGTACACTCAATATGGTCCAAAATGTCTAACAAACACAAACCACGTCCGCACTCAAAGAAAGGGGGTGACGAACTGGGATGCCGTGAGCGTGCGTCAGCTTCTCGTGGCCGCCACCGTGGCGCTGTTCGACCGCGTGGTTTGGTTCATCCGCCGAAAACTAGTTCGTCAGCAGAGACTATATGCTCGCAAATTTAATGTTCTTGAGGCGAAAAGTTCGTGAGCTTAAGCGTTCGTCAGCGGAGGTTTTACTGTATTCATAAATAAACCATTACACACACAGCGGTTTTGTTTTCTGTGCTTGTCGTATAAGTTATCGACCCGAAAGCCGCCATTGCTAAGTGCCCGCCTAAACAAAGTTACCGTGACGTCACTGGGTTGGTACAAAGTACCACATGAAATATAGTGCATGCATATCACACTATATTATATGATATAAACAACATGGAATCTCACGCCAACAACACGCAGTTTTTCAGCAGAAGACGATTCATCTATTACTCTCAGAAGACGAATCAAATATTATAGTTCAACCAAAAACATTCTCAAATATATTTCAAACTCCATCTGCAAGTACATGTGCTAAATACATTTACAAATTGAACTAAAGTTATTTATCTATTCAAAAGACACAAACAAATAATACACTTTTACAGCACAAAGACATACTATTAATTTTATAAAAGTACTGAGCATTAGGCTGCAGATCCAGGCTGGATGGCTTATGATTATTTTATCCATTCATTCTCTGTGTGTCAATGTTTGTGTTCTCACTCATGTGCGGGAGCCGGAGGCGGGACGAACAAACTGTGTTTTATTCTCACACTTTGTTTGATTGACAGTGTTCAGCTATTATTGCTTACTGATATGTTTGTTGATTGGTCAGCTCGGTCGTGCACATGCGCAGTGCCCGTTATACGTTCACTTCCGGTTTACTTCCTGACTCTAGTCATGCGGAACTTATTTCAGACTTTCTCTTCAATAACAGTCATTAAGTTCATTTATAAGATTGTGAATGCACATAATTTCTTGTCCAGGGGAATTCAACTCCTTGGGGGGGGGGGTGTCACGTGCAACCCTTGCTTTAAGCGTTAACACCGGTGTTATTTCATGCAGAGCGAATCAAGCGATGTTGTTATTGTTGTGCGTGTACCGCTCTTAGGTGGTTGGCGAATCGCGCATTGAGAGTTAATAATTTAGTTTAAAAAAATAATAATTAATTTTATATATATAGATAGATTCACGAACGCATGTATTATATTTGATCGACATTTTTATAATATTAAAAAGCGTACACAGACATCTTACCCCCTCCCCCCCTAGTGTACGTTTTGTACGCTTAGGAAAATGTTGACTGACCTGTTTACAGCCGAAGTATTCTACAAATACAATAATGAGCGTTCATGATTAAATGTTTATTTTCCCTGCAGTGCATCCCGGAGAGAATGACACCACGTGACTACTCTGTTGATATTTTGTGCTTTAAGTTTAACTTCCATTACTATAGTAATGTGTTATGTTTTGTTGCATTGATGAAATTATAGAAATTCAATAAAGAAATCATATTTACATACCTGCACAACAGCGCTGTCTATCATGTGACTCATCACAGGTGATTGAGAACAAAGAGTCTTTCTCCCTCCTGCTGATTGGTTGCAGATGATGTGTACGCCCCTTTTTTACTCCGCGCACAAATTATCAACATAATTGCTTGAATAGCATAGTCATTTTTTCGTGTGTTTTTCATGATTATTTAAGCCCGATGATGTCACTCAAACGCCCTGCTTTTCTCTAGCTTCTGATAAGGCGCCTAAGCGCTTTATTTATTAATTATCACGGTAAAAAATTAAAAAGTTTTTACTTAATCATCATTACGTTTTACTATATTATTTTTATACTTCCGGATTAGCCAGACCCATTAACCCGGAAGTTACTGGCACGTGATTGAAATTTAGCCAATGGCTGAGAGGTTTTTTTTCTCCCTCCTGCTGTTTGGTTTCAGATGATGTGTACACATCTTTTTTTCTCTTTCACTCACAAAGAAGTTTTGTACGATATCTACACTTGTTGTGTGTGCAGCTCTCCATTGTCCCAGCCAATCCAATGCATTGATATCTCGACCAGGATAGAACAGCCAATAGGAATTTTTGAGCAGGCCATAACACATGTGCACTTTGAAAACGGCCATGAACTGATGTTGCCGAAAAGAATATACATATTACACACACACACACACACACACACATATATATATATATATATTTACACACACACACATAGGGGCAGTGGTGGTCTCGTGGTATAAGGTGCCGGATCGCTGATCCAAAGGTTGGGGGTTCGAGTCCCACTCTCCACAAGGTTGTCACTGTCCCCCCCAGTGCAGCTAACTGGGTTATTGTGATATCCTACCGTGTAGCAATGATCACACTTGTTTTGTTTTCTTTGGCTTCTTGCCGTTTAATGTTTCACTCATGCAAGCGCCTCTAAACAACGACTTCTTCCCGGGGTTTACATATCACTTGTTCTACTTGTATCCCCATACAGCAGTGCTGAACAATATGTCTAGCTCAATACAGTTCCCCCTAGAGGTATGGGCCAGTACTGTTTACATTAGACTTGTGGTCTACCACATCCCTCCCCTCTGGATTAAACTATGTTTAACTACACCAGAGTTATACTGGACATCCTGGAACTTACAATTAACCATTAACTATCACGGTTACTTTTAAACTTCTTAAAACACATGTGCCATACACATAATACACATTTTTTTTTTTTGTTTTGTTTTTTTTTTTTTTAACTAGGGATTTGGTTTGACTACCGCCTCCCAGTGGTTCCAGGACGCATTCTTGTCCTGTGGCTGGGGAACTCACTACTGACTAAGTATAGTCTTTTAAATAGTCTGGAGCTTTCCTAGCTCGCTGAGATCTTCTCACGACTGGTGAGTCAACTGCAGTTGAAGACTCAGGCTGCTCCAGGGTTGGTTCTGCTGCAGTGCCGCCAGTAGACTCCGCAGAGACGGTTACCGCAGGCAATACCTGAAGTGGTGGCTCGTCGATGCTCTCCTCCGGGGATTTGTCAGACAACACCTCGGGTGCCGTCGGCAGAGGAACGGAGCTTCTACCACGAACTTGGTCAATGTGTCGTCTCACAACTTGTCCATGACCTAATATCACTTTGAATGACACTGGGCCTGTCTTTTCTGTTATTTCTCCCGGAACCCAGGTTGGTCCGGAGCCGAAGTTGCGGGTGTAGACCAAGTCTCCCTCTCTCAGAATTCTCTCTCTTGCCTGCATGTCATGATAACCTTTTTGTTTCTCTTGTTTGTCATGCACTCTCTTTCTGAAGTCTGGATGTATTAAGTCCAATGTTGACCTCAACTTTCTTCCACACAACAGTTCAGCTGGTGACTTGCCAGTTGTAGATTGGGGTGTTATGCGATAGCTGAACAGAGCTCGCGACATCCTTGTTTCTACGGATTCTCCTGCCATCTTCTTCATGAGTGACTTGAGCGTGTGTACTGCCCTCACGGCTAAACCATTAGAAGAAGGATGGTATGGCGCAGTCGTGATATGACGTATGCCATTCTTTTCAGAAAACTCTTGGAACTGTTCACTGGTAAAACATGTACCGTTATCTGATACTATGATTTCTGGTAAGCCATGTTGGCTGAAGCTCTTTCTAAGGCATTCAATTGTGACAGTGGAAGTAGAGTTACTCACAGAATATGCGTCGATCCACTTTGAGTATCGTCAACTATGATCAGGAACATTCTTCCCATCCATGGACCTGCGTAATCAATGTGAATTCTTCTCCATGGTTTATCTGGAACTTCCCAGGGATGTAGTGGGGCCGCTGGAGGACTGTTCCTGTTCTCCTGGCATGCCACACACGACTTCACCAGCGCCTCCACCTCTGCATCCATGTTGGGCCACCACATGTAGCTCCTCGCCAACGCTTTCATGCGAGTGATGCCAGGGTGTGCTTGGTGTAGTTGTTGCAGTAAGGCCTTGCGACCAGGCGGTGGAACAACCACGCGTCCTCCCCACAGGATACAACCTTCCTGGGTGCTGAGCTCATCCTGTCGTCGGGTGTAGGGCATGAACTCAGGACTGTTCGTCTTTGGCCATCCTCTCAAGATGTACTCACGCACTCTTGCTAGAACAGGGTCTTTGTCTGTCCATTTCTTTATTTGTTGTGCGTTTACCAGGGGCACGCCGACATCTTCAAACAACAACACTCTCTCCTCCTCCTCAGGCGTGCTGTCTCCTCCTCCGTTCAAGGGTAGCCTACTCATCGCATCCGCATTTGTATGGTCCCGTCCTGCTTTGTAAACAATGGTGTACTCATACGCTGCTAATGTAACGGCCCATCTCTGAATTCTCTGAGATGTCATCTGGGGTATGGCTCTCATTTCACTGAACAGTGATATTAGTGGCTTGTGGTCAGTCACGATAGCGAACTGTCTCCCGTAAAGGTATTTGTGGAACTTTTTCACACCGAATACTACTGCAAGGCCCTCCTTGTCTAACTGGGAGTAGTTTTTCTCAGCTGCACTGAGAGTTCTGGAGACGAACCCTATGGGTCTCTCGGAGCCATCCTCCATACGATGAGAAAGTACGGCACCCACCCCGTAGGGAGATGCGTCACATGCTAGGATGAGTGGTTTGTTTGAATCATAGTGCACTAATACACTACAGGACTGAAGTAGCACTTTGGACTCTTCAAACGCCTTCTGCTGCTTGACCCTCATGTCCATTTTTCTTCCTTTTTCAATAAGGTATGGAGCGGTGCCAGCAGTGTGGAGAGCTTTGGGAGGAACTTATGGTAATAGTTCAATAAACCTAAATAAGCTCTCAACTCTGTAACGTTTTGTGGCTCAGGCGCCTTCGCAATGGCTTCCACTTTGTCTGTCAGAGGGTGTAGACCACTGGCATTGATCTTGTGGCCTAGGAACAACACCTCTTTTCCCATGAACTCACACTTGCTTCTTTTCAACCTCAGGCCGCTTTTCTCCAACCGTTGAAGAACTTCTTCCAGTGTTTTCAGATGTTCTTGTTCATTTGGTCCTGTACACAGGATGTCGTCCAAATAAATGGCAACATTCGGAATTCCACCTAGGATGCCCTCCATAGTTCTCTGGAATATAGCAGGACTGGAAGCTACTCCAAATGGTAAGCGTGTGTAGGTATACAAGCCTTTGTGTGTATTGATGGTTACATACTTTCTGGATTCTTCTTCCAGGACTACCTGTTGGTAAGCGTGACTCATGTCTAATTTCGTGAAGTGTCGACCACCATTCAACTGTGCGAACAGGTCCTCTACTTTAGGAATTGGATACTGATCCACTCGTGATGCTCTATTGACAGTGAGTTTGTAATCTCCACATATTCTAATGGAGCCATCCGGCTTCGCACTGGAACTATGGGCGCAGCCCATTCTGCAACCTGCACTGGCTCGATAATCTTGTCGTCCAGCAGCCTCTGTAGCTCGCTTTCGACCAGGGGCTTGACTGCATATGGCACTGGTCTGGGTTTGCAGAATCGTGGTTGGGCCTCTTGGTCCACATTTATCTTTGCTTTGACACCTTTCAGCTGTCCTAAGCCTTCTTTGAACACCTCAGCGTGTCTTTCAAGGATCTCCTCCAATTTTAATTTGGGCTGAGACTCCACTTTGTTCACTGACACTAACTGATCAATCATGGCCAATTCTTGTAGCCAATTTCGCCCTAGTAAATTTGGTCCTTCACTTTCTACTACCACTACAGGTAGCTGCTTTTCTTTGTTTTCATGTTGCACTTTAACTTGTGCCATGCCGAGCACCTCTAGCTTCTCTCCTGTGTATGTTTTTAATTTTAGGGAGCAGGGCTTTAATTCTGCTGTGTCTGCTTTCTTCCACAGCTGTGTGTATTGCTGTTTACTCAATATGGTCACTCCACAACCTGTATCAACTTCAAATGTCACTTTCATTCCGTTAACATTCATGGTGCGCGTGATGGGAGCCACCTTGGTCAGCTCATCTGACATGTTGTGAATTGTGTGAAACCCTATCTCTTCTGTATCACTTTCTCCCTCCCCTCTAAGTTGATTGGCTCGCTGTTCGTTTCTTGGGCCCTTGTTTTCAGTCCTTTGCCCCTTTACTGTTGCCTTTTGCACTTGTGCATTGCCCACCTTCGTTTTGCATGCTTTCTTTATGTGCCCTCGCTTGCCACAATTATGACACAGCTCCGTGGCAAATTTGCATTCGGTGGCATTGTGCTGGCCTTTGCAGCGATAACAACTGGGAATCTGCGCTGAGATTTTTCAGTGGAGAACTTGTGGACGCCTACTTGGGTCTTGGGCACACGAGCATGCGCTGCCGTGTCCTCTGTTAGCCTACTCCTGCATTTCTCTCACATCTTTAGATGCGGTTTCCATCGCTTGGCATAATTCCAAAGCTTTTGCAAACGTCAGTTTCGTTTCAGATAGCAGTCGCCGTTGCATTCGGTCATCATTCACTCCACACACAAGTCTGTCTCTTAACATTTCCTCCAAAGAGTCTTTGTAATCACAGTGCAGTGCTAATTTCCTCAATTCAGCCACATACTCTGCTATGGACTCCGTGTTCCTACGTGTGCGTGAATTAAATTTGAATCGTTGCACGATTTCACTCGGTTTGGGGCTGAAGTGCTTCTGCAGCTCAGCAGTAAGCTGGTCGTAGGTTTTATCTTTCGAAATGCGGGCTTACTAAGTTTCTCAACAAACTGTATGTCGTAGCACCAACCCCACTCAAAAGTACAGCCTTCCTTTTGTCTGGCTCGTCAATACCATTAGCTTGGAAGAAAAAGTCCAACATTTCACTATATTCTTCCCATGACTGAGTCGCGTTATCAAAAGGGGTTACCGTGCCGATTACAGCCGCCATCGCTCGTCGTGGTGGGGAAACTTCTTTGTTGTTCTCCTCTGAACTTTCACTCGAACTACTGCTTGGTTCTCTTGAGTTCGCCACACTTGCAATGTTCTCTGTCTCTCGTCGATAACTTGTCTTTATCCTCGTCGCCAAATGTGTGATATCCTACCGTGTAGCAATGATCACACTTGTTTTGTTTTCTTTGGCTTCTTGCCGTTTAATGTTTCACTCATGCAAGCGCCTCTAAACAACGACTTCTTCCCGGGGTTTACATATCACTTGTTCTACTTGTATCCCCATACAGCAGTGCTGAACAATATGTCTAGCTCAATACAGTTCCCCCTAGAGGTATGGGCCAGTACTGTTTACATTAGACTTGTGGTCTACCACAGTTATCAAAGGCCGGCCATGTCTGTCACTGTCTATGGTGTGAGGCATGTAAAAGAACCATTGCTGACTTTCAGGAGTAGCTGTAAAGCTGTCAGCGTGTTTCTGCCCTGCGATGGCCTGGTGAGCTGTCCAGGGTGTACTCTGCCCTCGCCCTGAGTTGGCTGGGATGGGCACCAGCCTCCCCGCGACCCTAATTAGGATGAAGAGGTTACAGAAAATGAACTGAACTGATATACACACATATGTATATATATTAGTGTGTGTGTGTGTGTGTGTGTGTGTGTGTGTGTATTTCCAGCGGTCTGGAATGACATTTCTATAAATGTCATATACATGAATATGCTGTTGTTCTTCTTTAGCCTTGCTCACAGCCATGTAATGGTCATGCCATTGTGTCAAGAAACTTAGGCAGCATAACATTTATTTCCATCCGGTGTTGGGTTCCTTTTTGAATGACATCTTGAATTGATGAAGAAGAAAAAAACTGAACCACTTCATATAGTCTTTTCCATCACACCCTGAAACCTTCAGTAGGGTTGAGGTCAGGACTATGGGGGACCAATATATATGTGAAAATGATTTCTCATGCGTCCTGAACCACACTTTCATTATTTGAGATCCCATTTTACATCTGCGGCAACAGGATAGAAAAAGTCAACTTGTTCATTCAGTGCATTCAAGTCATCAGCTGCTTCATTTTATTGGCACATTAATATTGCATTAATGAGCCACGACTGGACCAACTGGCGCAACAATGAAATGAAGATTACATGCTGTGATCAATTCTAAAATGTTCTCCCTAGCAAAAAAAAAAAAAAAAAAAAGTCACACACTCTCATACTGTCATGAAGTATATAAATTTAGATATACGAGTCAAAACAATTTTTTGTACCCATATCATCTCAGTATACATTTCAGCTGACACATAAAAAAAAATGCACAAATTATTCTTTACATTTCCGCTAAACTGTGTGTCTATAAATCCTTTTCAAAGACTTTTTTGACACAACACATGCATGCACACACTGGTATAGAATTCAATGCATTAAAATGAAACCATATCAAACACATCATCTCAGCAGGTTTCATAAAACATTAGTTTCTATATAATTAACTGCAGTAACAACAGCATTAAAAGTAATCAGTGTGGTTTTCTGGTGACATTTTTTGAGAAACATATCAAGCTGATATCACAGCCAATCTAATTTATACTTTCTGGCACGCTATACAGTTTTCTAATGCTTCAGAAAAACAATTATGTGAAAAATGCACATCTATCATTGCGGAGTCTACTTTTCGGAGAAGACAAAGGATTTTGACAAAGCCACTTTGATTATAAATAGTTCTTACAAGCAGTTTCTTTCATTTAATTTTTGTATCTTTCAATCCCAATTAGGGTCGCGGAATGCCTTCTGCCCATCTCAGCCCACTCTGGGCAAGGGTAGTACAGTACACCCTGAACAGCTTGCCAGGCCACCTCAGGGCAGAAACATATTGACAGCAACTGAATGGCCTACGCTTTACAAATGACAGCAGTGGTTCTTTAACATGCCTCTCACCACAGACAGTGATGGCTGGCCTTTGATAACCCAGTTAACTGCACTGGGGAACTTTCCATTCTAGTTATTCCCAAACGTGTTCGGTAGGGTTGAGGTCAGTTCTCTGTGCAAGCAATGTTCTCCCACTTCAACCCTGGCAAGGCACGTCTTCATACAGTTCACTGTTTGGGGAACTGCCATATTAGAACAGGTTCAAACCTGTTAGTTTTATGATCATTACCATCTTCATCGCCGCTTAATCTGGGGTTGGCTCGCGGGGGCAGCAGCCTAAGCTTTGAGGTCCAGATGTCCCTCTGCCCAGCTACTTCCTCCAGCCCTTCTGGAGAGACTCCAAGGCGTTCCCAAACCTGCCAAGAGACATACTCCCTCCATCGTGTTCTGGGTTGAACCCAGGGTCTCTTCTCAATTGGACATGGCTGAAACACCTGACCAGTTAGGCGTTTGGGAGGCATTCTAATCAGGGGCCTGATTCATCTTGATTGGCTCCTCTCAATGTGGAGGAGCAATGGTTCTACTCCAGGCTCCTCCTGGATGACTGAACTACTCACCCTATCTCTGAGGGAGAACCCAGCCACAATGTGACGGATGTCCATTTCAGCTGCGTGTGGTGGTGATCTTACACAAGATTGTGACGATAGGTGAGGGTTGGAACATAGATTGACTGGTGAATTGGGAGCGTTGCCTTTCGGCTGAGATCCCTCTTAACCAAGACGGACCAGGATTAGCTCCATTTTATTATATTTTATGGCCGAGGCTGCATCGACCCCCCCCTATTGGTCTCCCGTTCCACCCTTCCTTCACTCCTGAACAAGACCCCAAGATACTTAAATCCTCAAGGTACTGAGATCCAGGATGGAGAGGGGGTTCCCCGGGGGAGAGTTCTCTAACACACCTCCAAAAGACTCCAAGAAATGTAGGTAATCTGAACGGTCATTAGGTGCATAAGCAGAAACAACAGTCAGGACCTACCCTCCCACCAGGAGACGGAGGAAAGCTACCCTTTTTTCAACCGGGAAGAACCCCAACATGTGGACACTGAGACAGGGAGCAACAAAAACGCCTATGCTGGCTCACTGCCTCTTCAAATGATCAATTCCAGAATAGAATATGGTCCAGTCCTTCTTGAGATGGGTGGTTCCAGAGCCCAAGCTACGTGTCAAGGTGACTCTGACTATATCTAGTCGGTATATTTTAACCTTGTGCACCAGCTCAGGCTTCTTCCCCGACATGGAGGTGACAGTCCATCCTCCAAGAGCCAGTGTAAGTGGCTGAGAATCGGTCCAACAGAACTTATGTCGCTGGCTGCCATCCAAGTCAGACACGCCCAACTCCTATAGCACCTCTCGCAGGGGGTGCGTCCATGTTAGGGCTGAATCATGTTTCCTTTTCAGGCGAGGCCCAGCTTGGCTCCCTCTTAGTTCGAGTGAAGGGAAATTTGAAGTCACCTACAGGCAAAGCAACCGTCTGATGGTCAGTTGTCTATAAGCTTTTATTTGTATGAGTGTGTGCGTGTGTGTGTGTGTGTGTGTGTGTGTGTGTGTGTGTGTGTGTGTGTGTGTGTGTGTGTGTGTAAATACACAGTACAAGCAACAGTGATGTTAAGAACCAAAAAACATACAAGTAACAAATTGCATATGAACAGTATGTTGGGATTGGCTCTCCCAGACCAGTTGTAAAACCTAAATTAAGTTATCTTTGTTTATCTATTTTCCAGGAAAATAGAATTCTTGTGTTTGCGCATGTGTCTGTGAGAGAGAGAGAGAGAGAGAGAGAGAGAGAGAGAGAGAGAGAGAGAGAGAGAGAGAGAGAGGGCGCGCGCGCGTGTGTGTGTGTGTGTGTTCATCTAAACAAGACAGCCTGTGCCTGTTAGTGGCTCTGTGTATATATGTGTGTGTGTGTGTGTGTGTGTGTGTGTGTGTGTGTGTGTGTGTGTGTAAACTTGATGCATATCGATGACAGCAACAAAGGACATTTTTCGGAAGTGAGGACATTCTGAGGGCTGTTTGAGGGTTAACACTTACTTTCAGCATTCAAGTGAAAATTTAGTTTAAAGCTGAGGGTTAGAATTAGGCATTTAGTTATGATTATGGTGATTAACAGATTGGATGAGGGGTTTCAAACCATGGTCTTGGAGGACCCCCGGCCTTGCACAATTTCCCAAGACACCTAATTTAACTGCTTAGCAAACATCACGGCTCTTAATGACTTGAAATGGCTGGGAAATAACTAAAATATTCAGGATATGGTTCCTCTGGGAGCAGGATTGAGAACCTCTGGACAAGGCAATGCAATATGTCAACAAGTGTACCCATAAATGTGTGTGTGTGTGTGTGTGTGTGTGTGTGTGTGTGTGTGTGTGTGTGTGTGTGTGTGTGTGTGTGTGTGTGTGTGGTACAAACCCCTGGAACCTACAAAAGAAGGCCTCCATTACAGGAAATTAGGAAATACTTCAGTGACTCAGATAAGCACGCAGTACACAATGACATGATAAAGAGGGTTTTTAGTTCCTGGTTAAAGTTTGAACACATTTCCAGTGAAATTTAGAAGATACAAATGCACAGAAACGATTTGAATACTCTTCAAACGTGTATCATTTTAAATTTCATCCCTCTTTATGACTGATCATACACACTTGGAAAAAAAAATATTTGTTTTGTACCGGAACAGTATGTGCTTTGATATGATCACATTCTGATGGAACAGTTCCTGCACAAAACATCATGAGGAACATTGGCAATCTGATACAGGCATGTAAAGAGATAAACATATGCAAGACAAGTGAAACTAAGACAGCTCATTTATTTTCTTGAGGCTATTTACTGTAAATGGTCCTGGGGTGAATTAGTAAAGCTGACAAAAAGAAAAAAGGTTAAAGATGCAAACTGAAATGAGGGAATATAGTGCGTGAGTCATACAAAGACTTGATGATTAAAGGAGAAAAAGTAGCTGATTCACAAATTTAGTACCAACATGCCACCTGGAACAGATTGAGAGTTAGATAAAGGTGGTAAAGGTAAGTCTGTTGGGTTTTTACACCCGAGCCTCGTGGCTCATCAGGCTGGTGCTTATCCCCGGTTTCTGTAGCGTGAAGCGACCAGGAGTTGAACTCCTCCTGGATGGGACGCTAGTCCATCGCAGGTTCCCTTCCCAGTATATTCTTACTGGTACCCATTTATACTGCTGGGTGAACAGAGGCACACTTGTGGTTGAGACCTTGCCCAGGGGTCTTAGCACAGTGGGGGTCTCAGTGGGATTCGAACTCACAACCTCCCGATCATGAGCCCAACATTCTAACCATTACACCACTGGCCCCAGATAATCTCTCTCTCTCTCTCTCTCTCTCTCTCTCTCTCTCTCTCTCTCTCTCTCTCTCTCTCTCTCTCTCTCTCTCTCTCTCTCTCTCTCTCTCTCTCTCTCTCTCTCTCTCTCTCTCTCTCTCTCTCTCTCTCTCTCTCTCTCTCTCTCTCTCTCTCTCTCTCTCTCTCAGTATTTAATGTTCTGTTTACATTCCAGTCCTCACCTAAGATCATGCGATTTGGTCAGGGACTGAAAGAATCACATATACAACTGGATGAAATGAGTTTCCATAGGGGATCGTCCTGGCTCTGACCTAAAAGTACTGTATGGTAAAAATCTTGGACATCCAGAGGGAACTCAGGGTAGAGCCGTTGTGCAATCAAAGCAGTCAGCTGAGCTCATCCCTCCTGGTCACTTCCATTTAGAAGTATTCTGGGCACATCTAACTGGAAGGAGGTCCCGAAACAGACTCAGAACTCAACAGGGGGATTATATATATGTGTGTGTATATATATATATATATATATATATATATATATATATATATATATATATATATATATATATATCTTGTCTGGTCTAGTAACACCTGAGGAGCTCCCATGACATGTCTGGGTTTCCCTCCTGGATCTGTAGCCTCTGTGACCTGATCTTACATGAGCAGAAGAAACTGGATGGATGGGATGGACGGACGGATTCTAATTTAGGCCATTTTGGAGGCAGGTCTGTGAACAGTGATGTTATTGTTCACCAATTAACTTGAATCAGACACCATGTAAATGCATTGTAAAGTCAATGATAGTATGAGATCATGTTGAATAATTATAAAGTTTTTAGGGTTTTTAAGTCTTAAAATATATTGTATATCATTTCATTTAGTATAAACGAACGGTAGAACAATCAAGAACCATTCCTGACTTTCGACAAGACAAATGCAACTTACATTTATTCATACAAAACTGATCAGTTGTAGATTAAGGGCCTTTTTCAAGGGCCCAGCAGCAGCAATTACAGGTTCTCAAACCACCAGCCTTCTGATTAGTAACCCAGATGCTTAACCACTGAGCCAGCACAGCAGCAGCCACTAGTAGTAGCATCAGTAATACTAATGGTAGTATTATTAGCATTATTACACTTATATTTGGTCTACATCCTCCAATGGCCCCCCAGTGCAGCCTACTGGGTTATCAAAGGCCGGCCATGTCTCTCACTGTCTGTGGTGTGAGGTTCATGTAAAAGAACTATTGCTGACTTTTGACAAGAGCAGCTGTAAAACTGTCAGCATGTTTCCGCCTGTCCAGGGTGTACTCTGCCCTCACCTGGAGGAGGCTGGGATGGGTGCCAGCCTCCTCGTGACCCTAATTAGGATTAAGTGGTTACAGAAAATGAATGAATGAATACTAGAGATTACTATTATTAATTATATTATATATATAATTATATAGAATATAACATTAAATATAATATTATACCATATATATATATATATATATATATATATATATGCTTTTCTGAGTAGATCCTTCCGTAGGAGAGTGCTCAATACTTTTTGGTAGAGCAAATAACAAAAATAAAAGGACAGGACAAAGACTTTCTATTGAAACTCCATTTATCACTACAGATCTGTTTCGAGGGGTGGTGAAACCATCCTCTCTCTTCAGGTGATTATAGAAGAATGATTACAAAGTAATTACATTTCAATAGAAAGTCTTTGTCCTGTCCTTTTATTTTTGTTATATATATATATATATATATATATATATATATATATATATATATATATATATGATTTGTACACTGACCTATTTACATACACACACACAATACTACCATTATATATATATATATATATATATATATATATATATATATATATATATATATATATATATATATATATGATATGTACACCGACCTATTTACATACACACACACACAATACTACCATTATATATATATATATATATATATATATATATATATATATATATATATATATATATATATATATATAAAATACAATTTGTATACCCGAACTATTTACACACACACACACACACACACACACACACACACTCTCTCTCTCTCTCTCTCTCTCTCTCTCTCTCTCTCACTCTCTCTCTCTCCCTCTCCCTCTCTCTCGTTCTCTCTCTAAAAATAAAGTTATCACAGTAGAGTTCTGTGTTGCATTGCCTTCTAAATATTTTTTCATGGCTTATATTACTTGGTAGGAATGTTACATCTTATTTGGATAATGTATGTTTGTCATTAAATACTTTCATAATTGTCTGTTATAAATACAAAATCAATATTAAAACAGTGGTAATTTTTTAACCAGTGGGGTTATTTTGTATTTTTTAAGTTTTTACTGGTGCTTTTTTGTTTTCTGCATGTGTTGAACACAAAGAACAAATAAAGAATTTGGTGTGTTCCAAAATGCTTTAGAACTGAATTAAGCAATTACTTTTATGTTAAGTTCACAGGAACTTCAAAACAAAACAAACAAACCAGAGAATGAAAGCTGGATCTCTCCCAGAAAAGACAAGTAAATAATAGCTGCACTTCCATAGCAACCACACAGGAGCCTTTACGTCAACACAGTCTGTGGTGTATTCATGGAAACTGCCAGAGCAGCGTGGAAAACCTTTTCCGGTACAGTGCTATAGCACAGCGTCGCTATGTACAACACAGATGGAGGAAAATTATGACCTCACACAAATGCACAACTTTTTTTACAGACAAAGTTCATTTCAGGTCAGTCAGACAATGACGTCTGCTCACACGCCTTGAAAAAAAAATAAATAAATATAAAGGTCCAACCGTGGAGGTTGAGTTCCATCTCAGCTGACGCTGGATGAAGGTAGGGTTACACCCTTATCAGCTCGCCAGACCTGTCCTGATTTAAATATGTTAAAGGAAAATTTACTGATAAAAAAAGTGAGCATTTGCGTCATGTTATTGCAGAGACTTTTTGTGCTGAAGTTGACACAACCCTGTATATGCACTCATAAATTTGTATATACGTACAGTGTGCTTTATGTTCTATATTGGGTTTATTTTCTTACAGTAAGGTAGGATTCTGACATTTGTAATACTGTCTACATGTCACTAGTACTTGTAAGTATCAGAATTCTTGGCTGGTCCTGTTGTGTTATTCAGGTACTTAATGAGCAGTAGTTTTGATCTCCATTAAGGTGCACTTTGTGGATAGGGCCAAGAAATATATATGCTGTATACATATATTGAAGGTGCCTTGGCGGCATAGTGGCGTAGTAGTTAGCACCTCCGCCTGACAGCAATAAGGCCTGGGTTTGATTCCAGGCCTAGGTGTTTCTGTTTGGCGTTTGCATGTTCTCCCCGTGCTTGTGTAGGTTTCCTCCAGGTACTCTGGTTTCCTCCCACAGTCCAAAAACATGCAAAGTAGGTTAACTGGCTGTTCCAAATTGCCTGTAGGTGTGAGTGAGTCCATATGTAGCCTGGTGAACCATACGGTAGATCATTGTGATCACAGCCATGACAATCCCTGTATGAGCATCATTCAAGCTTCAGGGATCGACCTCCATTCCTCGTGATTGGATGTAGACGTAGATAGATTGAACGTGCCTACTTCCTTTTTTTCTATAGCATTAGAGTCTGCAACTAGCACTTCCTTCTCACTCTTTACACCCATAGATCTCCTTTGTCCACTTTCTACCAAACCCAAGAAGACTTGCCCTACTATTTGGCTCTTGATTGTGCTGCAAACAATTGTAGACAACTAAAAGCAGCAGAGAGAAACTTGAAGAAAACATAACTTGAACTCATATCTGGCTTCTGTAGTCCTATCGACATTCTCACCTGATGTAACTTCTGCAAAGACAGCCTTCTACGAGAAAAAGTTGGACGTTGCTGTGCAAGATCTGCTCAAACTCCACAACATCTTAACATCTTTGTTCACTCCAACAGCTCCTCCTGCTCCATCCTCACTTGCCGGTGAAGACTTATTTATTAAGATGGAAAGATTAAAATATCTGTCATACATGTATGGTGTAGAAACAGTGGTGCTGAGGAAAAGACAGGAGGCAGAGCTGGAATTAGCAGAGATGAAAAAAAATGTTGAGGTTCTCTCTGGGAGTAACGAGGATGGATAGGATCAGGAATGACTACATCAGAGGGACAGCACATGTAAGAGGTTTTGGAGACAAAGTCAGAGAGGCTAGATTGAGATGGTTTGGACATGTACACAGGAGGGATAGTGAATACATTGGTAGTAGGATGCTGAAGTTGGAACTACCAGGCAGAAAGCTTAGAGGAAGACCAAAGAGAAGATTTATGGATGTGGTGAAGGAAGACATGAAGGTCGTTGGCGTAAGAGAAGAAGATGCAGAGGACAGGGTGAGATGGAGGCAGATGATTTGCTGTGGCGACCCCTGAAGGGAATACCCGAAAGGAAAAGAAAAAGAAGACATTCACTTCCACCCAAACTTCTATCCTACACATTATAGACTCCCCTTCCCCTTCAGGTTCCCAGTCTCGCAACTGAAGAGGTCCTGCAAATCATTTCATCTTGTAATCCTACCACCTGCCCCTGGTACTCCACAATACTCCTGACCATCTCTCAAGATCTTCTTTCCTGTACTCCACTATCATTAATAACTCAACATCATCTAGTTATGTACAAACATCATTCAAAAGAGCTGGATTTCTACCCATTCTGAAGCATCAGACTCAGATCCATGAAGCATCAGCAACTACACATCATTATCACTTGTCTCACTCATTCATTCAATTTCTGAACCACTTAAACCTAATTAGGGCCTCAGGGAGGCTGGTGCCCATCTCAATCCACTCTGGATAACAACAAAGTACACCCTGGACAGCTTGTCAGGCCATTGCAGGACAGAAACACTTTGACGGCTATACATCTACTCTTGACAAGAGTCAGCAATGGTTCTTTTTTATGCCTCTCACCATAGACACTGAGAGAAATGGCCGGCCTTAGATAACCCAGTTCTGGGGGACAGCAGTGACATCTGCTGACACTTGGGCTTGAACCCACAACCTTGGGATCAGTAAGCCAGCACCTTACCACCAGGACACCACTGTCCCCACTTTCCTCTCATATCATGTTTCATGGAGGGGATCCACATCTGCTTCAAGCAGACTCTCCACTGACTTTCCCCAAGGCTCAGTACTTGGGCCACTCTGTTCTTCTTTCATAGTAAAGTTGCTCAGTGATGTCATATCGTCACATGAATTTTCATACCACTGCTGGACAGATGACACTCAACATGTACTCTCATTTCCTCCTTTAGACATGATGTTTCTGTCTGGATTTCTAAATGTCTGGCAAATATTTCATCATGGATGGCAGAATATTAGTTGAAACATAATCCCAGCAAGACTAAACTGCTGCTTATGCTCGGTGACTCCTCCCCATATCAAGACCTTGTTGTCTCCATGGACAACGCTTTGATTTTTCCTTCAGTCACTGAACAAATTCTTGGGGTAACCATAGACAATCACCTGTCCTTCTCCTCGTATTGCTCATCCTTCTCAATGGTGTCAATTTCGTCTCTTTAAATCTGAAAGATTCATCCATTTCTCGTCACTTAGACCATGAAGATACAGTACTTGTTTAGTCCCTTGTTATCTCAAGCTGGACTACTGCAACTCACTCCTTCCAGGTCTGACTTTGAGCACCACTCAACCTCTGCAACTAATCCAGAATACAGCAGCATGGCTTGTTTTTAACTTTCTGAAGTTCTCAATCCACTACTACCTAATCGCTATTGGCTTCCAATACCGGCCTGCATTAGTGATGAAGTGATGAAGTATTTTACAAGTGATGTAAAAAAAAAAATCATAAGCAAAGTAGTCTTTTGTTAAATGTTGTTTTATTTTCCATGTTCTATCTCTGGTGGTAATGTTGATAAAATAGTTTGCTGTACAGTTAAATAAAATAAATAATAATGAATAAAACTTTCACTTAATGCAGGAAGTTTACTTAGCTTTCTCTGACTCACATCTTCCCAATCATTACTTAATAGTATTTCAGGGTGATGATTGAAGCACAGGCCCAGTGGTTTAAAAACAAAAAATACAGTGGTACCTCACCTAACGATAGTCCCAGCAGACGAAAAATCCAGGTTACGAAAAACATTTTTCAAAATTTTTTGTCTCTGTATACGAAACAAGTTCTTTTTATGAAACGTGCCAAACGCGCCATTCAAACATTCAATAAGATTAAGGTCACAAGAAGGCTGGCACCCATCTCAGCCAAGGGCAAACTGGGAATCAAACCGAGGACCTTCTTGCCGTGAGGCAGACATGCTAATCACTACGCCACAGTACTTTAAAACTAACTGTCATAATTCCACATGTGCCATTCTTGAACAAGTTAAGCAGTGATCAATGGAGGGACAGTGTTGTGGTGATTAGCTGGTCAGGGGTTCAACCTGGATTTGCATTTACTCCCTGTATTTGTGTGGGTTTGCTCCAGGTACTCCAGGTTCCTACTGAAGTTCAAAGACATGCATATTATTGTAGTCTATTGTGCAATTCCAGATTGCCGAGTAGGATTAAGTAGTTTGAAAAAATAATGAATAAATGAATTACTGTCCATGGTTGAGGTATAAATGCAATACTGCATGTCAGGTCATGGGTTTATATAAGCAATAATGTACTTCTGGGTGAGGTAGCAGCACTCGACTCATGTTGTTCTGCATTTCAACATCCCCAAACTGACCTCTCCATTCCAGGCACCTTATTTTTGGATAACCAGACAGAGTGTATTATTCTATATTTACTTCATGCCCCAAGTATAAAGAGGGCTTTATTACACCCCAGTGGGAAGAATGTGATGAGCAGATTTTGGTATTCACTTTAAAAAGAGAAACAGCAAGGTTATGACCTTTCAAAGTTAGATCTCAGTTGGTGTGTCAGCTGGTCAGACTTCTCATTTCCCAGAAAACATCAGGCTGATATGTTCAGTAGTATTGCACCAAGCACATGCATACAGTTTCCTGTTACATGTTAAAGAATGACACAATTTCTCAAACTGTGATCTTACAGTATTAAGCAATTACGTACTAATTCTTAACAGAAAAAAGTAATAAATTAATTTGACTCATTATGTGTTTGTAATGGTGTTACAGTAATCGATTGGATCATAGACATGCTGATTGTTCTCGTCAATGCCCTGATGCTTTTACATCCACTTTGTACTGTAAATCCAAAAAAAGTAAGTATAGTCAGCTCTTTTCTGGAAACAGATTACATATTTACTTCAAGCTAAAATTAACGTAATTTTTAAAAGTAACTTAAGACTTAAAAATACTGTTT
>CM045740.1:17095724-17160724 GCA_024760905.1 Plotosus lineatus
AAATGAAGAATTTTGAGATAATAAAATGCTTGAAACAATAAAATTAAAAATATTGTTTTAGGTTGCCCTTTTAAAGTTTTCTTTTTTCGTAAATACAGGGATCCCTCACTACTTCGCGCTTCAATTCATGCAACTTCGGTGCATCGCGCGTTTTTTTTTTTTTACATATTAATCGAAACGCCACAAAACATGGCCAATTATGCAACCACCCCCCCCCCAAACAAACAAAAAAAACAACCCTAAACCCCCCATCAAAACTAGTTATATTTTTATGTGAGGTGTGCATATGTGCGCGCGCGCGTCTGTATATGTGTATATTTATATCTTATGTATTACAGTATTTTTGAATGTTTAATTGTTATAAGCATTCATAGCATTGAATATGTATTTATTGATATTATATACACATATACATGTCTAGTGGTATAGGGCGCAGGATCGCTGATCCTAAGCTTGGGGGTTCGAGTCATCACATGGTTGTCACTGTCCCCCCCAGTGCAGCTAACTGGGTTATCAAAGGCCGGCCATGTCTGTCACTGTCTATGGTGAGAGGCATGTAAAAGAACCATTGCTGACTTTCGTAAAGAGTAGCTGCAAAGCCGTCAGCGTGTTTCTGTCCCTTGCTAAAAGGGTTGTGACAGGAAGGGCATCCGACGTAAAAACCTCTGCCAAATCAAATGTGCGAATCAGATGATTCGCTGTGGCGACCCCTGGGAAAAGGGAAAAAGCCGAAAGGAAAAGAAGAAGATACATGTACGTATACGTCATTCGGGGGGGGGGGGGTGAGATACTACTTCATGGAATTCGGCGGTGATCAATCCCAGTCCCAATTAACTGCGGAAAGTGAGGCATCCCTGTACTAAGAAAAGTATTTGCCTTAGGCCCAGTGAATAGGACTGAGAAGTCTTCTCAAGTGTTATCACTTATTCAGTGATATCCTTCTCACCAATAATTTATATACAGACAATATAAGATATAAGACAACAACCCTAAACATTTAACTTGTTCTACCAAAGAATGATTTTGGATCGACCATGTCAATATCCTGACATTATATGTTGTGTGAGCAATTCATGTGACAAAACCCACCCGTACCCCAACGATGAATCAGTTCTGTGTAGAGGAAGGAAATAAAATCACTTCGGGTTAATGTGCTGGACTGATCGAAATTTCCCAGAAAGGTTTATCCCAAATTATTACCGTATAAGGGAGTCTGGAAATTAAGATTTACATACCGGTACTTTTTCCACACACAGATAAGTAATTTTGGATGACCAAGTGTAATATTTTTGTCTCGTTTGCTTAATTGGGTTCTCTTTATTTACTTTTATGATTTGTCTAAAAAAACTATGATGTTTTTAATCATAGCAGAAATATAGAAATGCGACACAAACTGTTATAGTCTCAGGATATTGCTGCATATTCGGGATGATAAATAAATGACAAAAAGACAGATGAGAAGTCAGTTAAAGCTGTTCAAGCTTGTTTACAGTGCTGATTTTACTGTGTAGGTGCTGAGGGTGAAACCCCACTGAAAACCCACGCCTAACCATGCATGCTCCCTGTTTCCTGGAAATAATCTCGACAGCGGTGCCTTGATGTATTTCTCTGAAGACCTGTATGAATAAACCCCAAGACTTTCCCACTACAAAAGCATTCTTAGCACTGCTGGAGATGTAGTGTTTCAAAGACAGGCAGTTCTTGTTAGAAATAATTTCCTAACATGACATTTATTAGAATGCCTTACGAAGCTTTGAGCGCTGCATACAGTCAGAACTACACCAGGTGCACCAAATCCTACCAGTTTTCAGGGTGAGCATAGAAGAAGAACTTTTAATCGATGAACAATCAGTGACATGAAAATCACTTACTCATTTGTCAAATGATTTAATCATACTATGGTCGTGGGAAGCCTGTCTCAGCCAACACTGGGCAAAGACGGGGTACACCTTAAACAGCTCACCAGACCATTGTAGGGCTGACATGAATCTCCATTTCTAGAACTTCCAATAAAGGTGCAGTGATGTTGAGAACCGGTGACTGGCATTTACCAAAATAATATTAAAAAAAGGAATAATTTAGTTAAATTCAGCTCAGCTTAATTTTATTTGTATTTTGTCTTTTACATTATTAACAAGTAAAGCTATTACTGAGGAACTAGGGAGCAAGTATTCTGATGAAATACAATCAAGGACAGTTAACTGTACAGATGTAAAACCTCATTCAATGCAATTATAGAAGTGAATTGTGGTCAAAAAGATCCTGTTTCTCCTTTTCAGGAAATACGTATCAGTTCAGTTCATTTTCTGTAACCGCTTAATCCTAATTAGGGTCGCAAGGAGGCTGGCGCCCATCCCAGCCGACTTCGTGCGAGGGCATACACCCTGGACAGCTCGTCAGGCCATCGCAGGGCAGAAACACGCTGACGGCTTTGCAGCCTACTCTTGTCGAAAGTCAGCAATGGTTCTTTTACATAGACAGCATAGACAGTGAGAGACATGGCCGGCCTTTGATAACCCAGTTAGCTGCACATCGGGGGACAGTAACAACCTTGTGGAGAGTGGAACCCGAACCCCCAAGCTTTTGATCAGCGATCCAGCGCCCTATACCACTAGACCACCACCGTCCTGAAATACGTATCCATAATTTAAAAACAAAACAAAACAAAACAAAAAAACATCATTGGCATGCACATACATAAACCTACCTCGAGACATTCAAAAGTCGTTTCCATCCATGGGTGGCACTGTGATATAGTGGTTAGTATGTCTGCCTAACAGCAAGAAGGTCCTGGGTTCGATTCCCAACTTGGACGTTTCTGTGTGGAGTTTGTATGTTCCTCTGGTGCTTGTGTGGGTTTCCTCCAAGTACTCCGGTTTCCTCCCACAGTCCAGTTGTGTGAGTGTTGGCTCTGCGATGGCCTGGCGAGCTGTCCAGGGAATACCCTGCCCTCGCCCAGAGTTGGCTGAGATGAGCACCAGCCTCCCCGCGACCCTAATTAGGATGATTCGGTTCAGAAAATGAATGAATTTTCATTAACACGTAATCAGCCATATCACACATGCACAGACCAACTATTTTTAATATCCTTTCATCAAATTAATAGGATGCTGTATTATTAAAGAAAGTACAGCATAATATCATACGAGTCACACAAACAACCAAAACTTTAGTATAAATGACTGAAGCGTGCATTAGAAAGGAATATCCAACATGCAGATGTTGCATTGGTAACACACTGGTCAATAATTTCTCTAAATCAGTCACATCTGTCGTTAGGCAGAACATGTTCTTTTAATATGTACGATGAAAGCCTTAGATGCAATTGTTCTATTTATAGCAGTGAAAACATAAAAACATATAGTAGTGCCATGATACAAAATTGAAGAATATAGTCTAATTTATGTATTTATGCATCACGGTAATTTTTTTTTATTTTTTTTATTATTAACGTTTTAGTGATGTTGCTTCACCGCATGCTGAAAAAAGTAGAAACTTCCAGTCTTTAACTGAAATAAATATATCCAGGAAAAGAAATTCTGAGATAAACGTTTATTTTCACCAAAAATGTGTGTGCTATATAGTATTATTAGCTCTTCAAGAAATAATAATACATTAATACATTTTATTTATATGGCGCCTTTCTCAGCACTCAAGGTCGCCTCACATCATATATCATACATCTTACATCATTACATCATACATCTTATAACTAGCTTCCATCTGTAGTCCCTAATTTAGAATGGCCAATTAACCTACAGTGCATGTCTTTGAATTGTGGGAGGAAACCGGAGCACCCGGAGGAAACCCACACAAGCACGGGGAGAACATGCAAACTCCACACAGAAACGCCCAGGTCGGGAATCGAACCCGGGCCTTCTTGCTGTGAGGCGGACGTGCTAACCACTACGCCACCGTGCCTCCAATAATAGTTAATACACTGTAATCGAAGCATGGTTCCCATTTCTTATTGAACTGTGTAACTTGTACATTAACTGGAATAAGTATGAGGTGAAATTCCCTAGTTTATCTGCCAATACAAGGTTGGCATGGTAACGTAGAAGTTAGCACGTCTCCCTTACAGAAAGATGGTCCTGGCTTTGTGTTCTGGGCTCATTGAGAGTGATTCTGTGTGAAGTTGGAATGTTCTCCCCATGCTTCCATGGGCTTCTTCTATACTCTGGTCTTTTCTGTCACTTGAACACAGATAAAAGTATCTGGAGTTCACGCTGCCTTTAACAATTATAGGTTTGATTTATGACTTCATTTTGGTGTGAGACGCAGCGACTTCAACAAAAGGTGAGGTTTCTTTTCACCTTTTCACTAATCGTTACAATATTGGCAATAATCATGGAGGGAACTTTAACTTTATCAAGGCTCGTGACAAATTCCCAAATTCTCAGAAAATACTAAATCTACCAAATATCTCACCTTGGCAGCAGCCATGGCCTAATAGTTAGAAAAACGGGTTTGGGACCGAAAAATCGCTGGATTGGCTCTTGGATCAGCAGGAAAAATGTGTGGTAGTTGAGGGAGTGAGTGGTTACTTTCCTTGACTTTGATGGTCGAAGTGCCCTTGAGCAAGGGACCTAACCCTCAACTGCTCTCTGAGCACCCTACTTTGTGGTAGCCCACTGCTTCATGGGTTTTATGCTCACTGTTTACATGTGGGTTTGGTTGGGTTAAATGGAGAGCCAATAATTTCCCTTGATGGATTAATACAAAAAAAAAATATATATATATATATATATATATATATATATATATATATATATATATATATATATATATATATATATATATATATATAAACATAAATAAAAATAAAAATAAAAAAATTAAAATCGCCAAGCCTTCACATTATATATACACCGAAGAGATGTTGCCTTACAGGAAGGAAGAAATTGCTTTTTGTTTAAATTGTAATGTACAATACAACTAGAGGATGAGTACTGTCTAAACCAATAATCATTTCTAGCCTAAAGTTACATTTCGGTTTCAGAAAGTAAAAAGTAATACATCAAAGTTTCGTAACGTGGTATCACAGCGCAAGAAGTTCCGATGTCTAATATCTTAACCCTGGGTAGCTATGTAATCGCACCACCTCAGTGTCCCCCTCATTTCCAAATAAAAACTACAGTACTGTATATGCAACCACTTCTTGGGAAATTTCAATCCTGTTGTGTCTTGTTCCTTGAAGCACATTCGTTCTAATAGTAACTGACAGTTCACTCTCAGAGAGGATGTGTTCAAACCGACTGCTGTGATCAACATGTGTAATATTAAGTCAGTATTTGCAGTGTAAAGTACATTTTGAGTGTAGAAAGTGTAGGAACCACACTTTGTGTAGAATGTTGTGAACAAACATACAGCCTGGTTCGATTCTAAACCTTCTCATAACTCGTGTCACAAACAAAATGTATAAACCTACACACATTTTATGTATTTTTTTTCTGTACATTCCTTGTAAGATTGTTTCCTAAAGCTTTCTTCCATGAAAGCTAGTTATGGAGTTCTCAAGAACATGCTTGAAGGTTACTGATAGGGTTCACATGGATCATTGACTCATATTAATCTTTGTCAGAGACTGGTAGTGAAACTCATTCCAGGAATTCAAAGCACTGCTTCAGTTTCCAAGTGCTAACCACAGCCAAAGGTGACTGTGCTGCAGTGAGCCAGAGGCTTCACACTTGTCTGTCGCAGTTATACCTGGTAGTGTGAAGTATTCAGAACACATACAGTAGGTCAGAGAGCAGAGATATGATGGCAACTGAGAACTGATTTTCACAATCTGCTTAACCACTTAGACCTTTTAAAATCTGTTCAGGGAAACTGTAGAAGTCATCACCATAAGTGCATATTTAAATGTGAACCAATGCACAGCCACATCCTTTAATGATTTGTTTAAGACATTCTTCACCTAAAGGAGCCAGAGGAGGGAACTGGGGAGAGACATGTCTGGACCTTTACTGCTTAGGCTACTTCCCCTGCGACCAGAATGAAGCGGAAAAGATCATACCACACATTCAAATCTTCTTCTTTCTTTTCCTTTCAGCTTTTCCCTTCAGGGGTCGCCACAGCAAACCATCCGCCTCCATCTCACCCAATCCTCTGTATCTTCTACTCTTACTCTAACTACCTTCATGTCCTCATTCACCACATCCATAAATCTTCTTTTTGGTCTTCCTCTAGGCCTTCTGCCTGGTAGTTCCAACCTCAGCATTCTACGACCAATATACTCACTATCCCTCCTCTGTACGTGTCCAAACCATCTCAATCTAGCCTCTCTGACTTTATCTCCAAAACATCTTACATGTGCTGTCACTCTGATGTACTCATTCCTTATCCTATCCATCCTCGTTACTCCCAAAGAGAACCTTAACATTTTCATCTCTGCTACCTCCAGCTCAGCCTCCTGTCTTTTCCCCAGGGCCACTGTTTCTAAACCATACAACATCGCTGGCCTCAACACCGTCTTGTACACTTTTCCTTTCATTCTTGCCGACACCTTCCTATCGCACATCCACCAGATACTTTTCTCCAACCATTCCAACTTGCCTGCACAAGCTTCTTCACCTCTTTTCCACACTTTCCATTGCTCTGGATTGTTGAGCCTAAGTACTTAAAATCCTCCACCTTCTTTATCTCTGCTCCCTGTAACCTAACTGTTCCTCTTGGGTCCTTGTTGTTCACACACATTTATTCTGTTTTACCGAGGCTAACCTTCATTCCTCTCCTTTCCAGGGCATACCTCCACCTCTCTAGATTTTCCTGCACTTGTACTCTGCTCTCACTACAGATCACGATGTCATCTGCAAACATCATAGTCCATGGCGATTCTTGTCTAACCTCGTCTGTCAGCCTGCCCATCACCATAGCAAACAAGAAGGGGCTCAGAGTTGACCCTTGATGCAGTCCCACCTCCACCTTGAACTCTTCTGTCACACCGACAACACACCTCACCACTGTCTTACATCTCTCATACATGTCCTGCTCCACTCTAACATACTTCTCTGCCACTCCAGACTTCCTCATACAATACCACAGTTCCTCTCTCTGCACCCTGTCATATGCTTTCTCCAGATCCACAAAGGAACAATGCAGCTCCCTCTGGCCTTCTCTGTACTTTTCTATTAACATCCTCAAGGCAAACACTGCATCTGTGGTGCTCTTTCTTGGCATGAAACCAAACTGTTGTTCACAAATGCTGACCTCTGCCCTTAGTCTAGCTTCCACTATTTTTTCCCATAGCTTCATCGTATGGCTCATCAACTTTATCCCTCTGTAGTTGCGACAACTCTGCACATCTCCCTTGTTCTTAAAAATGGGCACAAGCACACTTCTCCTCCATTCCTCCAGCATCCTCTCACTCTCTAAGACCTAGTTGAATGTTCTTGTCAGAAAATTTACTGCTCCCTCTCTTAGACACTTCCATACCTCCAATGGTATATCATCAGAACCAACTGCCTTTCCACTCTTCATTCTCTTCAATGCCCTCCTCACTTCACCCTTACTAATCTTTGCTACTTCCTGGTCCTCAACATTCACCGCTTCTTCTCTTTTCTCTCTCACATTTTCCTCATTCATCAGCTCTTCAAAGTCATCATCATCATCATCATTTTCTGTAACCGCTTCATTCTAATTAGGGTCACGGGGAGGCTGGTGCCCATCCCAGCCAACTTCGGGCGAGGGCAGAGTACACCCTGGACAGCTCGCCAGGCCATCGCAGGGCGGAAACACACCGACGGCTTTGCAGCCTACTCTTGTCGAAAGTCAGCAATGGTTCTTTTACATGCCTCACACCATAGACAGTGAGAGACATGGCTGGCCTTTGATAACCCAGTTAGCTGCACTGGGGGGGGGCAGTGACAACCTTGTGGAGAGTGGGACTCGAACCCCCAACCTTTGGATCAGCGATCCAGCGCCCTATACCACTAGACCACCACTGCCCCGCTCTTCAAAGTACTCTTTCCAATCTTTCCACACTTCTGTCATCAGTCAACACGTTTCCCACTCTGTCCTTAATCCCTCTAACTTGCTGCACGTCCTTCTCATCTCTATTTCTCTGCTGTGCCAACCTGTATAAATCATTTTCTCCCTCCTTACTGTTCAACCTAGCATACAAGTCATCACACGCCCTCTGTTTGGCCTTTGACACCGCTCTCTTCGGTCCTCTCTATGTCCCATTACTTCTTAGCTAACCTCTTCTTTTGTACACACTCCTGCACTTCCTCATTCCACCACCAAGTCTCCTTATCTACTGTCATTCCAGAGGACACACCAAGTCCTCTCCTACCTGTCTCCCTGATCACGTTAGCTGTAGTTGTCCAGTCATCTGGAAACACTTCCTGACCACCAAAAACCTGTTTCAACTCCTCCTTGAAGACAACATGACACTCCTCCTTTTCCAGCTTCCACCACTTTGTCTTCTGCTCTGCCTTTGCCTTCTTCACCTTTCTTACTGTCAGCATCATCCTGCACACCACCATCCTATGCTCACCTGCCCTAGCTTCTCCAGCCCAATAAGCCACTCTCTCCCTCCCTTACTGTATTTCATTCTTGTGGTAATTAATTGTTTTCTCTTTTTTAAATACTTTTTTTATGTCAGTAACTGTTATATTTTTTATAGCACTGTACGTACAGTACTTTTCAGTATATTTTATGTTATGTTCCGACTTACACTGAAATTCAGGTTACATCGCATCTTAAAAACAGATCAGTCGTAAACCGAGGACTCCCTGTACAGTATTTGTGAGGCGCTCCACCGAATGTAGGCGCTTTGTCGCAAGTGACATATGGTGCTTGTGAGACAAAGCGCGGCTTATCCGGACTTCCGATTTTTCAAGTGAGCAAGTGAAGGTTGAGTACTAAACAAGTATTCAATGCGCACTTGCTCACTTGAAAGTTCGGAAGTCCTGATAAGCTGTGCTTTGTCTCACAAACACCAAACATCACTTGCGACAAGCACCTACATTCAGTGGCGCGCCTCACACTTAGACAGCTATTTGCACCATGTGACCCTTATTATTAAATCCCACCAATACTGGTAGTGATCTACAGGGAAGTGAAATGCGTGTCTTTTCATGGAGTATACTGTATTTATCAAGGGTAGCAATGTACTCCTCGCTCTTTTCATTCATTTATTCATTTTCTAAGCTGCTTAATTCTAATTAGGACCGTGGGGAGCCTGGTAACGGACACTGGTGGCCTGGTGGTAAGGCTGCTGGATCGCTGATCCTAGGTTGGGGTTCTAGCCCCACTCTCCACAGGTTGTCACTGTCCCCTCAGTGCAGCTAACTGGGCTATCAAAGGCAGGCCATGTCTCTCACTGTCTATGGTGTGAGGTTCAGGTAAAACAGGGGTTGGCAACCCAAAATGTTCAAAGAGCCATATTGGACCAAAAAAACCCCCAAAAAAGCTAAAAACAAATCTGTCTGGAGCCACAATAAAATGAAAACCCTCATATAATATTTTAAATGAAGGCAACACAGGCTGTAAGTGTATATTATTCTACTATCAAAATAACTAAGTATTCTACAAATCAAAAAACTGATATTTTGTGCTTTAAATTTAACTTCCATTGCAACATTAATACTGTATATTATGTTTTGTGGCATGGATGAAATTATAGAAATTCATTAAAGAAATCAGCGACCCATCAGAGTTTACATACCTGCACAACAGTGCTGTCTGTTCAATGTCAATCACATCACGTGACTCATCACAGGCGATTGAGTACAGTGTTTTTCCCTCCTGCTGATTGGTTGCAGATGATGTGTACGCCTTTTTTTTTTCTCTTTCTCGCACAAATTATTAATGTCACTGCAATTGTGAATTGTGTTTTTAATGATTATTTAAGTCCCATGGTTTCACTCAAACGCCCTGCATTTTCTCTAGCTTCTGGTAAGGAGCCTAAGTGCTTTATTTATAAATATTATCACAGTGCAAAATTAAAAAGTGTTTACTTAATTGTTACTACATACTACATTATTTTTATACTTACAGATTAGTCGCAAACCCGGAAGTACAGCATTCCGCCATTAGTATTCGGAAAAACAACATAACGTCAGCATTGTGAGTATTTTTCCTCACAGACCGTTTATGAAATCCTAGAGAATGTAATTTTTTACCATGTGCACGCTGTCAAATTTTCAAGTCGATCTATAGTGTATCAAATGTACTGTGCACAAAATCATAGCGGTTTGATTGAACTGCATTTTCCCGTTAAACGGTTTTTCCGACTACTTATGGCGGAATGCTGTAACTTGCACGTGATTCAAATTTAGCCAATGGCTGACAACGTTAGTTTCTCCCTCCTGGTGATTGGTTGCAGGTGATGTGTACACTTCTTTTTTTCTCTCCTGTGCACATGTCATCAACGTGATTGCTTGAATTGTGAATTCACGTTTTTTTAATGATTATTTATGCCAGGGGTGTCAAACTCATGCCACAAAGGGCCGTGTAGCTGCAGGTTTTAGTTTCAACCAAGCAGCAGCACACCTGACTTGGCTCATTTAATCAAGTGATTTGAGTCGTCAAGCAGTTGATTGGTTCGCCTCTGTACAGAGCATGCAGATTGACCAATCAACTGCCTGGAAAGCTGGAAAATGAAGCCAGAGGAGGTGGAAAGCAGCAATGTGTGTATTTTATAGCAGGTTAATTAATTATGTTTTGTGTTGTAATGAATTACTGGGAACATAAAAGAAGAGAAGGCCAAAAGCGAAAGAAAGTTAAGCTTCAGAAACCAGAACCGAGCTGTGTGTGTGTGTGTGTGTGTGTGTGTGTGTGTGTGTGTGTGTGTGTGTGTGTTTATGTGTGTGTGTATGTGTGTGTGTGTGTGTGTGTGTGTGTGTCTGTGTTTTGTGTGTGTGTGTGTGTATGTGTGTGTGTCTGTGTGTGTGTGTGTGCGTGTGTGTGTGTGTGTGTGTGTGTGTGTGTGTGTGTGTCTGTGTTTGTGTGTGTGTGTGTGTATGTGTGTGTGTGTGTGTGTGTTTGTGTGTGTTTGTGTGTGTGTGTGTTTTGTGTTTGAGAGGTGGACGCCTTACTGAAAAGCTAAAGTGTGAAGAAATGGAAACGAAGCCGCCCACCTATGTAGGTTTCTTCGGTCTCCGAAATCTCGAAATTGTCAGAGCTTATATTATTCTGTATTACTGCTTAGTTTCAGTGGAAAAAGAAATAGACAAAGTAAAATTGCGTGTTTTATTGATCTGTACAATTAAATTATTAAACGCTTTACTTTACTGCTCCGCTATAAAAGGGTAAGTACCTGTAAAATAAGATGTGCTAACAATTTACAGCATGCGCTAACCTTTATTTTCTAATTAAAAAACTGTGCAGGGATTTAGCAAAGAAAATGCGGTGAACCGTTTGTGATGGAATGTGTGGATACAATTATTTTTGTGGCTTACCTCGCTGCCTGTGTACTGTATAGACGTTTCCATATCAGATGAAAACATTTGGAGGAGAATAGTATTAAAATGAATCACACAATTTGCCTATTACTCGCTTTACTGCTGATTTTGCCATTATTTCATAGCGACTGAAAGCATATCTTAGAGTTGAGCATACACAGAATAGCTTCTGGGGCAGTGGTGGCCTTGTGGTAAAGGTGCTGGATCACTGATCCTAAGGTTGGGGGTTCGAGTCCCACTCTTCACAAGGTTGTCACTGTCCCCCCAGTGCAGCTGACTGGGTTATCAACTCCGGCCGTGTCTCTGAATGTCTGTGGTGGGAGGTTCATGTAAAAGAACCATTGCTGATTTTCGACAAGAGTAGCTGCATAGCCGTCAGCGTGTTTGTGCCCTGCGATGGCCTGGAGAGCTGTCCAGGGTGTACCCTGCTGTCGCCCGGAGTCGGCTGGGATGCGCGCCAGCCTCCTCGTGACCCTAATTAGGATTAAGCAGTTATAGAAAATGAATGAAGGAATGAAGAATAGACTCTTGATTTAATGAATGTTTACATCTCACAATATAATTTACAGTACAGGGATCCCTCACTTTCCGCGGTTAAGTTGGACCGAAACCCCCCGCAACCGCTGATTTTTGTGAAGTAGGATCGACCCCCCTGACTGATGTGTACATACATGTATATGTGTATATAATATAAATAAATACATATTCAACACCATCTTCTTCTTTTGCCTTCGGCTTTTTCTCTTTTCCAGGGGTCGCCACAGCAAATCATCTGATTCGCATGTTTGATTTGGTATAGTTTTTTTTTCTTTTGCGTTGGATGCCCTTCCTGACACAATCCTTTCGCAAGGGGCAGAAACACGCTGATGGCGATGCAGCTACTCTTTACAAAAGTCAGCAATGGTTCTTTGACATGAACCTCACACCATAGACAGTGAGAGACATGGCCCGCCTTTGATAACTCACTTAGCTGCACTGGGGGGACAGTGACAACCTTGTGGAGAGTGGGACTCGAACCCCCAACCTTAGAATCAGTGATCCAGCCCCCTTTACCACCAGGCCACCACTGCCCTATATTCAACGCTATAAATGCTTATAATAACAATTAAACATTCAAAAATAATGCATAAGATGTAAATAAAATATAAATACACACAGATGTGCACCTCACATAAAAATGTAAGTAGTTTTGTTGGGGGGTTTTGGGTTGTTTTTTGTTTGTTTGGGGTTTTTTGTTTTGTTTTGCATAATTGGCCTTGTTTTGCTGCATTTTCTTTAACCTTTCCTCATATTTTCCCTTAATTTCCTTATTTTTCAATTTTTCACTAAATATGTTTGAAAGACGCGCGATGCACTGAAGCCGCAGAAACTGAAGCATGAAGTAGTGAGGGATCGTTGTCTATGAAAATCCCACAGCATCCTCAGGAACAAAGCACCAGAGTGCAGGGTAGAGGAGACACAATGTTCTAAAGTCATGTTAACTTATTTGGAATTTCAGAGGGAGATGATATTAGAAGGTACCGCTTGCCAAGTCATGATGCGTACACTAATCTGCACTGCTGTTGGTAGATTGGGTAAATGGTAACCGAAAATTTATGCATCGCTACTAAATCACCAAAACAATCGTCCAGGCGTAGCACTTACTCATCTACTTTCTGGGTAGGGTGACATACCGGTGTAGCGTTCAGCACATCTGCCTTGCAGCAAGAGGTCATAGGTTCAAATCCCAGGCTTGGATGTTTCTCTGTGGAGTTTGACTGTGTTCCCTGTGCTAGCATGGGTTTTCTCCGAGTACTCCAGTTTCCTCCCACAGTCTCAAAAAAATTCGCCTTTCCCAATTGCCCTGAGGTGTAAGCATGAGTATCAGTGGATGTGTGTATGTCGGAATTGTAATAGACTGGACAGATGTTCACGGTGTACTCCCACCTCCACCCAGTGTTGACTGAGAGAGGCTTCAGCCTTTCATGACCCTGGTCGGATAATAAATTAATTCAGAGTACATTACATGGAAATTTGAAAATAAATAAATAAACCCTGGTTATTAAATTTTGTTTTGGAAAATTGGCCTAAATATTAGACTATTTATATAATATTCCGAGGAACCGGACGCTCCCTGGAACCGCTTGCTGGATATTTTTAGATATTCAGATAATAATGTTTATCTGCTCTTTTATTTTATTTATTTATTTTTCATGGAGTTGTTACCATTCGTCATTGCATACGTGTGTAGTAATCCTACAGCAGTAGACTCACTATGGTTTTTTTTTTTAAAAGCAGCCTCTCACCACACGATGGAGAAATAAAAACATTATAATTTTTTTTTCAGAGATGTGTTTGTAAAATCTTTCTTGATTCAGACAACCCGTCCACATGTGAATTTGTCCTCTGGTGGAGCTGTGCAGCTTCTAAGCCCATTCTCAGTCACTATGGGAACGTCAACAAGATCTTATTTATTGGTGATGTAATATTTTGAACATGTGTTCCACCACTTCTGTGAGTTTGCCTGGCAATACAGTGTATTTTCTAAATGACTCGGTTGGGTTAATATGCAAAAGGTGTTTGTACGTTCTTTGTGTTTGTGTGGGTTTCCTCTGGGTACACTGGTTTCCTCCTATAGTCCAAAGGAATGTGCATTTCACAAAGGTGTGGATGTGAGTGTGAATGCTTGTGTGTGACTGACTTGGTGATGGTCTGGTGGGAGCCGGATAGAATGTTTTTATGTTGCCATGCAAACACAAAGACCAACTCACAACCCATAGTAAGTTTAAGTCCACACTAACCCATCTAAATACAAACGGAAGCTACTATTTGTCTCTGGAATAGATAGACAACATATAGCTTTTTTTTTTTTTTTTTTTTTTTTTTTTTTTTTTAACGCCAAGGTGCCTAGCCAACAATGCTACAACTAACCACACCCAGATCGTAATACCAACATGTTGTAAACAGCCAATTAAACAACCTCGTTCTTGATTCCAGAGAACATTCTTTCATTCATTTTCTGTTTAATCGTAATTAGGGTTGCTGGGAGGCTTGCGCCCATCCCAGCTGACTCCAAGCGAGGGCAGAGTACACCCTGGACAGCTCGCCAAGACATCGCAGGGCGGAAACACGTTGACGGCTATGCAGTTAGCTGCACTGGGGGGGGGGGGGCAGTGACAACCCATTGAGGGTGGGGCATGAACCCCCAACCTTAGCATCAGTGATCCAGCACCGTTACCACCAAGTCACCACTGCCCCTCCAGAGAACATAGGTTAAACTTTTAAAACATGATCACACTGACTAATTTTCAATGTAAAAGAAACACAGCTCACAAAGATTTTAAGAGGAGTTCACATTAATCCGTAGTCTGATTAGTTCAGCATGCATGAAGAAAACATACAACCTGCACATGGAAATCCCAGAGCCCTGCAAAAACCCCGTAATGCAAATAACTAGAAATAATGTCTTTTAAGGTATGCCAACATGTCTTGATCACGTTCCAGGTTTGGACTCATGGCATGTTCCCAGAAAACAGACAGATGCACAGAACAAAACTTTGTGTGGTGACGCATGTTTTTCACGTGAAATATGTTTCTCAGTTTGCCCTCAGCACTTAGAAGCATAAAAGGCCATGGAAAGCAGTCGTTTGCCCTGCTGGACAACAGTGCCACGGCTTCATGCAAATCAGAGAGAGAGTGCGATTGGAATACTTCGGATGACGGGGTCATCAAAGAAAGGCAGGTTAGGCTTCGGTCCATCAGCCATAAAGCGACTGGAACATAATTTTAATCATAATGGCAGTGATAGTGATCAAACCTCAACCTGGTCAACTTCCAGTAACAACACCACATCAGGACACACAAATCAGGCGTAATCACCAACCAAATTGGTACGTATTGGCAACAACGACGTGTAACATCATCAGGCCCCAGAGAAAGGCCAATCAGCCCAATGACAATGATTCGACAGCTCTGAGTGGCAGCAGGCCTGGGGGCCTCACAAAGGCAACATCATGACCCAAAGTCGCCATGCAGCACGACGACAGTTTGTCTTGCAGCATTGTCAACACCACTGGGGTGTTCTCAAACGAATCAAGATCCTGTATTTCATTTTGTAAAGGCAGACAGCAAGCGTACAGACACCGCCATGAATGTTTTCAAGATGACTGTGTCCGAGAATGGGATTCTTTCGAAGGAGGAAGTGTGATGGTGTGGAGGGCCATTAATTTTGCGTTTAGAAGCAATCCTGTGGTGATTCAAGGTGCGCTGACTGCACTGCAGTATGTAGACTTGGTTTTGAGATGAGTTCTGCTTCCTCTTATGCATCGCCATAGATGTAAACGGTTGCCCTTACTGTTTCAGCATGAGACTGCACGACCGCACACAGCCATACTGACACAAAATTTTTCAAATCTTAACCTCATCGAACATCTTTGGGATGCACTGGGATGACCAACGTGACCATGTGACTTCATGATCTGACTGTAGTTCTGCAAAAGAAATGGGGAAAATATGCCTTTAGCATTTGTGCTGCATATTTGCCGGTCTATGCCACGTCATCTCCACACGTGCTGCTGCACAGGGTGGACACACTTGGTCTTGATGGTTAAATATGGGGTGTGTGACTTTCAGGTGTTGGTATGATCATATCAGTTCTGTGACAGCTGACGGAGGGCAATGAAAGGATAATTAAATGATTTTATCTCTTACATTTACAGCAGGGCAGTGGTGGGCTAGTGATATAGGTACTGAATCGCTGATCCTAAGGTTGGGGGTTCAAGTCCCACTCTCTACAAGGTAGTCACTATCCCCCACAGTGTAGCTAACTGGGTTATTAAAGGCCGGCCGTGTCTCTCACTGTCTATGGTGTGAGGTTCATGTAAAGGAACCATTGCTGACTTTCGACAAGAGTAGCTGCAAAGCCGTCAGCGTGTTTCTGCCTGCGATGGCCTGATGAGCTGTCCAGGTATACTCTGCCCTCGCCTGGAGTCGGCTGGGATAGGCGCCAGCCTCCCCGTGACCCTAATTCGGATTAAGCGGTTACAGAAACATGAACTGAAGTGAACATTTACAGCAGTTGGAAGATGCTCTTATCCAGAGCCTTTTACAATGATCGTTTTTTTATAGAGTTGAGCAATTGAGGGATAACAGCCTTGCTCAAGACCCAAACAGTGTTGTTATTGGGGATCGATCCACTGACCTTTGGATCAATCACCTTAACCACTGAACCTCCCTCTACTCGCTAACTTGTATTTCGTGGTTCCACAATGTTGCAGTCAAGTTGGCTGCTGCGTTTTCCGTGCGTTTCAGCATTGCTTCAGCATTTTAGTACTGCTAGTATGAAAGGTCAACAGGACTGAGACAATGGATTATAGAAGGACATTATCAGAAAGCTGAACTGAGAAAGTGGCACCGTTTGAACTGGACCCAAACATAAAGTGTGAATTAAAAGTTCAGTTCAATTTCTGTAACCACTTGATCCTAATTAGGGTCACAGGGAGGCTGGTACCCATCCCAGCCGACTCCAGGTGAGGGAAGAGTACACCCTGGACAGCCTGCCAGGCAATCGCAGGCTGAAAACATGCTGACAGCTTGGTAGCTACTCTTGTCGAAAGTCAGCAATGGTTCTTTTACATGAACCTCACACCATAGACATTGAGAGACATAGCTGGCCTTTGATAACCCAGTCAGCTACATGGGTGGGGGGAAGATTCCGAGAAGATTCTAGATCTAGAAGATTCTTGGTACCATAGTGGGGTTTTTTTTTTTTTTTTTTTTTTTTTGGGGGGGGGTTTACAGGACTGCCTGGTTTTTCCTGTGTCACAAACTCACTTTTCGAGACTACAGAGATCCCTCGCTACTTCACGTTTCAATTAATGTAGCTTCAGTGCAATGCCGGCCAATTATGCCAAATAAAAAGCCCTAAATAAACAAAAAACAACCCAAAACCTCCCATCAAAACTTACATTGTTGCATTTATGTGTGCACGCGCATCTGCTTGAGTGCGTGCGCATATGTATGTGTGTCATCGTCTTCTCATGCAATACCATCTGTATGTGTGTATTTATATTTTATTTACATCTTATGTTATTTTTTAATGTTTCATTGTTATTATAAGCATTTATAGCACTGAATATGTATTTATGGAGAATGCAGTGGTGGTCTAGTGGTATAGGGCGCTGGATAGCTGATCCAAAGGTTGCGGGTTCAAGTCCCACTCTCCATAGGGTTGTCACTGTCCCCCCCAGTGCAGCTAACTGGGTTATCAAAGGCGGGCCATGTCTCTCACTGTCTATGGTGAGAGGCATGTAAAAGAACCATTGCTGACTTTCGTAAAGAGTAGGCTGCAAAGCCGTCAGCGTGTTTCTGTCCCTTGCGAAAAAGGGTTGTGACAGGAAGGGCATCCGACGTAAAAACCTCTGCCAAATCAAACGTGCGAATCAAATGATTCGCTGTGGCGACTCCCGAGTAAAAGGGAAAAAGCCGAAAGGAAGATAGATAGAATATACACATATGCCAAGGACTCAAGAGGAACGGTGAGGTTACAAGGAGCAGAGATAAGGAAGGTGGAGGATTTTAAGTACTTAAGCTCAACAGTCCAGAGCAATGGAGAGTGTGGAAAAGAGGTGAAGAAGCGCGTGCAGGCAGGTTGGAATGGTTGGAGAAAAGTGTCCGGTGTGATGTGTGATAGGAAGGTATCAGCAAGAATTAAAGGAAAAGTGTACAAGACGGTGATGAGGCCAACGATGTTGTATGGTTTAGAAACAGTGGCCCTGGGGAAAAGACAGGAGGCAGAGCTGGAGGTAGCAGAGATGAAAATGTTGAGGTTCTCTTTGGGAGTAACGAGGATGGGTAGGATCAGGAATGAGTACATCAGAGGGACAGCACATGTAAGATGTTTTGGAGACTAAGTCAGAGAGGCTAGATTGAGATGGTTTGGACATGTACAGAGGAGGGATAGTGAGTATATTGGTAGTAGGATGAGATTGAGGTTGGAACTACCAGGCAGAAGGCCTAGAGGAAGACCAAAGAGACGATTCATGGATGTGGTGAAGGAGGACATGAAGGTAGTTGGTGTAAGAGAAAAAGATGCAGAGGATAGGGTGAGATGGAGGCAGATGATTCTCTGTGGCGACCCCTGAAGGGAAAAGCCGAAAGGACAAGAAGAAGATATACACATATACATGTACGTATACGTCAGTCGGGGGCGGGGGAGGGGGGAGGGTCCTACTTCGCGGATTTCGATGGTCGCGTGGGGATCTTGGTCCCAATTAACTGCATAAAGTGAGGGATCCCTGTATATGGTAATTAGCAGAGAATTAAAATCAAGTGCTTTAGAGCAGGCAAAACACTCCAGTGTGTTGGACAGGGAGTTCTCCAATGTTCTCTTATAAAAAGTGACGCTCTGGCTCTCATTTATCAGTTGTACATACATTTTGTGAATAAATCAACCATTTCTGTCCATAAAATCTGATTCATCAAACTATTCTTATGAACCATACGAGATATTTCGAGTAATCCTGAGAAAAGTATAATCATGGTTAAACTTATTCGGTGGAGCTGTCATCACATTTATTGCCAGCGATGTCAGGATATAATATGATTATATAATACAGTACAATATACTACAATATAATATAATATAATAAACATCATGTTATTACTGTCAGTAATTGCTTGCTCATAGCAAGTTTCATACAGAAAGCACAAATCAAATATAAACAGATCCAAAGGTATAAATCTTGCTTGATTTTCGGCACCAGCTCTTTATGCGTGTGATTAATTTGCTTGACAGAGATGAATAGACCGTTTTATTTGCTCAGCACAATTATAGTTTATCCCTGCCAGCAACTTGTCCCACATTTGGTGAGGTCAACAAAATGCAGCATTAACATTCCCATGCACACTCACATCCTTCCTACCCTGTCACATTTCAAGGAGAAGTTAGAAAGAGGTCTGGCATTTCCGAACCAACTCTTAGTTGTATAATGTCTTTACAATCACGCCACAGGATATTACATTTCCAAAAAAAATGGAATACAATGGACCATATGTATTAACTATGCACATGTAGCCATAAAATTACCCTTTTGATGCTTAGGTGTCTTTTTCAGTTTAGCAAAACAAAAATACATCAGGAATCGCTTTTAAAAAACAATTAAAAAGTAATAATGAACTGAAACTAAACAAAAACAACGATGTTATTACTATACGGTAATTTAAATCGGGTAAAATGTATGTGTGTGTGTGTGTGTGTGTGTGTGTGTGTGTGTGTGTGTGTATATATATATATATATATATATATATATATATATATATATATATATATATATATATATATATATATACACACACACACACACAGTGGTACCTCACTTTACGAAAGTCTCACCAAACGAAAACTTCAGGTTACGAAACGCATTTTCCTAAAATTTTTGTCCCGGGATACGAAACAAGTTCACGTTACGAAAGCGCCATCTTAAAAATTCAAACACAACATTCAAACAATGCGCGAGTTGCTTTCCTATTGGTTGTTTAATTGTCATTATAAGCATTATAGCATTGAATATGTATTTATTGATACTATACACACATATACAAGTACGTATACGTCAGTCGGAGGGGTTGGGGTCTGATCCTACTACGCGAAATTCAATGGGTCGGGGGATCCCGATCCCAATTAACTGCGGAAAGTGAGGGATCCCTGTAGTTCCTTTGTGAAAAGACCTCGTTAAAGCACCACATTTTCAGTTTGTTAATAAAGTGATGTTTACTAGTCAATTTTGCCCTCTAGTGGAGCACCCACGCTCTTTATTTAAATTTTTGAATCTATTGGACTCCTTGGCGTTAGAGTTATGTAATGCTATTATTTGCAGCTCTTACGCTTTCAGCATTTACACTGAATTCAATTCAGTTTTATTTTATAATATTCAACAATACATGGCAATATTAACTTGTCATTAAGAGTGCTGTTCTGTCACAATGAGTTACATCGAAAACATTAACCACAGTAGAAACAATAAACACTAACTAACTAAATAAAGAATGCAACAAACAAACAAACGAGTAAAAAACAATGATGACTGAAGGGGTAACCACAGAGTGCAATGCACCTTCACCGTGCCGCATGGACAATTTAGCAAATAATCCACTGTGGGTACTAGTTATAATTATCCATTTATATTATTACACTACACTCCCCTGAAGGGAGCAGCCGAAAGTAAAAGAAGAAGAAGATTATTACACTCTATGGTACCTGGATATTAACAAATCAGCAATAAAAATACTTCCTCATTTCAAGAATTTATTAACTTGCTGGGGTTTGACCTTTCAGAGTGACTCAAAGTCAGAAATCACTATTGATTTTCGAAGTCAGTACTGTATATGGATTTCTATAAATATTCCATGGTAACCGTGTGTCGAGAGGCGCTCAGAGGTTAAGCAAGTTTACTTCTTTTCACAGCTTCAAATTTTGATGGTGTGATGTTCGGAATTTTAACAATTTCACCACTACTAGGTCATGAAAATATGCTGAGGTACCTGAACTGAAAAATGTATTAACATAATTGTGTACGTGCTACAACGTGTCTTTGTCAGTACTCGGCTACATTATAGAAATCTATAGCTGTATAAAATAATAATATATATCTTTTTTTTTTTTTCAAAATTGATTTCAGAGGAAGGCAGGAATCAAGGTTGGTAAGTCTTTTGAGTTTTCTGAGACATTGTGAAAGTTTCGTCTGTTATCTTTTCTCAGTAGTTACTGAAACCACCAGACTGAAAGCACACAGAGGAAAAAGAGCATCAGTGAAACCCAGGAAGACTGCTGCGTCGGTGATGGGCGGTCTTAATTGCAATACAGTTTAATTTAGTATGTTTCTGTTTCTAAACTGTTGATGCAGAATTGGGGAGCTATTTAGTAATTTAATGGTCCGACTGTAAGTGCTGATTAGAAAACTACATCTTTAGGTTTTGATGGGCCTGAGTCTTTCCCTGTGGGAAAGTGATAAAAATGGACTTGGCAGATTGTCCTGTAGTAATTTTTAGCCCGTGCACTGAATACAGGTCTCATAGATGTCAGGAAGGAAATGAGAAAGAGCTTGCAGCTAATAATTTCCCAGGCAGAGTATATAATATTGTCCAGGTGCTTTTACTGCTGAGCTCAAGAACTGGCACACCACATATATATATATATATATATATATATATATATATATATATATATATATATATATATATATATATATATTTAAAAAAGGTTAGAACACATTCCGTTGCATGTCTGTAGAACTGCAGTATCCTCTTTCTGGACACCTCAAATTTTTAGAGCCAGCACATTAAAAAAAAAAAAAAAGTGTCTTGATCTATTTTTGATGGCACAATGGCATCTTTTTACTTTCACATCATTGATCAGCAGTGGTGAAGTTGAGCAATAAATATTTTTTTTGGAAGTGTTCAGCTCTAAATTGTGCAGTAGTCAATCAGAGGCAAGACTTCATTTCTCGATGTTGATTCACTGTAAAATCAATGCAGCCACTGTTGTGTTGAGGGCAAATCTGAACAATCTGAAATGCAGGCGTAGGGGTAGAATGAAAACAGAAGAGGAGATATTATGCATCCCTGAGGGACACCAGTATTTTTGTAAAAAGTTTTATATATTCTTATGCTAATTTATAACTGCTTTCATTCTGTGATGTAGAAAGGGGAAAAAATTGTAAAACAGTTTTGACTATGGCAGGGGTGTCTAATCTTATACCCAAAGGGCCGGTGTGGGAGCAGGTTTTCACTTCAACCAAGCAATAGCCACACCTTCGACCTGTTTCAATCACCTATCATAAAAAGAAAAGAAAAAAAAACTCGATTGCATATTAGCGTTTCAATTCTGAAGTGGGGCCATCTTGGTGAGGTCACCTTGCTTTAAGATCTTAAAATGGAGCCGGTGAAAGCTTAAAAAGTCACAGCTCGAAAACGAGGAAACTTTTTACTGCTGACGGTTAGAATGCGCTGAAGCTTGACAAAAAAAATTTTAGAATGAAATGTATATTGTGGATGTAATTATTTCCTTTATCACATATTTTTATGCTATTTGAGTTAGACTTTCAACAGTAAAATGGTATCAAGATATCCGCCATCCGGCTTCAAAATTGAAACACTAATAGTAATAACTAGTGGCTTTTTCATTTTCTTTCTTTGCTTTTTTTTTTTTTTTTTTTGGAGAACAGTGATTGTAATAGATGAAGGTGTAGCTACTGCTTGGTTGAAGTGAAAACCTGCACCCACTCCGGCCCTTTGCGTATAAGATTTGACCCCCCCTGGACTACAGTCATGTTTTTATTTAGCTTATTTGTTTCTTTTCCCCTGATGTTGGTAACTGACTTCAAGTTGCCGTCATTTATTAAACAGTTTTATAGGTATTGATATCTGCAAAGAGAAGTTGCAGGAGCTTCTAGGTGCCAAAGGATGGAACACAGCATCCTCTATAGGCCTATGTTTGATTTACTGTCTTTTTTGTATTCGTTCCTCTGCATTTAACCCCTCCAAAGTGAACACATACACACACACACACACACACACACACCCACACACACACACACACACACACACACACACACACCCACACACACACACAGAGCAGTGGGCTGCCACACACACTGGGGTACCTGGGGAGCAGTTGGGGGGTTAGATGCCTTTCTCAAGGGAACTCTAGCCATTGATGTGGATGAAGGGAAGGTGCTGCTCACTCATCCACCACCACACATACTTTTGGTATCAAAAACGCTTCTCTAACCATAAGGCCACAGCCGGCCCAATTGGCACTGTATGTATTCTGATTAAGGTCTCATCTGACCATGATGGCTATATTTTTACAAACTAGATCCAAGATTATTACAGAAGTTCAGATACCATGTGTGTAATCATTCACAAAAATAATTTTGGTTTGTTCAAGCACATGGAATATGAAATCTAACTTCAAACTTGGAGGAACTTGGTATCCTCTTAGAAACTTGTTAAAAATGTCAATGAAGCCTGTATAAAGCTCATCTGCACAAACAAGAGCTGTTTCTAGGGACTCTGTTGGACCAAGAACAAAGATTGACATGGGGGGCCTTCTTTAACCGATCAAGACACAAGCATTTTGGCATTTTGACCTCACAGCTTTAGGGCTGCGGATTTGATCCTGAGCTCAAGTTACTGGCTTTGTGGAATTTTGCATAGGGTTTCAGTTTTCAAGTTGGGTTTGTCCAAGTTCTCTCGTTTCTTCCTACTTTTATAAACAAAAACATGCAGGTCGGTCCCAGATTTTTTAGTTTATTTGTTCAAATAACTACAGAACGAGTGCAGTGTGCAATATGTACATACATGATTTACTCCATCAAGTTCGAGCATATGAATAATTTTTATTGAGTAATTGCTGAACTCATGTAGTATTTTAATTAATCTGCACTAAATTATGAGTATTTTCCAGTAGTTACAGAATTCTCCATGCTCATCACAGACATTTGGATTTCTAATTTGTTCTTCTTTTCCTTTCAGCTGTTCCCTTTCAGGGGTCGCCACAGCATATCATCTGCCTCCACCTTCATGGAAGTCATATTAATGATTCGCATGTTTGATTTGGCGTAGGTTTTTACGTCGGATGCCCTTCCTGGCACAACCCTTTAGCAAAGGGCAGAAACACGCTGACGGCTATGCAGCTACTCTTGACGAAAGTCAGCAATGGTTCTTTTACATGAACCTCTCACCATAGACAGTGAGAGACATGGCCCGCCTTTGATAACCCAGTTAGCTGCACTGGGGGGGGGGGACAGTGACAATCTTGTGGAGAGTGGGACTCGAACCCCCAACCCTAGGATCAGTAATCCAGCACCTTTTACCACCAGACCACAACTGCCCATTGGATTTCTCATTTACATTCTCTCAATATGACAACATGGTGGCGCAGTGGTTAGCATGTCCATCTCATCGTAAGAAGGCCTGAGATTGATTCCCAAGCTTGGATGTTTCTGTGAGGAATTTGTATGTTCTCCCTGTCCATGCATGGGTCTACCATGCCCTTGCCCAGAGTTGGCTGAGATGGGTGCCAACTTTCCGTGACATTAATTAGCATAAAGTGGTTTAGAAAAGAATGAATGAATTTTCTCAATGGATCATACCATTGTTTCTTCTAAAAGTATGGCTCCCAGCACTCCTACCATTAAATTCTGTATACATTTCAAAAGGTTTTGCTTGAAAGTCACTAAGTGCAAGAAACTGAGTATTAAATTTGAAAAAGAGGTGTTAATGCTTCAGAGAGTTTCCTTTTAATCCAGTTGAAGATACTGTTTAAAGAGTAAACAGTGTTGCATTGCATGGATGTGGGCCCAGTGGTGTCGTGGTTAGAGTGCTGGGCTCATGATCGGGAGGTTATGAGTTCAAATCCCACTGAGACCCTCACTGTGCTAAGACCCCTGGGCAAGGTCTCAACCACCTTGGTGTCTCTGTTCACCCAGCAGTATAAATGGGGACCAGTAAAAATATACTGGGAAGGTAACATGCGATGGATTACCGTCCCATCCAGGAGGAGTTCAACTCCTGGTCGTTTCACGCTACAGAAACCGGGGAGAAGCACCGGCCTGATGAGCCGCTATGGCTCGGGTGTAAAAACCCAACAGACTTACCTACCTTACCTTCTGTCACACTGACCAAGTTGTGCATCTAATATATCAGTTCTTCCCACACCATTCATTCACTTTCTGAACCACTTAATCCTAATTAGAGCCGCGCGGAAGCTGGCGCTCATCTCAGCGGGCTGTACAACTCGCCGGGTCATTGCAGGAAAGAAATATGCTGATGGCTATGCAGCCTACTCTTGATGAAAGTCTTGGTTCTTTTATATACCTTTCACCACAGACAGTGACAGGCCTTTGATAAGCCGGTTAGCTGCTCTGGGGTGGGGTGGGGTGGGGGGGCAGCAGTGACAACCTGATGATAGTGTGGGGTTTGAACTCCCGATCTTGGAATCAGTAAGCCAGCACCCTACCACCAGGCCACCAATTCCTGTACGTAAACTGTGTAGTATCGTCTCCTATGTGTAGCGATATAAATTCAATCTGTCTATTATCTGCTTTGCTTTTAAACTTGCTTACACAATACGCAGTGCGACACACTCTCTCAATGGCTGTTCAAAGTACTGTACTGTACACTGAGCAGCGTTCAGCACACTCGGCTCTGCTCCGTTCAAACTCTGATCATTTGTTCAAACATCAATACAGTAATAGAGAAAATACAAAGAATTGGGACCTGATACAGTAGTACAGCATTCAGAAAATACTACCCTCATCATGGACATGGGAATTATGGTTTCATTAGTCTTTCAGATATTTCTTTGATTTTTTTTTTTTTTTCTTTTACTGGGTTGTAATGATTGAAGAACATTTTAAATTAAAGAACATTTTAGATTAAAAAAAAAATTTGATGTGTGAGTATAATTTACTTTGTTTTTTTCTGAAATCTGCACGGAATGAGAATTATGCATTCAGTATATGGGGTACCACTTATAGAAAGTCTTCAACCCTTTTTGTAGGTGTAGTTGTTTAATTTAGCAGAATGTTCATACATTTCGAGATATATTCTTGAAAAACATTTCCTTTTCGTCATATTATGTTCCAGTGCAAACTGAAGTGAAAATAAAGATTTGTAAATATTACAATATTTATATTACATTCATTAATTTTCTAACCAGCTTAAGCCTAATTTGGGTCATGGGGAGGCTGGTACCCATCTCAGCTGACTTTGAGAGAGGGTGTGGTACACTCTGGATAGCTCGACAGGCCATTGCAAAGCCAAAACTCACACTCACACTAAAAAGGTAATTTGGAATCAATTAGCGTACTTTGGATGTTTTTGGACGGTGGGAGGAAATCCACGCAAGCACATGGAGACCATGCAAATTCCTCACAGAAACGATTAACCTCGGTTTTCAAACCCAGGACCTTGTGGGCACTGTGGTGTCCTGCATAGCGTTAAATGGGCAGTGGTGGCCTGGTGGTAAGGTGCTGGATTACCGAACCCAAGGTTGGGGGGTTCAACCCCACTGCCCCTGGTTGCCACTGCTGTCCGTCCCCCCCGGGGGGATCCTAACTGGGATATCAAGGCCTGGCCATATCTCTCCATGTCTATGGTGAGAGGCTGTAAAAGAACCATTGTTGACTTTCGTCAAGAGAAGCTGCATAGCTCAGCATGTTTCTGTCCTGTGATGGCCTGGCGAACTGTACAAGGTGTACTCTGGACCCTTGCCTAGAGATGGCTGAGATGGGTGCCAGCCTCCTAGCAACCTTAATTAGGATTAAGCGGTTCAGAAAATGAATGAATGAGACATTGTGAAAGTTTCGTCTGTTATCTTTCTCTCAGTAGTTACTGAAACCACCAGACTGAAAGCACACAGAGGAAAAAGAGCATCAGTGAAACCCAGGAAGACTGCTGCGTCGGTGATGGGCGGTCTTAATTGCAATACAGTTTAATTTAGTATGTTTCTGTTTCTAAACTGTTGATGCAGAATTGGGGAGCTATTTAGTAATTTAATGGTCCGACTGTAAGTGCTGATTAGAAAACTAGATCTTTAGGTTTTGATGGGCCTGAGTCTTTCCCTGAGGGAAAATGATAAAAATGGACTTGGCAGATTGTCCTGTAGTAATTTTTAGCCCGTGCACTGAATACAGGTTTCATAGATGTCAGGAAGGAAATGAGAAAGAGCTTGTAGTTGATGATTTCCCAGGCAGAGTATATAATATTGTCCAGGTGCTTTTACTGCCTAGCTCAAGAACTGGCACACCACACACATATATATATATATATATATAAAAAAGGTGAGAACAACATTCTGTTGCATGTCTGTAGATCTGCAGCATCTTCTTTCTGGACACCTCAAATTTTTAGAGCCAGCACATTAAAAAAAAAAAAAAAAAAAAAAAAAAAAAAATATATATATATATATATATATATATATATATATATATATATATATATATATATATATATAGCAGTAGATCTTTATTTTTTGGAGGTGTTCAGCTCCAAATTGTGTAGTAGCCAATCAGAGACAAGACATTTCTCTGTGTTGATTCACTGTAAAATTAAAGCAGCTCAATCACTTGTGTTGCTAGCAAAGACGTGGGGTAAAAAGAAAACAAAAGAGTAGATATTATGCATCCCTGAGGGACACCAGTATTTCTGTAAAAAGTTTTACATATTCTTTTGTTAATTTATAACTGCTTACACTGTATGATGTGGGAAGGGGAAAAAAATTATAATATTGTTATGACTGCGATCATGTTTTATTTGGCCCGTTTGTTTCTTTGCCCCTGATTTTTGTAACTGACTCCCAGTTGCCACCTTTTATTAAATCGTTTTTAGTTATTGAAATCCACAAAGAAAACCTGTGTATAAGTTACAGGAGTTTCTAGGTGTCACAGGATGAAACCGAGCATCCTCTATAGACTGTAAATATTTGCGCAAATAATTTTTTATTTTATTTTTTTTCAGCACAGAGAAATGAAATCTAACTTCAAACTTGGAGGAATTTTGTATCTGCCTAGAAAACTGTTGAAAATATAAATGAAGACTGTGGCAAGTTGATCTGTATAAAACTTTCCTTGTTAAAAATTTGTTTCCCGATCAAGAGTGTTCTCATCAGATGAAGGGCTGTAAACACTGACATATTTGCATGAAGAACTGTCACATGTCCTATAACGCCGATGAATGTACAGAGCTGTTTCTAGGGACTCTGTTGGACCAAGAACAAAGATTGACATGGGGGGCCTTCTTTAACCGATCAAGACACAAGCATTTTGGCATTTTGACCTCACAGCTCCAGGGCTGCGGATTTGATCCTGAGCTCAAGTTACTGGCTGTGTGGAATTTTGCATAGGGTTTCAGTTTTCAAGTTGGGTTTGTCCAAGTTCTCTAGTTTCTTCCTACTTTTAAAAACAAAAACATGCAGATCGGTCCCAGATTTTTTTAAGTTTGTTTGTTCAAATAACTAAAGTCCATTATGTGATGTGTACATACTGATTTACTCCATCAAGTTCGAGCATATGAATAATTTAATTTAGTGATTGCCTAACTCCTGTAGTATTTTAATTAATCTACACTAAATTATTAGTATTTTCCAGTAGTTACAGAATTCTCCATGTTCATCACAGACATCAATTTCTCATTTACATTTTCTCAATATGACAACATGGTGGCGCAGTGGTTATCAATACATCCACCTCATAGTAAGAAGGTCTGAGATTCCCAATGGTTGTTTTACACCTCTCACCATAGACAGTGAGATACATAGTCACCCTTTGATAACCCAGTTTGCTGCACTTGGGGGACAGCAGTGACATCCAGGTGATAGTGGGGTTTGAACCCTCAACCTAGGGATAAGTAATCCAGCACCTTATCCCCAGGCCACCACTGCCACCATAAAAAAATATATTCTATGTATTTTACATCAATTTTACTATACAGTATAAATTTAATACTTAAATATATTATATGCAGGACACCATAGTGCTGACATGAGTTTGAAGCCCGAGGTTGATCGTTTTTGTGAGGAGTTTGCATGTTCTCCACCTGCCTGCGTGGGTTTCCTTCCACTGTCCAAAAACATGCACCGTTGGCTAACTGGTTCCAAAATATCCCGAGGTGTGAGTGTGAATGATTTCTACCCTGCGATGGCCAAACGTGCTGTCCTCGCCCCGAGTTGGCTGAGATGGGTGCCAGCCTCCCCGTGACCCTAATTAGGATTAAGCGGTTCAGAAAATGACTGACTGAATGAATTGGGCACTGAAAACACCTCTGAAGACAGCTTCCAACGCAACACAAGATGCCATCCCCCAACTGGATGTTACAAACCCTGGGATAAAACTCTCCGTCCTATCTTTTATTTTTATTTTCTGCAATGAAGTCATCACAAAAGGTGTCATAAGTCAGGCAAGCTGAGTGGTATTTAAAGTTGAATTCATATAATGAGATTTAGTAAGTTCTTGCTTCTATGGTGGGTGCTGGGACGGCCTTCCTGCAGAACATACGCTGAAATAAACCTCCAAGAAACCTTTGATTTACCTCTGTGGTCCATCATTCAGAGTTGGTCTGGTGCAGCTTACATTAAAATGGATCGATAAATACGATATCCAAAGCTTCCCTGTGAAAATATGGAGGTGCGTTTCTCAGATTTACATCATGTATCACAGATTAGCAAGAACCGAGCAGATGTCAAGAAAAAGTCCACCAGCGGCATTGTGAAACAACTACACACTACACTACTTTGAAAATGTGGCATGCATGTGACCAATTAGCATAGCACAGTATACCGTAGCATAGCATACTCTTGCATAGCATAGCATAGCATAGTTGGTGTAGTTCAGTGGTATAGTTGGTAGTTCAATGGTTAAGGTTCTGGATTACTGATCAGAGACGGCCGGCAGTGCAAGCTCCATTACCACCAATCTGCTGCTGTTGGGGCCATGAGCAAGTCCCTTCACTTTGAGAAATATAAATTAGTTTTATTTAAGTACATTTCTCTGGAAAAGAATCTGCCAAAAGCTATAAATGTACAATATTTGTTCATATGCACCTGCAGTGTATATACACAGATACTGTGAAAATAGATTTAAACTGCTGCTGATATTGCCATAGAAGGTTTTTAACAGAGATAAGCAAAGTCATGAAGGCCCAAGAAAGAACTCCAACAAATCGAGAATCTGCATTTTAGAATCATTTATTACAGCAAGACGTATAAATCACCCTTTGAGAGGTCTCTGTATCTGGGTCTCACCGCCTTGACATACTGCAGAGATTGAGAACATAAAATATTCTCTTTCCACTCCCCAATGCAAATTAATCATCATCATATGCTAAAATGGAAGCTTTCTTCCACAGTTAATTTCAAGAACTCTGTCACTGTCTCCAGGAATCCAGCTCAGTTTCTACCCTTACGTATTTCGAAGATACAGATATCCATATTGAAAATGTATTATAATCCAATTATAATGTATGCATTGACGTGTGCCAGCGCATGAATAGCCATTATCCAGCATTTTCATTGGCTAATACATTTTAGTGCTATTTGCTGCCGTGTCACAATGTATTCTCATTAGTGCAAAAACAGTGAGTGCTCTGGGCCAATGTATAGGCGTACACTAGCATACATTATATTGTATTTTTATAATCTAATGCATTTGGTTAATACTTATCCTGGATAACAGTTTAAATCGATTCAACAAATTAAACTTCTTCTTTTCCTTTCCACTGTTCCCTTCAGGGGTCGCCACAACAAATCATCTGCCTCCATCTCACCCTGTCCTCTGCATTTTCTTCTCTTACGCCAACGACCTTCATCTCTTCCTTCACCATATCCATAAATCTCTTCTTTGGTCTTCCTCTAGGCCTTCTGCCTAGTAATTCCAACCTCAGCATCCTACTACCAATATACTCACTATCTCTCCTCTGTACATGTCCAAACCATCTCAATCTAGCCTCTCTGACTTTGTCTCCAAAACATCTAACATGTGCTGTCCCTCTGATTTACTCATTCCTGATCCCATCCATCCTCGTTACTCCCAAAGAGAACCTCAACATTTTCATCTCTGCTACTTCCAGCTCTACCTCCTGACTTTTCCTCAGGGCCACTGTCTCTAAACCATACAACATCGCTGGCCTCATCACCGTCTTCCTCCTCAATTCTCCCTTACTAATCTTTGCTAGCTCCTGGTCCTCAACGGTCACCTCTTCTACTCTTTTTTCTCTCTCATTTTCCTCATTCATCAGCTCTTCAAAGTACTCTTTCCATCTTCCCAGCACACTTTTGTTATCAGTCAATACATTACCCTCTCTGTCCTTAATCACTCTAACTTCCTTCCCATCTCTATCTGTCTGCTGTGCCAACATGTATAAATCATTTTCTCCCTCCTTACTGTCCAACCTATCATACAAGTCATCATACACACTCTGTTTGGCCTTTGACACCGCTACCTTCGCCTTACGCTGTGTCTCCCTGTACTCCTGTTTACTCTCTTCGGTCCTCTCAATGTCTCACTTCTTCTTAGCTAACCTCTTCCTTTGTACACACTCCTGCACTTCCTCATTCCACCACCAAGTCTCCTTATCTACTTTCCTTCCAGAGGACACACCAAGTACTCTCCTACCTGTCTCTCTGCTCACATTAGTTGTAGTTGTCCAGTCATTTGGAAGCACTTCCTGACCACTCAAAGCCTATTTCAACTCCTCCTTGAAGACAACATGACACTCTTCCTTTTTCAGCTTCCCCCACTTTGTCTTCTGCTCTGCCTTTGCCTCCTTCACCTTCCTCACCATGATTGTCATCCTGCACACCACCATCCTATGCTGTTTGGTAATCCTCTCTCACCCACTACTACTTTGTTATTATTATTATTTTTATTATTATTATTATTAATAATAATAATAATAATAATAATAATAATAATAATAATAATAATAAAAATAATAATGGATTTGTAAAGCTCCTGTTTCCTAAACAATTTGCTCAACGGCGCTGAAGAGAAGGAAAAAGTCTGAGAGTCTACGAGAGGGAAAGCATGAACATATGTTTTTTGAGGGATTTCATAAAAGAGTCTTTACAGGAGATTTCTTTGAGGGAGATAGGAACGCTGTTCCAGAGTAGTGGAGCTGCAGCTGAGAAGGCTCTGTCACCCATACTGGTCCTGGTGGTGGGCTGGGAGAGGAGAAGAGAATTGCTGGAGCAGAGAGATCTGCTGTGGGAGTGGAGATGTGCGTGGTTCTTCAGATAAGCAGGGAAGTCGCTATCGTAGATGCAGCTGTGTGTGAGAAGAAGGAGCTTGAAGGTTATCCTGTAGGAGACAGGAAGCCAGTGAAGCTGCTGAAGTATGGGACTGATGCTCTCGTACCATGGAACACGGGCGACAACTCAGGCAGCAGAATTTTGAATTCTTTGGAATTTAGAAAGTAGTTGTCCAGGAATGTTGAAGTAGAGTGAGTTGCACTAATCCAGTTTGGAGAGAACAAGACTCGACATGAGCAGCTGAATGGTATCATGGTTCAAGAGATGACGTATTTTGCTGATGTTGTAGATGTGAAAATAGCAGGATTTGGAAAAGCACAGATTTCTTGTTTAATATTAAATATTAAACATTGTTTCCACCCTGTGATGGATTTGTGAGCTGTCCAGTGTGTACTCTGCCTTTGCCCAGAGTCGGCTGGAATGGGCGCCAACCTCCCCACGACCCTAATTAGGATTAAGCAGTTCAGAAAACGAACTAAACATTTTTTGAACCACTTCATCCTTTTTTTAGGGTCAACGGAAGACTGGAGCCCATCCTTCTGAACTCTTAACAACTTGCCAGTCCACTTTTATGAACTCTTTTGTTGATGTTCCCTTTGATTTTTTTCCCTCCCATTGGCTGATTCCATTTCTCCTCTATTAATCTAGAAAAAAGTGCCTTTAATTTTTTATTTAGGTTTTCAAGGGGAAAAAGTAAAAAGAAAAATTGGAGTAAAGAAAAAATTGATGAGAAGTTGATTAAATTTTCAGTAATAAAGTAAATGTATAGCTTATCATACACTGGCTCAAACTCAGGAGAAACTCCACAGTGCAGACAAGATCAGGAGGAGGCAGCGCGCCTGTCTTTTCACATCCCTTCAGTTAAAAAAAATGTAAGTCAGGTCTGATGGGGAGTACTGTAGATGTAATGAGATCATAGAACCGAGATAGTTAATAGACTGGAATTCAGTATGATAGACTGCAAATCTGGTGGTAGATATTGTCCTGCAAGAAAAGCTGGTGAGAGTAAAAATCAGAAGCACATGAGTCCAAAACAGAATGTCAGAACACTGTGGAAAGATTCTTATAATGAGAATCAGACTTCAACATAAAAACATATTTGGTCAAAGAGTAAAAGAGCGATATGAACTTAAATAATTCATACAAAGGCTTTGGGAATATTTTCCAGTACAATCATATTTAACATCTTAGAATGCTTAGTTCTACTGTTTTCCCAGAGAGGCTGGAGCCCATCTCACCCAACAGCTCCTCCACACACAGCCATTCATACTCACTCCCACATCAAGGGGTAAATTGAAACAGCTAATTAGCCTAGCGTGCATGTCTTCGGACTGTGAGAGGAAACCAGAATACTTGGACGAAACCAACAAAAGCACAAAAAGACCACACAAAGTCCTCAGAGAAACCCCTTTCACTGAGTTCATGCCTTGAACCCAGAACCTTCTTGCTGTGAAGCAGACATGCTTACCACCACGCCACTGTGCCACCTCATATTGAGCGTCTCCATTATACATGGAAAGTTTAATATCATAGAGTTGATACCTCGATGTAACTTCATTAATTTTCTGAACCGATTAATCATAATTTGGGTCACAGGGAGGCTGGTGCCCATCTCAGCTGACTCCGAGCGCGGGCAGAGTACACCCTAGACAATTCGCCAGGCCATCGTAGGGCAGAAACACACTGACTATGCTAATGTTGACATAAGTCAGCAATGATTCTTTTACATTCCTCCCACCATAGACAGTGCGAAACATGGCTCGCCTTTGATAACCCAGTTAGCCTCACTGGCGGGACAGCACTGACAACTCGTTTATATTGGTGATTGAACCTCGGACTTTCGGATTAGTAATCCATCACCCCTCCACCGGGCCAGAACTGTCCCTCGAAATACAACTTGAACTTATTATAATAAGTTCAGTATATTAAATAAAAGTCTACAAAATTCCAATTTAATAATCCAAAAAGTTTGGAGAGTTCTCTATTTGAAATTATAGTTCATATGGCAATAGATGGTGCCTCCTTAATTGGTAAGTGTTCTGGAAGATAATAGCTAGTTGTTAAGTAACACTGCACTATATCCTGAAAGATCAATCAGCTTTTTAATAGGTTTGCTGTATCACATTAATTCATTCATTTTCTGAACCGCTTAATCCTAATTAGGGTCGCGAGGAGGCTGGTGCCTATTGCAGCCAACTCCAGGTGAGGGCAGGGTACACCCTGGACAGCTCGCCAGGCCATCGCAGGGCCAACACTCACACAACAATTTATACTCACAGCTTGGGGTGATTTGGAAAAGCCAATTAACCTACTGTGCATGGTTTTGGACTGTGGGAGGAAACTGGAGTACAGTAGGCCCCTGTTTATTGCAAAATTCCACGAGTTATTTACCCAGAAGTAAAACCCTATGCATCATGTTACATGTGCAAATTATTAATGAGGAAGTAAAACCCTATGCGCTAAAATATGCTCCTTAAACACATTCTATAAACAGCCTTACTCATTAATACAGTAATAATGCAGTAAAATGTGGTAATGATTAAGTAAAAACTTTTAAATTTTGTACTATGATAATGTTTGTCTTCCTTTCGGCTTTTTCCCTTTTACTCGGGAGTCGCCACAGCGAATCATCTGATTCATACGTTTGATTTGGCAGGTTCGTACGTTTGATTACGTTTGGTTTTTACGTCGGATGCCCTTCCTGTCTACCCTTTTTAGCAAGGGACAGAAACACGCTGACAACTTAGCAGCCGACTCTTTTACGACAGTCAGCAATGGTTCTTTTACATGCCTCACACCATAGACAGTGAGAGACATGGCCTGCCTTTGATAACCCAGTTAGCTGCACAAATTTTGAGTTTAGACGTACCTACGTAGTACGCTGACGTAATGACGCAATTACGCTGCATTCATTGTTCACAAATTATAGACTGTCAACTCCTCCTTGAAGACAACACGACACTGTTCATTTTTTTCAGCTTCCCCCGCTTTGTCTTCTGCTCTGTCTTTGCCTTCTTCACCTTCCTCACTATCAGCGTCATCCTGCACACCACCATTCTATGCTGTTTGGTAACACTCTCACCCACTACTACTTTACAGTCTCTGACTTCCTTCAAATTACATCATCTACACAAGATGTAGTCTACTTGTGTGTGTGTGTGTGTGTGTGTGTGTGTATATATATATATATATATATATATATATATATATATATATATATATATATATATATATATATATATATATATAAAAGTGTCCGGTGTGATGTGTGATAGGAGAGTATCGGCAAGAATGAAGGGAAAAGTGTACAAGACGGTGATGAGGCCAGCAATGTTGTATGGTTTATAGACAGTGGCCCTGGGGAAAAGACAGGAGGCAGAGCTGGAGGTAGCAGAGATGAAAATGTTGAGGTTCTCTTTGGGAGTAACGAGGATGGATAGGATCAGAAATGAGTAAATCAGAGGGACAGCACATGTTAGATGTTTTGGAGACAAAGTCAGATAGGCTAGATTGAGATGGTTTGGACATGTACAGAGGAGGGATAGTGAGTATATTGGTCGTAGGATGCTGAGGTTGGAACTACCAGGCAAAAGGCCCAGAGGAAGACCAAAGAGAAGATTTATGGATGCGGTGAAGGTGGACATGAAGGTCGTTGAAGTAAGAGTAGAAGATGCAGAGGATAGGGAGAGATGGAGGCAGATCATTTGCTGTGGCGACCCCTGAAGGGAACAGCCGAAAGGAAAAGAAGAAGAAGATATATATATATATATATATATATATATATATGCATACACAGTGGTACTTCACCTTACGGAATTGGTCTATTCCAGAGGTGGTTTCGTAACCTGGATTTTTCGTAAGTAGAACCGCATTTTACATGTAAAACGTGTGATTCGTTCCAAGGCCCCCAATACTACCCCCTAAACCCTTTAAAAATTATAAAAGCATACCTTTTAAGGTATTTACTTCATGTTGACCATGTCTTCTTAGCAGTGTTATAATCTTACAAATGTTTATGCAAGGTTAAAAGCCAGAGCCAAAAAATAAAGTTGCAATGAGCACACTCGAAAAACTCATGAAACAACAGTAACTCTGTCCTTTACACAAAAAGCATCATGGGTATTATGGAGATACAGCTCCATAATAGCCAATGGGAGGGAGCTGGGTCATTCCTCCTAGCCAGTGAGAGGTCAGCGGGGCGGGATGTTGGGAGATAGTCAATGGGAGAGCAACTCGTGCATTGGTTGGATTTTTGAGATAGTGCTTTCGTAACGTGAACTTGTTTCATATCCAGAGACAAAAATTTTAAGAAAATGTTTTTCGTAGTCTGGATTTATCATTTGTTGGGACTATCGTAAGGTGAGGTACCACTGTACACACACACACACACACACACACACACACACATATATATATATATATATATATATATATATATATATATATATATATATATATATATATATATATATATATATATATTCATTCATTGCATAATGGTGCCCAACTGCAGCATAACTTTTTCCTTCCTGTATTGTATCAAGCAGTTCTACTTTTTCATGCAGCATCATTACCTTTTTCTGGAACTTAGGCTCCTTACCAGAAGCCTCAGAAGATGCATGGCGTTTGGATGGCATCATAGAGCTTAACTGGTAATTAAAAACACACACAAAAAAATGCACACTGACAACTTGTGTGCGAATGAGAAAAAAGGGGCGTATACATCATCTCAAACAACCAGTTGGAGGGAGAAACAAAATCTCTCAGCAATTGGCTAAATTTGAATCACGTGCCAGCTACTTCCGGGTTTGTCGGAAATCCGCGAGCATGCGGGGGGGCGAGGGCAAAAGGTCAAGGTACCTGGAGGAAACCCACACAAGCATGGGGAGAACATGCAAACTCCACACAGAAACGCCCGAGCATAGAATCGAACCCAAGACCTTCTTGCTGTGAGGCACGTGCTAACCACTACACCACCCTGCCACGTATCATGATAACTTGCAAAAAAAATTATGTTTAACTCATGCAAAGGTAAGAAAAAAGGGAAATTACAGATCATATTAGTGCTCGATGCGAGCATGCATCCGGTTGCTTAGCTAGTACAAGGTAAATTAATTACAATTAGATCCATTACTAACTACTTTAACAGTACCACAATTTTTTGTTTTGTTCATTTTGCCTCTGTACACCATAAAGTCGTGAAGATATAATTGTAGTGTACACGTTTGGTTGTAATTTACCTGCAATACTGCAATAATCCTTTAATAGTCACAGTTATTTTCACAGGCTGAAAAGTACCTGGACTAACTAATATAATTATAAATATAAGCATACTTAAGAATATTTGTATGCAAATCCATTGTAGTCAGTGACTGCCTGAAGTTTCCTGCTTCCTTATCAGGCTATACCAGGCCTTTACTGTAGCTGCATTCAGTTGCTGCATATTCTACAGATTTTTGTCTACGCGTTCCATTTTGTCTTCATTAGCTAAAAATATGCTCAGTTCACTGACTCAATATTTTGAAAACAATTCTCGTTGCATGGTTTGGGTCATTATTCATTTGCACTGTGAAGTGAATTCCTATCAGTTTGGTAGCATTTGACTGATTCTGGGCAGAAAGCGTAATTCCATGCTGAATTCATCCATCTTTTTCTCTCCAAAGTCACATCATCAGTAAACTCCAATCACCCAGTGCCTATGGCAGCAATACATACCGATGTCGAGTGGTTTTGACAGATGATGTGGTGTGCTGGGGATAACGAGCCCTTCCTTGGTGTTTCCATAGTGTTTGCCTCCCATCGTTCTGGCATAAGATGATGTTGTTTTTAATCTGTCCAAAGAATTCAGTTCCAGAATGAGGCACACTTTCTAACAAAATGAATCTGGCATTTTTGTTCTTGACTTGTAATGCTCGCCATAGTTAGATTCATAAAAGAATCTCTTGGTTGCATAATTTGACAGCCTATTTCTGCAAGAGTGTTCTTGACTTGACTAAATGTTGTCAGTGGGTTTTTCTTCACCAAGAAAAGCAATCTATGATTACCTCATTTACATGTTTTTATGGTCTTTTTCTTTTGCTGTTGTTGAACCTACCAGTATATTCTTTCTTTTTAAGAATGTCGCAGATTGTTGATATGGACAGTCATAGAGTTTCTGCGATCTCTCTGGAAAGAAATATAAGAATGAAAGGTAGCCCATTTTGTTTCAAATTAGATGTATAGTTGTGTTCAAAATAACATCAGTCAGACATCACTAACCTGATCAATCAGTGTTTTTGGTAGAAATAATATTTCTACACGGCAAGTAACTTACCAGCAGGTGTAGTAGAGTAATAGAATCCACAGACCCAACTGTCATGACATACATGCTGCTGATTCGGTGTAACTGAATCACTAATTGAAAGGGGTGTGTTCACAATAATAGCAGTGTGGAGTTCAATTAGTGATGTCATTCATTCTTTGAAAAATAGCTGAAAATTATCACCCTTATTTAAGCAAGTAAGCTCACAAATGTTGTATATGCTGGTTATAGAGCATTTCTCTCAATGTCATCAGACATTGTTAGGAACAGGGTAACTTGATTAAAATTTGATTAGACAGAGAAAAACATCTAAAGAACTGCAGTAAATAAGAGGTCTCGCTCAACTAAAATGATCCCAAATGCTGTAAAATGGCAACCAAATCCTGAAAGACGTGAAAAAAAGTGGAAAACTACCATTAGAATGGATTGAAGAGCCAAAATGTCAAGGAGTCAACCAACATCTTTATTCCTATGACAAAGAAACAGACAATGACGCAGTTTCCCTTGCTTGGACGCAGGTCACTGGGGTGCCCCCTGGAGCTAGGCCCGGGGGAGGGGCTCAAAGGCGAGCGCCTGGAGGTCGGGCTTCTGCCCATGAAGCCTATTTGGGCCTTAGCCGAAAAGGAGACATGGGTCCGCCCTCCCATGGACCCTCAACCCGTGGGAGGAGTTTAAGTGGTCAGGTGCAATGTGAGTTAGGTGGCAGCCGAAGGCATGGGTTCTGTCGGACCGATCCTCGGTTACTGACTCTCACTCTCGGGACATGGAATGTCACCTCTCTGGCGGGGAAAGAGCCTGATCTGGTGCATGAATGGAGAGATACCGACTAGATATAGTCGGGCTCACCTCAATGCATAGCTTTGGGCTCTGGAATCACCCATCTCAAGAGAGCTGGACCTTATTCCATTCTGGAGTTGCTCATGGGGAGAGGCTGCAAGCCGGTGTGGACATTCTTGTTTTCCTCTGTCTCGGGGCCCAAATGTTGGGCTTCTCCCCGGTTGCCGAAAGGGTAACTTCCCTCCGTCTTCCGGTGGGGGGGACGGGTCCTAACTGTTATTTGTGCTTATGCACCAAATGGCCGTTCAGAGTACTCACCCTTCTTGGAGTCTTTCAGGGAGTGTGTTGGAGAACGCTCCCTCGGGAAACTCACTCGTTGTCTTGGGACACTTCAATGCCCATGTGGGCAACGATAGTGTGACCTGGAAGGGTGTGATCGGTAGATATGGCCTCTCCAGTCTGAACCCGAATGGTGTTTCGTTGTTGGACTTCTGTGCTCGTCACAGTTTGTCTATCACAAACACCATGTTTGAACATAAGTGTGCCTATAAGTGCACTTGGCACCAGGACACCCTAGGTCGCAGTTCAATGACTGACTTTGTAGTCGTGTCACCAGACTTGCGGCCATATGTTCCGGACACTCAAGTGAAGAGAGGAGCTGAGCTGTCTACCGATCACCACCTGGTGGTAAGTTGGCTTCGGTGGTGGGGGAGGCAGATGCAAAATCTCAGGTGTGGGAGGAGTTCAGTGAGGGCCTGGAGAGTGATTATCGGTTGGCCTGAAAAAGGTTCTGGACCACCATCCGACGCCTCAGGAGGGGGAAGCAGTTCTCCACAAACACTGTTTACAGTGGAGGTAGGGAGCTGCTCACTTCAACTGGGGATGTCATCGAGAGGTGGAGGACCTCCTCAATCCCACCAACACACCCTCCATGGAGGATGAAGACCCTGGGGGTTTGGGTGGGGGGTCTGCCCATCACTGGAGTGGAGGTCACTGAGGTTGTCAAAAAGCTCCTTATTGGTCCAGCCCCGGGGTTGGATGAGATCCGCCCTGAATATCTTAGGGCTCTGGATGCTGTAGGACTGTCTTGGTTGTAGGACTGTCTCTCCAATTATCGGGGAATCACACTCCTCAGCCTACCCGGGAAAGTCTATGCAGGGATCCTGGAGAGGAGGATCCGACCAATTCAGGAAGAAGAATGTGGTTTTTGTTCTGGCTGTAGCACTCTTGACCAACTCTATACACTCCACAGGATCTTGGAAGGAGCATGGGAGTTTGCCCAATCTGTCCACATGTGTTTTGTGGATTTGGAGAAGGCTTTCATTTTTTCCCTCGAACAATCTTGTGGGGCGTGCTCCGGGAGTACAGCGTTCCGGACACGTTGTTATGGGCCATTAGATTGCTGTATCACTGGAACCAGAGTTTGGTCCGTATTGGTTACGACAGGCCGAATTCGTTTCCGGTGGGAATTGGAGTCTGCCAAGGCTGTCCTTTGTCACCGATTCTGTTAATAATTTTTATGGACAGAATTTCTATGTGTAGCTGAGGCGTTGAGGTGCTCTGGTTTGGTGGCCATCGGATCTCTTTTTGTGGATGATGTCCTTTTGGCTTTATCAAGTCGAGACTTCCAGCTCTCATTGGAGCGATTTGAAGTCGAGTGCTAAGCAGCTGGGATGAAAATCAACACTGTCAAGTCCGAGGCCATGGTTCTCAGTCGGACAAGGGTGTAACGCACTCTCCGGGTCGGGAATGAAGTCCTGCCCCAAGTGGAGGAGTTTAGGTATCTTAAGGTCTTGGGGTCTTAAGGTCTTAAGGTCTTGTTCACGAGTGAGGGAAGGATGGAGCAGGAGATCGAAAGATGGATCACTGCACAACAAGAGAATTAGTGGATGAACTTTAATAAGGCTACTTGCTTGATTAATGGAATAACAAATAATGAAGTTACATTTTTTATTAACCTGCCCAACACTGGATTTACCAAATGTTTGTTCAAATGGAGGAATCAACAAAAGGCCAAAATTATATTCAGTCAGTCAAGGTTCAAACAAAGCAAACAGGAGACAAAAGTATTCTGCAGTGGCGCTGCAGCTCTCACACATTATGCAGTAGGAAAGGTCTCAAATACAGTATTCTGCTCCATTAAAGTTTCATGAGTCCTGGGTCCATCTTCATCGAAAGCCACTCATTTGTCAAGGTCTAGTAGTTTCATAACAAGTTTGTTATAGAGCCAGGACCAAGTCTGCATATACAGAGTGTGTTGACCTTATTATGTAAGCCAAGTTGATCAAACAATTACTTCTGAATAATTTACTGTGTAAAACCAACCAGTTAGTCTGTGTGTGTGTGTGTGTGTGTGTGTGTGTGTGTGTGTGTGTGTGTGTGTGTGTGTGTGTATATATATATATATATATATATATATATATATATATATATATATATATATATATATATATATATATATATATATATATTTATTTACAGGGATCCCTTGCTGCTTCACGCTTCAATTCATACGGCTTGAGTTCATCTTGGGTTTTTTTTTAATATCCATCGAATTAAAAAATAAGGAAATTAAGGAAGAATAGGGGAAAAACTTCAGGAAAATGCCACAAAAACAAGGCTAATTATGCAAAAACAAAAACAAAAACAAAAAACATCCCAAAACCCCCCAATCAAAACGACTTACATTTTTATGTGAGGTGCGCATCTGAGTGCGTGCATGTGCATCTGTATGTGTGTGTATTTATATTTTATTTACAACTTATGCATTATTTTTGAATGTTTAATTGTTATTATAAGCATTTATAGCGTTGAATATGTATTTATTGGTATTATAAACACATATACATGTACGTATACATCAGTTGGTGGGGTCAATCCTACTTCACAGAATTCGACGATTGTGGGGGGATCTCGGTCCCAATTAACCGCAAAAAGTGAGGGATCCCTGTGTGTGTGTGTGTGTGTGTGTGTGTGTGTGTGTGTGTGTGTGTATATATATATATATATATATATATATATATATATATATATATATATATATGTTAAATTGAAGCCATTAAATTGTCAGATTTTTGGAGAGATCGAATTGTGGGTCAGTCCCTGACCATTTGAATATTCCTCTGTCAAATGGTTTAAAGTTCAAGAGTGACGGTAGGATCACCAGGCATCCATGACCAGGTCGACTTGGACAAGATGCCTTTGTTCTGTGAAGAGAGCAGTGCAGAAAAGTCCCTGTTCAAAGGCAGCAGGTATTGCAGAAGACATCCAAACCAACTCAAAAACTGTTACGCGTGATCTTCATTAAATGGGCTATTACAGCCGAGCAACAAGATGCAAGCTTCTTCTTCAACCAGCAAATATCCATTCTGAAATTTTATGTGTCTATTCATTTTTATCTAAATGTTAAAATACCATGTAAGCAAAGTTTGATTAGCAAGCTCAGACTGATTTGTTTGGTGGCGCAATGGTCAGAATAAGTGTAATACAGCAGATGTACTGATTTATCCTGGGTTCGAATTACTGTATGGTTATAGTTCTGAACCTTCTCCCTGTGGTTGTATGGGCTTCCTCCAGGATTCCTCTAGCTGACCAAAAAAGAAAATGGACCAAGTAGATGGACTTGACACACAACTGAAATTTTAATGTCATACATATCAGTTAATATGAATTGATAACTTATCGTAAAGTGAGGTGATGCATATAATACTTGTGTCCACCAAAATTCTTCCTTTTCACATTTGAAGGTAAATTTCGATAGGTTTTTTTCTCAGATGGTAATTTTTTTTTTTTTAAAGGAATGTTTATTTAAATGTGTGTACACAGTGCGAAAACATTCATTATTTATTTTCTGAAGCCAACTAGAGTTGCAGAGAGGCTCTGGGCGAGGGCAGAGTACACCCTGTACAGCTTGCCTGGCCATTGAAGGGCAGAAGCATGCTGATGACTATGCAGTCTCTGCTTGACAAAAGTCAACAATGATTCCTTTACGTAATTCCCAACATGGACAGTGGGAAACATAGTTGGCCTTTGATGACCCAGTTAGGTGCTCTGGGGGGACAGCAGTGTTAATCGTTGACGCTGAGGCTTGAATCCCCAACCTTGGGATTGGTAATTGTGCACCTTACTACCAGGCCACCACTGCCCCACAGTGAAAATAAATGTTCCATTTAAATGATGCTGCAGGGAGACACTGAAAATTGGCAATAATACCAAAGGTCGTAGGTGAGTTTTATTTAATGGCAGTCCATAAAGAACAACATGGCACTTGTAAAGCTTTAAAGCTGATGAAAGTCATGATGACCTTTTTTATATTCCTAAAGCTGACAGCTACTTTCAGCAAGAACTTTTGAGTTGCATAATCAGTCAATCATTCCACAACATCACCTTCAGATTTACTATTTTCAATGCAAGTAAATGAGTTCAGCATGCGCTAATGCAGTGCTTCAGCATTTAATGATAAATGACTTTTGATGAGTTTTACACTCTCTCACACTTTTCAGACAGTGTCGTACATAAATTCCCTGTCAAATTAAAATCACCATGCGTGGATTTTGCTTTAACTGATTTTCAGATGGCAGGGTAGCTCAGCACGTCCGACTCACAGCAAGAAATGTCCCGAGCTCAGTGTTTGTGTCTGTGAGTAGGTCGTTTGGTTACATGGGTTTTATTACCCGCCAACAATTCAAAAAAACATGCATTAGGCTCATTGACTGTTCCAAATTTCCTCTAGGTGTGAGTGAGGTGGACTGGGCAAGCTGTTTAGGGTGTAACCAACCTTCTCCTAGATTTGGCTGAGATACAGTAATTTGCAAAAGTATTCACTCCCTTGGAATTTTGTCTCTTTATAACATGTAATCTAAATTATAAACTGGTGAAGTTAAATGTAAAGAAAGAAAGAATTAATTAATTTTTAGGGCAGTGGTGGCCCGGTGGTAAAAGTGCTTAATCATTGATCTCAAGGTTGGGGGTTCAAGCCCCACTCTCAACAGGTTGTCACTGCCCTCCAGTGCAGCTAACTGGGTTATAAAAGGCCGGGCATGTCTCTCACTGTCCATGTTGGGAATGATATAAAGGAACCATTGCTGACTTTTGACAAGATTAGGCTGCATGGCCATCAGCATGTTTCTGCCCTGCAATGGCCTGGCAAGCTGTCCAGGGTGTACTCTGCCTTCGCCCAGAATCGGCTGAGATGGGTGCCAGCATCCCCAGGACCCCAATTAGGATTAAGCAGTTCGGAAAATGAATGAATGTATTTTTTTTTAATTAAACAAAAACCAAAAACCCTGAAACATGGTGCATGCAGGGGCAGTGGTAGCCTGGTGGTAAAGGTGCTGGATCACTGATCCTAAGGTTGGGGGTTCAAGCCCCACCCTCAACAGGTTGTTCCCTCCCCCCACACCAGTGCAGCCAACTGGGTTATCAAAGGCCAGCCATGTCTCTCACTGTCTATGGTTTGAGGTTCATGTAAAGCACTGGTCTTCAATCTTATCCACAAAGGGCCAGTCTGGGTGCAGGTTTTCACTTCAACCAAACAGTAGCCACATCTTCCACCTATTTCCACATGAAGTGGGGCCATCTTGGTGAGACCACCTTGCCTTAAATCTTAAAGTAAGGCGATCTCACCAAGATGGCCCCACTTCAGAATTGAAACAGTGATATCCAATCTAGTTTTTTTTCTTTTCTTTAGATGATCAGTGATTGGTGGAAATAGGTGGAAGATGTGGCTAATGTTTGGTTGAAGTGAAAACCCGCACCCACACCGGCCCGTTGTGGATAAGATTGAAGACCCCTGATGTCAAGGAACCATTGCTGACTTTCGACAAGAGTAGCTGCATAGCCACCAGAATGTTTCTGCCCTGTGATGGCCTGGCGAGCTGTCCAGGGTGTACTCTGCCCTCACCTGGAATCGGCTGGGATGGGCACCAGCCTCCACGTGACCCCAATTAGGATTAAGTGGTGACAGATAATGAATGGTACATGCATAAGTATTCACTCTTTTTCCAAGGAAGCAGAATGGTACACAGAGAAATTAATCCAAAAGTAAAAAAACATGACAGACAATGTAGATGGACAAACAGATGGACAGTGAGAAACGTTCTTGTTACTGAAATAATTTTAACGAACAGAAATGAGTCAGTAAAAGGAACCCTGAAAGTCATATGCTGTCAAATTAAGCACGTCACTTCATTAATTTACTGCTACACTGAGGTAATGTATTAAATTGTATTTAATGGCGCCATAATTATCACTGTAATCCCCAGAGAGATATGAACGATGTCAAAGCTTGTCGAAGCTCCCATAATCCAGTTCTTAATAAAATACTTTATGCTAATTATAATAGAAACAGACAAAGAAATGTGACAACTTGGCATCCAGGAACCCAGGCATCTTTCACCTATATCTTTTTAGTTTGTTCATGTAATGCAGGATTATCAATATTTTTACTCAATATTATTTAATAATATTATCTAATAATCCTGATTCAATATTTCTGGTCATGGAGAGGCTGGAGCCCATGCCAGCTGACTCCAGACAGAGGCGGGGGTCACCTTGAGCAACTCACCAATCCATCACAGAAGGCACTGTGACTTTAAATCAATCCTGTAAGGCATTCTGGGTAAGGACGTCTGCCACATGCTGTAAATAATATCTGTTTCTGTTCACCTCATTTGCTGAAGCACTAAACTATTAGAGTCTCACACACAACCTTTCATCCTCAAACCGAGGGGTGATTTCAAACAGTCCATTAGCCTAATATGCATGTCTTTAGACTGTGGGAGGAAACCAACATGCAAATGCCACACAGAAACACCCCCATGGGGCTTGAACCCAGGACCTTCTTGCTTTGAAGTAGTAGTGCTGACCTTTATGCCACCGTGGCACCTGATGATCAACATGTACGGTTTTTAATACTTCCATGTTTCATTAAAAAGGGAATTGAATTTTAATTCTCTCTCTTTTTTTTTTCCTGGAGTTATATCTTAAAAAAAAAAAAAATAAATCATGGAATTCCTGAAATGCTGAGAGTTGCCTTGACAGTCCTTTAATTCGCAATAATTCACAGTCAGGGTTGTAGGATTTTGCAAGAGTTTTCAGGCACATGCGTCATACACCATTTCCAATAAATCCTGTTTTACACAAAGCCAATAGTGAGCGAGCCGTTCGCGAAAAGTCGGACAGAAACATACAAACAGGAAAAGACAACAACATACACAGACTAGATACCAATTTATACACAAAATAAATAATAATAAAAACAACCTTCCCCCCACACACATACAAATACAGGGATCCCTCACTTTCCGCGGTTTACTGGGACCGAGATCCCCCTGGGACCACCGAATTCTACGAAGTAGGATCAACCCCCCCCGAGTGACGTATGAGTACATGTATATATATATATATATATATATATATATATAAAATATCATTAAATACATATCCAATGCTATAAATGCTTAAAATAACAATTAAACATTAAAAAATAAAGCATAAGATGTAAATAAAATATAAATACACACACACACACAGGCGCGCAGATGCGCACCTCACAAAAATGTAAGTAGTTTTGATGGGAGGTTTTGGGTTGTTTTATGTTTTGTGTTGATTTAGGGGTTTGTTTGTTTTTTTGGGGTTTTTTTTTGCATAATTGGCCTTGTTTTTGTGGAATTTTCCTTAACTTTTCCCGCCGTTCTTCCTTAATTTCCTTATTTTTTTAAATCGATGAATATTTACAAAAAAACAAAAAACAAAAAAAAAAAACCTGAAGCCGTATGCATTGAAGCGTGAAGTAGCGAGGGATTCCTGTACCACAATCGTGCAGGTGTATTTCTCAACATACCATCTAGCTGCTTATTACATGATAGAACTTGTTTGTTGTCATGAGCGTCATGAAGAGCAAATAAAACACACCACATGACCCTGTGGGAACGTGCTAGGCTACTGCGATAGACAAGCCTTTCTAATTGAACAATACTTTATGTGTTAGACAGTTGGCTTATTCTCTTGGTTTTGTGCTGTGTTCTGGTTTGGTCTGAAATGCATTTTGCAACAACAAGCACTCGGCACCTAGTACAGCTTAGCATAATATCTAGGTAACATTCCAGCGAATTACGCGTTATTCATTTTAGCGTACTGTCAATAGTTAGTAATAATTTCATGATTAAGAGTGTTACGGATGACGCAATTGTTTAAATGAGATTTTCGAGGTATGAGGAGGACATGGGGCTGCGGAAAGAAGACGAAAAAGTTTGACTGTGTAAGATTGTTCATTGTGAAAGCGTCTTCTTTTCTTATTTTGGAACATTTTCTGAATCCTGAATCTTTTCTCCAAATTATTTTACCTATTAATTTTTGAGATTTCTATTCATTCATTCTCTGGACCGCTTCATCCTAATTAGGGTCACATGGAGGCTGGCATCCATCTCAGATGACTGCGAGGTACACCTCACCAGACCATAACAGGGCCAACACTCACACAACCATTTATAGTCCCACTCACACCCAGGTGTGATTTGGAACAGCCAATTAACCTACTGTGCATGTTTTTGGACTGTGGGAGGAAACCCACACAAGCACAGCGAGGACATGCACACTCCACACAGCAAATGTCTGAGCTGGGAATCGAACCCAGGACCTTCTTGCTGTGAGGCAGATGGGCTAACCACTACACCACCATGCCGCTTCATTTACTCGTTCATTACTTTTCTAAGCCACTCAATCCTAATTAGGGTTGCTGGTGCCCATCTCAGCCGACTCTGGGTGAAAAAGAGGTACACCCTGGACAGCTCTTCGGGTCATCGCAGGGCAAAAACCAACACACACAGACACTTTTACACTCACACTCACACCTAGAGGAAATTTGGCTAATTAAAAAAAAATGTAGGCCAATTAGCCTACTGTGCATAATTCTGGACTGTGGGAGGAAACTGGAGTACCCAGAGAAAATCCACGCAAGCACAGGAAAACATGCGACCTCTGCACAGAAATTTCTAAGCCACAGATTCGAACCTGGGACCATGTTGCTGTGAGGCAGACATGCTAACCACTGTGTCACCGTGAGATTATAATTTAGTGCAAAATACCAGTAGATTAAATTCTGATATACAGGGATCCCTCACATTTTGCGGGTAATGGGGCCTGAAACACCCCCCCCCCCCCCCATGTCCGCCAATTTCTGCAAAGTACTATCGACCCCCCTGACTGATGTATACGTACATGTATATGTGTATATAATATTAATAAATACACATTCAACACTATAAATGCCTATAATAACAACTAAACATTCAAAAATAATGCACAAGATGTAAATAAAATATAAATACTGTACACACATACAGACGTGCACCTCACAGAAAAATGTAAGTAGTTCTGATGGGGGGTTTTGGGTTGTTTTTTGTTGTTGTTTGTTTGTTTTTTGCATAATTGGCCTTGTTTTGTGGCATTTTCCTTAACTTTTCCCCATTCTTCCTTAATTTCCTTATTTTTTGATGAATATTTTTGAAAAACCCATGACGCACAGAAGCCACAGAAACTGAAGCACGAAGTAGCGAGGGATCACTGTACTATATGTTATATACGTTTGTCAGTTTCCAGGCTCCATACAGAATGAACTAACTACTCAGCTCAGCCACTTCTTCATTCATTTGCTGAACAGCTTAATCTTTCTAGAATCAGAGAGAGGTAAGGTACGGTATGTCTGTTGGGTTTTTACACCCGAGCCTCGTGGCTCATCAGGCCGGTGCTTATCCCCGGTTTCCGTAGCGCGAAGCGACCAGGAGTTGAACTCCTCCCGGATGGGACGCTAGTCCATCGCAGGCTACCTTCCCAGTATATCTTACTGGTACCCATTTATACTGCTGGGTGGACAGAGGCACACTTGTGGTTGAGACCTTGCCCGGGGGTCTTAGCACAGTGAGGGTCTCAGTGGGATTTGAACTCACAACCTCCTGATCATGAGCCCAGCACTCTAACCACTACACCACTGGCCCCACTATGATCACAGAGAGGCTGGGACTATGTCAGCCGACATAGGACGGAACTGGAGTACTGTACACCCTAAATAGCTCACCAGACCACTTCAGAGCAACAGACGAGTATTTACACTCACAAATAAGGGCAATTTAAAACAACTAATTTACCTAATGTGCTGTTTCAAATGTAGGACTAATGTGTCATTGGACTGTGGGAGAAAACTGGAATACCCTGGGGAAACCCACGGAAGCACGGAAAGAACATGCCAACTCCACACATACTGTAAATGCCTGAGGCTGGGAATCAGACTAAGGAACTTGTTGCTGTTTGGCGGACGTGCTAAAAAACACGCCACCATGCCGCCTACTAAATGATTAGCACTATCGGTGAAGGTAAATGGTTTTGCTCTTTCAGTTTGTAAGCGTAATGAGTATATTAAACCTGCGATATCATCATAACATTCAGAAACACTGAGGAGATGAGACCAGTTTCAGGAAACTTATGCCGTGACCCTAACATTATATAATATGACTACACAAAGTGTCAGTGTACCAGTGATGTCATCATTATATACTGTCTATGGATATTAATTAGTGGTGCGTGGTTGGATGTAGATTAGGACAAGGCGTGTAGTTGTCTCTGATTGTGAACTGAGCTGGCTCTTACCGCTGTGAGATTATTCCAGGCAGCGCAGAAGGATACATCATAATCCACATGAGAAAAGCTCCTTTTACATACAAATAAAGAAATATCTGATCCTTTTGTTTATCTCCACATTCTTCTTCAAAGTCAGGGTATTGAAAGAAAGTCTTCTGAAAACACAATGATAAATAAAATGTTCTTCCTCTGTGATGTCTCTAGGACATGGAGAAAGCAGCGGTAGACTCATGGTGTAGGTCATGATAAGCGAGACGAGCTGCGAGTATGAGCAGTATGCCACAGGCCACCTCCAGTGTGTAAGACAGACAAGCCGAGGCCAAGGACCAGCCAAAGGACATGTGTATGTGGGTGAGCAATTCAGCACTCACCAGCCTCCGCAGCTCATCTAAGGCTTGCTGGGAGTAACTGACGTAGATACACACGCCAGAAAGGGTGAAGAGGCCTGTGGAAAGAAAAGAGAAGCAGAACTTTCATGGCTTGTCTATTTTCATTTTATTTCATTTATTTTATGCTACGTGAGCTAACCGGACATACGTCATTCATATTCACAATGGGGTCTCTTGGGTAAAATTAGAGCCTTACACTCTGATTGTAATGAGCCAATTGTTTCTCACTGACTTGCTGATCCACTTAGTGCTATTCTATTCACAACAGAACAGAGCCCATCTCAGCCAACACTTGGTGATGATAGAGTACATTAGGAGCAGCTTGCCATACCATCACATGCTCAATACACACACACACACACACACACACACACACACACACATTCACACATAGTGGTAATGTGGAACAGCCAATTAGTCTAAAGTGCATGACTTTGGATTGTAGAGGGAAAGCAGAGTGAATGAATGATTTTATTTATGTAAACGGGCCACAGGCCCATTTTATAGATGCACAAGTGAATAATACAGTTGAAGTTGAAGTGTCATAAAATATACAATGTTGAGTCCTTTATATTTGACAAAAAATTACATCTCTGTTTCAAACCAAGGAATACATATTTAGCTGAGGCATTAATAAGGTTAACATTTGTAGTTGACATCAATTGAACAAATTTATCTTCATTTGGGTTTTTAACAAAATAACTTGGTAGTATATCGCCTCTCAAACTATTATAAAATGGACAAATCAAGCAAAAATGATATTCAGATTGCACATTAGGTATTATACAAAAAGGACATAACCTTTCGTGACGCAGCAGTTTCATCTTTCTTCCTTCTTCAATAAGCAGGTTATGATTAGAGCAGCGAAAACGACATCGAGCGATTCTATAGATTGGTTCTCGTGTAACTGACAAATATTCCTCAAATTTCACTTCTTTCTTCACACTTCTCAATAAATCCAACTTTGGTACATTATTAATGCTCTCGAACCAATTTCGACAATCTATATGGATACACCTTTGTTTGAATTCCAAAATGAAAGATTTTACATAACCAACATCCTGACTCAACCAAACGTATCCAAATCCATAACTAAAAAGCAGATTTTTAACATTAAGTGCCCAACAACGTTTACCCTTTTCTGCAAGGGTGTATTGGAAACTATACACTTTACACAAAATATTATTCATATCCTGGTGTAAAATTCTAACCCAAAAATTTTATAATTTTCACATAAAAATTGACTCTAATTGAGAAGCGACCCAATTCACCGCTCGCAGCGATACACAGAGTACACAGAAAACCACTGCAAGCACTGTAGAACATGACAAAAGCAGAAACGCCCTTGCTTGCTTACAAATTACATCATAGATAAAGAAATAATTTATTTGTATGATAAGGTTAAAATAGGCATTTACATTATAAAAGATTCAAATAGGTCTTAATGTAGGGAGGTATCATGAGACTGAGACCTGAAAGACCTGTTTTAAACATGGTATTAGCAGCTAATACTATATGCAACTTTTATATTGATATTGATATTTATATTAGTATGAGGCTCTTATCGCAAAGTGTAGAATGACCCATATCATGTCTTGGGCTTATACTAAAAAAAAATAAATAAATAAATAATAATAATAATAATAATGATAATAAACAATTATGCAGTGGAAAGGAAGAAAGAAAGAAGGAAATAAGTTGCAGTGGTGGCCTAGTGGTATGGGTGCTGGATCACTGATCCTAAGTTTGTGGGTTCAAGCCTCACTACCACAAGGTTGTCACTGTCCACCCAGTGCAGCTAACTGGGTTATCAAAGGCCGGCCATGTCTCTCACTGTCTGTGGTAGGAGGTTCATGCAAAAAAGAACCATTGGTGACTTTTGACAAGAGTAGCTGCATAGCCGTTAGTGTGTTCCTGGCCGGCGATGGACTGACGAGCTATTCAGGGTGTACTCTGCTGTATAATGGCATCAGTGTTTTGGAAGGACGATGAAGAACAAACTAGAACTGATCATGATTCTGCTTCTCAATCAACCGTCTAAAATACCTTTGTGCTCCAACCCCCCCCAGCGGATTATGAAAAAAAATAATAATAAAAGAGTGAAAAATAACTCCTAAAATGTTGATGCCATAATTTTTTTAAACTCCTTTAAATACAGCTAAAAGTCAACACATGAATCACATCATGATGGCTTCAATTCAAATCTATGGTGGTGGTATACAAAAAACCCCCCAAAAAACTGGTGTGTCCAAATACTTATGAACTTGTATATAGATATAGAAAATTGCACTCAATACTGAATAAAAGGAAGCAATAATAAACTCTACAGCAGTACAACGAGCACATCTGGAGTAAGTAATAGGGCCCGTGGGGGGTCATGGGGGGTTTATAATTTCATGAATCTGTCCTATCATTGAAAGCTTCCCACAAGACATAAAATAAGTATATATATATATATATATGTATAGAGAGAGAGAGAGAGAGAGAGAGAGAGAATTTTCTGAGTAGATCCTTCCGTAAAAGAGTGCTCAATACTTTTTCGTAGAGCAAATATAAGTAAAAATAAAAGGACAGGATAAAGACTTTCTATTGAAACTTCATTGAAGTGAATGAAGTTTCAGTAGAAAGTCTTTGTCCTGTCCTTTTGTTTTTACTTTTATATATATATATATATATATATATATATATATATATATATATATATATATATATGTGTGTGTGTGTGTGTGTGTGTGTGTGTGTATATATATATATATATATACACACACACACACACACACACACACACACACACACACACACACACACACACACAAAACAATAACAAAAAAAAACCCAAAAAACTGAACTGCACAGAAAAACACATTATAAACACAGTGGAATCGCAGCATTGATTTGGGTTGCCTTGTGATTCATGTGTTCCTGATTACTTGAGTGTGTGGAGCTCTGCACAGACCAAATAATTAAGCACTCCTTGGTGTTCTGAGCTCCTTCATCGACCGTAAATGACTACACAGCAGTGAGGGGAAAACAGCTTCATACAAAGCAAGATTATGTTGCTATGCAGTATAATGTTTAATGAATATAAAGTGTTTTAGATTTAGATTTTCTTTTCCAATAATTATTACAGGGGGAAGAAACTGAAACAAAAAAAAAAGGCACATCAAGATAACAAGCCTTATGCTGAGCAGAACATCCTTTATAAAGTAGCTCCAGGTCAGAAAACAGATGGTAATGGAAATGCTGCTACTGTCCGTCATCTTATTATGTGCAGCTAATTTGTGACAAATTAACCACCCTGATATTCTGGATCTCAAGAGAGTCAGTTTGATGGAGGAAGCATACAAGGCAGCCTATTATAGTCGCAGCAATCCCCTCCAGCCGCTTGTCAGAATGGATTAAAAACACGTCGACGTTTACAAGTTAGATTTTATTTTTAAAAAAAAAAAACTTAGTTTGTGATCATAGTCATAATTGCACACAATTTGTGATTTTCCATGTCAAACATGCCCTTGCTAGCTTGAATTACTCAGTATGGTTTAAGCAGGGGACGAGGCATGGGTTCAGTGCACAGTGATCCACATGTCGAGCAGCTCTGAGTCTTACCTTCCTAGAACATTATCTTGAATGGGGAGGGTCAGGTGGAATTACTTTTTTTCAGCTCAAGTGGTTCTAGTCCACCATCAGTGCATGTTGACATTAATTATCCATTCAATCATTTTTAAGTCGGCTCATCCAGTTAGGGTCGCCGATCTCGGCCGACTCTGATATTAGCGAGAGTGGGGTACATCCTTAACAGCTCACCAGGACATCACAGGGCCAGCACTAGCATAACCAATTGCACTCACACTCACACCTCGGGGTGATTTGGAACAGCCAATTAGCAGACTGTGCATCTCTTTTTTGGAATTTGGGGAGAAACTGGAGTGCTGAGAGGAAGCCCACGCAAGGCACAGGGAGAACATATAAATTTCACACAGAAACGCCTGAACGAGAGAATCGAACCAAGTCCCTTCTTACTGTCAGGCGGAAATGATAACCACTGCGCCATTGTGCTGCCCCCACTTTAATTATTCATCTCTTCAATCATTTTTGTTGCATCTTTTTGGCCGGGATTCATAAAGTGCTTTTGCCAAGCCCAGTGCTGTGCAGGGAAATGATAATAAGATGCAACTGGCTGCTTGCATTACTATATTTTTCTTGTTAAGAAAATGAAAGAAAAAGTGGATGTCATAATTATACAGGATAAACTCATAGGTTGAAGGTGAGCAGGTTAATGAATGTATACGTTATAAAGGGTGTGGCTAAAGCGGGTATTAAAAAACCTTCACTCACCCATCACTAGTGTACAGTTCAATCACTCCCTGTGATTCGTCCACCCAATCACCTGCATTATTCTCACACGGACTCACACATTATCTGGCCTGTGAAGTTGTGAACCGACGGGACTTCAGTGTGTGTGTATGAAAATAGCAATAATAATAATAATAATAATAATAATAATAATAATAATAATAATAATAATAATAATGACTTTAGTGAGACTGTTCAACACCTTGTCAGTGGTTGTCCTGCTTTGGCACAAACTTCTTACTTGAAAAGACATGACAGCATGGCACGCTCATTTTACTACCGTCTTCATCATTCTTTTGGTTTTGACTCAGCGGTCCACCCATGGTACGACCCTGATCATGTCCAGGGCATCATGGAAAATGAGGATTTTAAGCTTTTATGGAATTGGCCCATTTACAGCCTGAGGAAGACTGAAGCCAATAAACCTGATCTTGATCTGTTTGACAAAAATCAATGAAATTATTAATATTATTGAATTTTCTGTCCCTTCTGACAGCAATGTGATTGGCAAGATTCAGGAAAAATGTGCAAAATACACAGACCTCGCCTATGAAATGTCTCACTTGTATCCAAATTACACTGTTGTCCGACTCCCCATTATCCTCGGTGCTCTTGGTTTGGTACCTCCTGATCTACTGACACAGATCAAGAGAGTGCTGGGTTTGCTACCGGGAACACATCTCTTCTGACAGTTTGCGCACTGTGGAAGGCTGCCATGTTGGGGAGTCTCCATAGTCTTCGGAAAGTTCTTGGTGGGTTCGACTAGGCAGTGCTTCCTGGGAGAAATCCCATTCGCTGTCTGGGCTGCGTGTAGAAAGGGTGAGGGCCCTGAGATAATGATGAGCCTCACAAGCCCGATGTGCCAGGATCACCCGATCATGCTCTGCTGCATATCAATTTTTGACTATAATAATAATAATAATAATAATAATATTGCATTTATTCGTTTTCTGTAACCGCTTAATTCTAAACAGGGTCACAGGGAGGATGGTGCCCATCCCACCCGACTCTGGGCAAGGGCAGAGGGCCCTGGACAGCTCGCCAGGCCATCGCAGGGCAGGAACACACTGACAGCTATGCAGTTACTCTTGTCGAAAGTCAGCAATTGTTCTTTTACAGCCTCCCACCATAGACAGTGAGAGACATGGCCGGCCTTTGATAACCCAGTTAGCTGCACTGGGGGATAATAATAATAATAAAAATAATAATATTCCAGTGGAGAAATCTTCATCTGTAAAAGGTCTGTGTCTTAAACATCATATTGTCTGACCGTGCACAGATTCTACCGTCACCAAAGATGATAGTTATGGTCATAGAATAAGAACCTATATTGTTATAATTAGTAAAGTAAAGGGAAGATATTTTTAAAGAAACAATCACAATTGGAAGACAGAACCAGGCAAACAAACAAATGGGAGGGTGCGGTTGATGGGGGGAACGCTGCCACCTCCAGTTCCTTGGTCTGGGGTTACGACCCTACACTACCGCTGTAGCAATGCTGGTTTTTAAAGCTGCTTTTATTTCTTTTCCCTTCAGCTTTTTTCTTCGATGATCTGGCAATGTACCCTTTGGGAAATTTTCTCTACTAGTACACTGCAAATACTGAAGAAAATTATTTGCCAGTTCAGACTTCTAATTTTCTTTTCAAATAAATCCTGTTCCTGGTCCCTTGATACATAATTTGAAGAAATTAATTTGCACGGATCTAATAGCGTAAGCGGCACAAGGAACGTGGAACACATATCAAATTGGTCAGAAAAAAAAAATGTCCATCAGTGAAAAGCCTCTGCTCATACAGACATGAACTCCGTCACTGCTGACAATATTTAAGGACGCTGAACATGAAACACTTTGATACCTATTATTTGTTTATTTGGCAGGATTTTAATAGCTCTGGTGGAGTGAATTACGTTTATCTTTTTTTTTTAATTCAACTGAGCAATTGACAGCTCAAGGCCTTGCTCAGGCACCCAGCAGTGGCAGGTTGATGGGACTGTGGCTTGAATAACCAGCCTTTGGATTAGTAATCCAGAGCCTTAACCTCTGTGCCGCCACTTCCCACCACTTGCTCACTACTATGAGCGCGAGAATGAGTTTGTCTGTGTGTGACCTTGACCTTCACTTCAAGGTCACAGAGCTCAAACTGTATACAGTGATCTCTCCCTACTTCGAGCTTCAGTTTCTGCGGCTTCAGGGCATCGTGGGTTTTTCAAAAATATGCATTGAAAAATAAAAAACTTAGGAAATTAAAGAAAAATAGAGGAAAAGTTAAGGAAAATTCCGTAAAACAAGGACAATTATGCAAAAAAAAAACAAACAAAAAAAAAACAAACAAACAAAAACGAAAAAACAACCCTAAACCCCCCAACAAAACTACTTACATTTTTATTTACATCTTATGCATTAGTTTTGAATGTTTATTTGTTATTATAAGCATTTATAGCATTTAATATGTATTTATTGATACTATATACACATATACATGTACGTATACGTCAGTCAGCGGGTTTGATCCTACTTCGCGGAAATTGGCGGTCATGGGGGGAGGGTCTCGGTCCCCATTAACTGCGGAAAGTGAGGGATCCCTGTACAGTGATACCTCAGCTCACGAACATAATTGGTTCCCAGAAAGTGTGTGTAAGGCGAAAAGTTCGTCTTCCGAACATTTATTTCCCATAAGAAACCATTCAAATGAGAATAATCCGTTCCCAGGTCCCCATAAAACATAATTTTCTACTAAATAAGCCTTAAAACTACACAAAAATATACCTTATTTTATGTATAATAAATGTGCTATTGTATTGTAATTAAAGAAATAAACTGTACTGTATAATAAAGTGGTTTTATTTACCTTTGTGATGGGAGTTGATGGCTTGATGGAATGGAGTGGGAGGAGGAGGGAGGGAGGGACTTACTGTTTGGAAGGAGAGTTTGGAAACGCCTACTGTTTGGAAACACCCTTAGCCACACACGCACCCTTAATAGCTTCCTTGTTCTTAAGGATGGGAGCAATGGTAGACTTAGCGTACTGGTACTGGGACGCTGAGTCACACAAACGCACACCTCGTTCGTGTTTTTCAATGATCTCCGCCTGTGGTGGGGTCTTTTTTGGTCCCATAATAGCAAAAGTACACTCAATATGGTCCAAAATGTCTATTAAACACAAACCACTTCCGCACTCAAAGAAAGGGGGTGACGAACTGTGACGCCGTGAGCGTGCGTCAGCTTCTCGTGGCCGCCACCGTAGCGCTGTTCGACCGCGTGGTTTGGTTCGTCCGCCGAAAACTAGTTCATCAGCAGAGACGATATGCTCGCAAATTTAATGTTCTTGAGGCGAAAAGTTCGTGAGCTTAAGCGTTCGTCAGCGGAGGTTTTACTGTATCCGGTTTCCGGATATTTCCTTGCCATATGCTGAAGCTGGGGCTTTTAAACTTGCTATGTTTGCTCTGTATGGGCATATCATGATTTGGCTCTTTCGGCGGGAGCATCTGGACCTCTGTGGGCTATTTTTAATCCTATCTTGTTTTTCATTTTTTTGTTTTGTAAGTTTGTTTAAGTCCTTCTTTTGGTGACAGTCTGTTGTTTAAAAGTAAGTAAGGTGCAGGTCATGATGTAGCACAATAAATATCAAACCCAGAATACCACAGCATGTTTCAGCACAATCTACACAAAATATATTACTGAAAGCCTTCAGGGAAATTTTTCAGGATGTAGAAAAATTACAGCTTTTTTATTTATTTTTTTATTTTTTTATCACTGTACTGTGCTCAAGCCCAAAGTAAGAGCAAGTAGTAGAATTTCAGATGCCTATGCATGCTCAATTTTATTTCTTTTGACACATGAAGTTCATCGACTGATTGTTTACTTAATGCCTAAAACATCTCATTCCTTGGTAGGTGCAAGAGTAACAAGAAAATCTGAACGAGGTGAAGTATGTTAAAGATCATATTTGATTAAGGGCTTCTTTGGCCTCAGTGGATAACACCCACTGAGGCCGAATAATTCTCCATATTATAAAGGAGCTATAATTGTGTAGAAATTCTATAAATGTTTTATTATTCACTCACTCACTCACCGAACCATTCAATCTTACTATTGCTGTGGGTGACTGAAGCCTAGCGCAGCCAACACTGGGTAAAGACAGGGTACAATAACCCAATCATGTCGGGGCAGTTTAATAATGCCAATTAGCCAAATGGGTGTCTTTTGACTATGAGAGGAAACCCACACAAGCACGAGGAGAGCATACAAACTCTGAACAGAAATGCTTGAGGCAGGGACTCAGCCTTCTTGCTGTGAGGCGAACATGCTAGCTGCTACACCACTGTGCCGGCCAGTTTATTATACATTCAAAATATTTTTAAGTAGACAATCACATTCCTGTGTTCCTATATGCATGCCAATTGCATAAAAATCATTCAACTTATCCGATGTCAACAATGCAATAATTCAGATATACCTTGGAAATGATGGAATAATTTGAAGAATGCCAACGTTTATTCGATTGCTTTCCACCACTGGAAATGAGAACATATTTTAAGTAATAATAAATAATGTTGTTTACTTCACCTGTGGGTGGTTTAATGTTATTGAAATGGTTCCAAACAAGATTGGCATTATGGAGTGGCGGTCCAATCTCGGACCTTAATCCAATAGAAAACTAGTGGGGTGACATCAAAAATGCAGTTTCTGAGGCAAAACCAAGAAATACAGAACAACTGTGGAATGTGGTCCAATCATCCTGGGCGAGAAAACCTGCTGTGTTGTGACTTCACAACACAGATGTGCAGCCGTTCTCAGAAACAGTGGATATACAACCAAAAATTATGGAATCACCAGTCTCAGAGGATGTTCATTCAGTTGTTTTTTTTTGCAGGAAAAAAGCAGATCACAGACATGACACAAAACTAAACCATTTCAAATGGAAACTTTCTTGCTTTAAGAAACACCAAAAGAAATCACGAGAAAAAAAGTGGTAGTCAGTAACAGTTACTTTTTTGACCAAGCAGCAAGCAGGGGGAATAAATTATGGAATCACTCAATTTTATGGGGAAAAAAATATGGAATCACCCTGTAAATTTCCATTCCCAAAACTTCACCTGCATCAGATTAGATCTGCTTGTTAGTCTGCAGTTAAACAGGAGTCATCACACCTTGGAAAGCTGATGCACCAAGTGGACTGACATGAATCATGGCTCCAACACAAGAGATGTCAATTGAAATGAAGGAGAGGATTATCAAACTTCTTAAAGAAGGTAAATCATCATGCATAAAGCATCAGCACATTGCCATAGTTAATCTGAACTGTAACGATTAAGATTCGATCAAAATAGAGCCACTTCAATATATTCCAAACAAAATAGGAAAAGTGCAGCTAATGTGTATTTTTTAAGCTTATGTTTGCAGGTAATTTGTTACAAAGCGTAGCGTAGGCCTCCGTCAGTCCCGAAGGGCTATGGCTGCGCTCTGGCCAGTATCCCGACTGGTGATACCCCCCAGTGCACAGAGCCTGGGTAGGGAGTAATGAGGCACAGGCTGTTACCCAAGCAGCAAGTCCCCCCCTGTCTCGGCGCCACCGGAAGGATCCAATGGAAAGGCAAATGCCGATACGACTGGGTTCCAGTGCCGCTGCAGGAGAGAAACTACGGTCAATTTAGAACGGCCAATTAACCTACAGTGCACGTCTTTGGATTATGGGGAAACCGGAGCACCCGGAGGAAACCCGCACAAGCACGGGGAGAACATGCAAACTCCACACAGAAACGCCCAGGCCGGGAATCGAACCCGGGCCTTCTTGCTGTGAGGCGGACGTGCTAACCACTACGAAGCAGTGTCCAGCAAAGGCTTAGACTTTAAGAAGCAAATCTGTGCCAGCTGTCAAAAAATGTCTGAAAAAAAATTACCTAAATGGATAGATGAATTGTTGAGGATTTTAAAGATGTTTCTGTGGGTTGTTGATGAGTTAACTTTACTTGTGAGACATACACAAAATATAGACATAAATACATATACTATGGTCTGGTACCTTCCGAGTCATAGGACGACTCTTGGCGACCTGCCATGAAGGATAATGTCTTGATTATGATCTTCATGGAGGTTTTCTTGGCAAGGATAGTGCAGTGGTTTGCCATTGCCTTCTGCACGATGCAAACCTATGGGCAATTTAAAACGGCCAATTAACCTACTGTGCATGGTTTTGGACTGTCGGAGGAAACCGGAGTACCCGGAGGAAACCCACCCAAGCACAAGGAGAACATGCAAACTCCACACAGAAACACCCAGGCCAGGAATCGAACCCAGGCCATCTTGCTGTGAGGCGGACGCGCTAACCACTACGCCACCGTGCCACCCTAAATATACTATGATAGATGCAAAATAATTTATTAAATTTATTAACGAAGTACTGCAAAATAATTATCTTACAAGTGTCTCCTCATTTTGTGGTGCCTGCTTTCTGAGTTTTAATTATTATTATTATTATTATTATTATCATTATTATTATTATTATTTAAATTAATGTTTCCTGAATCTATATATTATATCCTGCTACCTGAAGAACACCACAAATGAGTCTGGTTTACTTACTGCAGAAAAGGAAGTAGACGGCCGCACCAGTGAGGATTTTAAAACCGCGAGCAAGAGAGCCGACCAGGCCAAGGATGCCTCCGAAAATCAGTAGCACCAGGCTGAGAGGTAACAGGGTAACAATGACCCTGTGAAGATCTATAGAGAGACAGAGGGGGAGTTTCTAATTAGAAATGGTTTGAATTCCAATAAATCAAAGGATCACCACTTTGTCAGATTATCAATGATATTTGAATAGCAAGAAAATAGATTATTTAACATTGGAAAGGAGGGAAATGAAATACAGGATGAAGCCCCCACCCAAAAAAATAAAACAAAACAAAACAAACAAAAAAAAAAAACAGGTGAGTCAAACCACCTCTTATATTTCAAACAGAAATGAAGACGAAAATAGTTAAAGATAATCAAATTATTATTTCATGAGAGTAAAAAATGATGATAAGACCCTGTGATACTCCGGCAAGTTGGGCACTGGCATTTTGCCCAGAGTTGGCTGAGATAGGCTCCAGCCTCCCAACAACCGTAATAGGACTAAACAGTTTGGCAGATGAGAGAAAGCTAGCTAGCTAGACAGACAGACAGACAGACAGACATACAGACGGACGGACAGACAGACAGACAGACAGACAGACAGATAGATAGATAGATAGATAGATAGATAGGTAGATAGATAGATAGAGAAACCAAGAGATTTATGTGTGCAAATGGTGTAAGTTATTTGATTATCTTTAACCTTTAAAATTTGTATTTTAGCGTTTTTTGGGGGGAGGGGTTTGGCATTGTGGTGCAGTGGCTATCACATCTGCCCCACAGCAAGAATGTACCTGGATTCGGCTCCCAGCTCAGGCATCTCTGTTTGGAATTTGCATGTTCTCCCTTTATCTGCGTGGGCCTCCTCCAGGTCCTCCGGTTCCCCCCCCACAGCCCCAAAACATGCACAGTAGGTAAACTGGCTGTTCCAAATCACCCCTACACATGAGCGTGAGTGAGAACGGGTGTATAAGTGATGGCCCTGCGATGGCCGCCCTCACCCAGAGCCAGCCAAGATGGGCACCAGCCTCCCCATGACCCCCAGGATTGAGCAGCTCACAAAATGAATGAATGAATAGGGGATGGGTTCGCCCTTATATCATATACAAAATTTATTCCATGTGTTATTCATGTGTTAGTGATTTTTGTGCAGTATTTGTTATCATGAAACAAGCGATGTCAGTGAGGGAGTTCACTTTTTTGAGTGAGTATATTGCTACTGCAAGAGGTAGAAATTACCCAGAATCTGTATTTATTTCACTCCATTTAACACATTAAAGGCAATGAGTTTTTCTCAGACTCACGTAAGAGGTGTTTTTCTTGCTCACTGAGCTCAGATGTATCCACGTAGGAGATGTCATGAAAACTGTCATTCTTTCCTACAGGTGACACTAAAACAGAAATTACATGGGCACACATGTCTACATCCATTTCTCATCTGTATCAATTACCCATCAGGGTGGCGGGGAACCTGGAACCAATCCCAGCTGACGTCGGGTAAGAGGTGGGGCTTATCCTGAAGAGCAAATAATGTGTTGCAGTTCCACCACAAGACATGAAACAAAACATTCAATAAGATAGCCAGGTTACCTGGTTTGCATGTTTTGGATTGTGGAACGAAACCGGAATACCAGGAAGAAACCCGTGAACATACAGGATGAACATGAACCCATTCAGCCACAGTACGTTGTTGTGAGGTGACAGTAGAAACCACGACACCACAATCCCAGAGAATATACTGACAGCATGCCTACACAAAAATATTCCTGTTCCTATATTAAATGGTGTGTACTATGCGGTAAGATACAGGTTGCATGAAATATAATGAAATGATCTAAAATTTATGAAGTAAATTATTCAAAGATGCTACTCGTCTGGCTATTGTGTATATTACATGGGTGACACTTTATATATACCGTAGCTGACAGACTCGGTTCCATATGAAACAAACCTAAAATTCATATACTGTGGTGTTGTGCTTAAAGGGCTGGTGCCCATCTCAGCCTACTGTGTGCAAGGGTAGAGTACACCCTGGACAGCTCAGCAGGCCATCACAGGGCAGAAACACACTATTGACGCCAGCAATGGTTCTTTTACATGCTTCCCAGTATAGACAGTGTGATAACCCAGCCTATCATAACCCAGTTAGCTGTACTGGGGGTTCACCAGTGACGACCCGCAACCCATAACCTTGGGATCTGTAATGCAGCACCTGAGCACCAGGCCACCACTGTCCCATGTGTGCAAATTATAGAACTTTTTTTAGAATGCTAATGTGGTCTTTATAAGTTTAATAATTGTCTCCACAGTTCTCAACATGTTTTCAATACAACCTCTTTATAATCTATGAGATGCACAATGCCCTATTTCATAAGTGACCCTTGAAAGCTTGCTCTCCCTTTTGGGCATGGGACCATTAAAAGATTGCTATCAAACTAATGGATGCTTTGTTATCTTTTTTTTCTCCGTTTTTTTCCTGCTTTGGGTTATAAAAAGACGATTACACAGCAAAAACATTCATACAAACCTATACCATCAGTGCCCACTTTCACAGGAACATCTAAATCTGCTCATTTATGGAGTTACTCAGTGTAGGAGTATGTGGATTATCTAAAATCATTCCAACATTACTCAAGATCCTCACCTCGAACTTCAGAACCCTGTGGCTTCATCTGTGCCAGGTGTGGGTGCCAGGTAGTGTGTTGCCATCAAGCATGCCAAGATTAAAGTAACTGAGATCTGTTCCATATACATGGGCAGTCGTGGTCTGGTGTTCAAAGGTGCTGGATCGCTGATCCTATAGGGTTGGGGGTTTGAGTCCCACTCTCCACGAGGTTGTCACTGTCCCCCCCCAGTGCGGCTAACTGGGTTATCAAAGGCGGGCCATGTCTCTCACTGTCTATGGTGAGAGGCATGTAAAAGAACCATTACTGACTTTCGTAAAGAGTAGCTGCAACGTTGTCAGCGTGTTTCTGTCCCTTGCTACAAAGGGTTGTGACGTAAAAACCTCTGCCAAATCAAACGTGCGAATCAGATGATTCGCTGTGGCGACTCCCGAGTAAAAAAAGGGAAAAAGCCGAAAGGAAGACAGACATACAGTACTGAAGTTTTATTCATATCTCATATTTCCACATTTTGACCTGTATGAGCAGGTGTTCGGATGTTCCTATTAAACTGAACAGTGAACATGTAATATGAAAATATGTGGGTGGCAATTGTTTTTTTTTTTTTTTAATCATAATTAAGAAGCACATATTTCATTGTAGTGGGGCTGCTGGTGTTGTGGTGCTGGGCTTATGATCGAGAGATTGTAGGTTTGAATCCTTATTAAAACCCCCAATATGCTAAGACCCCTGGGCAAGGTCTTAACCACAAGTGTGCCTCTGTCCACCCAGCAGTATAAATGGGTACCAGTTGAAGTACTGGGAAGGTAACCGTTGATGGACTGGCATCCCATCCAGGAGAAGTTGAACTCTTATCTATATAAGTTCTGGATAAGCTCTGGCCTGATGATGCACTGTGCTCCGGTGTAAAAACTCAACAGATTGAAATGAGACACAGTGACATAAAGGTTGGCACTTCCTCCATAAAGCCAGAAGATTTTGAGTTTGAGTCCGATGCCCAGTGAGGGCGGTTTTGTGCCGAGTATGCATTTTCTTCCCATATGTATGTGGGTTTCCTCTGGGTGCACTGGTTTCATCCCACAGTCCAAAGACACACACATTAGTATAACT
>CM045740.1:17165724-17183224 GCA_024760905.1 Plotosus lineatus
GGTTTCCTCCCACAGTCCAGGCTAACCAACTGTTCCATATTGCCTTTAGTTTGGAGTGTAAATGGTTGTGTGGTGGTGTGTGCCGACTGAGGATGGACTGGTAAGATGTTCAGGGTGTACCATGCCTTCACTCGAGTTCGGCTGTGTTAGGCTCTGGCCACCCTGCGATCCTAGTAAGATAAATTGATTGATAAAAATGAATAAATGAAAGTTAAGTTTTGTTATTGTATTGATGAATTGAAATTGTCAACCTCAAGAACTTGGAGCCTTTTACTGCCAGTAGATATTATACTATTATATTATGCCATATTATACTGGAAAGTGGTGGTTTGGTAGTGAAGGTGCTGGATCACTGATCCCCAAGGGTTGGGGGTTCAAGTCCCACCTTCAATGGGTTGTCACTGTCCCCCTCCAGTGCAGCTATCTGGGTTATCCAAGGCCGGCCATGTTTTTGGTGTGAGGTTCATGTAAAAGAACCATTGCTGACTTTTGACAAGAGTAGCTGCAAAGCCATCAGCGCGTTTCTGCTCTGCGATGGCCTGGTGAGCTGTCCAGGGTGTACTCCGTCCTCGCCCAGAGTTGGCTGAGATGGGAGCCAGCCTCCCTGCGACCCTAATAAGGATTTAGCGGTTCAGAAAATGAATCAATGACTGTTATACCAAGTACAAGAAATGTTTGTACTGTATTTTAAAAATGCTGGTAATAATTACGGGGTGTCATGTTGGCATAGTGGTTCGCATGTCCGCCTCAAAGCAAGAAGGCCTGGATTGGATTCCCAGCTCGGCCGTTTCTGTGTGGGGTTTGCGTGCTCTCCCCGTGCTTGTGCAAGTTTCCTGTGGGTACTCCAGTTTCCTCCCACAGTCCAAAACATGCATAATAGGCTAATTGACTGTTCCAAATCGCCCCTGAGTGTGAGTGTTGGCGCTGTGATGGCCTGGCGAGTTGTCCATGGTGTACCCAGCAACCACCCAGAGTTGGGTGAGGTGGGTGTCAGCTTCCCCGTGTCCCTAATTAAGATTACGCGACTTGGATGAATGGATATTTTCTGGTGGCACAATGGTGGACTGGTTAGCACGTCTGGCTCACTGCAAGAGGGTCCCGGGTTCAGGTTTCGGTCTTGGCGAGGGTGTGATTTTTGTGGAGTTTTCATGTTTTGCTCATGTCCTCGAGGGGTTTTTCCTGGAACACAGGTTTGCCGCCCACAGTCCAAAGACATACCCATTCGGCTGCACAATTGTCTGATCCAAATTCCCTCAAGGTGTAAATGTGACTGGTTGGGTGTGCATGTCTAGCGATGGTATGGGAAGCTGTTCGATGTGTATCCTGGCTTTACAAAGGGTTGGCTGAGATAGGCTTCCTAATAGGGTTAAGTGAGTAAGAATCGTTTTCAACGGAGCATCGAATCACTTTGCAATCCTTTGATTTTTGGTGTCGTCCGATCCTAACACTGTTTTCATGTGACCTCGGAATCTTTGTGTGTTTTGGTAAAGGTCAGTTGAGGACTTCTCCTTGCGACCCTTCCATACATGCTACATTTGTAAGGAATGTATGATATTGTTGTCACATGCACACAATGGCCACTCCTTGCCTGAATTCCTGAAGCTGCTTGAAAGTTGCTGTTGGCCTCTGGGTAGCCTCTGACCAGAACTGTTAAGGTGATACGCCAGGTTAGGAACAATGCAAACAGATCACATACATGCAAGAACAACACAGAGCTCAGGTGTATTATGGCCCAAAACTGAAACACCAAAGAAAGGCTCACATGATCACCACCCAGACTCTCAGATTACACTGCTTTAATCATCTCATTTATTTATTTTTTATTTTTCACGGTTGTGTTGAGGGTTGAAGTAGTGGTTAGAAACAGGTCCACCTCACAGTAAGACAGTCCTCGGTATGGGTCCCGGCTCGGCTCGGACGTTCTGTTTAGAGTTTGCATGTTCTTCCTGTGCTTGCACTGATTTCCTCCCATAGGTCAAAGACATGCACTTTCGGCTGCCCGGTTGTTCCAAATTGCCTCTATGAGTGTGAATGGTTGTGTGTTGGCCCTGCAATGGTCTTTGTCCAAGTGGCTCCATTAATCCTGACAGGATTAAGCGGTTTGGCAAATGAGACTGTGAGTGTTTCATTAAGTAAAAATCGCTGAACAAATTTTTTTGGCTTTGTTTTATGACTGCAGTGCAACAGAATGTGAATATTTGATGAAGTAATTCTTTTCTCTCCCCACTAGAGTTTGTTAAAAATATGATGGAACCATCAGCAAACTTCCAGAATTTCATTTTGCTTCAGTGTTGAACGGGTCATTTAGTGATAAGAGCGAACAACTGATCTCATCTCTGTACAACCACTCACTCATGTACTCGGCTCGAATAGAATAATATAATGATCCCTCGCTACTTCGCATTTCAATTCACGCGGCTCTAGTACATCGCGAATTATTATCATTTTTTTTTTAATATTCATCAAATTAAAATATCAGGAAATTAAGGACGAGTAAGGGGAAAAACTTAAGGAAAATGCTGCAAAACAAGGCCAATTATGCAAAAAAGAAAACTAAAACCAACCCAAACCCCCCATCAAAACTACTTACATTTTTATGTGCGGTGCACATCCGAGTGTGTGTGTATTTAGATTTTATTTACATCTTATATGCATTATTTTCGAATGTTTGTTATTATAAGCATTCATAGCATTGCATATGTATTTAGTGATATTATATACACATATACGTATACGTCAGTTTGGGGGGGGGGGCGGTTTGATCCTACTTTACGGAATTTGGCGGTCTCGTGGGGATATCGGTCCCAATTAACCGCGGAAAGTGAGAGATCCCTGTATTGGGCAACACTTTTTGATTTTGTTTTATTTACTATATTAATCATACAAGGGAAATTATTTCCTCTGCATTTAACCCAGCCAACATGAGCGAGCACACGCACGCACGCACACAAACACTCTCAGAGCAGTGGGCTGCCACACACATTGGGGGCCCAGAGAGCAGTTTGGGGTTAGGTGCCTTGCTCAAGTACACTTCAGCCATTTATGTGTAGAAAGGAAAAGTGCTGCTCACTTCCCCAACGCCACACATTTTTCCTGCTTTTTCAGGAATCAAACAAGCAACCTTTCAGTTCCAAAGCTGTTTGTCAAACAATTAGTCTATGACTGCCCCGTTTACTGGGCACTGGTAAGTACTTAGTTATTGGTTATTCAGTAGGTCAGGGTTTCAATTCCCAGCACCACTGACCTGCCAATGTTATGCAAGGACTTCTAACCATCTTTATTCAGTGTTGCCATAACATGGCTGACCCTGATCACCGAGTCTCACTGATAGTGCTTTGCGAATACAATGATCCCTTGCTACTTCAAGCTTCAGTGCTTCACAGGTTTTTCAAAAATATTCATCAAAAAATGTAAAAAAAGGAAATTAAGGAAAAATAGGGGGAAAGTTAAGCAAAATGCCCCAAAACAAGGCCAATCATGCCTTAAAACCCTTAAAAAACCCTTAAAAAAACAAAAAAAAAACAAAACAAAAAAAAAAACAACCCAAAACCCCCCAACAAAACTACTTACATTTTTATGTGAGCTGCGCAACTGTGTGTGTGTGTGTGTGTGTGTGTGCATGTCAGTATTTGTGTGTATTTATATTGTATTTACATCTTAAGCATTGTTTTTGAATGTTTAATTATTATAAGCATTTTTAGCATTGAATATGTATTTATTGATATTATATACACATATACAGAGCAGTGGTGGCCTGGTGGTAAAGAGCACTAACCGCTAGATGGTTGGGGGATTCGAGTCCCACTCTCCACAAGGTTGTCACTGCCCCCCCCCCAATGCAGCTAACTGGGTTATCAAAGGTGGGCCATGCGTCTCACTGTCTATGCTGTGAGGTTCATGTAAAAGAACCATTTCTGACTTTCATAAAGAGTAGCTGCATAACCGTCAGCGTGTTTCCGCCCCTTGCTAAAGGCGTTTATCAAGAAGGCATCCGACGTAAAAACCTATGCCAAATCAAACACGCGAATCAGATGATCCACTGTAGCGACCCCTGAGAAAGGGAAAAGCTGAAAGGAAAATAAGATACCTGTATGTATACGCAGGGGGGAGGGAGGACCGGGATGGGGGGGGGGGGGGGGGGGCAAGCCTACTTTGCAGAAATCGGCGGTCGCAGGGGGGGGGTCTCAGTCCCCATTAACCGTGGAAAGTGAGGGATCCCTGTATGTCGTTTGTAAAAAAAACACGATACAAATAAAACTGATTCCATCTCCCTAGGAACCCTGGATAAGTAGAAAAATTCTTCACTGAAACGTGCTATAACGTACAGTATGTGATAAAGGTTTTCCTTTTTCCTGCTTTATACACATGATTGTATAGTTTGTACCCAAAGTCCATTTCTATTGAAATGAAGGCATATAGAGGAAATATTTGAATTAAAACAAATGTGAAGCCCACATACTACCCAAACGTAACATTTAAATGCCCTCATACTACTGTTAATCAAATTTACATTTCCAATCCATGAACTAACATCTAACCTTCTTCCAGAAGGAGTCATGAATGTGCTGTTCAAAAAAACCGAGCAGTTCTAAAGTACCGTGTTCAGTCATCTTGATAATTAGTGCCGAATGTTTTCTCTTCTGTGTAACGGTAAACCTGTATAAAACATCAACAGCATGTTATACATACAATATTTATAGTACGTACGGCTTATGTCGTGTTATAAAAAGCTATGCAGGGACCCCATTAAGTACTTCATTAATTCTAAGAGTTTAATACTATTAGGGTCACAGGGAGGCTGCCGACTCTGCTAACAGCAGGGTACAGCTCACCAGTCCATCGCAGGGTCAACACACACAGGGAAAATTGAAACAGCCAAATAGCCCAATTATTTTTTGAAGCATCGAGATTTACTGGATTCAGAATGTAAAAATACCAAAATAAATAAATACATAAAGCTTATTTTAAACTGACAAAGTTACAAATAACACGACTGAACAAAGATTTGTTTAGCATGTAAGCGTTGTTCTTGTATTTTTTAATGAAATGTGCTTAGTACACCAAAGACCAGTTTAAAAAACAAGGATTTTAAAAAATTGTGTAATACTGACAGTTCTGTACAAGTCAAAAATTAAACATACATAAAATGCAGAAAAACACAAACATACGGTAACAATTACTCTTGAAAAACAAACAATATAGCAAGCAAAAATATTAAAAGACATAAGTAGTGCAGATTTATTAAAGTGCTACATAAACATGAAAAGTCCATTTAGCCTTCCATGGCAAGTTTGATGATGTCACCTCTTCTAGTTTTTGCCGCTTCTTCAAATTTCTCAATTAACTGTTTGCAGGTCATTTTCTGAAAAATAATATCAAGCCAGAAGAGAAAATGAATAGAAACAGCTAATTAAAAACACCACCACCATATGTGTGCATTATATGAGAATCAACATGTTAAGAAATTTAATGGAAGCAAACAGAAAGCGAGCAGTTTCCGTTTTAAAAAAAAAAAAAAAAAAAAAAAAAAAAAAAGAGTAACAAAAGGTCAGATCCAAGACATAAAGGCAAATCATAAGGGAACCTTCCAACTCAAACTGGATGGAACAATGTGAATTTGAACACAAGGAAATTACAGCCTGTTGACCCAAAGGTCGCTGCTATAAACCATCATATACGTTTTGTCTGTGGCAATTCCCTTTCAGATTCCATAATTCTATAGTGGTGTGTCTCCTATAATAACTGGCTCCCAATCAGTCAATAATTACAGGTTTATTTTCATGTCATCTTTATGACTCATGTTCCAAGAAGTATGTATAAAAGTGAAAAACTTTTATTTCTAGACACACACACACACACACACACACACACACCCACACACAGACACACACGAGTTGTGTCCAAAATAATAGCAGTCAAACATCACAAACCTGATTAAATCACTGTTTCTACATGGCAAATACTTTACTATCAGGTGTAGTTGAATAACAGAATCCAACAGACCCAACTGTCATGACATGCTGTTGTTGATTCGGTGTACTTGAATCACTAATTAAAATGGGCGTGTTCAAAATAATAGCAATTAGGAACATTATTCATTTTTTGAAATACAGATGCTAATTATTGCCCTTATTTAAGGAAGGAAACAAGCAAATGTTGTACATGCTGGTTATAGAACATTTCTCTCTGAAATTCTGAGGAAAATGGATCGTTCCAGACACTGTTGAGAAGAACCGTGTACATGATTGAAAAGTTGGTTGGAGAGGGGAAAAATATAAAAAAGTACAGGAAATGATGGGCTGCTCAGGTAAAATGATCCCAAAATGCTTTAAAATGGCAACAAAACCTGAAAGACATGGAAGAAAGTGAAACACTATCATTTGAATGGATTGAAGAGCCAAAATGTCAAGGACTCAACAATCAGCTCCAAGAAGATCAAAGAAGGTCTAAAGTTGCCTGCAAGTCCAGTTATGATTAGAAGATGCTTATGAGAAGCCAAACTATCAGCAAGAAGCCCCTGCAAAATCCCACGGTTTGGGGGGGGCAGGTACTGAACAGATTACAATTTGACAAAGAGCACAACGACTGGCCTAAAGAGAAATTGTGCCCCCCCCCCAAGACGACCCACAAACACTGAATTCAAGTCACAGTACACTGTGAAAGATAGTGAAGCCGGTTGACGCAAGCATCCTGATATGGGGATGTTTCTCATACTACGCTGTCGGGCCTATTTATCACACCCCAGGGATCATGGATCAGTTTGAATCCATCAGAATACTTGAAAAGGTTGTGCTGCCTTATGTCGAAGAGGAAATTCCCTTGAAATGGGTTCCAACAGGACAACGACCCAAAACACACCAATAGACGGGCAACATCTTGATTCTAGGCCAATAAGATTGATGTTATGGAGCGACAGTCCGATTCCTGAACTTAATCCAATGGAAAACTTGTGGGGTGACATCAAAATGCAGTTTCCGAGTTAAACCAAGAAATCTAGAACAACTGTGTAATGTGGTCCAATCGTCCTGGTCTGGAAAATCTGCTCACAGGTACCAGCAGAGGGTCTACTCCACAACACACATGTGCAGCAGTTCTCAGAAACAGTGTTTATGCAACTAAATATTAGTTCAGTGATTCAAAGGGGAAAAAAACTTACACCATTTTTTTCAGTTTATACAGTGAATGTTTGAGTTTGAGAAGAAAGCAGACACTTATCCTTTGAACAACTAATATTCACGTTTCTTCAATTTCTTGAAAGGAATAACACCTTCTTTTCCTTTCGGCTGTTCCCTTCAGGGGTCGCCACAGCAAATTATCTGCCTCCATCTCACCCTATCCTCTGCATCTTCTACTCTTACTCCAACGACCTTCATGTCCGCCTTCACCATATCCATAAATCGTCTCTTTGGTCTTCCTCTGGGCCTTCTGCCTGGTAGTTCCAACCTCAGCATCCTACTACCAATATATTCACTATCCCTTCTCTGTACATGTCCAAACCATCTCAATCTAGCCTCTCTGACTTTGTCTCCAAAACATCTAACATGTGCTGTCCCTCTGATGTACTCATTCCTGATCCTATCCATCCTCGTTACTCCCAAAGAGAACCTCAACAAACTTTTCAAAGCTTTCTTCTCTGATCACAGAAGAATTTGTACAGAATACAGTTTTTTTAAGAGTAATTAACTTTTATTGATTATTTTAAAAAAAACTAAAATGGAACTTTACATCATACATCAAATAAAAAATGAGTTATATATAAATTTATAGTGAAAAAATGTGTAGTGTCCATAACCATATGGGTTTCTTCTCGCCTCCCAAGCAATTGCCAGCATGTAACTAGTTTTTGGTTTATAGGCTTTAAAAAAAGAAACCAATGAATCAAAAATAATTTCAGTTTAATCTAATTAAAAAGGCTAACATCACAAATTCAAACTAATATTTCCTGACGAGCATTAAAAAAATAAAATTTTGGAGTGGGGTGTGGGAGTGTGTAAATATATCAAGATATCAGCTGTTAAGCTATTAGTTAAACAGATCATTAGGGGGTTGGGGCAGCCTTACACCAGGATCGAATTAAAGAATTAGAAGTTCAAGTTCACCATCAAAATAGACAGAGCATGCATGTCCATGGGCCCATACCATGCAAAAAGTCAGTGAACGCATGGGTTCATTTCTACACTCCAACATTTGTACAATTCATAAGCTTTCATATGAACAGTTTCCGTCTAGGTAAACGTAATGACTATTGTAATATTACTTTAGAACAAATTTCATAGGATCCAAAATGATAATACATTAGCAATACATTTATCACACAAAAGATAACTTATTAGGACTAAGTCTGCACTCGTAGACACACACACACACACCTACAGAACAATAATTGGCACATCATGGTACCTTCCACATTGCTCACACAAAAGTATATTATATACTGTATATAGCTACGTATTAGTTTGCAATTACTAATAATTTTATACCCCGGTTATGCATTTTTACCCCTCACTCATGCTTTTGATCTGTGCAACATGTTACGGTAGCTCATCTTGGTCCATAATGGTTCTTGGAATGAGACGGGACTTTTATTTTGAAATCTCCTTAAAGCCATAATATGCAAGGCACCATGAGAGACTCTCCAGTTCTAGCTCCCTTTATTTATGTGACTCACTAGGAAATGCCTCAAGCGTACATGAGGCTAGACAAGAATTTTCCAGGAATAGCGGAGATAAGTGTGTGCATAAAAGACAGATTAGACAAGACACATCAGTATTATAAAAATTCTTATAAATAAAAATAAAAATATATAATGATCGGACAATTTTTTTAACAATAAAAGTATATCACATTTACTAATAAGTATATAATAAGAAATCTGATTTTATAGATGTAAAAATATTAAAAACAATGCACCATGATTCCATACTAAATTGTATCCAGCTCAGAATTATTTTTTGCTGGAGCAACAACACTGAACAACTGCAAGATCCCTGAAATTCAACAATAACATCACAACAATACTGCTATACAGAAGGTGTCCTGTGCGTTAAACCAGTTGTCATCACAAAACTTTTCTCATTTTTGCATGGGAGTGCTGCTATCCTCAAGCATCACTTCCAAATCGCTCCACATAGTAGCAGGAAAGGGTTCGAAGACACTGGGAATTATTCGCAGAAGACAAAGACTTGGAGGGTCACACATCAGCTGTGCACTCCAACATCAACTACTGTATAGAGAACATGGCCACAAAAAAGGACTGCTAAAGTGTACCGAGCCAGAAACCACGGTTTAACGGCAAGCCGCGCACTATACTTGGAGCACGGGATGATACTTTCAAGTCAGGAGACCAGCAAGCTTACAAAGAATCACTCCAGACCCTACAAAAAAGGTATCAAAAAAGCCAAGTGCAAGTATAAGCAACTCATCAAGGAGCCACTCACTGGCTACAAGAACACGTACACGACCACAGACCCACACATCACAGCACCCTACTGGACACACAGAACCAGTTCTTTGCTCGCTTCAACCAACACAACGGAGAGGTGCGCACCTACCCTGCTCTTCCAGAGAGGGACGATGACCCCATCCAACTGCAGTAGAACCAGATCAGAGACAAGCTGCAGAGAGTCAACATGAGGAAAGCTACTGGTCCAATGGAGTAACACGAAGGGTACTTAAAGTATGTGTAGATCAACTAGCAGGGGTTTTCACTGCCATCTTTAACCTTTTGCTACGACAATGTACAGTTCCCACCTGCCTCAAAACAACCACTATTATTCCAGCACCTAAGAAGAGCAAAGCAGACTTCCAAAATGACTACACAGTTACCCCATCATCACCAAATGTTTCGAGAGTCTTGTCTTGTCTCACATTAAGGTTGCAGTCCCTGTATTGATCTCAGTACACATCAGTGTGCATACAGAGTAAACAGGTCAACAGAGGATGCCATCAATACAGCCCACCACACAGCCCTCACACACCTGGACAGTAGAAACTCCTACATGAGGAGGCTGTTTGTAGACTTCATTTCTGCTTTGAACACAGTCCAACCACATTTCAGAAGTTGGGCAATCTGGGCCTAGGGAGTTCACTGGGTACCTGGATGCTAGATTTGATTTTCTCAACAACAGACCCCAGAATGTCAGGATAGGACAACATACTTCCTCCCCTCTCATCCTAAACATCAGAACACAGGGGTGTGTTCTGGGTGTCCTCCTCTTCTCACATGACTGCCCCTCCATTCACATCAGCAACATCATTGACAAATTCACCATATCTGTCATATGTATGATTACGGGTAACAAGTCAACCTACTGGAAGGAGGTCTGGCATCTGCAGCGATGGCATGCAAACAACCTGGAATGTAACTTATCCAAAACTCAAGAGATTATGATGGACTCTAGGAGATCGAAATACGCTGAGCACTTTGCCCTTTACGTTGATGGAGAGGTGGTCAAAAGGGTGGAGTGGCTTCAAGTTTCTTTGAGTCCCCGTCTCTGCTGACTTCACCTGAATCACAAACATCTCCCACCAGGTGGGGAAAGCACAAGAAAGGATGTACTTCCTCAGACAGCTCCGACATGCTTGTCTACACCAACCCCTACTCATGAACGTTTACTGCTCTACCATCGAGAGCCTCCTGACCTACTGCTGCACTTTCACAGCTGTACTACAGAGGCCAGGAAGGCCTTGCAGCAGGTGGTGAGGATGGCAGAGTAGGACCTACACTACCCTCCTTCAATGACATTTACACTGACAGACTTCAGGGGAGAGCCAGTGGGATTGGCAGGGACCCCACACACCCTGGGGACCCCCCCCCCCCTTCTCCCCCTTCCCACTAGAAAAAAGGTACAAGACCGCAAAAACAAAAACTAAGACTCAAGAACAGCTTTAACCCACAAGCTATAACCCCACAAGCATCACACACACACACACACACACACACACACACACTCTATACTGATGGAATAAGCATCATTCAGACCATCTTCCTGGACAGTGCAATACTCGTGTTTAGAGCAGGTCTTGAACATCATAAAAATGTATTACCAAGTGCTTTATAATTAAAAGTTCAACCTCTTATCCAGTGTATATCATATCATGCACCATTAGCATAATCACCCTTCTGTGTTTGTGTGAATATGCGTATATATAGGTGTAAAAGGCAGGCCATGTCTCTCACTGTCTATGGTGAGAGGCATGTAAAAGAACCATTGCTGACTTTCGTAAAGAGTAGGCTGCAAAGTCGTCAGCGTGTTTCTGTCCCTTGCTAAAAATGGTTGTGACAGGAAGGGCATCCGACGTAAAAACCTATGCCAAATCAAACGTGCGAATCAGATGGTTCGCTGTGGCGACTCCCGAGTAAAAGGGAAAAAGCCGAAAGGAAGACAGACAGACATAGGTGTCTATGAGATGTGTGTGTTAATGTTAATATATATATATATATATATGTGTGTGTGTGTGTGTGTGTGCATATAGATGTGTATACACGTGGATGTAGGTATGTATACACTCATGTATAGCTTAGCATAATTTCTTAGTTGTCTTTTGTGCATTTTTTTTAATCATTGCTGCTGAACAAACAGCTTCTAAACTGATTTTCATTCAGTTGACAAAAGATCTCTCTCGCTCTACGTGTAAACAACATAAGCTCATGAGCACTGAAGTCACTGCGCAATGCAGTATGGGACAGAAACAGCCAAGAGAAAACAAAGCACACAGATGTTGTGCCTTCTTGTGAAATACCAAAACGGATTACGTATATTTCTGACTCGGTGCCTTTCACAAGAATTTATTATTACTGCAGTGGCACCATGTGCCACGACAGTCAACACATTCTTCCACAAAGCACAAGAGCAATGTGGGGGAGGATCTTTGCTTGCATCTCCTGAGAATGTGACTTTGCACATGCAAAGTGGCATGTGATAGCACCACAGCTGATATATTGCTTGTGCCGCAAGGGGAGGTATTACACTGTGGCATTCTTAAAATACTGCAGAATGACTGGGTTTTTTTTGTGTGTGTGTGTGTGTGTATATGATCAAACCTGTGTTCAAGTGCAAAAGTACACTGTAGCACCGAAATTATGTGAACACCCTCAATCAGTAAGTGAGTTTTGTCCAAATTATTAGGACAGTTATGAGTAAATAATTGTTGATGCCAGCATATGTTTGCATCAAGATTTCTCTTCACTAGAATTAAAGCTCCCAAACTTCACTCTACTGTTCACAAAAGCTCCATAAAGGAAGTTTGCCAAGGTTAGTATAAAAACTTGAGTGGCTTGCAGAAAGCCCTGACCTAAACCCCACCAAACATTGTTGGAATAAAATGAAACACCAACTGCACCCCAGCATGTGATGTAATAAACAAACAAGTCAGAAAAACAGAATTCATTCTCACTGCAATGCCAACAATACTGACCAAGGCTATGGATGCCCTACAAATATTTTCAAAATGCTTGGTCTATCAAACTTTATTATATATTATATATAAAAAGGGATGCAAATGAAAACGACAAGTGGCCACAGCGTTGCCCTAGACCACAACTTAAAGCACACAGATCAGTAGTACTGAAAGAGCAAACTGTAAGACATACATCTGTTGAAAAGCCTATTTAAGATATATCCACAAGAAGGTCCGGCACATTCCACATGATTCACCTAATTCTTTAAACCTATGACTCAGAGGAAGTGATATCATTTGATTAATGTTGGGCTCGACACCAAACAAAAGTCTGCACGCTCACTTCATTTTATTATTTTAAACTTTTTTTTTGCATGTTTTGCATTTATAGGGTGAGATAAAGTATCAGGTCCAGACACACTAAAATGTTCCAGAAAAGAATCCAAAACATGACGAAAACTGAAATTTCTTTCCTGCATGCTAATTTTGAAGCTAGCTCGCAGGTCTTTCTGTCTCACACCCTGTGCCCAGAATCGAACCAAGGTGAACAGGGGGGGGGGGGAGCATCCCTCCAACCAAGCGCATTTTGAATTTCGTGTGTCGCAAATCAACTTCGGATGTCACCGAAGATTAATCAGAACATTACCGACAAAGGAAGAAGCATTTCGTATTCTCAAGTGAAGTGTGATGACGGGTTGCCAATCCATGAACTGGGCATTAAGCCCAAATTAAAATAAAGGGGGGGGATACATTTTTAATTGATTCAGCACAGTGACAACGGTGCATGGAGTGTTGAAGCGCAACTTTCGGATTTATCCGCTAGACTTAGAAGGCAGTTGTATTGTAAGCCCTGCTAAATCTAAACGCCTATCACACTCAAGCCAGACTCCACCGCCGTCATTAGGACAGGTGCACCCTGGGTAGCTCAGCCTTGCGGCAGAGTGAGCCAACGGAGTCACTGGCGACTAGGAAGTGAAGTAACCTCTTTCTCCTAGTTAATTTAGGCGATTTTATAACAGTGCTTTAAAAGGTAATGAAATCGAGTCTTCATAGATGGCGAAGACCGATTTCTTGCGAATGCTGGGTACTCGATTCCAGCAAAAGCACCCCAAGGTTGTCCACGACACCACAGGGGAAACATGATGATGATATAGAACTGTTTGTAGAGGTAGACTGGGCCTAGGCAGATATGGAGAGACCAGGTGAAGTATGGCAGACAGTAAGACCAAGGGGGACATGATCGTCCAGCAAGTCAAACAGAAGAAGAACACACCAGATTTGTCAAGGCAGGAGGACTAGGAAAGCAAGGTAGCTGGTCATGATGGGAGACTGCCCTAAAATGTCCATTCACTTGGAGAGATACATGGTCCATGGACCAAGGAAAACTCTGTTTCCTGTTTCGCACTGTGACAGATCTCCTACCAACACCCTACAACTTAAGAATATGGGGTAAAGAAGAAGACCAATCATGCTCCCTTTGCAAATCAACAGACTGTACCCTCAACCACATTCTCAGCATGCCGAAAAAGCACTTGGAGAAAGAAGGTACCGTTGGCGGCATGACAATGTACTAAAGAAGATCGTGACATGGGTAGACCAGCATAGAATGGGTGCCAATCACCAGTTAACACGAAGAGGCCCAAAACAAGTACAGCTCCGCAAGGAAGGCAATAAGTCAAAGACTGCCAAGTCTACATGGACCAGCTCACTACTGTGAGGAGCATCCGACTGGGAGTTACATGTCGATGTACAGAAGAAACTTAGGTTTCCGGAAGTAGTAGCCAGCACTTCTCTGTGGCCAGACATATTACTGCTGACAAGAAGCGCTCACACTATTCTCATCATAGAGCTCACAGCTCCCTGGGAGGATAGACTTCAAGTAGCACACGAGCTCAAGGCTACCAGGTACCAAGACCTAGTAGACGAAGCTGATACAAGAGGCTGGAAAGCAATCCTGATGCCTATAGAATTTGGTTGTAGAGGCTTTGTCGCATTAACAACAAGAAGTTTCCTTAGTCGGATAGGACTGCCACCCTCCATGTCAAAGAAAGCAATCAAAGTAATAGAGTCATTATAAGAATCAAGCTCACGTTGGGTTTGGATTAAGAGAAACAAAGGCAGGATCCCAGCAACCAATGAAGACATCACCAGAGGTCAATACCAGTCTGCAGGTAAAAGATATCACTACACAATCTTTTCTGCCCCACTCAGGCGAGGCGTACAGGTTAAGGGGTGAAACACCAAAGACCGTGAGATACCTGCTAAAGATGCGGATGGGAAGAAGACCTACATTATAGAAGACTATACACAGAAGCTCATTCAGCTCTTTGTAGCAGCATCAACGATGTTTACAGAACTTGTACATAAAAATGTGTAACGTTTGCAGAAACAGAAACTTGAACAATAAAACTAAAAAGTATGCTCATTGCTAATTGATGCAGCACAAGTACAGAGCAAATATTAAAGTTCAAACAGTATATTCCATATATGATGACAGAATTTAATAAAAATTTGATGAGGGTACGTGATAAGTCCCTTTGAGGTTAGGCTGCAGCAAGTCTTGGCTTTCTCCTGAATCAGATTCTAAAGGCAAACACCCACACGATGCTAATGAGGTCCTGTTGCTGAACATAAAGCACACGAAGGAGGAAATGTGTTCTAATATTATCAAATCTGACTCCATCTCAGAAACGGTTAAGAGAGAAATACTGCAACTTTGGTACCTAATTAAAACAGGATTGTCTGCTATGGAAAACTACTAGTCCTCAAAAAATTAGCATATTGTGATAAAGTTCATTATTTTCTGTAATGTACTGATAAACATTAGACTTTCATATATTTTAGATTGATTACACACAACTGAAGTAGTTCAAGCCTTTTATTGTTTCAATATTGATAATTTTGGCAAAAAAGTAAAGAAAACCAAAAATCCCCATCTCAAAAAATTAGCATATTTCATCTGACCAATAAAAAAAGTGCTTTTAATACAAAAAAGTCAACCTTCAAATAATTATGTTCAGTTATGCACTCAATACTTGGTCGGGAATCCTTTTGCAGAAATGACTGCTTCAATGCGGCGTAGCATGGAGGCAATCCGCCTGTGGCACTGCTGAGGTGTTATGGAGGCCTTCGATAGCGGCCTTAAGCTCATCCACAGTGTTGGGTCTGTTGTCTCTCAACTTTCTCTTCACAATATCCCACAGATTCTCGATGGGGTTCAGATCAGGAGAGTTGGAAGGCCAATTGAGCACAGTAATACCATGGTCAGTAAACCATTTACCAGTGGTTTTGGCACTGTGAGCAGGTGCCAGGTCGTGCTGAACAATGAAATCTTCATCTCCATAAAGCTTTTCAGCAGATGGAAGCATGGCACCCCAGACCATCACTGACTGTGGGTACTTGACACTGGAATTCAGGCATTTTGGCATTTCCTTCTCCCCAGTCTTCCTCCAGACTCTGGCACCTTGATTTCCGAATTTATCTTCCTTTCGGCTTTTTCCCTTTTACTCAGGAGTCGCCACAGCAAATTATCTGATTCGCATGTTTGATTTGGCAGAGGTTTTTACGTCGGATGCCCTTCCTGTCACAACCCTTTTTAGCAAGGGACAGAAGAGTTCAAGGTGGAGGTGGGACTGCATTAAGGGTCAGCTCTGAGCCCCTTCTTGTTTGCTATGGTGATGGACAGGCTGACAGACGAGGTGAGACAAGAATCTCCATGGACTATGATGTTTGCAGATGACATTGTGATCTGTAGTGAGAGCAGAGAACAAGTGCAGGAAAATCTAGAGAGGTGGAGGTATGCCCTGGAAAGGAGAGGAATGAAGGTTAGCCTCAGAAAATCAGAATACATGTGTGTGAATGAGAAGGACCCAGGAGGAACGGTGATTGTTACAGGGAGTAGAGATAAAGGTGGAGGATTTTAAGTACTTAGGCTCAACAATCCAGAGCAATGGAGAGTGTGGAAAAGAGGTGAAGAAGCGTGTGCAGGCAGGCTGGAATGGTTGGAGAAAAGTGTCCGGTGTGATGTGCGATAGGAGAGTGTCAGCAAGAATGAAAGGAAAAGTGTACAAGACAGTGGTGAGGCCAGCGATGTTGTATGGCTTAGAAACAGTGGCGCTGAGGAAAAGGCAGGAGGCAGAACTGGAGGTAGCGGAGATGAAAATGTTGAGGTTCTCTCTGGGAGTAATGAGGATGGATAGGATCAGAAAGGAGTATATCAGAGGGACAGCCCATGTAAGATGTTTTGGAGACAAAGTCAGAGAGGCTAGATTGACATGGTTTGGACATGTACAGAGAAGGGATAGTGAGTATATTGGCAGTAGGATGCTGAGGTTGGAACTACCGGGCAGAAGGCCTCGAGGAAGACCAAAGAAGAGATTTATGGATGTGGTGAAGGAGAACATGAAGGGCGTTGGAGTCAGAAAAGAAGATGCAGAGGACAGGGTGAGATGGGGGCGGATGATTTGCTGTGGCGACCCCTGAAGGGAGCAGCCGAAAGTAAAAGAAGACACTGATTGCTTCGGTGGACTCTGACTCAAAAGTGTGAAGACCTGGAGTGGTACTTCAGGTGGTATAAAGTCCACCTCACAGGCCTACCAGAGGGCTCGGCAGGCCCTCACATGACGAAGTTTGTGGTGCAACTTCTCCAACATTTACAAGAAATATCTGTCCTGCACCCCAGGCTGGGGGATTAGAGTTTGGTTGGATACAGAAAAAGGTGTCAATCTGGGTAAAAACCACAATTTTGTTGCAGCTGAGAAAGTGCTAATCCCTTATTATGTCAATACAGTGATACCTCACCTTATGAAATCAATCCATTCCAGAAGCGGTTTCGTAACCTGATTTTTTCATAAATTAAGCTGCATTTTACATGTAAAAGGCCTGATTCGTTCCAAGTTTCTTTTGTTACTACAAATTAAAAGCCAGTGGTTAGAATAGCAGGGCATGCAAGAGTGCCGAATCAAAGTTCAGTCAGATTAAACTTGCATGCATTCCCAATTTAGTCTGATTTCAGTCGGACTAAAATGCAGTGTTTTAAAAAGTCCAGTTTTATTTGGACTACCAATAATTCAACCTTCTTGGCCATCATGTATTCATGTGC
>CM045740.1:17188224-17268224 GCA_024760905.1 Plotosus lineatus
TGAGGTTGAAACTACCAGGCAGAAGGCCCAGAGGAAGACCAACGAGAAGATTTATGGATGTGGTGAAGGAGGACATGAAGGTATTTGTTGTAAGAGAAGAAGATGCAGAAAATAGGGTGAGATGGAGGCAGATGATTCGCTGTGGCGACCCCTGAAGGGAAAAGCCAAAAGGAAAAGAAGAAGATGGGGGACTCTATCAAAGCCCAAACTAAAAAGGATGAAATGACTGCTTCTTCAAATATAGGGGGGACCTACACATGTATTTGAGAAAAGTATCAGTTACAATGTACAAGTAGCAAAGCCATGTATTACTCACAATGTGAAACTTCTGCCTCTCTTTCTGTAGCTTCAGAAGCTCCTCCACTGTGAGCTCCTCCACAGCCTTTTTCAGTAGAATAAAGTTACAAGCTGGAGAGTGCAATTTGTGTTCCTTTCTGAAGGAAAAGAATAAATCAATGACTACTTGATAGCTCATTCACGTCAACTTCCTATTTCTTCAAAGTGTCGACAAAATCACTTAATATTTTGGCCACACCAGAGCTTTCAGGTTCAACTGTTTTACCAGTCACAATAACAATATGTATGTATACTGGGCAGCTAAGATGGGGACCAGCCTCCATATGGCCCTTGTCAACTGGTTCGGAAAATAAAGTAAATAAGTGAGAATGTATAAAGTCTAGGCCATGAGCTGTACAATGAGATTCTGTGGCTAGGCTAGAAATTACGGCTAGTTTTAGGGCTCTGTCAGTGAGAAAGAAGGGAAAAGAATACACCCAACAGCAGGACTGCTGCAAAAGAAAACCTCTCTCATTGGCAATTTGCAGACAATAAACATCATTCAGAACCACATGTCTAATGGAACATTCTGGAAAGCTTCATTCGACAACACCGTCCTTCCTAAAATAAAAAAGTGCACTTTAATATTTGTTGGATCACCTTCAGCTTTGATCACAACAGGCACTCACTAAAATGTCAATGTCACCATTTATTTTTCAGTCCAAAGTTGAGTTCATTTTTCACAAAAGATCTGCATTTTTTTTTCTTTTTTGATTAGGGGGCAGTGGTGGTCTAGTGGTATAGGGCGCTGGATCGCTGATCCAAAGGTTGGGGGTTCGAGTCCCACTCTCCACAAGGTTGTCACTGTCCCCCAGTGCGGCTAACTGGGTTATCAAAGGTGGGCCATGTCTCTCACTGTCTATGGTGAGAGGCATGTAAAAGAACCATTGCTGACTTTCGTAAAGAGTAGCTGCAAAGTCGTCAGCGTGTTTCTGTCCCTTGCTAAAAGGGTTGTGACAGGAAGGGCATCCGACATAAAAACCTCTGCCAAATCAAAACGTGCGAATCAGATGATTCGCTGTGGCGACTCCCGAGTAAAAGGGAAAAAGCCGAAAGGAAGACAGAATACTGTATTAATCACGTAAAGGAATTATTTTCTCTGCATTTAACTTGTCAAAAGTGAGCACATGCGCACACACACTATGGGCCCCCGGGGAGCAGTTGGGGTTTGGTGCCTTGCTCAAGGGCACTTCAGACATTTATGCGAAGGAAGGGATGATACTGCTCAAGACCACGCCACGCCACATATTTTTTCCTGCTGGTTCGAGAATCGAACCAGCAACCTTTCAGTCCCAAAGCCGCCTCTCTAACCATTAGGATACGGCTGTCCAAATATCTCGGCCAGGGCGAACAGAGAACACCTCCACACGTTCATATCTGAATTGGAGCTTTGTGTGTCTTCTAGGTCTGTCTGCTGGTGTTGCTAGTTTTCTGTTGAAGAGTCGAACCACCACAGTTATCTCTAGCACGTTCCCAACCTCTTTCACCGGGGCTAAGACGAGGGTATCGTTATGGTTACTGCTGATAGCCAAGTTAAACCAGGTCAAATATTAAATAAATTTAATACCCTTCACAGGTGGAGCTTTAATAATGAAATCAACAAGATACTCCAGCTGAAACTATTTAAAGGCACCTGTACCCAAAATTGACAGCGTTAAAAAAAGATCCACCATACTTTATTATTAATTTTTAAACATCGCGTGATGTCGGTAGGTTATGTAGAAGTCCACATTTCCTATTCTTCTGTATGACATTCCTTGCTCACGAAGGTTCAACACGCAGACATGTTGGCTATTTTCACCGGGGTCAAAGGTAATTGTGACGTAACATCGTTGACAGTCGTATCGCCAATTGCAGAACGTCAGTATATTTTCCTCAAGGAATTCATGTTCTTGACAACAATAGCACTCCTGATCGGTTTTTTGATGCACGCATTTTCCACAAGATCACCAAATATTTGCTGGTTGTTTGCTACGATTTTCCCGTGTAAGAGCTTCTGCCGACTCTCCAATATCGTCCTCCGAGTCGTCACTTTCCTGGTTCGATTTCACTAAATGTGGATAGTCTTTCTTCAGTGGTTCATATAAATAACCTTCTGCTCCTTCTACAACATTATCTTCATCCATGGTTTAAAAGAAAAACTACTATAATGTCTGTTTTCTCCAATTTTCCGTGAGCTTGTGTTGTTGTGTCAGGTATATAGCCATAGGTTTACATTGCAATCTCGCAGTTCTGGTGGAGGCTTTGTCAACAATGTGACGTCACAGGAAATGCGACGTTGCAAAACTCCTATGCTCTGAATCTGAAGCCCTTAAATCACTTAAAGCTGGTTTGTGAGAGAAGCCTTATAGGTGTATTGTCACTAGCTATACCCAATACATCAAATTAGGTATATGGGTGTTTTCACTACAGGTACCCTTTAAGCTCTCTTGATAAATGCAATTTAGAAGTCTGATTATTTGCACTGGGGCAGCATGGTGGATTCACAGCAAGAAAGTTCTGGGTTTGAGCTCCAAGCCCAGCAAAGTCAGTCATTTCTGTGTGGAATTTGCATGTTCTCCTTATGCTTGTAAGGGTTTCCTGCAGATGCTCTACTTTTCTCTCACAGTCCAAAGACATGCACATTAGGCTAATTGGATATTCTTTATTGGCTCAGGCGTAAATGTGAAGAAATGGTCATGTGTCTGTGTTGGTCCTGAAATGGTCTAGCAAGCTGTTCAGGGTGTATCCCATCTGTCCTTTGAGTCAGCTGGGATAGGCTACAACTTCTGCTCAAACAAAATACTCGAAAATGTTTAAAAAAAAAATTAATAAAATTTTAAAAAGGAAAAAAAAGAAGGAATTTATTTTAACGAGATTAAGAGGCATGTCTAACAAAACCATGCTGGGGGCTTTACCGCATTTAATCAAGCCAGGAAAAGTCCCTGTAATGTGCAGTGCTGGGTTAAATTTTGATAGCACCACACTGATAATTTCCATAGAAATGATCCCTATGGTTGGAGATTATCTCATTCCTGGTCTCTCAAAGACTTCCACTCTCACTGCAGTTAGAGACTGTGTAGTATAGGGAGACTGTTGGGCTTTTTACACCCGAGCCTAGTGGCTCATCAGGCCGGTTTCCTTAGTGTGAAGCTACCAGGAGTCCATTAAAGGTTACCTTCCCAGTATATTTTTACTGGTACCCATTTACTGTATACTTCTGGGTGGCCAGAGGCACACTTGTGGTTAAGACCTTGCCTAGGGGTCTTCGCACAGTGGGGATCTAACTGGGATTCGAACACATAACCTCCTGATCATGAGCCCAGCACCCTAAATACTACCTACAGATCTATAACCTCTCCAATTATCAAACATATACATATGAGGAAACAAAAGTCTACAACTATACATATGAGGAAACAAAAGTCTACAACTACAAACAAAGACTGTGCAGGTGAGACATGTGTTGACATCAGTTTTACTTACAGAGGATCATCTTCTGGTTCCCAACCCTCCAGTTCTTTATAGCAGAAGAAGCACTGGGCCACATCTGGACTGTTGTCAGTGGGTGTGTGAATAAAACCAGCCTTGGCCATCTAGAAAGTGTAAATGCACACACCGGAAGTGTACTGTACTCAGATTTAGGCACAGTTTAAAAATACCGTAAATTACCGTAAACTATGGAGTAGCTTATCTTCTTGTCTACACATCCAACAAACATGGCACTCACAGCTCGCTTTACATTTAAACACTCACTCAGACAACGACATTCTCTTTCAAACCAATTTTAATGTTATAAATTGTCCAAACAAGCGTACACACTCAATTAAATCCTGTCAAATGTTCTTGAATACAGTGGCGTCCACGTATAGTAATCCTAACTTACATTCTCTGACGTGCACGCGCAGTCTTCATCAAACGGCCAGCCTGAATAAGTCGCTTTTCTGTTCTCGCACAAATACATTTTTAAATCTTCGCGCATAAACTCCATGTTTCGGAGCGGGGGCGGCAAACAAAAATAAATAATGCACTTAGTAAGTTTAAAAGATTTACTACAGGGCTGAAATCACAAACTATCAAAACAGCCAATAAACGTCAGCAATGAATACTTTTGAATTTAGGCGTAAGAGTGGCGTCTTCTCTGATTGGTTGAAATTGAAAGATTGTGACGTCATCACGTAATCCTGTTGGTGCGCTCAGTGAGTTGGCAGCACTGTACTGGAACCCTCCATGTCACTCATATTTCGATCAAAATAGTTTAATAAAATATGAAAAATTGCTGTAAAGTTTAATATAAATATTTAGGCGTTGCCTAAATGGTTCATTGCACCCAATAAAGTGGAAATTGCTACCTATACGGATGAATAACATGGAAAACACCAAGAGTGGGAATAAACATAGAATTTAAGTACTGTACTGGTTTATCATTGCATGAAATCATTTCCATGCCTGGTATGTTGAGACAACTCTGTATTAATAATGGGAGTGATGTTGCGTCTTCACTTTCCCGAAAGCAGTAACAGAACCTTCATTTTATTCAAATTTTCTTCTTCGGAGGTGTAGAGTAGATAAAAGAGGGATAAGAGATCATTTCAGGAAACCGGTATCTCTAGGAATAATTGATCTATCCCTTCAGTACATCGACTCAGTGGATGAAGAGTACAATGTTCTACTGCTTTATCTGCCTAATGAGGCCTGGTGTCAGTCGGATCAACTATTCGGCCCTGCTTGTTAGATTTTGACCTCCTGAAAGACAGCTTTGATATTTACATTTACAGCATATGGCAGATGCTCTTATCCCGAGCGACTTGCAGGTATCATTTTTTTATACAACTGAACAATTGAGGGCTTGGGGCCTTACTCAAGGGTCCAGCAATGGTGATGGTGGGATTCAATTGCTGACTTTCAGTTCAGTAACCCATCACCTTCACCATGAAGCCACCACTAGCTACCTATCTATCCACCACCATATGTCACCCTATCTATCTATCTATCTATCTATCTATCTATCTATCTATCTATCTATCTATCTATCTATCTGTCTGTCTGTCTGTCTGTCTGTCTGTCTGTCTGTCTGTCTGTCTGTCTGTCTGTATTAGTCCATCCATCCCTCCATTATGCGTATGGTTTTACCAATGCAACCACAAATTGGGCCACCTAGTCTAAATTTTGAAGTTAAAACAAGATCTAAATTATACAATTATAATCAAAACCATCCCTCAAAATAATACACAGGTCTTGTGGTCTAACTTTGTGTCCATTGAAATTGAAAAACTTTAGTTAGTCGGCTGAAAAATATACAACTGTACAAAGGTTTTTGGAAAACACATGTGAATGTGGAACAGATTGAAATTTGTTCAGTTTGCTAGACAAATTCTGAAGCATGTGCGAAATCCTAAATTAATAAAAAAAACTAATGGGTGTTTTTAAAGGGACACCGAAACTCGCTTGACTTCCATTATCAAAGTTGTACTCGTAATACCGCTTACCCATTTAACCAAACTGTTACGAAAAAGGCTGGATAAAGATTGGTTCAGTTCTGTTTGATATACAGTAGTTCTATTTTTAAAGTTTTTAAGGAACTACAAGGCTGCTGTTCTATAAATATACAGTTGTTCAGAGTTTTATATGAGGTAAATGTACATGCAAAAAACTGAACACACCTAAGGCAGAGGTCCCCAATCACCGGGCCACAGGCCACAGGCCGCAGACCAGTACCGGTTCGGGAAAATATCTTTCAAACACCGATAAGTAATAGTTTTTTATTCATAAAAAAAGGAGTAAAAAACAAACGTCTTTGGAGAGCGTCCCACTAATTCAGTGGGATGGTGAGTTGCAGTTTTACGCACTTTGTTTTTATTGTTTGTGTTTATTATTATATTATTTGTGTCTATACCGACCTGTGAAAGTATTGTTTTAGATGAAACCAATCCGTGGTGCAAAAAAGATTGGGGAACGCTGATCTAGGGTGTATTGTATAGCTCAGTCATTTTACATAGTATACAGTATTTAGCTGTAAAAGCTTTTGTGCTTCCCAAGTGCAGCTAACTGGCCAGCCATGTCTCTCACTGTCTATGGTGAGAGGCTTTAAGAGAACCATTCCTGACTTCCAACAAGAGTAGCTGCAGTCGTCAGCATGTTTTTGCCCTGCGATGACCTGGAGAGCCATCCAGAGTGCTCTGCCCTCGCCCAGAGTCGGCTGAGATGGGCGCCAGTCTCCCTGCAACCCTAATTAGGATTAAGCGGTTCAGAAAATGAATGAAAGGATGATCTTTTGTGTTTTGGCAGTCCCCTCATTTCTCAATTAAAAAAACATTTAGGTTTTCGAAGTGTTCTGATGAGAAACCAGGATTTTTATTGATTGATTGATTGATTGATTGATTGATTTACTTTTATCTGGCCTAAACAACCATTTAAAAATCTGGGCAATTTAGAGTAATTAGTTTGCTTAAACAGCATGTTTCTGTACTGTGCAAGGAAACTAGAATATCTGGACGAAACCCATGCAAGCACGTGACGAACATGCAAATCTGATTTATATATACAGGGATCCCTCGCTACTTCACGCTTCAATTCATACGGCTTCAGTGCATCACGTTTTTTTTAAATAATTGAAAATTGGAAATTAAGGAAGAATAGGGGAAAAAGTTAAGGAAAATGCTGCAGAAACCAGGCCAATTATGCAAAAAAAAAACAACCCTAAACAAACATAAAACAAAAAATAACCCAAAACCTCCCATCAAAACTACTTAAATTTTTGTGAGGTGCGCACCTGAGTGCGTGTGCGCGTGTCTGTATGTGTGTGTATTTATATTTTATTTACATCTTATGCATTATTTTTGAATGTTTAATTGTTATTATAAGCATTTATAGCATTGAATATGTATTTATTGATATTATATAGTACACATATACTGGTCCTTCTCAAAAAATTAGCATATTGTGAGAAGGAAATGCCAAAATGCCTGAAGTCCAGTGGCAAGTACCCACAGTCAGTGATGCTCTGGGGTGCCATGTCAGCTTCTGGTGTTGGTCCACTGTGTTTTATCAAGGGCAGGGTCAATGCAGCTAGCTATCAGGAGATTTTGGAGCACTTCATGCTTCCATCTGCTGAAAAGCTTTATGGAGATGAAGATTTCATTTTTCAGCACGACCTGGCACCTGCTCACAGTGCCAAAACCACTGCTAAATGGTTTACTGACCATGGTATTACTGTGCTCAATTGTCCTGCCAACTCTCCTGACCTGAACCCCATAGAGAATCTGTGGGATATTGTGAAGAGAAAGTTGAGAGACACCAGACCCAACACTGTGGATGAGCTTAAGGCCACTATCGAAGCATCCTGGGCCTCCGTAACACCTCAGCAGTGCCACAGGCTGATTGGCTCCATGCCACGCCGCATTGAAGCAGTCATTTCTGCAAAAAGGATTCCCGACCAAGTATTGAGTGCATAAGTGAACATAATTATTTGAAGGTTGAATTTTTTTGTATTAAAAACACTTTTTTTTATTGGTCGGATGAAATATGCTAATTTTTTGAGATAGGAATTTTGGGTTTTCATGAGCTGTTTGCCAAAATCATCAGTATTAAAACAATAAAAGACCTGAAATATTTCAGTTGTGTGCAATGAATCTAAAATATATGAAAGTCTAATGTTTATCAGTACATTACAGAAAATAATGAACTTTATCACAATATGCTAATTTTTTGAGAAGGACCAGTACATGAATGTATACGTCAGTCAGGGGGGGGTTGGGGGGGGGGGGGGGTGATCCTACTTCAAGGAATTTGGTGGTCATGGGGAGATCTCAGTCCCAATTAACTATGGAAAGTGAGGGATCACTGTATATCCGATCATATAGCAAGTATGAATACTAAAAAAAAACCCAAGATCTGTATTTGATAAAAATGTAGACTTTTCTGAGTGCTAGAGGATATTATTCATATCAAATAATAACAGAAACCAGTGGTAGTCTGGTGGTTTACGGTGCTGTATCGCTGAGTCTAAAGTTGGGGGTTTGAGTCCCACTCTCCACAAAGTTGTCACTGCCCCCCCCCAGTTCAGCTAACTGGGTTATCAAAGGCCGGCTATGTCTCATGGTCTATGGTGAGAGGCATGTAAAAGAATCATTGCTGACTTTCGTAAAGAGTAGCTGCAAAGCCGTCAGTGTGTTTCTGTGCCTTGCTAAAGGGTTGTGTTCAGGAAGGGCATCCGACATAAAAACCTATGCCAAATCAAAATGAGCGAATCATTCACTGTGGCGACCCCTGAAAAAGGGAAAAAGCCGAAAGGAAATTTCTCATCTATCTCACATTGCAGGGAGGCTGGCACTCATCTCAGCTGACTCAGGCTGAAGACAAGGTACGTATATCTTGAACAACTCACCAGACCATTGTGGGGCCAACACACACACACACACACACACACACACACACACACACACACACACACACACACACAAAATATTCACACTCACACCCAAGGGCAATTTGAAACAGAATGTGCTATTTTAAATTGTCAATCAAGAGAGGGAATAATTTTTTTCTTTGCAGTGAATGCGATAATGCAACTCAATAGAGAAGAGCCACCCATGTAGCGCAAACGGCTGCGAAATGAAGTAACAACCTGGATGGTTGCTACTGTGTGCTTTCAAAACTTCCTACTCACTAATTGTGTCTAAACAACAAGTTGTGCCCTGAAGACAATGTTCTGGAGCAACTTGCACCACCTTAAAAAGTGAAGAACCTGCTGGTTTCAAGCTGCTCCAGAGCAATTTTTAAATTATTATTTGCAGTGGAGCAGCTTCTTCCGGCACAAGGGCCAATGTAAATACAGCTTAAGTTTTCTTTTTGTTCCCTTTCAAATAATATATGCTGTGGCTTGAGTAAATAAAAGCTTGGGTTAATCTGAGTCATCTGACTGTCTCAAGTGGTCATCAGGCATTGGTCACACTTATCCATGTTCTCCATACAGACAAGGAATAAAGCACAAATTGTCCTGTCTCTATGATTTAATGAGTGTGAAACATCAGAAGGAGATTCTCAGCAAATTTGTGGTGTAAGCCACAGACTAAGCCACCATCCAGAGCCTGCTCGCCTTCTCCTCAACAGACCCCATTGAGGAGATGTTTTATGAAATTACTAATACAGTACTGATACAGATAGTGATCGTGCTATAAAATTACATTTGCAGCTGCCAAAAGTACTTTAAAGGCTACATATTACTCTGAAAACCCATCAAAAGGACATTTGTCTTCATGCTTTCTGGAATGAAATGAAGGACTTTTCTCTCATCTTAGATCACACCAGGAGAAATGTTTCCCTTCTCACAGTGTGAACTCAGTCAATGCTGCCCAGTAGCATTGCAAACCTTTTTGCATTTCATTGACTTCATGCAAATTTACTTTCATTTTTAAGGGTAAGAGAAACAGATCTTTTAATTTTGACGACGACCAGACATCCATGAACTATGAAGCTGATTGAACTGTCAGGAGATGCACATGTCCTCTCCTATTTGTGAACTCTAAAATAAGACATCGTTACATCTCGAGGTGCGAAGATAGTGTTCACAGTCGCTTCTATCCAAGTTTTGTTCTGTTGAGTGATTTGACTTGAACTTTGCATGTGCACTCATGGGTGGCACCAGGGCATAGTGGTTAACCCGTCCACCTCACAACTTATGCTTGCATGGTTTTCCTCCAAGGGATTCTGGTTTCCTTCCATAGTGCAACGACATGTTCATTCAGCTAACTGAATGTTCCACATTGATCCAGAGTGCAAGTGTGAATGGATGTAGGTGTGTGTGTGTGTGTGTGTGTGTGTGTGTGTGTGTGTGTGTGTTGACCTGTAATGGTTTGGCAAGCTGTTCAGGGTGTACCTTGCCTTCACCCAGTATCAGCTGATTATAGGCTCAAGCCTTCCCACCACACTAAAAGTAGGATTAAGAGGTGAGTGATGAGATGAATGTGGTCTCGCTCTATGGATAATTACAGTCCTCAGTCACTGGTCTCTATTTATATTTAAGAAAAATAAGCTGCATACTCTATAGTGTTAATATAATTAAATTATTTCCTCAAAATTACTACAAATATTTTTAAATTCCTGCTATATTTATATGCTCATGAAGCCAGCCACAGTTTTTTTATTAATTGTTTTTATTGTGGTAATTTATTTAACATGTACACAGACATCCTATCTCTAAATAAGATGACCCTCCAGGATGATGCTAAAGCACATTGGATTGGGTTAATTTAATTTGCACAGCATGAACATACATGGATCAATGCAGCCATGGGGGGGGGGCAGTGCTCTCAATCATGCCGATCCCAAGCCTGGATAAATGCAGGGGGCTGTGTCAGGAAGGGCATCCAAAGTAAAACCTGAGCCAGATCAAATATACAAATCACAAATATTACCTCCATACCGGATCGGTCGAGGCTCAGGTTAACAACGACCGCCATCAGTGCTGTTAACCAACAGGGTGCTGGTGGAAATTGGACTACTGTTGGTCGAAAAAGGAGAGGCGGGAGGCGTGTCCATAGGCAGAGAGAGAAGAGGAAAAGCATGAGTCTAGACTGAGAGTAGGGACTTTGAATGTTGGAACTATGACAGAAAAAGGTAGAGAGCTGGCTGTTATGATACAGAAAAGGAATGTTGACAGGAAACCAGGTGGAAAGGTAGCAAGGCTAAAAGCTTAGGAGCAGGGTTTAAGCTGTTCTAACATGGATGGGAAGAGAAATGGAGTAGGAGTCATCTTGAAGGAGGGGTTGGTCAGGAATATTCTGGAAGTGAAAAGAGTGTCAGACAGAGTGATGAGTCTCAAGTTAGAAATTTAAGGTGTGATGTTCAATGTTGTTAGTGCTTGTGCCCCACAGGCAGGATGTGAGCTGGAACAGAAGGAGAGATTCTGGAGTGAGTTAGATGAAGTGATGCAGAGTACCCCCAGAGGTGAAAGAGTGGTCATTGGGGCAGGCTTCAATGGACATGTTGATGCAGGCAACAGAGGGGACGAGGAAGTGATGGGCAGGTTTGGTATCCAGGACAGGAACAAAGAAGGACAGATGTTGATAGATTTTGCAAAAAGGATGGAAATGGCCGTGGTTTATACTTTCTTCCAGAAGAGACAGGAGCACAGGGTGACTTATAAAAGCGGAGGTAGGAGCACACAGGTAGACTACATCTTGTGTAGACGATTCAATTTGAAGGAAGTCAGTGACTGCAAAGTAGTAGTGGGTGAGAGTGTTACCGAACAGCATAGGATCGCAGTGTGCAGGATGACGCTGATGTTGAAGAAGGTGAAGAAGGCAAAGGCAGAGCAGAAGACAAAATGGTGAAAGCTGAAAAAGGAAGAGGGTCGTGTTGTCTTCAAGGAGCAGTTGAAACAGGCTTTGGGTTGTCGGGAAGTGCCCATTTTTAACAACAAGGGAGACGTGCAGAGTTGTAGCAACTACAGAGGGATACAGTTGATGAGCCATACAATGAAGTTATAGGAAAGAATAGTGGAAACTAGACTAAGGGCAGAGGTCAGCATTTGTGAACAACAGTTTGGTTTCATGCCAAGAAAAAGCACCACAGATGCAGTGTTTGCTTTGAGGATGTTAGTAAAGAAGCACAGAGAGGGTCACAGAAGCTGCATTGTGCCTTGTGAATCTGGAGAAAGCATATGACAGGGTGCCGAGAGAGGAACTGTGGTATTGTATGAGGAAGTCTGGAGTGGCAGAGAAGTATGTTAGAGTGGTGCAGGACATGCATGAGAGCTGTAAGACAGTGGTGAGGTGTGCTGTTGGCATGACCGAAGAATTTAAGGTGAAGGTGGGACTGCATCAAGGATCAGCTCTGAGCCCCTTCTTGTTTGTTATGGTGATGGACAAGCTGACAGACGAGGTTAGACAAGAATCTCCATGGACTATGATGTTTGCGGATGACATTGTGATCCGTAGTGAGAGCAGGGAAGAAGTGGAGGAAAACCTAGAGAGGTGGAAGTATGCCCTGAAGGGAGCTGGCGTAAGAGAAGAAGATGCAGAGGACAGGGTGAGATGGAGGCAGATGATTTGCTGTGGCGACCCCTGTAGGGAACAGCCGAAAGGAAAAGAAAAAGAAAAAGAACAAGAACATACTGGTCCTTCTCAAAAAATTAGCATATTGTGATAAAGTTCATTATTTTCTGTAATGTACCGATAAACATTAGACTTTCATATATTTTAGATTCATTGCACACCAACTGAAATATTTCAGGTCTTTTATTGTTTTAATTCTGATGATTTTGGCATACAGCTCATGAAAACCCAAAATTCCTATCTCAAAAAAAATTAGCATATCCTGAAAAGGTACTTTAAACGAGCGATTAACCTAATCATCTGAATCGACGAATTAACTCGAAAAACCTGCAAAAGATTCCGGAGGCTTTTAAAAACTCCCAGCCTGGTTCATGACTCAAAACCGCAATCAAGTAAGACTGCCGACCTGACTGCTGTCCAGAAGGCCATCACTGACACCCTCAAGAAAGAGGATAAGACATAGAAAGAAATCTCTGAGTGAATAGGCTGTTCCCAGAGTGCTGTTTCAAGGCATGATATGATGAGTGGGACGTCTGATGAGTGGGACGTCTGTGGGAAGGAAAAAGTGTGGCAGAAAACACTGCACAACCAGAAGTGGTGACTGGACTCTGAGGAAGATTGTGGAGAAGGGTCGATTCCATACCTTGGGGGACCTGTGGAAGCAGTGGACTGAGTCTTTAGTAGAAACATCCAGAGCCACCGTGCACAAGCCACTTTCGAACCAGAAACAGCGGAAAAAGCACCTGACCTGGGCTACAGAGAAGCAGCACTGGACTGTTGCTCAGTGGTCCAAAGTACTTTTTTTCGGATGAAAGCAAATTTTGCATGTCATTCGGAAATCAAGGTGCCAGAGTCTGGAGGAAGTCTGGGGAGAAGGAAATGCCAAAATGCCTGAAGTCCAGTGTCAAGTACCCACAGTCAGTGATGGTCTGGGGTGCCATGTCAGCTGCTGGTGTTGGTCCACTGTGTTTTATCGAGGGTAGGGTCAATGCAGATAGCTATCAGGAGATTTTGGAGCACTTCTGAAAAGCTTTATGGAGATGATTTCATTTTTCAGCACGACCTGGCACCTGCTCACAGTGCCAAAACCACTGGTAAATGGTTTACTGACCATGGTATTACTGTGCTCAATCGGCCTGCCAACTCTCCTGACCTGAACCCCATAGAGAATCTGTGGGACATTGTGAAGAGAAAGTTGAGAGACACCAGACCCAACACTGTGGATGAGCTTAAGGCCGCTATCGAAGCATCCTGGGCCTCCGTAACACCTCAGCAATGCCACAGGCTGATTGCCTCCATGCCACGCCGCAATGAAGCAGTCATTTCTGCAAAAGGATTCCAGACCACGTATTGAGTGCATAACTGAATATAATTATTTGAAGGTTGACTTTTTTTGTGTTAAAAACACTTTTTTTTTTATTGGTCGGATGAAATATGTTAACTTTTTGAGATTGGAATTTTGGGTTTTCATGAGCTGTATGCCAAAATCATCAGTATTAAAACAATAAAAGACCTGAAATATTTCAGTTGGTGTGCAATGAATCTAAAATATATGAAAGTTTAATGTTTATCAGTACATTACAGAAAATAATGAACTTTATCACAATATGCTAATTTTTTGAGAAGGACCAATACATGGATCAGAGTTGATGGGAAGACACCACATGCTGGTTATGGCCACTGTGCTGATCTTAACCTCTTCTAACCTCAATGAACATTTTTTCTTTTTCCCCTTGACCTCAGAATAGCACAGAAACCTGAGCTAAAATGGAAATTAGACAGGCTTATTGGAACTGCTATGAACCATGATACAGAAAAAAGATTGACGTGATTTACATGCTCTAGATCTTCAAGGACTCCCATCCTTCTACCACTCCAGGTCTGCCATATGGAATGCTGATTACTACTCAAGGGTGTTACACATCACGCCTGAGTTTATTATAGTAGTATGCAAACAGGGATCCACCAGAACCTGATTGAAAATGAGATGTTGAAAAGGTCATGCAATGTGAACATGGAACGTACACACAGGGATGAGAACACATCCTATCCTCTTGCAATTTGATTATAAAGGATAAATTCATTACATAAATGTGGTGCTTAGCAACTTTTGTCATCCAGTGCCTTTGGGAACCAGCCTGATTTGTCATGACTGAGATCAATAGTAGAGGATTTAGCTGGAAAACAATTTGGCCTGGCTGTCAGTGATCTTGTGGGTACATCACATGACTGATATATTTAGGTTCTATGTTAAGAGGATCTTGCTGCCTTCTTGTTGGTGAGCTGGAGTTTGTTTGAATTCTTTGTTATGCAAAAATGTCACCATGGTTAGTGCTGCTCTGACAAGAACTGCCATACAAGGTCACATTCAGGTTCAGGGAAGTTTTTTTTCTGTTTAGGGCAGGCAAAATTTTTAATGTTTCTTCATATAAATGCACCTTTTACTCACTGCTTGTCATGGAATAAAAATAATCACAATGATGAATCTTTTTGAAAGTTACATGTTTTTCCCGTTCTCGTTTCCTGTGGGGCAGTGGTGGTCTAGTGGTATAGGGCACTGGATCGCTGATCCAAAGGTTGGGGGTTCGAGTCCCACTCTCCACAAGGTTGTCACTGTCCCCCCCAGTGCGGCTAACTGGGTTATCAAAGGCGGGCCATGTCTGTTACTGTCTATGGTGATAGGCATGTAAAAGAACCATTGCTGACTTTCGTAAAGAGTAGCTGCAAAGTCGTCAGTGTGTTTCTGTCCCTTGCTAAAAGGGGCTGTGACAGGAAGGGCATCCGATGTAAAAACCTCTGCCAAATCAAAACGTGCGACTCAGATAATTCGCTGTGGTGACTCCTGAGTAAAAAGGGAAAAAGCCGAAAGGAAGGCAGACAGAAATGTTTTTCCCATTCTCGCGAGTCGCCACAGCGAATCATCTGATTTGCACATTTGATTTGGTATGGGTTTTTACGTCGGATGCACTTCCTGTCACAACCCTTTAGCAAGGGACAGAAACACGCTGACGGCTTTGCAGCTACTCTTTACGGAAGTCAGCAATGGTTCTTTTACATGCCTCTCACCATAGACAGTGAGAGACAGGGCCCGCCTTTGATAACCCAGTTAGCTGCACTGGGGGAACAGTGACAACCTTGTAGGGATTCGAACCCTCAACCATAGGATCAGCGATCCTGCACCCTACCCACTGCCTCCATGTTATATACTAGTACACATGTACAGGTCCGTATATGTCAGTCTTGGGTTGATCCTACTTTGTGGAATTCAGCGGTCGCGGGGGGTCTCGGTCCCAATTTACCGTGGAAAGTGAGGGCTCCCTGTACATGTTTGCTTTGCTTGAGTTCAATATGGTATTTTCGTTAAATGGGCTTGTGCGGGAGATGAAAATAATCCAAAACTTCCCAGTATGGGCGAGATCATTTCAGTAAACAATTTGTGTCATTAGCTCTTAATGGCAGAGGAAAAAATGCTCAGTAAGGAAGAAAATATGAAGATGAACACAGGACATTTTAACAGAGTGGGAAAGTTTATATTTTTTGTTTAACGTAATAGCGAGCCATTCCGCCTTATATGTCAGGCGTCATTAGCGCATTTCAAAGATTCAAATCATCAGCGCCACTTCAGCTCACTGCATGCTAACTTCGACCAGGAATTTCTTAAAGGGACTGAACTTCGCAAGCACAAGTTGTTCACTTTGACATCTCAAGCAGAAAAGCACATACAGTTTTTCCAAAAATTTACAAAGTGCTCAGAGATCGTAATGCTTGCATCGCATCAACTGGCTTGGAACATTACACGGGCCAGAAAGTCCTACAATGAAGGAGAGCTTGTGAAAAAAATACATCAGTGATGTTCTTAAAATCTTGTCTCCAGAAAACGACAAACTAAAACCTGTGGTATCGGACGTCCAACTGTCCCGCCCCACTGTTGAACACAGATAATCGGACATCAACACGGCTATTGAATCACAGTTGCACTCTGACCTTCAAAGATGTGAGAATTTTATGAGATTTTATTGGTGTTTGAATTTACAATGAATCTGGCTGAGTAGAGGTGTGTGTGTGTGTGTGTGTGTGTGTGTGTGTGTGTGTGTGTGTGTGTGTGTGAAAAGGACAGGTGATGTTCATGTGTGCCCATGTGTATGATGTGACTCTTTGCGGTAACACTGTATAAAATGTAAAAAATAAAATTTAGCATCATCATCATCATCATCATCATAATTTAGCATTAGCATCCAAAAATTTGGTTACTATTAATTTCTGATAGTCATTATGCTAATACATGTCTGGATGGCACGGTGGTGGAGTAATGCTTAGCGAGACTGTCTTACAGCAGTTCCTCCAGATACTTAATTTTCTTCCCACAGTCCAAAGACATTCACAGTAAGCTCTACAAATATTTGGCAATTCCAAAATACACAATGGCTGCCACCCAACTCACAGCACACCCAACCCCTATAGCCTCTCCCGCAGATGGTAAGTCTATGAGAGACCAGACCTATGTCACCATTTCAGGCTGGGCCTGGCCAGGATCTATGGGCAAAAGTGCGACCACCAGGTGTTCACCTTCAAAACCCTTCCCCTAGGCATGGCTACAGAGGAGGTCTTTGTCATTGATTCGGTTCACAAATTTTATGGACAAAATTTCTAGGCAATGCCAAGGCATTGAAGGTTTTTGGTTTCATCAAGCTGGGACCTCTGGCTCTCAACGGAGCGATTTGAAGCTCAAATAATCCAATAATTGGAGCACATCATTAAAAGTATGATTTGGAAGTCATGCAGGGGAGGTGCTGCAATTTGGGTAAATTGTTGGAATTTCTATTATTTGGCTCTGACCTACACAGAAATGTAGAAGCAGTGAGATCAGTCACATGGCAAATTGGAAAATAAAATCTGCAAGCAAAAAAACTCCAGATATCGGGTCAAAGTTTCTGTAATAGGTGTTTCCAAATGAGACAAATAATACTCACTTGCTAATTCTAATTTGAAACTGTCTGAAAGTATTACGGGCCCTTTCAACCTGACTTCACAGAGTTCATTGTGTTGTCAGCTATTTATTAACCTTCCATATTTATATCATTTTGTAGATCAAATACAAGAAATTCAGTTGAGTATATGGCAGTGGTCTCCAACCTTTTTTGCATCGGGGATCAATTTTAGATATGAAAATGTTTCAGTGGACCGGTCAGTGTCTACTCCGTAGTCTTGTTTGGGTGGCAGTCACTGCAGAAAATCCCACCTCACAAAGATATGTGGTTGGAAACAGAAGAAGGGCTTTCAGTGCATCTGTGGCAATGTGAAAAATAAGGTACAGAAGCTCCAATTAAAAAAAACCTAATTTGTACCATGAAAGATTTTGCTTGTAGACCAGTATCAAATGATCCACAAACCAGTACCAGTCCATGGACTGGGGACCACTGGTATAGGGTATAGGGGTTAGCACTGTCAACTCAGAGTGAGAAGGTCTGGGGTGTTAATTTCAAGCAACGGCCTCTCTATATTTGTGTGGATTTTCTCTAGATACTCCAGTTTCTCTAAAAATTTCAGAGATGCACATTAGGTCATTTGGCTACTCTAAATTTCTCATTGTGGTTGAAATGGAAACCATTTTATCCCATCTTCCCTTTTTATTTCATCTCTTTATTTCAGTTTTATCTCTTTATTTCAGTTTTATTTATATATATATATAAAATATTATATTATATATATATATTTTTATATATAGATATATTTTATATAAATATTAGTGATATAATATTACACCCCTCCATCATAACAAAGAAACAGTGGAAAGGTAATGAATGAAAGTTTTTTTTTTTTAATGAACTATAGACAGAATAAGTCACAATAAATCCAGCTTGTGTATTACCAGCTCAATAAATAAGCACAACCACTGAAAACAAAGACCCTTTAATGACTGAGTAACAAAAACCCAAATGGCAAGGACTTTTTAAGCCCGACTGAGCAGACACATCAACAGTAATCTAACATCATATGAACTTTGATGACTATTATTATTATTATAATAAATATGTATATTAATATCCAAAAAGATTAATGTGAAACAGAAATGTTACATGTAATCAATAGATTGCTATTTAACTAATGCTAGATACAGTGGTGCTTGAAAGTTTGGGAACCCATAAGAATTTTATACGGTTTTGAATAAATACTACCGAAACCATCTTCAGAGTTTCACACAAATCTTAAAAGTAGGCAAAGAGAGTCGGCAGGTAGTCTCTTGGGCTTTTTCCATCCGAGCCTAGTGGCTCATCAGGCTGGTGCTTATTAACCAGTTTCCATAGCATGACGCACCCAGGAGTTCAACTCCTCCTGGATGGGATGCTAGTCCACAGCAGGTTACCTTCCCAGTATTTATTTATTTATATGCTGCTTACCCAGCAGAGGCACACTTGTGGTTAAGACCTTGCCCAGGGGTCTTAGCACAGTGGGGGTCTAACTGGAATTTGAACACACAACCTCCTAATCGTGAGCCCAGCACCCTAACCACTACGCCACCGGCCCCACTAGGCAAAGAGAACCCGGGGAAATAAACAAGATTAAAATAATTTACTTGGTCATTTATTTTTTGAGAAAAAATATCCAATGCTTGTACACTCCATATATCTGAGTAGCAAATGTATATGAACCTTTGAATTCAGTATCTGGTGTGACCACTTTTTGCAGCAATAACTGCAGATAAATGTTTCCAGTAACTGTTTATCAGTTCTGCCCATCGACTTGGAAATGGTTTATCCCATTCTTCTGTACAGAACAGCTTCTACTCTGGGATGTTGGTGGGTTTCCTTGAATGAATTACTCGATTCAGATCCTTCCATGACATCTTAATAGGAATAAGGTCTGGACTTTGACTTGGTCATTCCAATACATTAACTTTATTCTTCTTTTGTAGAATGACTTGTGTGCTTAGGATTGCTGTCTTTCTGCATGACCCACTTTCTCTTGAGGGTCAATTCATGAACAGATGTCCTGACAGATGACAAGTCACCCTGGACCATTTCTACGTTGGATACATTTCCATACCATGATACCGCTATGTTTCGCGGATAAGGTTCATATGCTAGAGTTCCACATTTTCCTTTCTCAAAACATAATGCTACTCATTCTAAACTTGTGATCTTTGTCTGTACGATCTTTAGTAAGTTGCAGATGAGCTGCAATGTTCTTTCTGGAGAGCAGATGCCTTCTGTTTTCAAGCCCACCACCATGCACATCATTGTTGTGCAGTGTGGTGCTGATGGAGGACTCGTGAGCATTAACATTAGAACTAGACAACTTGCTGAGGGACCATCCTGTGACCTTGCTGACTATTACACACCTTGCTCGTGGATAGATCTTAGTTGGTCGTCCTCTCCTGGGGAGGCGAACAATGGTCCTAAATTTCATCCATTTTGTAAACAATCTGTCTGTCGACTTGTGGAGTCCAAACTCTTTTCTAATAGGCAATCAACAACCATTTTTCCTGCAATCCTCAGAAATCTTTGTGCCATGACACATTTCCACAAGCACGTGTTGACATGTTCATAGGTCTGTGATTTTTAAATCAAACAGGGTGCCCACTCACACCTGATTGTCATACCATTGATTGTAAACACCTGACTAATTTCACCTTCAAATTACCTGCTAAATTTAAGCGGTGGCCCGGTGGTAAAGTGCTGGATTACCGATCCTAAGGTTGGGGGTTCAAGCCATACTGTCAATGGTGATCACTGCTGTCCACCCAGTGCGGCTTAACTGGGTTATCAAAGGCTGGACATGTCTCTCAATGGCTATGGTGAGAGGCATGTAAAAGAGCCATTGCTGACTTTCATCAAGAGTAGTCTGCATAGCTGTCAGCATGTTTCAGCCCTGCGGTGGCCTGGCAAGCTGTACAGGATCTACTCTGCCCTCACCTAGAGTCAGCTGAGGTGGGCGCCAGCCTCTCCGTGACCCTAATTAGGATTAAGCGGTTCAGAAAATGTATGAAAAGGAATCTAAAAGTTAACAAACCTTTACCATTCACAGATATGTAATATTGGATCATTTTCCTCAACAAATAAATGACCAAGTAAAATATTTTTGTATAATTTATTTTACTGGGTTCTCTTTATCTACTTTTAGGAGTTGTGTGAAAATGTTTCAGGTCATATTTACTCATTTAATTTTATCAAAAATTTATCATAATCTTCAGCATTCAGAAACTCTTACGCACCACTGCAGGCAGACAGGCAGACAGACAGACAGACAGACAGACAGACAGACAGACAGTTAACATTAAGTAATTCTTAAACGTTTCTATGGCTGTGTATAAAAGGAGAGAATAATCAAAGGAACTTTGTATGATTTTATGTAAGTTAAGGTATGCAGTTATAATGTGTAATGGTAAAAAAAAAAAAAAAAGATGATGATTGCAGAATGGATCTGAGTCAGTAAAATAAGTTAGCCATTAAATCAGCTAATGCAATGAAGTTTACTTATTTATCAGTCTGTGCCAGGTGACTCTGTTGCTGTTATATTTTATGGATTACTGAAATGCCATTGAAAGGCTCAGTACTCCCAGAGACAGAAGCTATCCAGGGTAGTGACGTCACACTTAAGAGTGCCTCCTTGGTCGGCTCGCAGATATTTGTGACTTTTGCTCTTGATGGCCATTTGTCCTTGAGCCACAAACTCTATAAAGAAGTTCTCTGGCCCTTCTCCGTCTGCACACACCAAGTCACTGCTATCGACATACCAGAATTTTCCATTTGTACCTATGAAGGAACCCAAACAGTTGCATGTTGTTTTGTTTGTTTCTTTGCTTAGTTTTAAAAGTATGTTAAACTTTAAACTACTTATGAAATGTAAAATTGAGGCAGTAAAATGTAAAATAGTTATTGGTACACTCAATGGGCATCATTCACCAGCTGTTCTTACGAAGAAATACGTTCACCAATGTCTTATATGTGATTTTGTTCTTAGCTACAAACATTCACTTTCCATAAATATTGGTGTCAAAATAATGTTGCGAAATCACTACTATTTCGCTACTATTTAATTTTTCTTTTTTGTAATATGATGTTCAAGACATTTTTTACCATCAAACATTGTTAAATACAGGGGTCACTTATATATATTATGTGTATATAATATCAATAAATACATAGTCCACACTATAAATGCTTATAATAACAATTAAACATTCAAAAATAACGCATAAGATGTAAATAAAATATAAATACACACACTCAGATGCGCACCTCATTAAAACGAAAGTAGTTTGGTTGGGTTGTTTTTTGTTTTTGTTTGTTTGGGGTTTTTTTTTTTTGCATAATTGGCCTTGTTTTGTGGCATTTTCCATAACATTTTTCCCTATTTTTCGATGAATATTTTTGAAAAACCTGCGATGCACTGAAGCCTCAGAAACTGAAGCACTAATTAGCGAGGGATCACTGTAATTATTTTCATTATATTATTTAAGCATATACATATTCGTTCATTCATTTTCTGTAACCAATTAATCGTAATTAGGGTCGCAGGGAGGCTGGCGCCGATCCCAGCCGACTCTGGGTGAGGACAGGGTACACCCTGGACAGCTCGCCAGGCCATCGCAGGGCAGAAATACACTGATGGCTTTGCAGCTACTCTTTACGAAAGTCAGCAGTGGCTCTTTTGCATGAACCTCACACCATAGACAGTGAGAGACATGGCCTGCCTTTGATAACCCAGTTAGCTGCACTGGACACACACACACACACACACACACACACACACACATAAATATCACTTCATGATATATCAATTCTGTTCAGTGGAACCTATGGCTTATATAAATTATTGAAAACTCTATTTAGATGGTGATCAGAGACCAATTCTTTTAAAACTTATATAGACATATTTTCTCATAGTAGTATAATTTCCATGCTTGTGCACTCCTGGAGTTTTAGTCCTGGAGTATGACCCTAAACTGCATAATTCTGAATTCACAGAGTGGTAGTACCTTACCCGAGAAAGGGCCATCTGGCTGAGGACCACGTCCCTACTGGTAGATCTGGTCCACCTGTAAGTTGGAGTACTGTACTTCCTGTGGTACTACTTCGCCTAGCCAGCACACTGGGATAGAGGGGCGAACCTCGATACAAAACACGCAGGTCTTCGGATACTTTTAGGCGGATGATGATCTCCCTGAAGACAACGGCACCCGACTACCGAAGAGGAGTTGGACACCATCAGTAGCCCTTCCGTCCACTTTTAAACCAATTATGAATCAAATGGATATAACAATGCCATGGAGTCCGCGGTCCACCCGACGCGACAGGATAACACGAGAGGTCCTGTTGTCAAATATGTGAACTCTCAACCCAATTTTCGTTACAAAACCCTCAATGTTGGAATCTACAATGTTAGGACTCTGAAAGAAGGCTACCTCGAACTACTTGAATACAACCTTGACAAGTACAATTGGGACATCACGGGCATCGCCGAGGCAAGATGGATAAAGAGCGGGAATCGTATATCGACTAACAAGGGCAACTCTTTCTATTGGTCAGGAAATGAGCACACTAGACACCACAGCATTGGCGTACGAGTCAACAAAAACATCAGAAACAGCATCTTCGAATTCATCCCAATCTCTGAGAGACTTCACTACATCCGCCTCACTGCCAAGCCTCAGAACATAAGCATTCTACAAGTCTATGCCCCTACCAGCACTGCCGATGAGTACACCATGGCAGCATCGTATGCGAACCTCGAAACAACCCTGAGCAAAATCCAGAACAAAGATACTTTAATCATCCAAGGCGACTTCAATGCCAAACTGGGCAAAGACATGAAAAACATCTTCTGGAACAACATTGGGAATTACTGCAATGCAACAACTAATGAAAGAGGTGAAGAGCTCTTAGATTTCATGCAAAAAAGAAATTTATACGCTGGCAACACGAAATACAAACACAAAAAATCCTGAACTAACACCTGGTTCTCCCCCAACGAGAAAATGTCCAACCAAATAGACTACACCCTCATTGAAACTAAGTACAAGAGCACTATGGTTAGAAGCCGTGTCTACCCTGGTATCGATACTGGCTCTGACCACCGAGCAATCATCACAAGTCTCAGGTATAACTACGCCATCCGACCCCAAAGAAAGAAAGCCGCCACCATGTTAGACCCAGCCAACATCACCACTAACAAAGCCATCCTCAGATCAGCACTTAGTGAAAAGGAGATTACCAATTGGAACACCGACATTGACTACCTGGAAGCTCAAATCACTGATGCTATAACTAAGACAGCTGAGCCAATTGTCCAAAAGAAAACCGTCAAGAAGAAACCATGGATCTCTGAAGTCACGATTCAGCTTGCTGCTCAAAGACATATGGCCAGGAAAAGCAAAAACAATCCTCTCCAAAACTATCTCACCCGCAGGATCAACAATCAACTGTAGAAGGATGAAGCCAAATGGATTTCAAGGAAATGTGACGACAGAGATATCAAAGCTAACGGCACAAAACTGGCTTTCGACACAATAAAACAAATCACCACCCCACAGCCCAATTCCTCAATCAACCAAATTGAGGATGCCAATGGCAATATCTTAAATGAAGAACAAAGCATCCCAACAAGATGGAAAGACTACTGCCAAGATCTGTTTACAGAGGTGCCCCTTAACACCCCCGACGCGATAAGCGAACCCCTCAACATCAACAATCACTCTGTTCCGCCTCCGACCTATGACAAAATCAAAAGGGCAATCCGATCTCTGAAAAGCAACAAAGCGCCTAGAATCGACGGCATCCAAGGTGACCTCCTCAAGATAGCACCTACTGAAACTATCAAAGTATATCACAGCCTGATCCTCAAAGTTTGGAACAATGAAACCTGGCCTAAGCGGTGGTGCCAGTCAATAGTCATCCCTCTTCACAAGAAAGGATCCAAACTTGTCTGTTCTAACTACCGAACACTCTCCCTAATCTCGCATCCAAGTAAAATCTTGCTCAAGTTCACCCAAAGCTGCCTACAAATGTACGGGGAGATTATCCTGGACCAAGAACAGGCAGGTTTCCATACGGGGAGAAGCACGGTCGACCATATCTTCACTATAAACCAACTAGGGGAAAAATATCTGGAAATGGATCACCAGATCGACCACATCTTCGTCGATTTTGAAAAAGCTTTTGACAGTGTTAGCTACAAGCTCCTCTGGAACATCCTAACCGCAGAAGGCATTCCACCAAAATCCATCTTCTTCTTTTCCTTTCGGCTGTTCCCTTCAGGGGTCGCCACAGCAAATGATCTGCCTCCATCTCTCCCTATCCTCTGCATCTTCTACTCTTACTCCAACGACCTTCATGTCCGCCTTCACCGCATCCATAAATCTTCTCTTTGGTCTTCCTCTGGGCCTTTTGCCTGGTAGTTCCAACCTCAGCATCCTACGACCAATATACTCACTATCCCTCCTCTGTACATGTCCAAACCATCTCAATCTAGCCTCTCTGACTTTGACTCCAAAACATCTAACATGTGCTGTCCCTCTGATGTACTCATTTCTGATCCTATCCATCCTCGTTACTCCCAAAGAGAACCTCAACATTTTCATCTCTGCTACCTCCAACTCTGACTCCTGTCTTTTCCCCAGGGCCACTGTCTCTAAACCATACAACATTGCTGGCCTCATCATCGTCTTGTACACTTTTCCCTTCATTCTTGCCGATACTCTCCTATCACACATCACACCGGACACTTTTCTCCATCCATTCCAACCTGCCTGCACACGCTTCTTCACCTCTTTTCCACACTCTCCATTGCTCTGGATTGTTGAGCCTAAGTACTTAAAATCCTCCACCTTCTTTATCCCTGCCCCCTGTAACCTCAAAGTTCCTCTTGGGTCCTTGTCGTTCACACACATGTATTCTGTCTTACTAAGACTAACCTTCAATCCCCTCCTTTCCAGGGCATACCTCCACCTCTCTAGATTTTCCTGCACTTGTCCACCAAAATCCATCAACTTGATAAAATCTCTACAGCAATGCAAACTCCACAGTGAGAATCTCGAATAAACTGAGTGAGCCATTCTACCAACAACACGGTGTCCAATAAGGCTGTATTATCAGCCCAATCATCTTCAACTTGTTCCTTCAACATATCATCAATGAAACAGCGCTCAAAAATGCCAACGACGGAATTAAAATCCAGGGACACACAATCTGCTATCTCACCTTCGCAGACGATATCGGCATCCTAGCAGACAACCCAGAAAGTTGTAGCCGCCAGACAACAAGAATGTGGAACACGGCTAGTGAATATGGTCTCAAGGTCTCCATCACGAAAACAGAACACCTCGTCTCTACAAAACACATCACCGCTGAGGACGACATTCTAAATCCATTTGGACAGGCAATAAAGAAAGTTGACAGCTTCAAATACCTTTGTCAAATGATCAGCTCAAATGGCTCTCACACACAGGAAATCAAAAAGCATTGTGCCGTTGCCCATGCCGATTTCAACAATTTCATCAAAATCTGGGCCTGCAACAAAGCCTCCACCTATACCAAAATGAGGATTTTCTCTAGCCTCATCCTCAGCATCCTTCTTTACGGCTATAAAACCTGGCCCTTATCAAAGGCACACAAACACACTATCAACAGTTTCAAAATGAAAAGCTACAGAAGAATGCTCAACATCTGTTTCACTCATCATATCAGCATTGAGGAAGTAATGAGGTGCATCTCTACAGCGACCGGCGGCCGTTTCCAACCTGTAATCAAAACAATCCTCGAAAGACAACTGCGCTGGTATGGTCAAACATTGAGGAATGACCATGATAGCCTTACAATACTATCTCTTCGAGGCTTAGTCAGTGGCAGCAGAACCAGAGGCCTCCCCCGCACTTCATGGGTGGACTACCTTCTCCTGAAAACTGGAATATCAAGGACAGAAGGGCACAATCTGGCACAAGATTGCAACCGGTGGAGGGCCTTCATCAGCAGCACCTTGGAGTCCTGAATATTCATCCTACAGTGTTCCTTCCTGTTTCATTGACACTTCCAAATAATTGTCTTACTCTATGACAAATTTGTACTACAGTACTGTACCTTTTATGTTATGAGAAAAAAAATACTATAAAAATATATATATATATATATATATATATATGGCGGCACGGTGGCATAGTGGTTAGCCCGTCCGCCTCACAGCAAGAAGGCCCGGGTTCGATTCCCGGCCTGGGCGTTTCTGTGTGGAGTTTGCATGTTCTCCCTGTGCTTGTGTGCGGGTTTCCTCCGGGTGCTCCGGTTTCCCCCGCAATCCAAAGACGTGCACTGTAGGTTAATTGGCCGTTCTAAATTGACCGTAGTTTCTCTCCTGCAGCGGCACTGGAACCCAGTCATATCGGCACTTGCCTTTCCATTGGATCCTTCCGGTGGCGCCGAGACAGGGGGGGACTTGCTGCTTGGGTAACAGCCTGTCCCTCATTACTCCCTACCCAGGCTCTGTGCACTGGGGAGTATCACCAGTCGGGATACTGGCCAGAGTGCAGCCATAGTCCTTCGGGACTGACGGAGGCCTACGCTAATATATATATATATATATATATATATATATATAATTTCCATGCTTAATGCAGCCATGAGGTGGGGGGGCACTAACCAGTGTCTCTCCCCCTCATGCCTGTCCCAAGCCCGGAGAAATGCAGAGGGTTGTGTCAGGAAGGGCATCCGACGTAAAACCAATGCCAATTATTGATGATGCAAATCAAAAGTATTACCTCCATACCGGATCGGTCGAGGCCCGGGTTAACAACGACCGCCATCAGTGCTGTCAATCAACAGGGTGCTGATGGAAATTGGACTACTGTTGGTCGAAGACGTCGAAGAAGGAGAGGTGGGAGGCGTGTCCGTAGGCAGAGAGAGAAGAGGAAAGGCATGAGTCTAGGACTGAGAGTGGGGACTTTGAATGTTGGAACTATGCACAGAAAAGGTAGAGAGCTGTTTGACATGATGCAGAGGAGGAAAGTTGACATACTGTGTGTTCAGGAGACCAGGTGGAAAGGTAGCAAAGCTAAAAGCTTAGGAGCAGGGTTTAAGCTATTTTATCACGGTGTGGATGGGAAGAGAAATGGAGTCGGAGTCATCTTGAAGGAGGAGTTTGTCAGGAATGTTCTAAAAGTGAAAAGAGTGTCAGACAGAGTGATGAATCTCAAGTTAGAAATTGAAGGTGTAATGCTCAATGTTGTTAGTGCTTATGCCCCACAGGCAGGATGTGAGCTAGAAGAGAAGGAGAGATTCTGGAGTGACTTAGATGAAGTGATGCAGAGTACCCCCAGAGGTGAAAGAGTGGTCATTGGTGCAGACTTCAATGGACATGTTGGTGCAGGCAACAGAGGGGACGAGGAAGTGATGGGCAGGTTTGGTATCCAGGACAGGAACGCAGAAGGACAGATGTTGATAGATTTTGCAAAAAGGATGGAAATGGCTGTGGTGAATACTTTCTTTGAGAAGAAACAGGAGCATAGGGTGACTTATAAAAGCGGAGGTAGGCGCACACAGGTAGACTACATCTTGTGTAGGCGATGTAATTTGAAGGAAGTCAGTGACTGCAAAGTCATCGTGGGTGAGAGTGTTGCCAAACAGCATAGGATGGTGGTGTGCAGGATGACTCTGATGGTGAGAAAGGTGAAAAAGGCAAAGGCAGAGCAGAAGACAAAGTGGTGGAAGCTGAAAAAGGAAGAGTGTCGTGTTGTCTTCAAGGAGGAGTTGAAACAGGCTTTGGGTGGCCAGGAAGTGCTTCCAAATGACTGGACAACCACAGCAAATGTGATCAGGGACACAGGTAGGAGAGTACTTGGTGTGTCCTCTGGAAGGAAAGTAGATAAGGAGACTTGGTGGTGGAATGAGGAAGTGCAGGAGTGTGTACAAAGGAAAAGGTTAGCCAAGAAGAAGTGGGACATTGAGAGGACCGAAGAGAGTAAACAGGAGTACAGGGAGACACAGCGTAAGGCGAAAGTAGCAGTGGCTAAGGCCAAACAGAGGCCGTATGATGACTTGTATGATAGGTTGGATAGTAAAGAGGGAGAAAATGATCTATACAGGTTGGCACAGCAGAGAAATAGAGATGGGAAGGACGTGCAGCAAGTTAGATTGATAAAGGACAGAGAGGGAATTGTATTGACTAATGACAGAAGTGTGCTGGGAAGATGGAAAGAGTAATTTGAAGAGCTGATGAATGAGGAAAATGAGAGAGAAAAAAAGAGTAGAAGAGGTAACCATTGAGGAGCAGGATGTAGCAAAGATCAGTCAGGGTGAAGTGAGAAGGGCATTGAAGAGGATGAAGAATGGAAAGGCAGTTGGTCCTGATGATATACCTGTGGAGGTATGGAAGTGTCTAAGAGAGGTAGCAGTAGATTTTCTGACAAGAACATTCAACAAGGTACTAGAGAGTGAGCAGATGCCGGAGGAGTGGAGGAGAAGTGTGCTGCTGCCCATTTTTAAGAACAAGGGAGACGTGCAGAGTTGCAGAAACTACAGAGGGATAAAGTTGATGAGCCATACGATGAAGTTATGGGAAAGAATAGTGGAAGCTAGACTAAGGGCAGAGGTCAGCATTTGTGAACAACAGTTTGGTTTCATGCCAAGAAAGAGCACCACAGATGCAATGTTTGCCTTGAGGATGTTAATAGAGAAGTACAGAGAAGGCCAGAGGGAGCTACATTGTGCCTTTGTGGATCTGGAAAAAGCATATGACAGGGTGCCAAGAGAAGAACTGTGGTATTGCATGAGGAAGTCTGGAGTGGCAGAGAAGTATGTTAGAGTGGTGCAGGACATGTATGAGAGATGTAAGACAGTGGTGAGGTGTGCTGTCGGTGTGACCGACGAATTCAAGGTGGAGGTGGGACTGCATCAAGGGTCAGCTCTGAGCCCTTTCTTGTTTGCTATGGTGATGGACAGGCTGACAGACGAGGTGAGACAAGAATCTCCATGGACTATGATGTTTGCAGATGACATCGTGATCTGTAGTGAGAGCAGAGAACAAGTGCAGGAAAATCTAGAGAGGTGGAGGTATGCCCTGGAAAGGAGAGGAATGAAGGTTAGCCTCAGAAAATCAGAATACATGTGTGTGAATGAGAAGGACCCAGGAGGAATGGTGATGTTACAGGGAGCAGAGATAACTTGAAGGTGGAGGATTTTAAGTACTTAGGCTCAACAATCCAGAGCAATGGAGAGTGTGGAAAAGAGGTGAAGAAGCGTGTGCAGGCAGGCTGGAATGGTTGGAGAAAAGTATCCGGTGTGATGTGCGATAGGAGACTGTCAGCAAGAATGAAGGGAAAAGTGTACAAGATGATGGTGAGGCCAGCGATGTTGTATGGCTTAGAAACAGTGGCGCTGAGGAAAAGGCAGGAGGCAGAGCTGGAGGTAGCGGAGATGAAAATGTTGAGGTTTTCCCTGGGAGTAACGAGGATGGATAGGATCAGAAACGAGTATATCAGAGGGACAGCCCACGTAAGATGTTTTGGAGACAAAGTCAGAGAGGCTAGATTGAGATGGTTTGGACATGTACAGAGGAGGGATAGTGAGTATATTGGCAGTAGGATGCTGAGGTTGGAACTACCAGGCAGAAGGCCTCGAGGAAGACCGAAGAAGAGAATTATGGATGTGGTGAAGGAAGACATGAAGGTCGTTGGAGTCAGAAAAGAAGATGCGGAGGACAGGGTGAGGTGGAGGCGGATGATTTGCTGTGGCGACCCCTGAAGGGAGCAGCCGAAAGTAAAAGAAGAAGAAGAAGAAGAAGAATTTCCATGCTTGTGCACCCCTGTATTTTCGAAGCCCATGTTTCGCGGGACCGACTTTTAAGCTACCGTTTCGGTTACTTTTATGGACCACAAATATGCCCTCTTGATCCATTCCCATATCTCAGTTGTAAGCAGATAATGACCATTCAATTAATGACCAAATTATGTGTGATTCATAGAATTCTTTGTTAAATGTAGTCTCCCATTTCGAAGGCTTTTGTTCTTTCACTAACTTGCTGCATTAGGTGATCAGGGATATGACTTGGATGTGTTTGGATACTCTACATCAATTTAAATACAGTATATACTCAATACAGTATTAAGCTGCATTTCACACCGGAGACGGTGTGTATAGGACAGCATTTGTAGCTATAAGCATCTCACCCGGTGTTTGAGGTTTTTTCTTGGTCTGTAATTTGGGCCAAACCATTTTTTTTTTATTTGTCCACTATTCACGATGCTTGACATAATCGCATCTGAAATTCATACATTTCTGAGTTTGATTTGTCATTATTTCTGTCTTTATGAATATTGGTCTGCGCATATGTCCCTTTGTCCTTCATGGGGATTTAGGGGGCATTAACCTACGCTAATTACAGCAACTGGCACATTTTTTTAATTCACAAAGATAATAGAGTTCATACTAAGAACAAAGCTGTGAAAAAATCTGAGGTTAACGAACATGTAATGAATCAGATTGGGCTTTTCTTACATATTAAAAAATCATTTAAAAAACCTAAGAAGATATGAATGAATGAGGCCCAATGAGACGACATACACAACTTTACTTTTACCTTTTAGACTTACATTTTACATGGTATGCACCATCGCTGTAGAGCAAAAAGAACATGTGATAAACAGAGCGATTGACATCCAGTGTCTTTGAGTTCTTGTGATGGCAAACAAAGCCATTTATCCCACGCAAAATTAGGATTGGACGGTTGATCAGCTTCAATGAGAACTGCTCATCACTGCCTAAATTATTTCAGGAAAAGAGAAACCTTATTCTTTGTCACTTTACACAATAAAAATACTTAATAACATGAGATGGCTACCTGTTATGTGCAGACACTCACCAATTGTATCACTGACTGCAGCAAGTTGGCCGTTTTTCCTGTTGCAGACATATTTTCCGTTATTTGCTTTTAGAGCCACTTTTTCCCCAAGCCATTCAATGTCGAACATTGTGTTCGGCTGACTGTTGGGGAGAAAACACACAGAATTTTATTTATATATTACATACATACATTACGTATACACACACAGTATATATTTATATATATATATATATATATATATATATATATATATATATATATAGTCAGGTCTTTTATTGTTTTTATACTGATGATTTTGGCATACAGCTCATGAAAATCCAAAATTCTTATCTCAAAAAATTAGCATATCATGAAAAGGTAGTCTAAATGAGCTATTAACCTAATCATCTGAATCAACCAATTAACTCTAAACACCTGCAAAAGATTCCTGAGGCTTTTAAAAACTCCCAGCCTGGTTCATTACTCAAAACCGCAATCATGGGTAAGACTGCCGACCTGACTGCTGTCCAGAAGGCCATCATTGACACCTTCAAGCAAGAGGGTAAGACACAGAAAGAAATCTGTGAGCGAATAGGCTGTTCCCAGAGTGCTGTATCAAGCCACCTCAGTGGGACGTCTGTGGGAAGGAAAAAGTGTGGCAGAAAACGCTGCACAACCAGAAGAGGTGACCGGACCCTGAGGAAGATTGTGGAGAAGGGCCGATTCCAGACCTTGGGGGACCTGTGGAAGCAGTGGACTGGGCTACAGGTGCCACATTCTCCAGGTCAAGCCACTTTTGAACCAGAAACAGTGGCAGAAGCGCCTGACCTGGGCTACAGAGAAGCAGCACTGGACTGTTGCTCAGTGGTCCAAAGTACTTTTTTCGGATGAAAGCAAATTTTGCATGTCATTTGGAAATCAAGGTGCCAGAGTCTGGAGGAAGACTGGGGAGAAGGAAATGCCAAAATGCCTGAAGTCCAGTGTCAAGTACCCACAGTCAGTGATGGTCTGGAGTGCCATGTCAGCTGCTGGTGTTGGTCCACTGTGTTTTATCAAGGGCGGGGTCACTGCAGCTCGCTATCAGGAGATTTTGGAGCACTTCATGCTTCCATCTGCTGAAAAGCTTTATGGAGATGAAGATTTCATTTTTCAGCATGACCTGGCACCTGCTCACAGTGCCAAAACCACTGCTAAATGGTTTACTGACCATGGTATTACTGTGCTCAATTGGCCTGCCAACTCTCCTGACCTGAAGCCCATAGAGAATCTGTGGGATATTGTGAAGAGAAAGTTGAGAGACACCAGACCCAACACTGTGGATGAGCTTAAGGCCGCTATCGAAGCATCCTGGGCCTCCGTAACACCTCAGCAGCCACGCCGCATTGAAGCAGTCATTTCTGCAAAAGGATTCCCGACCAAGTATTGAGTGCATAACTGAACATAATTATTTGAAGGTTGATTTTTTTTTTGTATTAAAAGCACTTTTTTTTATTGGTCGGAAGAAATATGCTAATTTTTTGAGATAGGAATTTTGGGTTTTCATGAGCTGTATGCCAAAATCATCAGTATTAAAACAATAAAAGACCTGAAATATTTCAGTTGGTGTGCAATGAATATAAAATATATGAAAGTTAATGTTTATCAGTACATTACAGAAAATAATGAACTTTATCACAATGCTAATTTTTTCAGAAGGACTAGTATATGTCACGGTAGAGATGGCAATTATCCTAATAGAGATGCCAATCACAATCTGTACTAGAAAAATTGCAACTAGCATCTTCCCAAGGGGAGATTGAAATCCTAACTAAATACAATCTCATTGGAGATTGCAATTGGCATCTCTACTAGGAGAATTGCCATCTCTATTGTGACATATACATATGTACGCACATACACACACCCACACACACACACATATATATATATATATATATATATATATATATATTACATTTAAGTCATCCAGTCATTTTCTGAACTGCTTAATCCTAATTAGGGTCACTGGGCGGCTGAGCAAGGGCAGACTACACCCTGGATAGTTTCCCAGGCCATCACAGGGCAGAAACTTGCTCATAGCTATGCAGCCTACTCTTTAAAAGAATCATTTTAAAAGAATCAATTTTACATTCCTCTCACCATAGACAGTGAGAAACATTGCCGGCCTTTGATAACCCAGTTAGCCGTACTTTGGGGACAGCAGTGACAACCTGTTGATAGTGACGCATGAACTCTCAACCTTGGGTTCAGTAATCCTGCACCTTGCCCTCGAGCCACCACTGCACCAGTATTACTTTTATTTTTTTAATTAAATGATTTTAAAACTGAATTTAATATCTGATTGGTTCACATTGTAGGATGATGGACATTAGTATATACTCCAGAGGAACAACACAGTCTGACTCATTCAGTATTCTTGAGACAAGAGTCATGTTCCAGCGTGAATAATGTTTGAAATGAAACAGCTGACAGTCATTCATGATGGGTCGCAGTCAGTTGGACTTAAAATAATGGAAATCGAACCATATACCTTTTAATTTGTTTTTCTGGGACCAATATAGAGGGATGCTAATCTGCATCATTCCCATCTTGAAGTCTTTTGCATGCTTTGAACTCCCATTTAGTGATGGGATATTGCAAGCCTTTGGTCAGCAGGTTGACCTTCTTGCATTCATACTGGGATTTCAGAAGCATGTTTCATTTTCATATACATCCCATATCAGGAGTGGTTTGGGTTCACAGCACTGAGTTTTACAATCATACAATTTCATACAAGTCATACAATTTTACATTTACAGCATTTGGGAGACATTCTTATCTAGAGCGACTTACAGTCATCATTTGTTTCATACAGCTGAGCAATTGATGGCTAAGGGCCTTGCTCAAGGGGCCAACAGTAGTAATAGTCGGGATTAATTGAACTGCTGACTTTGAGCTCAGTAAATTTTGTAGTTCAGCACATGAGCTCAGGTGCCCAAAGACCGGCCATGACTCTCATAATATTTAAAAACTGATCTTTGAAATGTGATGATTTTAACCACAGATGTGTAAAAAAAAAATAGCTTGTGAGAAGAAGGGTGTTGATTTCTGGTGTAGTTTGTAGCAGGATGGAGACAAGATGTTAAAAACTGGCACTCATTTCTGACATTAGACATGCTCACCCAAATATCCAGTAAGGAGTGGCATGGATGCTAAACAAATAGAATAGTTAGAGGGTGAGACAAACATTGTGCCTTGAACTAATACAATTACTAATCCCTCTGTATACTGGTTCACAGAGTTTCTAACGTTCCCATGACATTTATATTAGAGCAATTAACGTTCTTCTTTCTTCTTTTCCTTTCGGCTTTTCCCTTCAGGGGTCGCCACAGGGAATCATCTGCCTCCATCTCACCCTATCCTCTGCATCTTCTAATCTTACTCCAACTACCTTCATGTCTTCCTTTACCACATCCATAAATCTCCTCTTTGGTCTTCCTCTGGGCCTTCTGCCTGGTAGTTCCAACCTCAGCATCCTACTACCAATCTACTACTATCACTATCCCTTCTCTGTACATGTCCAAACCATCTCAATCTAGCCTCTCTGACTTTGTCTCCAAAACCTCTTACATGTGCTGTCCCTCTGATGTACTCATTCTTGATCCTATCCATCCTCGTTACTCCCAAAGAGAACCTCAACATTTTCATCTCTGCTACCTCCAGCTCTGCCTCCTGTCTTTTCCTCAGTGCCACTGTTTCTAAACCATACAACATCGCTGGCCTCAACACCGTCTTGTACACTTTTCCTTTCATTCTTGCTGATACCCTCCTGTCACACATCACACCGGACACTTTTCTCCATCCATTCCAACCTGCCTGCACACGCTTCTTCACCTCTTTTCCACACTCTCCATTGCTCTGGACTGTTGAGCCTACGTACTTAAAATCCTCCACCTTCTTTATCTCTGCTCTCTGTAACCTCACCGTTCCTCTTGGGTCCTTGTCGTTCACACACATTTATTCTGTTTTACTGCCGCTAACCTTCATTCCTCTCCTTTCCAGGGCATACCTCCACCTCTCTAGATTTTTCTGCACTTGTTCTCTGTTCTCACTACAGATCACAATGCCATCTGCAAACATCATAGTCCATAGAGATTCTTGTCTAACCTCGTCTGTCAGTCTGTCCATCACCATAACAAACAAGAAGGGGCTCAGAGCTGACCCTTGATGCAGTCCCACCTCCACCTTGAACTCTTCTGTCACACCGACAGCACACCTCACCACTGTCTTACATCTCTCATACATGTCCTGCACCACTCTAACATACTTCTCTGCTACTCCAGACTTCCTCATGCAATACCACAGTTCCTCTCTCGGCGCCCTGTCATATGCTTTCTCCAGATCCACAAAGGCACAATGCAGCTCCCTCTGGCCTTCTCTGTACTTCTCTATTAACATCCTCAAAGCAAACACTAACATTAATATTGGAGTTAATTAGCCTGCGACCATATGAATGTAAAAATAGTTTAAGTTATTGACACATTAATCACTACAAATTTGGTTTAATATAATACAGGGATCTCTCACTTTCCGCGGTTATCTGCGACTGAGATCCCCCCCCACAACCGTCGAATTCTGTGAAGTAGAATCGACACCCCTGACTGATGTATACGTACATGTATGTGTGTATATAATATCAATAAATACATATTCAACGCTATAAATGCTTATAATAGCAATTAAACATTCAAAAATAATGCGTAAGATGTAAATAAAATATAAATACACACACATACATTTTTATGTGAGGAGGTGCGTATCCAAGTATGTGCAGGTGCATCTGCGTTCGCGCACACACACAGATGCACCTGCACACACACAGATGCGCACCTCACATAAAAATGTAAGTAGTTTTGTTGGGGTTTTGGGTTGTTGTGTTTTTTGTTTGGGGTTTTTTTTGCGTAATTGGCCTTGTTTTGTAGCCTTTTCCCCCATTCTTCTTTAATTTTCTTCTTTTTTAATTCGATAAACATTAAAAAAAACTCTGTGATGCACTGAAGCTGCATAAATTGAAGGGATCCCTGTAATAGTAAGACCTCTACTTAATAATAATACCAATTAATGGCATAGGAAAACTAAATTCTTTCTATAAAGAACGCAGTCCTTTAACACACTGTCCGGTGCATGCAAAATTATGCCTCTCTGATTCTCTTTGTTTATTGAAACCTAAATAAAATGAATATTTAAATAAAATGAGTAATCCAGATTTCAGTACTGGTGAAATTACAGTGTTGTCATACAGTCAGTTCCTTACATTTCTGTGGCTGTGGTATGGATGCCTGCATGACTGACGAGTGTCCAATATGTCCCTAAATTAGTTCTGAACACGCCTTTCTTACTCTTTTGTTCAATTTCCATCTGAAAGGTCTCTTGATCCGTCTCATCATCCTGGTTGGCTGAAATGCTGACACCTGGGGGGGAAAAAAGCATGTATATTTTGACATTTGTGATAATTGGCAGACACCCTTAGCCAAAGCAACTTACACTGAATTTTTTTTTTTTTTCAAAGATACAACTGAGCACTTGAGGGTTAAGGCATTGCTTAAAGGCCCAAGAATGGCAGGTTGGTCATACTGGGACTTGAACCCCTGACCTTAGGAGTACTTGGTAGTTAAAAACAAAAGAATGATTTCTGTTGCAGCGTAACCATAATATTTCTTTTCGGGTTTTCTGGGATGGGGCAGTGGTGACCTGGTGCTTTATTACTGATCCCAAGGTCGAGGGTTCAAGCTCCACTATCAGCAGGTTGTCACTGGGTTACCAAAGGTGACCATATCTCTCACTGTCTGTGTTGAGATGTTCATGTAAAAGAAGCATTGCTGACTGTCATCAGGAGCGGGCTGTATAGTCATCAGCGTGTTTCTGCCCTGAGACCGTCCAGGGTGTACCTGTCTCCCTGTGACCCTAATTAGGATTAAGCGGTTCCAAAAATGAATGAATGAAAGGTTTTCTGGGAATGTGGTGGCAATGAATAAACAATTGATTCTTATCAGCCTAGAGGAGAGGAAATTGTGAATGCATGTCATGGAAGGGTCAGCAGTATCTCATTATAGATTTCTTCATCCTGGTAGCTTTCATTCATTATTAACAACCAGAACAGAACCAGATGGGAGACTATTCCCTTAATCCTGTGTCTTTTACTATGGAGTAAAGGGTGAACTCAATCAAAAAATCTCATCATTTATTAAATAAACGTAATATGATAAATCCTTCGTTTTTGAACAATGTGTGAAGTGCGGGTGCTACTTCATGTTGCTTATGGAGGTGATGTAAAAGGAAGTAATCCAGAGATGTAGAATTGTGCATTTAACAAAAAAGCAATACATAAAACCTATGAATTATGTATTACCTAGTAATCTTAGTATAAGCGTGACACTAGAATAAACCTGCACCTATGCCTTACTCCCAACATTTGCCTATTGACTTGACCTAATTTTGATGCAATGCAAATGTGTAACGCGCGCGCACACACACACACACACACACACACACACACACACACACACACACAGCAGCATGTTGCCCCCCACACACATTGTAAGTGCCCAGGGAGCAGTTGGGGGTTTGGGTGTTTTGCTGAAGGGCACTTACAGCAGTTGGGGGTGTGGGAGGGGAAGGTGGAGTTCACTCCCCTACCATCAGATATTGTTCCTGCTGGTTTGGGAATTGAACCAGCAACCTTTGGATCCTAAAGGCACTTCTCCAAGCATCATGCTATGGCTACCCCCTTTGGGAGCTTTATTACGGTCAACACAATGCAATTAACAAGTAGGGGTTAGCCCTTGGTTTGATTCCCAGCTCGGACGTTTCTGTGTGGAGTTTGCATGTTCTCCCGTGTTTGCGTGGGTTTCCTCCTGAAGCCTGGTTTCCTTCCACAGTCCAGAAACATGCACAGTAGGTTAATCGGCAGTTTCGAATTGCCTCTAGGTGTGAGTATGAAGGTTTGTGAGATGAGAGTGTCATCCCTGCTCATGGCCTGGCGAGCTGTCCAGGGTGTACCCCACCCGCGCCAGGAGTCGGCTGAGATGGGCGCCAGTCTTCCCGTGACCCTAATTAGGATAAAGCGGTTCAGAAAATGAATGAAATGTACATACATACAGATTATTTTATTTATATACTGTACAGTATTTCTTTCTTCCTTTCGGCTTTTTTCCCTTTTCTCGGGAGTCGCCACAGCGAATCATCTGATTCGCACATTTGATTTGGCAGAGGTTTTTACGTCGGATGCCCTTCCTGTCACAACCCTTTAGCAAGGGACAGAAACACGCTGACGGCTTTGCAGCTACTCTTGTCAAAAGTCAGCAATGGTTCTTTTACATGAACCTCTCACCATAGACAGTGAGGGACATGGCCCGCCTTTGCTAACCCAGTTAGCTGCACTGGGGGGACAGTGACTACCTTGTGGGGACTCGAACCCCCAACCTTAGGATCAGCAATCCTGCGCCTTATCCACTAGACCACCACTGCCCCACATACAGTACATAAAAATACATTATAATTTTATATATATATATATATATATATATATATATATATATATATATATATATATATATATATATATATATATATATATATATATTTATTTATTATTATTTTTTCTTTCTTTCTTAATATTTTTGATATTTTTATATTTGAAATGTAATTGTTTAAAATATATTAAAATAAAATATTAATACCCAAGTTAACATAAAGGAGTTTGACTTTAAATATAATTTCCTTCAGTATTTCAGGTGTTTATAGATAAATACATTAATCCTGATGGGCAAGGATCATGAAAAATATATAAATGTGAGTCTAATGTTTCAAGCCATAGCCTTGCCATGCTACTTTTATGGGTCTGTCATCAATATTTCCTTCTCTAACTGCACATCAAAATGACCCATAACCTCATATTTTCATTTATTTTTAATATCCACAGGCATTTTACACATGTTTAGACAAATATTTTGAGCATTTACATCAATAATTACTTGACTTTCTTATTTATTTTCTGAAATGCTTAATCCTAATTAGGGTCACAGCGATGCTGGCACCCATGTCAGCCAACTCTGGGCGAGGGCAGAGTACACCCTGGACAGCTCGCCAGGCCATCGCAGGACAGAAACATACTGACGGTTGTGCAGCTCCTCTTGACAAAGGTCAGCAGCAGTTCTTTTACAGCCTCTCACCATACATGGTGAGAGACATGGCCGGCCTTTGATAACCCAGTTAGCTGCACTGCCCCATTGACAGTGGGGATTGAACCCCCAACCTCGGGCTCGGTAGTCCACCACCGCCTCACTTTACTTTAAAAAAAAAAAAAAAAAAAAAAAAAAAAAAAAAAAATTCCATGTGTAGTATTCCTATTTATTTACAAATACATGTACAATTTTCTAGTCTGGCAGCATCTCATTCGGTCGCTTTAAATAAGGTGAGGTCAAGGTCAGGTTAGGTCAACATTTATACTTTCTACATAAATAAAAGTATTGAATTCCATTTAGCAAACCATTTTCTTGACACCGTGTGCGCCGGTTTCCATGAGGTTATAGAAAACACTTTGACTTCTGACAGTGGCAGTATCCACTACAATAACATATTTCTCAAAGTTGATCATCTAATGATTTCACAGGTTAAACATGACCTTGATGACCTAGAAAACGTGAATATCGTGAGGAAAGAATTTTAATTTCTCCTCCCTGTTTACCCATCAAACCTCACTCCGTGTTTTTCCTTTCACCTCTCAATCATTGTGAACCTATAAAAGTGTCAGTCATAAACTTATTTTGCCTCGCAGTGTTACACTCTAGTAGCAGAAAAGATAAAATGAGCTATAAAGTAATACGAGTACAGTGGTACCTCACATTACGAAATTCTCACCAAACGAAAACCACAGGTTATGAAACGCATTTTCCTAAAATTTTTGTCTCTGTATACGAAACAAGTTCACGTTACGAAAGCACCACCTTAAAAATTCAAACGCGCCATTCAAACATTCAAACAATGCACGAGCTGCTCTCCCATCAATAACGTTGAAACATCCTGCCCCGGTGGGCTCCCATTGGCTAACAACCGAGCTGTCGTTCATATCGCCTTCACTCGAGCACCATCTTGAACAGGTCCACCTGACGCCATCTTGGACAGGGATCCCATTGGCTAGACGGGACGACGCAGCTACCTCCCATTGCCTATTATGGAGCTGAATCCACCATGATGTTTTTCGCCTAAGGACAGAGTTACTGTTGTTTTATGCTTTATTTATTTTATATAACATTTATTTATGTTTATATGCTGAGACCTCCACTGTGCTAAGACCCCTGGGCAATGTCTCAACCACAAGTGTGCCTCTGTTCACCCAGCAGTATAAATGGGTACCAGTAAAAATATACTGGGAAGGTAACCTGCGATGGACTAGCATCCCATCCAGGAGGAGTTGAGCTCCTGGTCGCTTCACGCTACGGAAACCGGGGATAAGCACCGGCCTGATGAGCCACTAGGCTCGGGTGTAAAAACCCAACAGACTTACCTTACCTATGCTTTATTTCTTGACTCAGGCTTTTAACCTTCCATAAACATTTGTAAGATTATAACTCTGCTAAGACATGGTAAACACACGCGCGCACACACGCGCATGTGATTTCCGGTGTGAGTGAGAAGAAGAAACGGGCTCGAGTGATATGACAAAGGAATATGGCCAAACCCATCTACCATCGGTACAATATTGAAGCAGTAGGAGGTCTTAAAAGGTATGCTTTTATCGTTTTTATAGGGTTTAGGGGGTAGTATTGGGAGTCTTGGAATGAATCACGCGTTTTACATGTAAAATGTGGTTCAATTTACGGAAAATGCAGGTTACGAAAAAGGCTCTGGAACGGATTAATTTCGTAAAGTGAGGTACCACTATTGCTTACCTATAATTTGCATGAGTGCAGAATACTGCAGACCTTTTGTAAACCAAGCAGATGTAAATAAATATAAATAAATATAAATAAAAGTGCTTAAAATATCAACTAGATTGCTCCACGTGTCAGCCTGTGCTCTTAGCAATCATAGTGCAAGGTGTACTGTTAGATGGATTAAATCTTAAAGGTTTAAAGAAACACATAATAACCTCAGATTTGAATAGAGGAAAGTGCAGCATGGTGGTTAGTGGTTAGTACGCTCATCTCACAGCAAGAAAAGTCTCGGGTTCAAGTCCTGGCTTTTGAAGTTTCTGTGTAGGTTTCACATTCTCCCCGTGCCCGCATGGATTTCCTAAGGGTACTCCGGTTTCCTCCCACAGTCCACAGAGATGCACATTAGTCTAACTGGCTGTTCTAACTGAGCGTGAATGGATGTGTGAGTGTCGGCCCTGCAATGGCCTTGGAGGCTGTTCAGGGTGTACCTCGCTTTTGCCCATAGACGGCTGGTGAAAATAATTATACAATATGGAAGATAAATAAATATAAATTATATAATGATCTGCCATGTCACTAGCTAACATGTAAGAATTTATAATGGTGCATCAGGACTTCCCAAATTCATCACTCTCTGGCCTAGTTTTTCAAAAATATAAGTCAGGAAATGAATGTTTGTAGACTGAAAAACATTAAAGTGCTCCATAATATTTATTTTCTGAACCACTTAATCCCAAATGGGGTCATGGGGAGGCTGGCATCCATCTCGGCCGACTCTGGGAGAGGGCGGGGTACAGTCTGGACAGCTCACCAGGCCATCGCAGAGCAAACACTCGTACCTAGGGGTAATTTGGAACAGCCAATTAACCTACTGGGCGTATTTTTGGACTGTAGGAGGAAGCTGGAGTACCCAGAGGAAACCCACACAAGCACGAGGAGAACTCCTCACAGGAACCAGGACCTTCTTGCTGTGAGGCGGATATGATAACCACTACGCCACCGTGCTGCCCTCCAAAACATTGTGTGACATAAATTCTTTGCAGGAATGCATGATAATTCTGCTGGATGTTTTAAAAAGATCGTTAATTACATTAATTCATTCCTTACATGACATTATATTGCAGTGCCAACTATTAATACATATCCAGCGATATATCTGCTCAAAGTGAAATAGCAAAGTTCTTACCTTGACGGCTAGATAGGTATCTTTTGTTGGCTGCCAGAAAGACCACCTGGGGGTGACAGTCCTCTGGATCAAAAAGTTCATCTTTGCCCGGCTTTGTACATCTCCCAGACTTCAACGTGCCCGAGGGACCTGATGGGGCTAGGTATTTTCCATTATCATCTTTGAAAGCCAGCTTCCCAGCCCTGAGATCCAACGTGAAGGCTGTTTCAGGACCATAATCATTTACCAGCTTTCCACTGCTACTGAGAAAGCAGTTGTTACAAGTTTTTATGCTGTACTTTCCTTCCTTGAAGACCAGTGTGATCAGGGAGTTCACACCCCATGGAATGTCACTATCAAAAGAGATCTCGGTCATTGAATCAGACAGGTGTGCATAGCGTTTACGCGCTACGCTCAACAGAGTAACCTGTGGGTGTACGGCCAAATGGACGGCCCACAGCTCAGTTTCTCCTATGGTTTGGCTGAAGCAGGTCAGGAAATCTTCTGTGCCTCCAAAATATCGCTGATAAGTTTCAGACTGCAAAGCCCAACGGCCGTCCGCCTGAGCCACGATTAAAAAGCGGCAATCGTTGTCTGGAACCTCAGTTTCACAGTACACCTTGCCATCTTTATCTGTGGACAGGTAACGGCCAAGGTGACTGCAAAGGAAAACTACCTGACCATCTTGGTCATCCTGGGCCAGGCTCCAGAGTTGTTTCTTCTTCATGCTTGTACTTGATGCATTTACCTTGAAGCCAAAAGTCTCAGCAGTAAGGTAACGGTTCTCGTAGTTGACAAGTCCAAATTGGAGCTTTAAAGATTTACTTATCCCATTGGTAGCCATTTTAAATACCTACAGTGTGGTTTTAAAATGAAAAATTTTCCAACTTTTTTATGCTATAATAGATAAAATTAAGTCTTTTTAAATTTCTCTGAATACCCTGCTTCCAGACTCACCCGTCCTTCCTTGCTCTGTATTGTCGTTCAGTATTAATAAGACTTTTGTTGTTGTTCTTCTTCTTCTTCAAACTTCACTGGCACTCTAATCCCGTTCTATCCCCAATGCAGGTGTCCTGGTGCCTGCCTTCTTTTCCTTAATCACTCTGGATTAGTCTCAGCAGGACACCACACTTTGCTGCTCTGACATCACAGAGCAAGTCTCTGACTCCACCTCCTTTCCTCTTTTTGCATATATTTTTACTGAAGAAAACTATGCCAATTCTTATTTTACTTTTCGTATCCGTCTTCCCTGACGGACAGTGTCCAATCTTTGATACGTTGCTAATTTCATAGAAGAATTTTTTTTTTTTTTTTTTACAGCATTTAGCAGACACTCTTATTCAGAGTGAATTACAATTGCCCCCCGCCAAACATTTATTCTTTTTTTATACAACTGAGCAATTGAGAGTTAAAGGCCTGGGTTAGGGGCCCAACAGTGGTGATGGTGGGGACTGAACCGCTGACCTTCAGATCAATAACCCATTGCCTTATCCACTACGCCACCACTGCTCCTCCTTTTTTTTTTTTTTAAACACTTATGACAAGTTTCAAATTGCATTGGTTTATTTATTTTATTATTAGACAAATATTAATTACTGAGAGCATATCTTTTGGAGAACACAAATCTATGATCTTGGAAAATCATTCTTTCTGCCAGGCACGCTTTTCTCCTTTATGTTGTTCCTAAGTAAATTTTTTGGAATTTGCATGTAGTTTGACTGCTATTGTCTGTTTTTTGTTTTTTTTCACAGGATAATTTTTTGTCCATATATGTCAGTATCCTACCTGTAAAAGGATGACACCTTGTTCCCTCCTAATTGGGTAGTCAAGCAGCAAAGATGCAAGGAATAAAAAAACTAATAAAAAAGTACTTCAACCTTAGACTTGTTGACCTGACCAAATCAGTAATTAATCAAGGCATGCATCAACGACCGATGAAAACACTTTGCTGTAGTGTTGGTGTGGCCATCATCTGATAAATACTTCAGTCTGATTGCAGTTTATTCATCTCTCATATTATTTTGCTTGGATACGTATAAGCGTTGAACTTTATTCACTTGACCTGCTCTTATGTTGGACAGACGGCATATTGAACAACGTACTCTCTCATTTGAGAGTTTTTTCCTTGGGAGGGAAAAAAAAAATAGAGAAACATAAAGAATCATCCAAAGTAAAATGCAAATGTATGTCATGAGCCATCACCTTGACTCATTCCCCTATTTGCGAAACCACACCCATGCTATTGGGGCAGTTACAAAAGGAATGTAAAGATATACTCGATGCACATACACATACTCGATGGCTCCTGTTGATTGGGAGTGTGAAGCTACGAGTAAAACACCCTTTTTAAAAGTCTAATAATAAAACGCTGCAAATTTCGAGGAGGGCCAAGAGTTCAATAGGTAAGCCCCCAATTTTCTACCTCATTTCTAAGTTGGTTTTGAATGAAAACAATGATGGACCCAGCCAATGCTTATATAAACTAAATATTTTATTGTAGTTGTGTGTGTGTGTGTGTGTAGAGTGTTGTCAGGTTACACCTTCTCTCCACAGCTCATTACCAGTAAGCTTGGTATCAAAGCAAAACAAAAGCCACACCTAAACAAGGCAAAAGCTATGTTGGCCTAAACCGACCAATAACCAGCCGTACTTGCATAATTTTCCCTCACGAATGGACACAATGTATGAAGAAAATAAACTATTCCATCTTCTTCTTCTTCTTCTACCCCTTAATCCAGGACCTGGTCGCCGTGGCAGCAGCCTAAGCAGTGAGTTCCAGACATCCCTCTCACTAGTCACTTCCTCCAGCTCTTCTGAGGAGACACCAAGGCATTCTTAGACCAGCCAACTGACACAGTCCCATCAGCGTGTTCTGGGTCTCTTCCTGGTTGAACATGACCAAAACACCACATCAGGTGATTCTGATTCACATGAGGCATTCTACCCAGATGTCTGAGCCTCCTCAACTTCTCTGCAATATCGTGTGGCCATTGGTTGCCGTACCTCTGGAATGGCAAACTGGGGTGGTAGTTCTCCTTTTTTAAAATATAAATATAAAAAACAGTGGGTATATTGCAACTATCTTGGGATCACACTCCTCAGCCCACCCAGAAAAGTCTATGCAGGGGTACTGGAGAGGAGGATCCAACTTATAGTCATCATCATCATCATCTTCTTCCGCTTAGTCCAGGGTTGGGTCGCGGGGGCAGCAACCTTAGCAAAGAGGTCCAGACGTCCCTCTCCCGAGCTACTTCCTCCAACTCTCCCGGGGGGACACCGAGGCGGTCCCAGACAAGCTGAGAGACATAGTCCCTCCAGCGTGTTCTAGGTCGACCCCGGGGTCTCTTCCCGGTTGGACATGCCCGAAACACCACACCAGGGAGGCGTCCGGGGGGCATTCTGACCAGATGCCCAGGCCACCTCAACTGGCCCCTCTCAATGCGGAGGAGCAGCGGATCTACTCCGAGCTCTCCCCGGATGGCAGAGCTTCTCACCTTATCTCTAAGGGAGAACCCCGCCACCCGGCAACGGAAGCTCATTTCAGCCGCTTGTATCCGTGATCTTGTTCTTTCGGTCATTACCCAAAGCTCGTGACCATAGGTGAGGGTTGGAACGTAGATTGACTGGTAAATTGAGAGCTTCGCCTTGCGGCTCAGCTCCTTCTTCACCACGACGGACCGGTACAGGCACCGCTTAACAGCAGAGGCTGCAGCAATCCGTCTGTCGATCTCTCGCTCCATCCTTCCCTCACCCGTAAACAAGACCCCAAGATACTTAATCTCCTCCACTTGGGGCAGGACTTCATTCCTGACCCGGAGGGTGCATTCCACCATTGTCCGACTGAGAACCATGGCCTCGGACTTGGAGGTACTGATCTTCATCCCGGCTGCTTCGCACTCAGCTGCGAATCGCTCCAATGAGAGCTGGAGGGCCCGACTTGATGAAGCCAAAAGGACAACATCATCCGCAAAAAGCAGAGACGATATCCGATGGCCACCAAACCAGAACCCCTCATCGCCTCGACTGCGCCTAGAAATTCTGTCCATAAAAATTATGAACAGAATCGGTGACAAAGGACAGCCTTGGCGGACTCCAACTCCCACTGGAAACGAATCCGACCTGCTGTTACCAATACGGACCAAACTCTGGCTCGGTGATACAGCGACCGAATAGCTCGTAGCAACGCATCTGGAACGCCAGATTCTCGGAGCACGCCCCACAAGATCGCTCGAGGACACGGTCGAAAGCCTTCTCCAAATCCACAAAGCACATGTGGACAGATTGGGCAAACTCCCATGCCCCCTCCAGAATCCTGTGGAGCGTATAGAGTTGGTCAAGAGTGCTGCGGCCAGGATGAAAACCACATTGTTCCTCCTGAATCCGAGGTTCGACTATCGGTCGGATCCTCCTCTCTAGTACCCCTGCATAGACTTTCCCAGGTAGGCTGAGGAGTGTAATTCCCCGATAATTGGAACACACCCTCCGGTCCCCCTTCTTAAATTGGGACCACCACCCCAGTTTGCCAATCCAGAGGTACAGCCCCGATGACCACGCGATGTTGCAGAGACGTGTCAACCAAGACAGTCCTACAACATCCAGAGCCCTGAGATATTCTGGGCGGATCTCGTCCAACCCGGAGCTCGACCACCGAGGAGCTTTTGACAACCTCAGTGACCTCCACTCCAGTGATGGGCGGACCCTCACCCGAACCCCAGGGTCTTCCTCTTCCACGGAGGGCGTGTTGGTGGGATTGAGAAGGTCCTCAAAGTATTCCCTCCACCTCTCAACAACATCCCCAGTCAAGGTAAGCAGCTCCCCACCTCCACCGTAAACAGTGTTTGTGAAGAACTGCTTCCCCCTCCTGAGGCGTCGGATGGTGGCCCAGAACCCTTTTGAGGCCAACCGATAATCACTCTCCAGGCCCTCACCGAACTCCTCCCACGCCCGAGATTTTGCATCTGCGACAGCCTCGGCTGCAGCACGTTTGGCCTGCCGGTACCCGTTTGCTGCCTCAGGAGTCCCACAGGCTAATAAAACCCGATAGGCCTCCTTCTTCAGCTGGACGGCCCCCTTCACCGCAGGTGTCCACCACCGGGTTCGGGGATTACCGCCACGACAAGCACCGACGACCTTACGGCCACAGCTATGGGCTGCCACCTCAGCAATGGAGGCACGAAAAATGGCCCATTCGGATTCCATGTCCCCTGCCTCCTCCGGAACGTGGTTGTAGCTCTGCCGGAGGTGGGAGTTAAAGGCCTCTCGGACAGGGGGCTCCGCCAAACGTTCCCAGCAGACCCTGATTACACGCTTGGGCCTGCCAGGTCTGGAAGGCAACCTCCCACACAACCGAAGCCAACTCACCACCAGGTAGTGATCGGTAGACAGCTCAGCTCCTCTCTTCACCCGAGTGTCCAGAACATATGGTCGCAAGTCCGATGACACGACTACAAAGTCAATCATCGAACTGCGACCTAGGGTGTCCTGGTGCCAAGTGCACTTATGGACACCCTTATGTTCGAACATGGTGTTCGTGATAGACAAACTATGACGAGCACAGAAGTCCAACAACGAAACACCATTCGGATTCAGACTGGAGAGGCCGTACCTACCGATCACACCCTTCCAGGTCACACTATCGTTGCCCACATGGGCGTTGAAGTCTCCCAAGACAACGAGCGAGTCTCCCGAGGGAGCGTTCTCCAACCCCCCCCAAAGACTCCAAAAAGGGTGGGTACTCTGAACTGTCATTTGGTGCATAAGCACAAATAACAGTCAGGACCCGTCCCCCACCCGAAGACGGAGGGAAGCTATCCTTTCGTCAACCGGGAGAACCCCAACATTTGGGCACCGAGACGGGGGCAACAAGAATACCCACACCGGCTCGCCGCCTCTCCCCATGAGCAACTCCAGAATAGAAGAAGGTCCAGCCTCTTTCGAGATGGATGGTTCCAGAGCCCAAGCTATGCGTTGAGGTGAGCCCGACTATATCTAGTCGGTATCTCTCCACCTCACGCACCAAATCAGGCTCCTTTCCCGCCAGAGAGGTGACATTCCATGTCCCGAGGGTCAGAGTAAGTAGCCGAGGATCAGTCCGACAGAACCCATGCCTTTGGCTGCCACCCAACTCACACTGCACCCGACCCCTAAAACTCCTCCCACCACCCATGTCTCCTTTTCGGGTTGGGCCCGGCCAGGCTCCATGGGCATAAGCCCGACCACCAGGCGCTCGCCTTCGAGCCCCTCCCCTGGGCCTGGCTCCAGGAGGGAACCCCGGTGACCCGCGTCCGAGCAAGGGAGACTGATTCCTGTGTTGTCTCGTGTCTTAGGGGTTTGTTTTGAATCGCACTTTGTCTGGACCTTCACCCCGGACCTGTTTGCCTTGGGTGACCCTACCAGGGGCATTTGCCCCCGACAACATAGCTCCTAGGATCATTAGGTCACGCAAACCCCTCCACCACGATAAGGTGGCGATTCAAGGAGGGGCCAACTTATAGTAGATCTCCAAATTCAGGAAGAACAATGTGGTTTAAGTTCTGGCTGCAGCACTCTCGACCAGCTCTACACTCAACAGGATCCTGGAGGGAGCATGACAGTTTGCCCAATCTGTCCACGTGTGTTTTGTGGCTTTAAAAAAGGCTTTCGACCACACCCCATGAGCTATCTTGGGGGCGCGCTCCAGAAGAATGATACACAAGAGCCGTTGCTATGGGCCATTTCATCTTCATAAGACCGGAACCAGAGCTCGGTCTTCATTGGTAACAACAGATTGAATTTGTTTCCAGTGGGGGTTGGAGTCTGAAAGGCTGTCCTTTGTAACCATTTCTGTTTCTTAAGTTCTACAGACAGAATTTCTAGGCAGAACCGAAATGTTGCGGGGTTCAGGTTTGGCAGCCATTGGATCTCGTCTCTGCTTTTTTCAGATGATGACAGTGATGTCTTTTTGGCTTCATCAAGCCAGGACCTCCAGCTCTCATTGGAGCGATTTGCGGCTGAATGCGAATCAGCCGGGATGACAATCAGAACCTCCAAATCCGACGCCATGGTTCTCAGACGGAAAAAGATGGAATGCAGCCTCCGGGTCAGGTATGAGGTTCTTCCCAAAGTGGAGGCGTTAACAATAAATCTTTTAAAATAGTTAATAATTTCGGACCTTCGGGGGACTGGTGATGAATTAATTTAGTTTCATCTTCTGAATGTGGATGCTGAATGTGCTCCAGTGTTGGAATTCAAAAAGTGACAAAATTTACATCTTATTTACAAAGAAGCTACTGTGTTTACATCTTAAAGGGGCAGTAGAGTTAAAACAAAAACTCTTTCATTCATCTATTGCAATGTTACACTTCAAAATATGGGTTTACTTTATATTACATGCTTTTTTTATGTAGTTACTGATAGTTTTGGATATTTTTCAACAGTTCACTGTCAATAGTAATTACATTAGCTGACATGATTGCACCTGGAAATTACTTTCACTTAATCAGCACCAGTTGATATTCTCACAATGCAGGTATGAAGCTAATCTGTAAAGAGCATCACAACTTACTTCCTGTTTCTTACTGTTAAAAAGTCTTACTCTTGTCGGAATGCTTGCATTATTTTTCATGTTGGACATACTGTTTCATTCGTTCATTCATTTTCTGAATCGCTTAATCCTAATCAGGGTCGTGGGGAGACGAGCACCCATCTCAGCCAACTCTGGGCAAAAGCGGGCAAGGCTATCGCAGGGCCGACACTTACACAACCATTCACACTTACAACTAGGGGTGATTTGGAACAGCCGATTAACCTACTGTGCATGTTCATGAACTGTGAGAGGAAACCGGCGTACCCGAAGGAAACCCATATAAGCACGGGGAGAACATGCAAACATGCCTTGGGATTACCTTATCTTATAATTGCCGCAAATTACTGAAAATGTTTGCCGTGATTTTACCAATTCAAAAATTCTTCTGTAGTTATGACTTGCCCTGTACCTGTTTTGACTTTGATGACTATGAGTGCGTTTATACATATGAAAAAAAATTTTTTTTACTTTACAGTAGTTAGAAAATCCTGAACATGACAATGTATTCTTCTCACCAGGTTCTGCAACAGATTTTGAATGAGAACTTATTGAAACAAATTTCTTTTTTTTCGTGTGTGAATGCGTGTGTACATTTATGTGTGTGTGTATGTGTGTGTGTGTGTGTGCGTGTGTGCACGTGCGCACACGTGTGTTCTAAGTATTCGAATGTTGTTTTTTCACAGTCACGTTATGGGGACTTGTCTTCCTTTTGGGGCAAACATATTGGAATACATATTAGGGTGAAGATCTGTTTTAAGGTAAGGGTTAGGTTAAGGTATGGGTAAGGCTTAGGGCGAGGCAAATAGTGGTTATACTAAGGAATGAATGTAATATTTGTATTACCCCCTTAAGTTATGGAAACCAGAGTGTGTGTTCTAAATATTTGACTTGTTTTTTTCACAGTCACATTATGGGGACTTGTCTTCCTTTTGGGGGCAAACATATTAGCACACATTATATGTGTGTGTGTGTGTGTGTGTGTGTGTGTGTGTGTGTGTGTGAGTGGGTGTGAGTGGGTGGGTGTGGGTGAACGGACATTTTGGCTAACAGATTTTCCAGGTTAGGATATTTTGGCCAAATATGTATTTGGACTGGTGTTAGGGTTACTACTTCAATAAGACACCTCTAGAAGGTTTAAAAACACTTTTCTTGTCAGTGGTCAATATATATATATATATATATATATATATATATATATATATATATATATATATATATATATATAAATAATATATACATACACTAATAATTGATTATTAATGTGCCAAGCAACATACTCATTGTTCTAATACAATATAAATATTATAATGTAATGTAATATAATATCAATTAACAAAAATCAGATAAAAGTTAAACACCAGTCCAAAAACATATTTGGCCAAAAGGTCCTACCCTGCAAAATCTGCTGGCCAAAACGTCCTACATTCGTGTGTGTGGGTGTGTGGGTGTGTGGTGTGTGAGTTTGAGCGCATGTGATGGTGCATGCGAAGGACACGTAAGAAAAAAAAAGAAAGGATCTTTAATAGGCGTGGAGCTACTTGAAATGCAAATAGCAGGCTCTTAAGCGTCTGGGCTATTTTTCTTAAGTAAAAACTTTGCCTAAACATAAGAATGAATACTGATTCTATATTTTATAATTTACTGTTAGGCAGTCAATTGTGTAACCCTAAAACGTTTTAAGTGTGTTTTTTAAATTTGTTTAATGAGTGATTACACTAAGCTTGATATTAAAACATTTTGGTGACCAAGAGTTACAGGCCCACCAAATACATTATTCGGAACACCTACCCATTCATACAGGTGTCTCATCAGCCAATTATGTGGCCGAGAAATGAACAAAATGATGATGGTTGATGGCTAGTGTCAGAGACCCTCGTTTAAGCAATTTTATAACAGAATAACAATATTCTGCATACTTATTCAGAATGGTGCAATAAAAAAAGCATCCAATAGATGGCAGTACTGAAGACTGAAATACTTTGTCAATTGAGAATGTCCAGACAAGCCTAAGGTAACAAGAAGTAAAAAAGTAACTCAGATATCAACCCTTCCAAACCGGAAAAGCATCTCAGAAAAAGTAACATCAAACTTTAAGGCAGGCGGGTCTATAAAGCAGATGATTATATTGGGGTCCATGTCAGCCGAGAACAAAAAATCTGAGGCTGCAGTGAGCCCAGGCTCACAAAAATTGGGCAAATGACGGTTGGAAAAACGGCGTCATTCAGCGTCATTCCGTGTAGCCTTGTGTCAGTATTATTTCAGACTTACACTTGTGGTAAAACCAACCAGACTACATTTTGTACTGCAGTGAAGGTTCTCATATGGTCCGTGTCTTTATGGTTTCACCCAAATGAGAGTGGGTTTCCCTTTTAGGCCTGGTTCCTTTCAAGGTCTCTTCCTCGCGTCAACGGAGGGAGTTTGTCGTTGCCACCATCGCCGCGGGCGACGCTCATTAGTGATGTGCAGGGGTTGAAGAAAAATGTTCCAATGTTTAAATTATTTTTTTAATTAGTTTTACTATATTAAATTGAATTGAATGGAATGGAATAGTTCATGTTGGAAGGGCAGCGTAAGGTGTTGGATCACTGATCCTAAGTTGGGGGTTCAAGCCCCATTGTCAACAGGTTGTCACTGCTCCCCCCCCAAATGTGCAGCTAACTGGGCTATCGAAGGCCGGCCATGTCTCCAACTCTCTATGGTGTGAGAATCATGTAAAAGAACCATTGCTCACTTTCATCAAGAGTAGCTGCATAGCTGTCAGCGTGCACTCTGCCCTCACCCAGAGTTGGCTGAGATGGGCACCAGCCACCCTTAGACCCTAATTTGAATTAAGTGGTTCAGAAAATGAATGAGTTCATGTTGGAGGAGGTGGTGTAACAGTGTGAACAGAGTTTTCTTGGCAAGATTTGCACCTGTTAAAACAAATTCAAAATTGTTTGAATGCAACAGCCTGTTTGAGTTTTGTCGCAGACTCCGTGCATCCCATCATGAATTTACCTATTTTCAACCGGCTTCCACCATAATAATGCACCATATCACCAAGTAACAGTTATCTCAAAGTGGGTTCATGAAAATGACAATAAACAACATATTATTAATTTCTTGTCGTAGAACATCTTGACTTTTCAGCTTTGGTTTTGTTACTTTTTAAAATAAATTCCTAATATATACAGGGATCCCTCACTTTCCATGGTTAATTGGGACCAAGATCGCCCAGCAACCGCCAAATTCCGCGAAGTAGGATCGGAACCCCCCGACTGACATATACGTACATGTATATGTGTATATAATATCAATAAATACATATTCAATGCTATAAATGCTTATAATAACAATTAAACACTCAAAAAATAATGCATAAGATGTAAATAAAATATAAATACACACGCGCACACACTCAGATGCGCACCACACATAAAAATGTAAGTAGTTTTGTTGGGAGGTTTTGGGTTGTTTTTTTGTTTTTGTTTGTTTGGGGTTTTTTTTGCATAATTGGCCTTGTTTTGTGGCATTTTCCTTAACTTTAACCATTTATTTGAGGAAAAAGGGACAACTATTCATACTCGCACCTAGGGGCAATTTGGAGCAGCCAGTTAGCCAAATGTGCTCGTCTTTGTATTGTGGGAGGAAACCAGAGTAGCCTGTGGAAACTCACACACACAGTGGGATTAAATGGGACTCAGCTCAGCACCACTACACCACCACATTTAATCACACCCACCCATGTTTTGCCATATACTAAATACTCCACATATCTTAAACACATTGTTTCACAGGTCTTAAACAAGGTAACATATTATGAGAACACAAAACTGGTGGGAAAGTTTCAGGAACTAAGTAGGGCAAAGAACAAAAGTACTGGAGTTGTATAAAAAAAGAGTGAGGGCGTCCTCTGGTGGTGGAGTCCATGGAGGTTAAGAACGTCCAGTCATTCAGTATCAATACCATTTATTCAGGGGGAACTGGAGCCAATCAGAGCCGAATACTAGGGACACTGTCAATCTATGGCTTAGGGGGCAGTGGTGGTCTAGTGGTATAGGGTGCTGGATCGCTGATCCAAAGGTTGAGGGTTCGAGAGTCCCACTCTCCACAATGTTGTCACTGCCCCCCCCCCCCAGTGCAGCTAACTGGGTTATCAAAGGCGGGCCATGTCTCTCACTGTCTATGGTGAGAGGCATGTAAAAGAACCATTGCTGACTTTCGTAAAGAGTCGCTGCAAAGCCATCAGCGTGTTTCTGTCCCTTGCTAAAAAGGGTTGTGACCGTAAGGGCATCCGACGTAAAAACCTCTGCCAAATCAAACATGCGAATCAGATGATTCGCTGTGGCGACTCCCAAGTAAAAAAGGGGAAAAGCTTAAAAAAAAAAAAAAAAAAAAAAAAAAAAAAAGGAAGACTGTCAATCTATGGCTTCCACAAAGGAGAACAACCGTTCATTCTCACATTCACACTTGTGGGAAATTTAGTGTAGGTAGATAACCGCATGGCTTTGATTTGTTGGAAGAAACTACAATACCCTGTGGAAACCCACTAAATGATTATGACTGACAGTGAATGATTAAAAGGGGCAGTGGTGGCCCGGTGGTATGGTGCTGGATTTCCGATCCCAAGGTTTGGCATTCCAGCCTCACTCTCCACGGGTTGTTACCACTGTCCCTCCAGTGCAGCTAACTGGGTTATCAAAGGTCGGCCATGTCTCTCACTGTCTATGGTGGGAGGTTCATGTAAAAGAACCATTGCTGACTTTCGACAAGAGTAGCTGCATAGCCATCAGCGTGTTTCTGCCCTGCGATAGCCTGGCAATCTTTCCAGGGTGTACTCTGTCCTTACCCAGAGTTGGCTGAGATAGGCGTCAGCCTCTCCGCAACCCTACTTAGGATTAAGCGGTTCAGAAAATGAATGAATGAATGAGTTAATGATTTAAAAGAGATCATAACCTCTAATTTCTCCATAATAAGGCGATAGACTAACCAACAAAGAATCATTCAGTACTGTACTGCATCTGTGCTGTGTAGCATATGTAGCACTGCATTATACTCCAGTTGAATTCTCAGAAGCTATTATTGCCACCCAGCCTAACGTTGCACAAGGCTTTTCTCACATGTTCTGCCCTTTCCAAACCTCCCCACATCTTTTCAGTAGGCTTCAAATCTGGATATTGACTGGGCCATTTCTTGTTTTTGACCCGTTTTTTATGGACTGACTAGTGTGCATAAGGTCAAGTGTTGCCCACGGCTGCCTAGAGTACCTTATTAGGAAGGCCTCATCTTTGCATAATTTGGCCTGATCCAGTGGAAATCTGAACTCTTGGTCTAATGCACTTTTCGGACAGCAGACTTTTTCCCAACACACATCTCCTGTAGCTCAGTTCTTTTTTCCTTGAGGATGTTTGCACTTTCACAACAAAAGTTGTAAGAGTTACTTCCAGGCTTCTTTTATTCTTTTCCAGATTCAGCGGCATCCACAAGCTTTTACTAAAAATCTTAGAGAGCTCTTTATATATTGACACACACACACGCACACACACGCACGCGCACACGCACACACACGCGCACACACACGCGCACACACGCACGCACGCGCACACACACACGCACGCACGCACACACGCACGCACACGCGCACACACACACGCGCGCACACACGAGTGCGCGCACACGCGCACACACACGCACGCACGCGCACGCACACGCACGCACACATGCGCACACACACGCAATAACAGAGAGAACAAACAGGGTGAAATTTCCATTGAAGTGTGTTGAATTTACATGAGATATACACTAAAATTTATACACATTAAATCTTTCTATGTTGATGTAAAATTTTGACGGTTGAACAGATGTCTGTGTTTTTATTTATTATGTCTGTGTTTACTTGTTATTTCATAATATTCACTCAGTCTTTTTCCAAATCACTTAGTCCTAATTAGGGCCGTGGGCAGGCCGACTCTGGCTGAATTTAGGAATGTATGAATACATTTTATATATATATATATATATATATATATATATGTACAGGGATCCTTTGCTACTTCGCTCTTCAATTCATGTGGCTTCAGTGCATCATGTTTTTTTTGTTGTTTTTTTTAAATATTCATCGAATTAAAAAATAAGGAAGAACAGGGGAAAAAGTTAAGGAAAATACCACAAAACAAGGACAATTATGCAAAAAAGCCAAACAAACAAAAACAAAAAAAGTTGTAATAGTAATAATAAGTCCACAAACAGAGGGTCATCACTGAACTCTGAAAAGTGGGGCAGGAGTGACACTGAAGCAATAGTACTGATAAGTGTTGTGCATTAAACGTGATATATATACCATACATTCACGTACATGGGCAGACACCTGTCTGATGTATGTAACGTTAAAGTAACATTATGTACAGATTTCATTCTGAGGTTCACTGGTTATTTTGCAGCTTAGACTTACAGCTGGGGCCCGGTGGTATCGTGGTTAGGATGCTGCGCTCATGGTCAGGAGGTTGTGTGTTCAATCCCAGTTAGACCCCCACTGTGCTAAGACCCCTGGGCAACGTCTTCACCACAAGTGTGCCTCTGTTTACCCAGCAGTATAAATGGGTACCAGTAAAAATATACTGGGAAGGAAACCTGCGATGGACTAGCGTCCCATCCAGGAAGAGTTGTACTCCTAGTCGCTTCACGCTATGGAAACCGGGGATAGGCACCGGCCTGATGAGCCACTATGGCTTGGGTGTAAAAAGCCCCCAAGAATGTTAAAAGTCACCATAGATCACGGGCGCCCTATACGTCGATCACGATCTACCGATCGATCGCAAAGATAGTGTGGGTAGATTGCATGGCATTAAAATGTAGACGTCAGTCTCCCATCCTCACTATGAAATTTATCACTTGATTGACAGTCAGTCTGACCAATCTGACCTTTTCTGACACAGATGTCACTGTGCATGTGCATATAACAGCACATTCTAGCAAGCTAGTAAGTTAGCCGCCAATTTATGTCTTCTAAACTTAAGGTTATAAAAATGAGTTGGGGAGCTGGACCAAGTATAAAGACAAAACTGGAACACTTCTATGGAAACTGGGGATAAGCACCGGCCTATGAACCACGAGGCTCGGGTGTAAAAAGCCCAAAGGACTTTACCTTTTTAACTTAGACTTACAGCTAGCAGCAGTAAAAAAGTTTTCAGTCGTTTCAAAAGTCTAGCTGATGGTTTCCCAGTATGGTGCCCTACTATAAAATAATATTTATTTTGTTGTTTGGATGTTTTTTTTCCATAAGAACAAAGAAATTTGAAAATGTTTTCATGAACAAAAAAACTGATGAAGCAGTATTTATTCCCAGATGTATCCACATGTCATATTATTGCTAAGAAGCGAACAAACGGTGCATAGTGATGCTGGACTGACGGACATACACACTCTCCGAAATCAAGTATGGTGCTGATGTGGACGCTAGACTACAACTTATGTGTAGCGTGAACCATGGTAATTGGCTCTATGATTAGAGTGAATTACCATAATGAGAGATACCGATCCGTTTATTGTTAAGTTTTATGGGCTGAATTAACGTAACATTTGATTAGCGCACTACTGTTAAGGAAAAAGTGAGTAACGATTGAACTACTTTTGGAATGTTAAGACATTTTCATACATTTTTCTTATGTCATTGAACTTGCCAAGCCAAATGAATATGGCTGTGAATTATTATTCCCCTCATAGATCAACGTGTCCAAGTTTGGCAATATGTACTATCCTTCCTGAGATATGAATTTGTTTTCTTTTTCTTTTGAAAAACCTGTAGCATACATCTGTCCATCCCGCCAATGTGTACATGTATGCTCATAACAGTGAAAAGAAAGAGTACTTATAGAAAAAGATGAGCTTATTATTGCCGAGTGCAAGCAGGGACTCTTTCATGTCTGACTATGGCAGCGTAACTAGAATGAGAAAACAAAGAAGGCAGACATGAGAGCATCCTGTGACATGAGGCAATCGACCACACTGTCAACGGACCTGGGTGAACATGTAGCGTGAGGGAGCGACAGCATCCCAACGTCACACACAAAGGCAAGGTACACCCTGAACAGCTTGCAAAACCATTGCAGGGTAACACACATCCATCCACACCGATGGTCAATTTAGAACAGCCAATTCGCCTAATGCACAGGTGACAAACTCAAGGCCCACGGGCCAAATCCAGCTTTTCAACTCATTTTATTTTTTCGTAATGATCACCATACATTCCTAGCACAAAGTATTACAGAGATCCCTCACTTTACATGGTTAATTGGGACCGAGAAACCCCACAAGACCATCAAAATCCATGAAGTAGGATCATCCCCCCTCCTCCCCCGACTGACATATACATACATGTATACTGTATGTGTATATAATATCAAGGCGGGACGGTGGCGTAGTGGTTAGCACGTCCGCCTCACAGCAAGAAGGCCCGGGTTCGATTCCCGGCCTGGGCGTTTCTGTGTGGAGTTTGCATGTTCTCCCCGTGCTTGTGCGGGTTTCCTCCGGGTGCTCCGGTTTCCTCCCGCAATCCAAAGACGTGCACTGTAGGTTAATTGGCCGTTTTAAATTGACCGTAGCTTCTCTCCATAGCGGCACGGAACCCAGTCGTATCGGCACTTGCCTTTCCATTGGATCCTTCCGGTGGCGCCGAGACGGGGGACTTGCTGCCTGGGTAACAGCCTGTCCCTCATTACTCCCTACCCGGGCTCTGCACACTGGGGAGTATCACCAGCCGGGATACCAGCCAGAGCGCAGCCATAGTCCTTCGGGACTGACAGAGGCCTACCATATAATATCAATAAATACTTACTCAATGCTACAAATGCTTATACTGTAATAAATAAACATTGAAAAAATAATATAAGATGTAAATAAAATATAAATACACACATACAGATGGTATTGCATGAGAAAAAGACGACACATACATACGCGCGAGTACACGCACGTGCGCAGATGCGCGTGCAGACAGAGATGCAATAATGGAAGTAGTTTTGGGTTGTTTTTTGTTGGTTTAGGAGTTTTTGGGGTTTTTTTTTGCATAATTGGCCTTGTTTTTCTGGCATTTTCCTTAACTTTTCAACCTATTCTTCCTTAATTTCCTTATTTTTTAATTCAATGAATATTTATACAATTTAAAAAAAAAAAAAAACGCGATGCACTGAAGCTGCATGAATTGAAGCGCGAAGCAGCGAGGGATCCCTGTACTATGAAATGCAATTCATTATTCATCCACTAGGTGAAGCTAACCTTTCATTCATTCATTTTCTGAATCGCTTAATCTTAATTAGGGTCACGGAGCAGTTGACGCCCATCTCAGCCGACTTTGGCAAGGGCTATCGCAGGACAGAAACATGCTGATGGCTGACGTCTACTCTTTACAAAACTGTGGCCATCAGTGAAGATGAGTTTAACACCCCTGACCTAATGTGCATGTCTTGGGCCTGTGAGGAAACCAGAGTACCCAGAGGACACCCCACACAAGCGCAGGAGAACATAACAACTCGATATAGAAATGCCCAAAATCCAAACCTACAACTCGAACCCAGGACCATATTTCTGCAAGGCAGATGTACTAATCACGATGCAAATGTGAAATCCTGATTTATTTTAGCCGACCACCTAAAATGCAGGTGGCTGCTATGAACTCGAGTTGATCTTGGAGAAAAGGCAGAGAGTTTATACATTCCACAGGATTAAGTGTTAAGTGTTCTGAAAGAATTGCAATACAAGTGCTCAATAATGGTTGCCATAGATAGCCATGAAATACAATGCGCAAAAAAATGTCCAATAATACAAGAGCCCAAAACATTTTTAAAAACACTAGTTGACAATAATTGTACATAACACTGAAAGCATCAAGACATGTAAACATAAGCTATGTGAAATTTGGATGTTCACGCAAGCACAGAGAGAACATCCATTTTTTCAGCCAACTTGGCTGTTCAAAATCATTCCATGTGTCAATGTGAATGGTTGTGTGTGTGTGTGTGTGTGTGTGTGTGTGTGTGTGTTACCCTGCAATAGCCTGGTGAACTGTCTAGGCTGTACCCTCTCCTCACCCAGAGTCAGTTGAGATGGGCACCACCCTCTGACCGACCCAAATTAAGATTAATCATCTTGAAAAATCTTGTGTTTCTTTTGTCCCAGACAATTTTACAGCCATTTCATTAGGCTCAGCAACATGTAGCATTGCTGCTGCACAGCAGGAGGACACAGGATGGACTGAGACCGGCCTGTTTCCCTATGTCCACATTGGATTTTTGGGTTCTCCCATTTCCTCCAACCTGGATTAAATAAATTGTCCCTAGGGGGCAATGTGTGTGTTTATAATGTTCTATCCTAAGTGTAGTCACGCCTGATGGCTATGGTTCCCCGCTGCCACCATATCAAGTTTTCCAGGCCATCACAGAGCCTACACATAGATAACCAGTCACACAAAGCTCAAACAAAGGGGCCTTCTGCAACAGACAATAAGCCTAATGTGCATATATTTGAACTGTAGGAGGAAACCTGAATGCCCAGAGAAAACCTACACGATCATGGTGAGAATATGCAAGTCTCAACAGAAACTCGAACCCAGGACCTTCTTGCTGTAAGGTAGATGTGCTAACCACTAAGCCACCATGCCCACACAAGAATGAAGTCATTTAACAAGATGAGAGTGAACACGCTGTTCTCCAGGAGATCAGTAGATGGAGCCATTTATCAGTTGGAAATAAGATCTTGGTACCACTTGGTGGTAGCAGACACCATAAATGACATTAATGGAGGGGGGGCGCATTCATTCATTCATTCCTTCATTTTCCACACTGTTTAATCCTAATTAGGGTTGTAGAGAGGCTGGCACCCATCTCAGCTGATTGGCTGACGGTGGGGTATAGCCTGAACAGCTCACCAGGCCATTGCAGGGCAGAAATTGTTTTTTGTTTTTGGTTCAAAGGAAGTTGCTGCTGATGCACAGTGACAAGCTGATGGATCAGAATATGGAATAATATGACAAAGAGTCAAATAGGATCATAAACAACTTTGAACAGTTTAATAGATACAACCACAAAGGATAAATGCGCCACTTCTTTGGAATGATCATCTCAATTTCAGTGTAGAGCCGCTTCTGAAAAGACATCCACATCCACATTTGTGAAAGTACCACTTCCTTTATTCATGCCATGCTGAAGTCATACTGCTTTAACAGCCTTATTATCTGCATTAAAACCCATCCTGTTCTGTATCAACCCCCCACTGCTGTAATCAACACGTTCAGGAAGAGGTTGCCCCTGCTGACAGGAAGCTCAGTTTGACTGACAGGTGTGGTCATGCTGCTAGGCTAGGCGCCACCTTATACAATGGTTGTAAATGTCAGTGGATGACAGTAGCTGTTTAAATGACAATTTGGCATGTTTATTCAGAAGCTGAATATCACGATCAGCAACGGCATCCCAGCACATCTCACTACCATCAACATGATGTATAGCTGGAGCTCTTCTTCCACAGTATACTGTATGTTTGAAAACGAGATTCTATATATTTTCACAAAAATTGCTGTCATCTTCATTACTTCCACACACACACACTATACCATATGTACAATATACACAAGAAGTGTACAATATAGTATAATATAATCGTAAAAAAAATACGAATATATTACTTTTTTGTCATATTTCACACTGGGATGACTAATATTCAGTGAAACGCTCAGACAAACTGAGATATAGGTGTGGTCAATTTATTATTATTTTTTTTAGATATATGTCTACCTTCTCTGCATATGGTTTGATTCTGAAGATTTCCTGTTGTGTCCAACTGTGCAAGGAGCTACGTGGGGGGAGCAACCAGAGAACTGATCAGCTTTCAGGAGGTTCTCTCTTTGGTCCAAGACATAGATGAATGTGCTTTATCAGGCTTGGACCTTTTCACACGAGGCCATTTTTCAGGTTTGTCATCCATTAACGCCTACTACTGCATCCATTAGCTTGTTAAACTCACATGAGGGCATATTCTAAGTGATAATGCCTACTGTTAAAAGCATTATACAAATTAAAGTATCAGCATTCACATGAACTGTGATCTGTAATCTTGTTTTATGTTGATTCATAACCTCCCAAGAAAGTACTCTGCGAAGTACAAGGATATCAATGTGATGTTATAAACTCTAGATGATCTTTATAATACTGGGAGAAGAAACCTTTGGTGCTGTAGGATTTGAGAAGTGTGTTTGACCATCACGAGCCATGGTTAGTTCACTGCTATCATTTGATACTTTGCACTTTAAATTAGTGGAGGCCTGGTGGCAAGGCGCTGGATCACTGATCTTCAGGTCGGGGGTTCAAACCCCACCATCAGTGGGCTGTCACCGTCCCCCTCAGCGCAGCTAACTGGGATATCAAGGGCCGACCATGTCTCTCACTGTCTATGGTGAGAGGTTCATGTAAAAGAACCATTGTTGGCTTTCGTAAAGAGTAGCTGCATAGTCATCAGCATATTTCTGCCTTGCAATGGCCTGGCGAGCTGTCCAGGGTGTGTTCTGCCCTCGGCCAGAGTCGACCGAGATGGGCGCCGGCCTCCCCCGTGACCCCAATTAGGATTAAGCGGTTCCGAAAATGAATGAATGAAATTAACATTGATGCACTCAAGAATTATATTTGTACTTGAACTCAATTATGTTTCAAGTAAAACAGCAACAGATCTTACTTTATTTTTTAGTACAGTCACATCAAGGTTAGAGTCTATCCCAGCCAACTCCGGCGAAGACTGCAGATAAGCATGTGAGAGTGAACATGAACTCTAGACATAAACATCATTGGTGAGCATGGGGCTCGAAGCCAGGACCTTCTTGCTGAGAGGCAGAAGTGTTAACCACTGATACCATGGTGGCCGAAATCGTACAAACCAGATTCCAAAAAAGTTGGGACACTGTACAAATTGTGAATAAAAACTGAATATAATGATGTGGAAGTGCCAAATTTCAATATTTTATTCAGAGTAGAACATAGATGACAGGGTCAAAGGTTTAAACTGAGAAAATGTATCATTTTAAGAAAAAAATATGTTGATTTTAAATTTCACTGGGTCAACAAATCTCAAAAAAGTTGGGACAAGGCCATTCATCCAGTCTTCTTCTTACAACAGACTGCAAACGTCTGGGGACAGAGGAGACAAGTTTCTCAAGTTTAGAAATAGGAATGCTGTCCCATTCTTGTCTAATACAGGCCTTGAACTGTTCAACTGTCTTGGGCCTTCTTTGGAGGTACAACCCTTCCTCTTTATGATGAGCCAAATGTTGTCCATAGGTGAAAGATCTGGACTGCAGGCTGACCATTTCAATACCCGGATCCTTTTCCGACGCAGCCCTAATATTGTAATTACTGCTGCACGTGGTCTGACATTATCATGTTGAAAAATGCAAGGTCTTCTCCGAAAGAGACGATGTCTGGATTGGAGCATATGTTGTTCTAGAACCTGAATATACCTTTCTGCATTGATGGTGCCTTTCCAGACGTGCAAGCTGCCCATGCTACACGCACTCATGCAACCCCATACCATCACAGATGCAGGCTTCTGAACTGAGCGCTGATAACAACTTGGGTTCTTTAGTTCGGATGACATTGCATCCCAGTTTTCCACAAAGAACTTCGAATCGTGATTTGTCTGACCACAGAACAGTTTTCCACTTTGCCACACTCCATTTTAAATGACCCCTGGCCCAGAGAAACCGCCTACGCTTCTGGGTCCTGTTTATAAATGGCTTGTTCTTTGTACTGTAGAGTTTCATTTGGCAATGGAGGATGGCACGGTGGATTTTGTTCACCGACAATGGTTTCTGGAAGTATTGCTGAGCCCATTCTGTGATTTCCCTTACAGTAGCATTCCTGTTTGTGGTGCAGTGCTGTTTAAGGGCCCGAAGATCACCAGCATCCAGTATGGTTTTTCAGTCTTGACCCTTACACACAGAGATTGTTCCAGATTCTCTGAATCTTTGGATGAGGTCATGCACTGTAGATGATGATAACTTCAAATTCGTTTAAATTTTTAATTGGGAAACACCTTTCTGATATTGCTCCACTATCTTTCTGCGTAACATTGGGGGAAATTGGTGATGCTCTACCCATCTTCGCTTCCGAGAGACACTGCCACTCTGAGAAGCTCTTTCTATATTCAGTCATGTTGCCATTGGACCTAATTAGTGGTAATTGGTCTTCCAGCTGTTCATTATAAGTGCAATTGTCTTTTCCAGCCTCTTATTCCTACCTGTCCCAACTTTTTTGAGATTTGTTGACGCCATGAAATTTAAAATCAACATATTTTTCCCTTAAAATTATATTTTCTCAGTTTAAACTTTTGACCTGTCATCTAGGTTCTATTCATAATGAAATATTGAAATTTAGCACTTACACATCATTGCATTCAGTTTTTATTCACAATTTGTACAGTGTCCCAACTTTTTTGGAATCCAGTTTGTAAATTATTTTTTTTTTATATTTTTTCAGAACCATTTATTTATTCATTCATTCATTTACAAGAATTGTTTATTACTCCTATTCTCGTAGTACTCATATAATCACAATCGTGACATAATATTTAAAGCCATGTTATTACTTGGGAATGCATTTGATTTTTTCCATAAGTGTTGGATGGTATAGATGTCCTTCTGGGGGGAAAAAAAAAACAGCTTTCATTACTGAGGGCGTGCACTTATCAGCACCACAGGCTGCATTTCCCACTCATCAGCCTACGCTTACTGACCCTGTAAATCCACATATCAATTCACAGACACACACAAGCTTCTCAGTTACAGTTTATGTGGTCTAATGGGGACCTTTGTTACACATAGTTGAAGTGGTCATCATAAGAAGCATTAAATGTCGCCTGGTTAATAGAGCCCTTTGGTTTCATGCAGCGAGAGCTTAATGACGGACAAGTAGATTCAAACCATGAACAATGGAGAGTGCATGTATAGTGACTCTTAGGAATATTAGATCATTTTGGAATTCATTATATGTAATACAGTTCGTATAGAAAAGAATCACTTCCTTTAAAATACTCACATTTTGTTGCGTTGCAGTCTGGAATCACACACACACACACACAGAGATACACACAATTTTTTTCCAGCTGTACTCATTCAATGTAACCCATAACAGCCAACTGAAAGATATAATCGCTACAGTTCACAAATTAAAAAAATAAAAAGGTCAGTGGCGGCACGGTGGTGTAGTTAGCATGTTTGCCTCATGGCAAGAGGGTCCGGGTTCTATTCTCAGCTCAAGCGTTTCTGTGTGGAGTTTGCATGTTCACCCCGTGCTTGTGTGGGTTTCCTCTGGGTACTCTGGTTTCCTCCCATCATCCCAAAACATGCACAGTAGGTTAATTAGCTGTTCTAAATCACCCCTAGGCGCGAGTATGAATGGTTATGTGAATAACAGCCCTGCAATGGCCTGGCGAGCCATCCAGGGTGTACCCCGGCCTCACTCGGAGTCGGTTGAGATGAGCGCCAGCCTCACTGTGACCCTAATTAGGATGAAGTGGTTCAGAAAATAAATGAATGAAAAAAGGTCAGTTAGTGTGAAACCACCATTTTCTTTCTTTAGAGCCAGAAGTTTGTTGGGATGGCCTCCCAAAATCCCCCCACTTTTCTTTATAGAACTGTTTATACTCAGTCTAATTGGATGGTGACTGTTGGTGGACTGAAAACCTCAAGTCATTCTACAGATTTTCAATAAGGTTTGAATCCGGGCTCTAATTAAGCCATGCAAGGCCTTTCACTGTTTTCACTCCCACCTACTACACTGACTTTTCACCAGCTGTACGATTTTAGGCCAGTTTGATTTTTATACTCAATTTAGCCTCAAAACTTTAGATACCTTATGCATACAAATGGCGGTACAGCGTTGCATTGGCTAGCGTGTCCTCCTTACAGTGAGAAGGGGTTCGATTCCCAGCTTGGCCATTTCTATGTGGAGTCTGCATGTTCTCCCCATGCTTGTATAGTTTTCCTTCAGGTACTCCAGTTTCCTCCCACAGTCCAAACACGTGTAGATTAGGCTGACTGGTTCTTCCAAATCACCCCAAGTGTGAGTGTGAATGGCTGTATGAGTGTTGGGCCTTTGATGGCATGGTTATCTGTCCAGGGGTACCCCTTCCCTTCGCCCCAGAGTTGGCTGAGATAGGCGCCGGCTTTCCCTAATTAAGATTAAGCGACTTAGAAAATGAATGAATGCACACAATGACCGCTCTTTGCCAAAAAAATCTGCTTCAAAGTTGCCACAGGTCTCCTGATGGCCTTCCTGACCTGTTTCCTCATTACTTTTCCATCCAGTTTGGAAGGATGGTGTGGTCTATGAAGGGTAGGGTCCCAATAGTACCAAACACTCTCCACATAGTACGTATTATTATACTCCTACAGATTGATAAAGCTTTTTTTTTGTATCCAGCTCCTGGATTAATTATACCTATTCACAAATGTATCCGTGAAATCTTTTGACATTGCCTTGCAACCATAGTTGATTGTTTGCATTCATTTACACTTCCAAGCACTGGAATGCTCGAGAATACTGGATCTGGACTATTTAGAATAATTACATTTGATCCCAGATGGAAGCCAACAGCTTGGTGTGCAGCTGGGAAGGTAACTAAATACACTTGATTGAGTTTAATAGTATTTTTAATGGAGGTGGGGGTGGAGGTTATCCTTTAGCCATTTCAGTGATTCAGGTTTTTTTTTAATTTCTGAACTAGTGCTGTTATATTGTTCACTTGGCTGTGATACTTTTTAGTAAGTGAATGCATTTGGAATGTGTATGTGTGTGTGTGTGTGTGTGTGTGTGTGTGTGTGTGTGTGTGTGTATAACAAAATATGAATATTTTGAAGGAGATTTTTTATTTATTCATTCAGTGATTCATTACGGGGGTTTTTGGTTTTTTTTTTTTTTTTTTTGCAATACGCTCTCTGTTTTCTTAAAAGTAAAACAAAAATAAACAAAAAACATGGTTATATAAGAGGCTGCTAAAATTTTCTGATGTTATTTGTTGTTGTAAACAAAACCTTGAAGAACTACTAGAAATGAACCCGTTTGGAATGTCATTGTAAGTGTACTATAACGTCACCCTTTCCTTTTGAAATCTTTCTACCGGAATAAATAAATTACTTAGAGGCGATTGAAATTATTTAAAAATTAGGGGGGGGGGGGGGGGGATTTAGCGGCGCCATAATTGCTCCCAAACCATCAAGTTTATGTTTGGGTTATTATTTAATTTTCTTGAGAACTCTCAATTAATATTTTAATTAACCATTCCTGATTTTGTAAGGACTCGGTTAAAATAGCGGATCGATTCTGATGTCATGAAGATTTCAGATGAATTTCCTCAGAGGAATAATATAGAGCGCGAAAAGATCAGTGAGGCGTTGGAACCCCTTTCAGAGCACTGTGAAATCCATTAAAACAAAAAAGAAAAATGTGACCCAATCCAGACACGACCGAGATCAACCAAACTGAAAGCTTGTCAGGGAGGAGTCCAAAGGTTGCATCCCTCCCTGGCTTAAATACAACAACCTCTGCAGAACGATATCATCAGCTCGACACAGATCAAGCATATATGGGACAATTTTAGAAAAGACAAAATATCAAGGCACACCTGAGTATGCTTGGTGGCATGGGACGAAATCTGCGAGCCTTTCGGGGAAAAAAAGATTGTGAGCCATTTGGTCGTATAGCAAACTGTTATTTTAAGAGAAAACCAAATAATGTCCAAGTTCTTCAAGGAAGGACAATAATTCCTGAAAGATGACGATAATGATGATAATACCATGATGCTCTGGAGCTGCTTTTCTGCCGAAAGCGCCGAAACTTTGTTGCTATTCAAGGTAATATAGATGGAGTCAAAAAAAAAAAAAAAAGAAAAAAAAAAAAAAAAAAATAGAAGAGCCCATTCAAGCTTTATTGTAAAAAATAAATTACATTAGGTATGTGATTCTAATGAGTTCTTATGAAGTGTGTAAATGTCAGATTTTAAAATATTTATAATTAAAAATTACTTCAGGTAATTTATTTAACTTTGTTAAAAATAAATAAATAAACAAATAAAACAAAGAATTGATTCAAAGAGGATATCATCCTAAGTGGTGAATATGTCATGTACAGGGATCCCTCGCTACTTCACGCTTCAATTCATGCGGCTTCAATGCATCGTGAGTTTTTGTTTTGTTTTTTTAAATTCATTGAATTAAAAAAATAAGGAAATTAAGGGAGAATAGGGGAAAAAGTTAAGGAAAATTCCGCAAAACAAGGCCAATTATGCAACCCCCCCCCCCCCCCCCCAAAAAAAAAAAAAAAAAACCCTCCCCCATCAAAACTATTTACATTTTTATATGAGGCGCGCATCTGAGTGTGGATTTTATTTACATCTTATGCATTATTTTTGAATGTTTAATTGTTATTATAAGCATTTATGGCATTGAATATGTATTTATTGATAGTATATATATACACATATACATGTCAGTCGGGGGGGGGGGGTGGGGGGTCGATTCTACTTTGCGGAATTCATGGCCATGTCTCTCACTGTCTATGGTGTGAGGTTCATGTAAAAGAACCATTGTAGACTTTCAACAAGAGTAGCTGCAAAGCCGTCATCTTGTTTCCGCCCTGTGGTGGCCTGGCGAGCTATCCAGGGTGTACTCTGCCTTCGCCCGGAGTCGGCTGGGATGGGCGCCAGCATCTTCGCGACTCTAATTAGGAAAACTGAACTAGAGTGTGGAAGAAAACCGGCAAACTTCCTAGAGGAAGCCTAGTCATGGGAAGAACATCCACTCCTCACAGAAACGCTGTTGCCAAACACCAGTTTCAATCCCAGGAGATTCTTCCTGTGAGGGAGATGTGCTCATCCACAGTCATAGCCTAATGTTTACAGAAGCAGATTTGAGACCGACATGTCACCACGAGTTCGATTCTCAAACCAGCAGGAATAATATGTGGTGGTGGTGTTTGGGGGTGGGTGGGGGGAACCTTCTCTTTCTCCACCTTCATGGCTGAAGTGACCTTGAGGAATGCTCTCTATGTCTACATCCAATCACAAGGGATGGACGTCGATCCCTGAAGTGTGAATAATACTCATACAGGGATTGTCATGGTTGTGATCACAATGATCTACCGTATGGTTCGCCAGGCCACATACAGACTCACTCACACCTACAGGCAATTTGGAACAGCCAATTAACCTACTGTGTATTAACCTATTGAGGGGCCGGTGGCATAGTGGTTAGGGTGCTGCGCTCATGATCGGGAGGTTGTGAGTTCAAATCCCACCGAGACCCTCACTGTGCTAAGACCCCTGGGCAAGGTCTCGACCACAAGTGTGCCTCTGTTCACCCAGCAGTATAAATGGGTACCAGTAAGAATATACTGGGAAGGTAACCTGCGATGGACTAGCGTCCCATCCAGGGGGAGTTGAACTCCTGGTCGCTTCACGCTATGGAAACCGGGGATAAGCACCGGCCTGATGGGTGTAAAAACCCCAAAAATTAACCTACTGTGCATGTTTTTGGACTGTGGGAGGAAACCAGAGTACCCGGGGAAACCCACGCAAGCACCGGGAGAACTTACTTGAGTAAAGCACCTGACCCCCAACTGCTCTCAACACACTGTGTGTGTTGCTCTGACTTTAGATGGGTTGAATATAGAGGCAATACTGTGTATATCCCCTTCTGGAATTAATTCAGTATGTATATCAAAATCAAAAATCCGGATTGGTGATATCTACTAAAAAGCTCTGAAAAACCAGATAAACCAGATAAAAGCAGATCCATTTTATGTGATCTCGTGTATTTTCCCTCTGGTTTCATAGCTAGGCTATGACATATTCTCTGTCATTACATGTTGGCTCATGAATTTAGCATCTTCTTGAATTTCTCCATGTCTGTGTATGTAGTAACTCTATCTCCTTTTCTATATTCACTGTTTAATATAAAGCTTTGCAATTTAAACCAGGCTGGATGTGTGATGGCTCCTGATGTGGTTTACTGCATTCCCACACACAGAGTCTGCAAAAGAAGGGCCGATCTACAGACCGGAGTTTAAATAGTGAACAAGCAAAACAGGCTGCATTTTACAATGCCAATGGGTTGAATAGACTCAGACTTGTATTTACTGAGATGTGTTCAGTTTTCAATTAGAAAAAGGCCGAAATGTGTATCATTGTGTTTAGAGTAAGTTTTGTGAGTTTTTTCCGAGAAACAACTCTCAGCTGTTTGATAAAATAGGTCTGCAGATCTACCTTCAGCTTTTCGAAAATCTCTAATGCCTCTGACGCATTTCCAGATTCGTGTAATATGGAAATCATAACCTATTGGACCTTACAGTATAAGACTGTAGTGAAATCAGTTGGGAGAAAAATATATAATGTGTATCGCCCTCTATTGCTTGGTTGTTACATTACACAATTGGCATGCCTTCCCTTTGTAGCTGGTTTGGCAAGTGTCTAAAGCAGAACATGCTTCATGGTCACTTTGCCAGTACAATTCTAATTTACATCCTACTGGGATCCATCATTTGACCAACAAAAGTAATTTAACAGATCATTCTGGCTTTATTGATTGCAGTGAACTAGACCCTCATTCAGGAACAATCCAACTGGCACCCAGTATATGACCAGTACCAGTATGAGGCGAGATCAATATGCAGGAAGCATTAGATCGTTTTTGTTTGCTTTTTTGTTTGCGAGTTTGTTTGTGAGTTTATTTATTTCTACTTTATTACTTGCTTACTTATTGGTTACAACACATTTTAGAAATTATTTTAATAATGTATTATTTATAGTTCATAGATCTGTCAGTCAGGATATCAATCTTACTATTTGTCAAAAAAAACGTTTTTTGTTTTTTTTTAGACAGACAGACGGACAGTTTATTCAGTATAAGGCCACTGGCCTATAATACATGCACACACACATACATACATACACATATATATATATATATATATATATATATATATACATATATATATATATATATATATATATATATATACACACATATACATACACACATATACATACACCTCTATATATATATATATATATATATATATATATATATATATATATATATATATATATATATATATATATATACACACATATACATACACCTATATATATATATATACACACACATATATACACATATACACATATACACATATACACACACATATACACATATACACACATATATATATACATATTTCTTAAATATGGGGCAAAATTTATGCTAAGATAAATCTCGAAATTTAGTCGAGACTTAAAAAGTGTATAATTAGCAATGAATATCAATCTTGTGACAAATTGTCGGATAGTCTTTGCTGAAATACAGCAATACGTACAATAATCTGTATCCCCAATATCATGAGAGATCCAAACAAATCCTAATCCTAATCTAAATAGAATAGTTTTAATAACATTTTTAAAAAAAGTTAAAGAAGTTTACGGGAAATGAAATGTAATTTAAAGGAGATGAAAGGAAATGCATAATATATATATATATATATATATATATAGAGAGAGAGAGAGAGAGAGAGAGAGAGAATTTTCTGAGTAGCTGAGTAGATCCTTGCGTAAGAGAGTGCTCAATACTTTTTAGTAGAGCAAATATTTTATATATATATATATATATATATATATATATATATATATATATATATATATATATATACACTGTATATGCTCGAGGATATTAATTCATTCAACCAGTGAACAATGACAACAGATCTTTTTGGATAGATTTAGAGGTGGCGCTCCAGATAGATATTATTATTATTGATGGGGATTTAGACAACGTATAAGGCGACTCCCAAGTAAATAGGGAAAAAGCCGAAAGGAAGACAGACATAAGAGTAATGCCGTTCCTTTAGTCTTCTGGTTTTGCTGGCTACGCTCTGAAGTAAAACAAAGAAAGGTTAACACTGAGTTTTCTTCTCACGGCCTTTCACTAGATCATTTCTGCGATTATTTGTATCACTGTTCTCGCTAGTTTAATTATCTGTTTAACAAGTTTATGTTCCGTCCTCCTGTTAATGTTTTTGCTGTAGGAAACTTTGTCTGCCTACCTAAATTATATTAATTAGAAATTAGTGTATTTTTTTTATTATTTTGCACGCGTCTGAGCAGTCGTGTAGGGTGTGTCTTTTTGGAGTTTTAATTTCAGTATTATGTGAGCTATACATAACAGTCAATCAGCATCAAGTCAGTGATGGGGTCTGGACACAGGACAACCATTCAAGTCAACTTCCATACCAATGGAGCTCTGCTCTGCTCAGGTGTTCTGTAAAGAAATTTAAGTATATTTTATGTACTATAGACATACATAACTTTATTGCTAAAATTTTAATGTACATTAAAATGTACCTTTTCTACTGGGACCTTTAACAGATTGTAACATGGGATCTGTGTTTGTGTGTTACTATTATTATTTTTATTATTATTATTATTATATTATTATTATGAGGGCAGTGGTGGTCTAGTGGTATAGGGTGCTGGATCGCTGATCCTAAGGTTGGGGGTTCAAGTCCCACTCTCCACAAGGTTGTCACTGTGTCCCCACCACCACCACCGCAGATAACTGGGTTAACAAAGGTCGGCCATGTCTCTCACTGTCTATGGTGTGAAGCATGTAAAAGAACCATTGGTGACTTTCGACGAGAGTATGCTGTAAAGCCGCCAGCATGTTTCCGCCCTGCAATGGCCTGGCAAGCTGTTCAGGGTGTACTCTGCAATTGCCCTAAGTAGGCTGGGATGGGCACCAGCCTCCCCGTGACCCTAATCAGGATTAAGCAGTTACAGAAAATGATAATGATGATTATGATGATGATGATGATTATTATTATTATTATTATTATTATTATTATTATTATAGCACTATCACATCAAAGTCAGAAGGTTCATTGTTTGAACTTTGATCTCGAGTCTTTCTGTGCAGAATTCACATGAATGTTCCATCAGGTTTATGTGGGATTTCCCTCTGGATGAATACAGATGCAATAATTTTAATATATTGTATTAATTTATTAATTATTATTTAATAGAGGCATGGGATGCGTATCTTAACAGGGTTAAAAGTCGGGCTACAAAAGGTCAGAGTATAGGAGGAGAATAATTAATGCCTGCACTGTCTGAATCAGCTTCTTCCTGTTGTTTGTGCAGCTGTGAAGAACACAGGATGTAGAGAGGGGTGCAAAGAATCTGTAACCTTTGACCAGTTCCCCCCAGAGACAGGCGAACATGATCGGCATAGTGTGAACCCCACTATACTATGTCCTGATCAGTCGGTGCTGAAGTGTTAAGCCTCTGGACTATAATGACCTCACCAGCACTATGTCACTCATTCATGCAGACGCACATATACCAAAGGGGGCAGTACATCGGTTCTGATCAGTACTGATGAAAATCTGTAGAAGATCCTCTACTTTTCGCCTTCGAGAAAATTTCAATTAGAACCAAATATTGAAAAGCTGCATTTTGCTACAGTTCTTTCACATTGAATTGTTCAGTTTTGTGTTTAGTTTTGCCAAGGCCACCCCACATTTTTTTCTTTTTCGTTTTCTCCTTACTTTGTGCCATAGTTAACGTCTAAATGAGTGCAACATCAGAATCAGTTCTTTAGTGTGGATGCCCTTGGATTTCAGTTGATGCTTGGCGATCAAAGGCAACAATTCTGGCTACTTTGAGGTCAAGTCTCTGATCCTTCAGGTCATATTCAACTTTCTTGGTCCACATCCACTTCCATACGGATCACTGCTTTTTCCGCTGAATGGGCTGCTTCGAGCAGAAAATCCTGCATGCTAACCAGCTGGCATTTACCCTGCACACATGGGCAGGCCATCAGAACCTTTGTGTCTGAGGGGTGTTTTTCAGATTTTTGTTTTATGGTCATGTTTTGAGGTTGATCGGCTCCCACGATTTGTCAAAACATTTCATTGAGGAGACTTAAACCTTGTTTATGTCTGATTTGAACAGTGCCGATGTTGCTAAGAAAGCAGCACCGGTCTTAACGAGCATGTCCAGGGTTTTTTTTCTCCCCAAAGGACCACTGGCCTTAAGTAACCAATCTTGCTTTAAATCTCAGCTTACTGCGAATTCTCCTGGACCATTTACCTCAGATATTTAAATCGCTGAACCTTCTTCGTTTAGATTTTGTTGAGGTAGACAGTAGTTGGCAATTCATTAGTTTCCAGAGCTTTGATCTTTTCTGAACTGATTTAAAACCCAGAGACCTGCATGACACATGCAATGTTGTTAAGGATGTCTGTGGCCTCTGTGAAAGGCTCCGCCAATAGGGCACCGTCTTCTGCAGACATCAGATGGGCAACAAAGTCGGTTTCATCATTCGGAATATTTTCCGAATTATTGCAATATTGAGGGGGTGGTGGAGAGACAGTGTCATCCTGGAGAAACTTAGCCTGGATGGAAAACTCCTCAGAGTCCTCACGTTATTTTTCATATGCACACAGTTATACTGCTTGAATGAGGCAAATGACTTTTTGGGGCACATGATAATTTTTAAACTGATTTCCAGGATACTAGCCAAACACACATTTATAAGACGCCACTCTGAAGCCGGTGGGGATCGAATCGCGATGATCTTGAGGAAACATGATGGATTTGTGATGATTGCGTTGATCGCGGCCGTGATTATTACAGTGTATTTACTGTTTGATGCCAATTGTGATAGAACATAGGAATCATAGTCACAGTAAAGCAGTTCTGACCTCATGATGTGCCGTCTTTGGGATCTTGATAAATCTGGAAACATGATTCCTTTAAGTTTCATCTCTTGGACGCACCCTGCCTCCTTATTATATCCAAATCATTCTCCGTGTGGTTATAAGTCATGGAACTTCATGTTGGTTTTTCTTAATCAGGGAGATTGCAGAGATACCCAGTGTAAACTCAGAAGAACAAAAAGAGCGACATAAATATAAACAGAGCAAGATGTTATGTCCAGAGCCCTTCATTTTTGGACTGACACAGAGCTCATGCTGTGCCAGCTAAAAGAGTGAAATCGTTTGAAGCCATTTAATTCAAATTTAAGACAGACTTTGTTATTTCTCGGTTGTCGATATGCAAACACAGAATGGTGATCTGTTTTAAAAGTGGCAGAACAGATGTACAATGTTAGTTTTAAAAGGTTCTGCCATCATATCCAGTAGAAGCACTCGAAAGAGTCCAACTTTAACAGTCAAATCAAAAGTGGACACAATATAGTTTCCAAAATATGGTACAGTCGGCCCTCTTCTTACGAAATTAATCCGTTCCAGCAACTTTTTAGGAACCTGGAGTTTTCACCGGGAATCACACGTGTAATGTGTGTGTGTGTGTGTGTGTGTGTGTGTGTGTGTGTGTGTGTGTGCGCACGTGCATGTGTTGACCATGTCTTCTTAGCAGAGTTATAATCTTACAAATGTTTATGGAAGGTTAAAAGCCTGAGCCATAAAATACAGTTGGAATGAGACACAAACATGAACACGGTTCACACACAAACATGAACAAAGTTGGAACGACAGCATCATCCCTTCCTAGCCAATAGGAGGCCAGCGGGGCGGTATGTTGAGAGATAGCCAATGGGAGGGAGCTGCGTCATCTCTCCTAGCCAATGGGAGACCAGTGGGGCGGGATGTTGGGAGACAGCCAATGAGAGAGCAATTTTTGAATGGCGTGTTTGGCGCTTTTCGTAAGAAGAGGTTGTTTCGTGTACAGAGGACGAAAATTTAATAAAATGTTTGTCGTGAAATGGATTTTTCCTATTCAGAGGCTTTCAGAAGTAGAGAGCCGACTGTACTGTCTTGTATTGCGGATTTTTTAAAGAGACAATTCATTGTGCTGGGCAGTGGTGGCCTAGTAGTATAGGGTGCTGGGTCGATGATCCTTAGGTTGGGGGTTCGAGCCCCACTCTCCACTAGGTTGTCACTGTGACTCCCAGTGTAGCTAACTGGGTTAATAAAGGCCGGCCATGTCTCTCACTGTCTGTGGTGTGAGGTTCATGTAAAAGAACCATTGCTGACTTTCAACAAGAGTAGCTGCAAAGCCGTCAACGTGTTTCCGCCCTGCAATGGCCTGGCGAGCTGTCCAGGGCGGACTCTGCCCCTCGCCCAGAGTCGGCTGGGCTGGGCCCCAGCCTCCCCGCGACACTAATTAGGATTAAGTGGTTACATAAAATGAACTAATGATGAATTCATTGTCTAAAGGTGTCCATTTATTATTGAACAGCCTGTGTTTTATCTTCCATTATCTGTCCATTTTGTCTTAATACAAATCTCTCTTTACGAGACCACCCAGCTCGTGGGATTAGTGTATCTTATTCACCTGTTTTACATCTTGCTTTTGTTCTGTGTCTGTTTACAATAATAATAACAATTATTGTTGTGCAATAACTTGGTAATACGACACCTACTCATAGAAATTGGAAAAGTCTGAGACCAAGCAGAAAGAAATGGAAGAAGGCATTCAATTTCAAGATAAATTTTAAAAATGGCAATGTTTACTAATATCATTACCCCCATTGCAGGGGTCATTGGCATTTGCATACAGGAGTAAACAAATGGCCTCAGAAAGATGTGGACGATTCCATTTGATTTCCAGCCAATGACACTGCATTTCATTTTCATGTAATGTACCTGTGAAGTCAAGTACTGTCATTCTATCCGTTTAGGCTCCCAAGCTTTTTTATGTTCACACTTTCAATTGTTTTAAAAGTTCCATTGCACACAGTCAAAGGTTGTTTACAAGCTATTTACTTCTACACTAACATTTAAAATTGGTTGTGCAGTAAGAAATATGAATAAAAACACCCTAGAAATACCGCAACTATATTGTATTTATTCATGACTATTACATGATAAAGATGTAATAAGTGGAGACTGTAATGTTAGGATTTTGAGTCGTGCTTTAAAAGTAGTTGTTTGAGTACCGAGATACAGCCGATGCATGTATGAGAAGCCCTGGGTAATAAACAGAGCGCACACTGTGGAGCAAAACAGAGATTATCTTTTGGTGCATTTAATACATTAAAAAAAAAAAACCCACATAAATAGTAGAGAATACATCATTCATTCATTCATTTATTAATTTTCTGAACCATTTAATCCTAATTAGGGTCACGGGGAGGCTGGCGCCCATCTCAGCCGACCTTGCATGAGGGCAGAGTACACCATGGACAGCTTGACAGGCCATCGCAAGGCCAGAAACCTGCTGACGGTTATGCAGCCTACTCGCTAGCCAGCAATGGTTCTTTTACAGCCTCTCACTAGAGACAGTGAGAGACATGGCCAGCCGTGGATAACCCAGTTAGCAGTAGAGAATACACTGCAGTATATGAAAAATGTACAGAGCTTGAAATCGGTCCAATTCACTGTTCAACATGACACCAATTTGCTGTCAGTCAGTAGCTCTGGGGTGAAATGTAATAGGTCAAGCAGAAAAAGTCCAGTATTACCAAACTGAAATGGGTAATATCAGCAACTCTCATCGTGGGATGGTATATTCTTCAACCAATAAATCGACTCATATACAGGGAGTCCTCGGTTTACGAAGCTGATCCATTTTTAAGACGCGATGTAACCCGAATTTCAGTGTAAGTCGGAACATAACATAAAATATCCCGAAAAGTACTGTACGTACAGTACTATAATAAAATGTAACAGTTAATGACTTCTTCTTCTTCTTCTTCTTTTACTTTCGGCTGCTCCCTTCAGGGGTCGCCACAGCAAATCATCCGCCTCCACCTCACCCTGTCCTCCGCATCTTCTTTTCTGACTCCAACGACCTTCATGTCTTCCTTCACCACATCCATAAATCTCTTCTTCGGTCTTCCTCGAGGCCTTCTGCCTGGTAGTTCCAACCTCAGCATCCTACTGCCAATATACTCACTATCTCTCCTCTGTACATGTCCAAACCATCTCAATCTAGCCTCTCTGACTTTGTCTCCAAAACATCTTACATGGGCTGTCCCTCTGATACTCATTTCGTAACAGTTAATGACAAAGTATTAAAAAAAGAGAAAACAATTCCTTACCATAAGAATGAAATACAGTGCGGGAGGGAGAGACGGGCTTATTGTGCTGGAGAAGCTGGGGCAGGTGAGCCTGGAGTAGTAGATGCAGCTGAGGTAGACGGTACCGGATCTGTTGCAGGCCTCTCTCTACCTTCTTCAAATACTGCTCCAGGTTCGACTGGACAGAGAGCTGCTACTTCTCATCCAAGATCTCCTTGTATTTTTATATTGTGTATCAAATCCATGATGCCTCTGGAAACCCTAGTGAACCTTTCCAAGTTGGGATCCTGAGCCTCAAAAGTTGCCAACGCTTGCTGCATCTCGCGCGCCAGAAACTAGCTCGCGTTTGTTTACGTAACCACGTAGGACAAAATGACGCGTAATATTATAGTACCGAGACTGAGCAAAGGGAAGCGACACCGTCTTCCTCGGCCCACAACAACACAGTGTATTCTTCCGCCTCGCGCGCCCGAAACTAGTTCGTGTTTGTTTATGTAACTGCGTAAGACATAATGACGCATAATATTACAGTACCAAGACTGAGCGAAGGGAAGCGACGCCGTCTTCCTCAGCCCACAACTACAATACGGCGTATTCTTCCGCCTCGCGCGCCCGAAACTAGTTTGCGGTTGTTTACGTAACCGCGTAAGACGTAATGACGCGTAAAATTATTTTTTTATATTTTTATGGGGGCGTGTTTGTAACCATGAAACGGTGTAAGTCGGGACCGGTGTAAACTGAGGACTCCCTGTACTGTGCTTATATATCAGGACAAAAACAGTCCGATGGCCTAGTTGAGCTATAACCATAGCACGACTTAACTGAGCGTGTAACAGTATTGAATGTCTGTAGAATTCACAAAAGTTAAATATCATCAACCGAGTATTAAGAAGGTGCATCTGCCATTCAAATGAAACGACAGATAGACCTGGTTGATTCTCGGTTGACGACATACAAGTCGGGAGGTCTAGTTAAGAGAAACTCTTTAAGGGTTCTAAGAAGAATTCTGAGTGGAACCAGTTTTAAAACGGTTAACAATCTTTCACGTCATCTGTACTCTAAACATGTATAAATGCCTTGAATGAAATATTACACATTTATTTATGCAACTGCCATGCCTACAGTTCACCAAAACATTGGAAATAAACCATTTCCACACAGCAGTTGGAGTGAATGGGCAGATGGTGGCACTGTGCCCCTTATGGCCCAAATGGGGGGGAGGGAGGGGGCGTGGTAATTGGAGAGAGCTTAATGGCTTATCATTGCTGTAAATGTGGGCTGAGACAGAGTACAGGTGGTGGAAGCTGAGGTTGTGCGTGTGCGTGTGCATGTGCGTGTGCGTGTGCATGTGTGTGTGCATATGTGTGTGTGTGTGTGTGTGTGTGTGTGTGTGTGTGTGTGTGTGTGTGTGTGATAGTTACCCAATGGGGGACAGCAGATCACCTTACTTTGTCCTCTGAACTTCAAACGGTTAAAATCGTTAAGACCATGAGCAACACACTAAATCAGAGGGGGTTCCTCACAGCTGTACTTCTCATAAATTACACCTTCCCCAACATGTGTGTGTGGGCGGGGGAGTGTGGGAAGCGTACAGTATACTGCTTGCACTTTCCTACATGCAGATATAACAAAAATATTAATAAGTGATAGATTCTTGTAAGAAAACATGTGCTTCATAGTTGAAAAAAATATGATATTGATCAGTATATTTAATTCTGATTTTATATGTTCTTTTAAGAGAACCATTGCTATTGCTGACTTTCGACAAGAGTAGCTGCATAGCCGTTAGCATGTTTTTGCCCTGCGATGGCCTGGCGAGCTGTCCAGGGTGTACTCTGCCCTTGCCCGGAGTCGGCTGGGATGGGCGCCAGCCTCCCCGTGACCCTAATTAGGATTAAGCGGCTTGCAGAAACTGAACGAATGTTCTTTTAATGTTTCAAAGTGAGTTGAAACATACAGTTAGTCTGCACCAAACGATGCATTGTTTCTGGTCCCTAAAGTCAAATATTAATACTAAATATTTATGGAAATAAGCAAAAGTGAACAGTTGAATAATGGGATTAATGAATGTGCAGCACGTAGTACAGTTGATTTTAAAATAACCAAATAATTCTGAAACTGCGATTCTTTATTGCTT
>CM045740.1:17273224-17303224 GCA_024760905.1 Plotosus lineatus
AAGCATCTGCATTTAAAAATGCATCAAATGCAACTGCATTCCACCCCACACCCACTTCTACCCACCCCAGCACCCACTCACATAAAGTTTACAGCCAGCCCCCTCCATCCCCAAATGTAGTGTGCTATACTGCTTTGAGTGCTATAAACACCGACAAATTTTCCAAAACTTGTCATTAACCGAAAAGTAACAAGGTTTGAATAAAATGGCAGATAGACTCGGTCAATTCTTTGTTGACGATGTGATCCAGCTAATATATTTAGTTGCATCCGAGACCAGTGAAGTACAACAGAAATGTGAGGATGACGCACTCGATCAGCAGAGAATCTTTGCTTTAGTGTCCAGAACATTCGGTTCAGCCGGCTGCTCGGCCTGCTAATTCCAAATCTGTATCTGGTGACTTATACCTGAATGGCCAGTTCAGAAGTCAGTCAAATGAATCCAGTTATTATTTATTTTCTGTCAAAGCTGTCTTACTAATAACGAGGAAAGGAAAAGGAAACGGAGTTTGTTTGACTGTTAATAAGGCTTTGTCTTGGCATCGTCATTCCAGGAGGTTCTGCAGGCTACAGGTTGAGATCTAACAGGTGGCAGGCAGTGATATGGCATTGACATGATATGACAGCCATGAACTCAGGTACCTTCACAAACTATGAGATTTCTGAGTCCCATTAGCCGAGAGGGCATCTTCTATGTGGAAAAAAAAAAATTCAAGGATAAAAAACACACATACACCTTAATTTCCCAAGGTAACCTTTCAGCACTGAGGAGCACCTTCATTGTGCAGCAGTCCCACAGTGCCCTAATGGCTCTCCAGCAGCATGACCAGAGGGAGACACACAATCTCTCTCTCTCTCTCTCTCTCTCTCTCTGTCTGTTAGAGCTGGCTAACAGCACCACTGAAAGGCTTCATACTTCATCTCAATGTATCACACTTTACAACCGCAGATAAAGCAACAAATCAGAGGGACATGCACACTGACCAAGAACAGCTTGAGATTTTATTTATTTATTTATTTATTTATTAATTATTATTTTTTTAACCTCAGTAGAACATATTACCCACTACAAGCAGAAAATAATAAATGCTCAATATTAAGGATTCGGTTGTATCAGTAATGTAATGCAAACAATTTTAACAATATAAATTAATAATATAAAATTATCCAAATATAAATATGCAAATACAAAAGTATAATTTATTCAGGAGGATTATCTTCTGAAAACGCCGAAATTAAAAACAACATTCATTCATTCATTCATCCATTCAATTTCTAAGCCATGTATTCTTAATTACGGTTACAGGGAGGCTGGTGTCCATGTCAGCTGAGGGCAAAGTAACAAACTGAAACAGCTCAGCAGACCATTCCAGGACCAACAAACATACAACCCTTCATGATCACACGCATAACTTGGCGCAATTTATAACAGTCAGTTAGCTTACTGTGCATATTTTTGAACTGTCGGAGGAAACCCGAATACCCAGAGCAAACCCGTACATGCACGGTGACAACATGCAAACTGCACACACAATTGGCTAAGTCCAGGAAACCCTGGTGTTCTTGCTGTGAGATCGACGTGCGCAGCACTGCGCCACCGTGCTGCCCAAACAAGATTCAAAAGCCAGTAAATCAAATCAGTGAACAAAATGCTTTGTAACATTTGGAACAAACACAGAGAACGTACTTCGCAGTGTAAATGAGAAACTAGAGTGTGTCAATATTAGGCTTGTAATTAAAAATTGTACAGTAAGTGCTTGGCGTTTCCAGCGGCCATGTTTGAAGGCTGTTGAGAAGTGAACTCCAGGGTGAAAATGGCTGCAAGGTGTGCAGATGTGCAGAAACCCCAACAAGAAAAAAATAGATGATTCTGATTTGATCCAATAACAATCACATATCATCAACCATGAATTAACAATGTCTATCTGAAATTTCATTCAAATGGCGGATAGACATTGTTAATTCTCAGTTGAAGATATGGGACCTGAACCTTCTTGAACCAGTACCAACCATTTTACACACACACACACACACACACACACACATACACTCGCTCTCTCAGAGCAGTGGGCTGCTGCACACACATCTGCCCAGAGGGCAGTTGGGGGTCAGGTGCTTTACTCAAGTAAGTTCTCCCCGTGCTTGTGTGGGTTTCCTCCCACAGTCCAAAAACATGCACACTTGGTTAATTGGCTGTTCCAAATTGCCCGTAGGTGTGAGTGAGTCTGTATGTGGCCTGGCGAACCATACGGTAGATCACTGTGATCATATTTCTATTTGTATATTCAATGTGAAATTTTACACACACACACACACACACACACACACACACACACACACACAGATATATGTTACATAAATCTGTTGACAGTACAGTGTCTGATTGTCTCATGTTTGTCTTCTTTCTGGTTCTCTTTTTGTAGTTATGTTGTCAAAGTCAGTCATGCAGAAGTCCATATATACACTCAACACTAATAAACTCTTTTTTTTTAACAGTTAGAGCCACTCCACCGAAAGTAGGCTCTTGGGTCCAAAATTGAAAAATGAGCTTTTACACAATCAGATAGAGGAGGCCCACAGCTGCAAAATGCAGCAAAAAGTTGTCAATACCTTGAAAACTGAGCGAGCTATGCCATTTCTTGTGTCATCATTCAACTAAAAATTTCAAAAGACGTTTTAGAGAAAAATGAGCACAAAGATTGCACTTCTTCAAAGATCATTAGTCCTTAGCAACCAAACATTTTTATGCACTTCAGCCATATAAACTTAAAAAACATGTCTAGGAAAAGTTTTAGGAAGAGATAAGAGAAATCATCCTCATTTTAATCTGACGGGCCATTTTTTTAACCCACCAGTCACCATGGTAACCCCCAAAAATTAACAAAAAACTACTTTTTTCTTCATTTCTGTTTATTCCAATAAGATCAGTATGTATCTTTTCAACCATTATATAAAAGGTTCAAATGCCTTAAAATGATACTGATTGAAAAAAACACTGTCAGGTTCAAACAATCACACTGAAATTAAGAAAACTATATATAAGATAAACATATAACAAAACTCTCTTATCTCTTTATACATATAAGCTTCATCAACTCTGCTCTCAGCATCATCTTCATCTATATCCTGCTCAGCAGATAAAATCACATCTTCCTCACAAACACCAGTCATCACACTTTTATTAACAGATGCCTCTTCTTCATCAACATCTAAATCAAAATCTTCATCAACACATCATCATCATCAGTTTGTTTATATGTAAAAGGTATGAAACATTTAAGTATTTTTCAGGTCTTGACCAATTTTCGTACAAAACTAAACAACCCACGATCCAGCCATGTGCAGTCCAGACAAGATTACACACAAATCATATGATCAAAAAAATTCCATAATCGAATTTTGCATGCAGAGAAAAATACCAATACTCATACAATACTCATTAATTTTCTAAAGTACATAATGCTGAGCATATGGGATTTTTCTTTGACTGAATTGCAATGGAATAATTTTTTTCTTAATATTCCAGCAGACCTGAGGTATCACACACAGACTGTAAGCAGTGGGTGACTGCTCATTTGTGCATCTATTGCACCATTTGCACTCATTTGCCCCACTCACTTCATATACTGTATTTTCTTCCATTCAAATTGCACTAGTTCATCTGAATGCTGCTCATTTAACCGTTTGCACACTGTGTGTGTGTGTGTGTGTGTGTGTGAGACACAGAGACAGTGAGTGTGAGAGAGTGCGAGAGAGAGAAATAATCATCTTCAAAGCCGAATTCCAGCGTGGAATTTAACATCTATACTAATGCTGCTAGACATCACAGATGAAATTTCACCCACCTTTTCCAGAAATGATGTGTATTCACAATCTTATAAATAAACTTACTTACTGTTCTTGAAGGGAAAGTCGGAGATAAGTTCCGCATACGGTATACTAGAGTCAGGAAGTAAACAGGAAGTTAACGTGTGACGGGCACTGAGCATGTGCAATGTGAGCATGTGACCGAGTTCACCAATCAGTGTGCTCGTTTCAGACCTTCCTTAGCAACTAGCCTGCATTTTTTATGTGCATAGCGTCTTTATAACCTTTATTTTATTCACTGAAATGGGATTTTAATATTAAAACGGTATCCAAAATGGAGAGACAACTTCACGACCGTTCTTCTGGTGTATGGATTATAGTGTGTCTTGTACCGAACTCGGTGAATAATTGCAAAGAAAACCGGCAAGTTTGCTACTGTTTTTATCTAGTTTTATGAGGGTACTCGTTAGAAAAATGTAAATAAAAGACATTTTTAGTGAGTTTTAGTCGATTTCACTTGAGCAAGTGATAGTTGAATACTTGTTTTAATGGCTTATACAAAAAGCCGAATTTCGATTAAAAAAAAAAAGACCACTTTTACTTTTTTGGCCATTTTCTCAAAAGTAGTCAGTGCGACAAGCTCCTATAGCGCCTCACATTGTTACAAGCATACCTAACAACTTCTGTCTCACTCACTCTGTGTTTTTGTTGAGGTACACATGCCACTTCTAAGATAACAATGATTCTGATCCTGATCCTGTGGCACGTGATCTGAGATAACGATGATCTTGATCCTTCTGTTTTGTGATTCTCTTATCCATCGTGGTGTGCTGCTGCTGGTTGGAGTTCTCATCTCAGAAGCTTCTAGTTCCAGTTGATCATGATCCATAAGGAACGAAGTGTACGGTTGGAGGCTGTGTAAGATGACTTTTCACTTCCAGTATAAACTCTTTTAATGAAATGATTTAGGACCACAATTACCATTACTGTTATGGGATAGCCTGCTGTAGTGTAGTATCTGCTACATGGTTTGCAGTTTTATCTGGTTTCATCCAAATGAGGATGGGTGTCCCATTTGAGGCTGGTTTCTCTCAACCCTTCTTCCTTGTGTCGTCTGAGGGAGTTTTTCGATGCCACCTTGCCATGGTCTTGTTCAATGAAGTAGTGTAGAGTTCATAGAAAATGTTTAAATTCTTTAGCAAGTTTGTTTTTATTATGTAAAGCTGACTTGTGATAATGTCAAAAACTGAATTTAATCGACCTCGCCCACTCTAAACAGTGGTGGCACTCCTCCAATGACAAACTGACCAAAAGCTCATAATTAGATATGTCTTAAAACCCGTTCAATTTCCCTGAAAATAATGCACGTAGATGAAGCTCGGGCCTCTCATGAAATTGTTTTGATAGTACAGCCCCCACTTTACTTTATGAAGCTTCACCTTAATAAAGGATTTCAGGATGAGGATTTCTCCAGACTGGGACAGACCTGAATGCTTCCTTTAGCTTTTGTAAATGCTTCATGGACTGCTAGGTTCCATTTGACCAGGGTTATGAGTGCTGGTGCTATGAAGCTGAAACCCATGATAGCTAATGGTATTATTGAACCACAAGATACAAATTCATTGGTTGTTCCACATCTCTTGCCTCCACTTGCTTCATTTTTTTTTTTTTTTTTTTTAAATGGATGGCAGACTCTGACCATAAATCAATTACTGTGGGCTACATACAGTCATGGTGAGGTATCTTCACCCTCTTTTTCTGTTCCCCTTGACTATAAAAATACACTGTGGACACTATATTACATTAAGCTTGATCTGCAGGTGACAAGTGGAAAACAACACTTGGCACAAAGTTTGGGCGTTACATTAGTGCAAAACTGGCCGAATACCATATCTTCCGTATTTCAAGCCTTTCGGAATGATATCTTCCAGGATATGCTAAACAAATTTCTTCAACTTTTGACGATGAAATTGAAATTGATGACATCTTGATATACTCTTGCTCATTTAAAGAGCATGTCCAGCATGTTTGTCAGGTCCTTAAGCATGGGTACTGGGTTATTTCACGCAAGGTTTCATTAAAGGAAGATCCCCTTTCTTGACAATCAAATTGGCCAGATGGGAGATAAGCATGGATTAAAATAGGTGTCAGTCTCGTGTCTGATTGGTCTGAACCTCATATGGTAAAAGAGACACAGTGGTTTCTTAGGTCACAACACTTCCAGCAGTGGTGGACATAAAGGGTGAACCAGCATACAAGGTGTGCCAGGGTGCAGTGTCTTGTGGATTGGGAGGGTCCTGGTCCTGAACATCCTGAGTCAGGAACTCATCTCTGCGTTCTATTGGGTTTGGTCAGACCATGTTAATGTTGGGGGTCAGATCACCCCAAACCCCACCTGGGCGGGGGGGGGGGGGTTGGCCCCTTGACTTGTGCATCCTCTTACCACCTAAGCGGGAGGGAGGGGAGGGGGTAGAAGGATTATTGTCAAATCTTCGCCATCTCTGCCAGACCACCTATTGTCTAGGCTGCCGAGCTTCTGACAAGGGCTTGCCTTTCACTCCACTTGCCTATTGACCTGTTCTCATTTAAGTGTCAGGTTTCTTACTCTCTGGCTTTCATTGTTTGTACTAATATTTAGTTATTTTTTTTTAAGCCATCCTTAGATTTTAGTCTGTCTATTGTAATTAACAGCTAGTTTTGTACTGTAGACTCTGAATTGGAGCTTCTTGGCTTCGGTTTCTGTTTCTTCGCTGCACTGCAAACTTTGTCTGCAAGACCCCATTTGATTTTGACTTGTCTGTTTATAATGCAACCATGAACAGAGGTTCATAGGCTTTAATTTTGTACGTGTTGAGTTTTACCCAGTCCTCTATTATACCTTTGTTCCAGCTTTTTTGACTCATGTACCTGTGTCACCTTTTTCACATAAACAATGGTTGGTCAAACAGCTTTACCTTGATTTGTCTGTAAATTACCACATTACTACAAAAGGCCTGGTTTTTGCCTATAGCGATTGGCAAACCAGAATCTATAGCATGCGAACTACTTACAAAATGATCAATTCGAAATAATATACCAACTATAAAATTTAAAAGCATATCTTCACTTATCCATTAACATCCAAGGATGCCGTTGGGGCGCCTTCACGGCGAGACTTGGGCTGATTTGGCCTGACGGAGCCCATCCCTATCCAGATCATAGAAACATGCTGACGGCTTTGCAGCTACTCTTTACGAAAGTCAGCAATGGTTCTTTTACATGCCTCTCACCAGAGACAGTGAGAGACATGGCCTGCCTTTGATAACCCAGTTAGCTGCACTTGGGGGACAGAGACAACCTTGTGGGGACTCGACCCCCCCAATCTTAGGATCAGCGATCCTGCGCCCTAACCACTAGACCACCACTGCCCATTAAAAACATATACTTATTCATAAATATACTGTATTAAGAATTCTTTATATGAACCATATATGTTAGTGTCTACTTTGCATAACTGTGTGAACTCGTATTGCCCAATACAACTCATCCAGCTGCAGTCAGACGCACTCACACTGTACGATGTCTTTCCAAAGTTGTTCAGTCAGATCCTCGACCCTGACTTCACACCGCCATGTAACTATAGTTCTTGATAGCTGGAGAGCTCTGATCGAAGATAGTATTTCTTCTGTTTTTGAAATCTTGGAACGAGTCAGCTGCTTCAATGAATGTCTTTTTTACCATCTCTCCATCTTGGAAGGACTTCTTGTTCTTAATGATTACGTAACTCACCCAGAATAAAGCTTCGGTGGCTGCCTTTGCTTTTTAAGTTAGCTATGACAAAAATGATTGCTGTCCGGACAATTTGGTTTTTAGTTCCGTCACAGTTTGCTTTTGGAGGGAAGTCAGTATCGTAATTTTTATGGACGGTCTGAAAATGCTGCTACACATTTCCCTTTTTCGGTATAGCGATGGCAGACTGGCAGATGAGGCAAACAAACTTTGAAAATGACAGAGTTAAAAAAAAAAAAAGTCCATCTCTCATTCCACATGGAAGTGTTCCAGTTTTGTCTTTATACTTGGTCCAGCTCCCCAACTCATTTCTGTAACCTTAAGTTTAGAAGACATAAATTGGCGGCTAACTTACTAGCTTGCTAGAATGTGCTGTTATATGCACATGCGCAGTGACACCTGTGTCAGAAAAGGTCAGATTGGTCAGACTGACTGTCAATCAAGTGATAAATTTCATCGTGAGGATGGGAGACTGACGTCGACATTTTAATGCCATGCAATCTACCCACACTACCTTTGCGATCGATCGGTAGATCGTGATCGACGTATAGGGCGCCCGTGATCTATGGTGACTTTTAACATCCTTGGGGGCTTTTTACACCCAAGCTATAGTAGCTCATCAGGCCGGTGCCTATCATGCCATAGCGTGAAGCGACTAGGAGTACAACTCCTCCTGGATGGGACGCTAGTCCATCGCAGGTTACCTTCCCAGTATAATTTTACTGGTACCCATTTATACTGCTGGGTGAACAGAGGCACACTTGTGGTTGAGACCTTGCCCAGGGGTCTTAGCACAGTGGGGGTTTAACTGGGATTTGAACACACAACCTCCCGATCATGTGGCCAGTGTCCTAACCTCTCCACCAGCGGCCCACCGGAGACTTTTAACATAATGTTTATTTATTTATTTGTTTTTTAAATTGACAAAAGGCGTGAGGATAAACATGAATGAATTATACAGAAAAGCAGGTCCACAAACAAATTAATGCGAACAGATGTTGTGCAGCCGGGTGCTTGCAAAGTAAAAGCTTTTTCATGGCATGTCTCATTTTAGGTCAAATGTGTCCATTCTCTTTCTGATGTTGGTGCAAGAACTTTTACATCAACAACTCCAACAGACACCTGTATGTCCTCTGATGACACTTTTTTTGGGGGGAGGGTCTTTGGAGAATTCAAGCGTCAAATATTATGCTCTGAAATTGCTAGAAAACCAGTGTTGGACAATTTGTCAGTTGACTGAAACATATACTACCTGTACTTTATTTTAGCTTTCAATGGACTTATTAAAAAATTATGTATATTTTAAATCCCTTTCCAGACTCATAGGTATCCATAACCTGTTTTTTTGCGAAAGGTCTGAGAGAGCTATTTACATTCTGGAGAGCGTTATAGCTGTTTTTATAATATAGTTTTTTATATTTTATAAATATAGTTTTTATGTTTGAATAAAACTCGTTACATCTGCAGGAGGTTCTAATAATCCATTTATCCATCCATCATTTATCTCTACTGCTTACAGAATACATGTGTATGAATGACAAGGACCCAACAGGAACGGTGAGGTTACAGGGAGCAGAGATAAAGAAGGTGGAGGATTTTAAGTACTTAGGCTCAACAATCCAGAGCAATGGAGAGTGTGGAAAAGAGGTGGAGAAGCGTCTGCAGGCAGGTTGGAATGGTTGGAGAAAAGTGTCCGGTGTGATGTGCGATAGGAAGGTATCGGCAAGAATGAAAGGAAAAGTGTACAAGACGGTGATGAGGCCAGCGATGTTGTATGGTTTAGAGACAGTGGCCCTGGGGAAAAGACAGGAGGCAGAGCCGGAGGTAGCAGAGATGAAAATGTTGAGGTTCTCTTTGGGAGTAACGAGGATGGATAGGATCAGGAATGAGCACATCAGAGGGACAGCACATGTAAGATGTTTTGGAGACAAAGTCAGAGAGGCTAGATTGAGATGGTTTGGACATGTACAGAGGAGGGATAGTGAGTATATTGGTAGTAGGATGCTGAGGTTGGAGCAACCAGGCAGAAGGTCTAGGGGAAGACCAAAGAGAAGATTCATGGATGTTGTGAAGGAGGACATGAAGGTTGTTGGAGTAAGAGTAGAAGATGCAGAGGATAGGGTAAGATGGAAGCAGATGATTCGCCATGGCGACCTCTGAAGGGAACAGCCAAAAGGAAAAGAAGATTTATCTCTACTGCTTCTCCATTAGGGTCTGGAGCCAAACTCAGCTGATTTTGGGCAAGAGGTTGTCCATGAAACAGTCAAGAGTCTGTTACAGGGTTACCACAGACACAAACATACACCACACGATGAAGAATTTAGAGCAGCCAGTTGACCAACTGTGCATGTGTCTCTACTATGAGAGAAACGCAGAGTACTCGGAAGAAGCCCACATGAGCATGGGGAGAACATTTAAAACTCCACACAAAAGGGCAAGATCCAAGCCCTGAAACTTTTATCTGTGAGACGTGCAGACTGACATGTTGTAATTCTTTTGAATTATTGCAACTACACAATGCTAAGTTGAAGTCAGTGCAAAACGAGTGAACAATGTCCATGAGCTGTACTATTTCTCAGCCTCTCCCTTGTGACACTGCCTTCACTGCCCTAGCTTTGACCTTGTGTGATCAGTTCATTTTCTGTAACCGCTTAATCCTAATCAGGGTCACGGTGGGAGGCTGGCACCCATCCCAGCCGACTCCGGGCGAGGGCAGAGTACACCCTGGACAGCTTTCCAGGCCATCGCAGGGCGAAAACTACGCTGACAGTTTTGAAGCCTAATCTTGTTCGAAAGTCAGCAATGGTGACCCAATGTGGTTTCTGTTTAACCCCACTGCCATGCATGCACCTTATTGCATTCTGTCCTGGGAATGAATGTAAATGATGTTTTCTTTAACCCAGCTGTCGACACAAAGCTACTATGACCCTGAATCACATGTAGAAAGGTCAGTCACATATTTAGGGTTCCCCCAGTGGCGCCTCTGTGCAGTATTCGTGCTCTTCTGCACGTCCAGTTATAAAGGTTCTGGCATTGAGGAGGTGGACCATGTTAACTCTCAAACGTAACCGAGCATAAAGAGTAAAAATTCATTTCTTTTCCACACTTTTTATTTTTTGATTGCGATGAAAATGCTGATTGTAAGGCTAAATATACACAGTCGGAATGTAACTGTTGCATGACCGTCGCTACGGTCTTCTATTCAAGGACAATCAATCATCCAATCAGTGCACAGTTCTTTTAGTATGATATTTATTTATAGTCCCTCTATAAAAATCTTAATACTAAAACACATTTACAACTTGATATAAAGTTTTTTTTTTTTCTGTAAAATTTTTAGTCCCCAATCCAGACCTTACTTTACACATTTACAATTTTTACAACAGTTTTTAGCACAGAGAAATGAAATTGACCAAAAACAAACAAACAAACAAACAAACCCAACAGAATAAAAGTTATTTACTTTCCTTTTATAAATGTTAAAACAAAAATAACGTGACAGACAGAATGTTAGGTACATGTATTTAAACGTGTACAAATCAAAATACAAATGGAAAGAAACTGGTTTTATAGGATAGACGTTCCTGCGTCCTCCTAATTATTTCCTAATATCCATTAGCCTTTCTTAGAAGCACCACAATTGCTGACCATCATTGAACTGTCGAGTCAAAGTAGTATTGCACTTTTACCAATGGGCAAATTAGCATTTCTTAAATTATGATAGATGACCAATTTCTAAGGCAAGTCCAGAAAAAAAATTGCGAATGTGTGTTCTTCTGAAACGATAAACTGACCTCTACTTTGAAAATCGTCATCATGGGGTTTTAACCTCTTTTTTTTTTTTTTTTTTTTTTTTTTTTTTCTCTTTAGCAGAACAATGTAAGTGACATAACTTTACCTTTAAGATAAAATACATTTGTGCCATTCAGACTGGTCTTAACTCATACTAAGTACATTCATAATACTCAGTCCAGTGCCCTTCTTCATCAAAACAGTAAAACAAGGCAAATCTTTAACATACACTACAGTACGGCCTACACAGAGATTAATAAATGACCTATTTAAAAAGTCGGGTTTATCATGATTGATGTAGTATGCAAATTGTTTTGCTGATTAATTAAAAAAAAACATGATGGTAGTTCCTTTTTTCAAAAAGGGGACAGGACAGTGTGCTCTAATTATTGTGGAATGACGCTCCTCAGCCTACCCAGAAAAGTCTATGCAGGGGTGCTGGAGAGGAGGATGCGACCGATAGTTGAACCGCGGACTCAGGAGGAGCAATGTGGTTTTCGTCCTGGCCGCGGCACTCTCAACCCACTCTACATGCGCTACAGGATCCGGGAGAGGGCGTGGGAGTTTACCCAATCTGTTCACATGTGTTTTGTGGATTTAGAGAAGGGTTTCGGCCGCATCCCTCAGGCTATCATGCGGGTGTGCTCCGGGAGTACGGCGTACCGGATCCATTGCTATGAGCCATTCAGTCTCTGTATCACCGGAGCCAGAACTTTGTCCACATTAGTAACAAGTCGAATTCGTTTCCAGTGAGGGTTGGAGTCCGCCAAGGCTGTGCTTTGACACCGATTCTGTAATATTTATGGACAGAATTTCTAGGCGCGGCTGAGGCGTTGAGGGGTACTGGTTTGGTTACCATAGGATCTTTTCTCTGCTTTGTGCAAATGACGTTGTCTTTTTGGCTTCATCAATCCAGAACCTCCAGCTCTCATTGGAGCGATTTGCAGCCGAGTGCGAAGCAGCTGGAATGAGAATCAGCACCTCCAAGTCTGAGACAATGGTTCTCAGCTGGAAAAGGGCGGAATGTGGTCTCTGGGTCTGGAATGAGGTCCTTCCCCAAAAGAAGAAGTTTAAGTATCTCTGGGTTTGGTTTGTGAGTGAGGGAAGGATGGACTGGGGGCTCGCTGCAGCCTCTGCTGTAAAGCGGAGCCTGTACCGGTACGTCGTGGTGAAGAGGGAGCAGAGCCGCAAAGCAAAGCTCTCAATTTACCAGCTGATCTGCATTCCAACCCTCAGCTATTCACACAAGCTCAGCCATCTGGGAGGAACTCGGAGTGGAATTGCTGCTCCTCTGCGTTGAGAGGAGCCATATTGAGGTGGCTTGGGCATCTGGTTCAAATGCCTCCCAAACACCTACCTGGTGTGGTGTTTCGGGCATATCCAACCTGTAAGAGACCCCTGGGTTGACCCAGAACACATCAGAGGGATTATGTCTCTTGGGTGGTCTGCGAACATCTCAGTATCCCAACGGAAGATCAGGAGGAAGTGGCTAGGGAGAGGGACGTCTGGCCTTCATTGCTTAGGCAGATGCCCCGGCGACCCGACCCTGGATTAAGCGGAGGGTGGTGATGATGATGACGAATTTCAAAAGGAAAAAAAAAAAAAAAAACAAGATTGGACATTTTTAATTTAAACCAGCCACCATCAAATGTCCTGTTTCTTTTTTTTCTAGGTTATTAGTGAGAGGTGAATGGTTCGGTTTACAACAAAGAATCTTGTAAACTTTTTAGGGGCAGTGGTGGCTTGGTGATAAAGAGCGCTGGATCGCTGATCCTAAGGTTAGGGGTTCGAGTTCCACCCTCCACAAGGTTGTCACTGCAACCCCCCCAGTGCAGCTAACTGGGTTATCAAAGGCGGGCCATGTCCCTCACTGTCTATGGTGAGAGGTTCATGTAAAAGAACCATTGCTGACTTTCGTAAAGAGTAGCTGCAAAGCCGTCAGCGTGTTTCTGTCCCTTGCTAAAAGGGTTGTGACAGGAAGGGCAGCCGACGTAAAAACCTCTGCCAAATCAAACGTGCAAATCAGATAATTCGCTGTGGCGACTCCCGAGAACGGGAAAAAGCCAAAAGGTTATTTGGTCAGGTAGAGGTCAATGAATGATGTTATTTCTTCTAAAGGGCCACAAAAGTTGTTACTGTGGGCCAGACGATGAGGGTCGAACAGTAATTAAAGGCACAAACCAGCAAACTAGTCCAGTGTTTTCTGTTTCCAAGCACTCGCTACCAGACCATTGCACTTTGATTTAAAAAGACTCTATGCTCAACACAAACCAAACAAGCGCTGTCACATTTTTAGTTGGTTTTGTAATGAAACAGCAACACTGACAATAAATAGTAATAATAATAATAATAATAATAATAATTTAAAAAGTAATAATCAATACTTAGAGAATACAGTGAAGGTTGCATAATAAAATAAGATGTTTTTGGCACAAATAAATCTAATAAAGTATCTTGTGATTGTGTGAGCCTGTCATACACTTCACGCTCGCTCGTTTATGAACATGATTGCCTCAAAAGCCAAAAGACTCAGCAGCTTCTCTAAGAGCGCTTGTTGTGGTTGGCACAATGCCATTTCTTTGTTTCAATGCCTTGGCCTTGGCAAAACAGTTTGCCTCATTATGTCATTACCATTGGTGATGAGAATGTTGGGGGGAAAAAAATTGTATGAAACATTGTCTATGAAGAAAAATAGGATACACTCAGTGCAACGTATTAGGAAATATGATGATTGCCAAATTGTGTACAGCACACATTAATATTCTGTATTTTGCAATTTCAAGACTGAACGGGTATTTTATACCTGCATGTTAAGTACATAGCTCCTATATTTTCCATTATTTTATTTTTTTTTTACATGACCTTATATATATCTCTCTCTTAGACATATACTCATTATTATTATTATTATTATTATTATTTTTATTATTATTATTTTTTTTTTTATCAAATAATGTTTAAAGGATTTCCCAACCTTTTTTTTTTTTTCATTTCATTTCCTTTTCTGGGTGAAACGCACAGTGGACATGATAATATAATAAGCAGACAAAATAAAATTAAAAAAAAAAAAAAAAAAAAATGTCCAAACCGCAGCCATAACAATGACTGAAACTCGTAACATGATCACTTTCCGTCTCAGCAGGTAATGTGCAGTGCAATGCATTCATCTTCAGTTCATCTCTTATCATAGAAAAATAAATCAATCCAAGCATGACACAATAAACCTCATATGTACTGTACATCATCCATATAAAATAACTTTTTATATACATATAGACAACACTGACAAAAAAATAATAATGAAAAACAGATCACACATGCACCTGTACACTATACACCTGAATAAGAAGACAGGTAAGAGGTACTGAAGTGTATGGCTTGATAGTTAACAACTCCTTAAATATACACAAACATAAACTTCATATACCAAATCTATTATTTACTTAAATATCCCTGGAATCTTCACATGGTGTGAGGGAAAGCACACCATCCTGCCTTTGTCTCCGTTTGTTTTTTCTACACTGTAGAAGTCTCATGGCAGCCATCTTTCAAAACCAAAACGGGTTCTGCTTTGGTGACTTCAAACAGAATGTGTGGGTTTTTTTTTTTTTTTTTTTCAGGTAAACTGTAAGACTTGAGATTAATCTTAGATGTACTATACAGAAAAGTTGGACCACATCCAAACTACCTGTGGCGGTAGTTTATCTTTGGGAGACCAAGCAAAGGTCATGAGGCTGGTATGATATGAGATGGTTTTCCTAGTCATGCATCTCACTCCCCCTCAATTCCTTTCGAAACTCAGGATAATTAGAGTTGTAATTTGTGCAATGCCCCTTCTTGAGTGGTTGGTCTCAAATAAAATCCCTACTCAGGCAAATGCTAAATTGTCACTACCCTTCGACCAAAGCTAGCAGAGGACTGACACTCCTTCTGTAGTGAGTAGCTGGCCACTGGTGGGGTCATAGGAGCCAGCCAGATAGTAGAGGTCCTGAAGGTTACTTCCAGGCTTCCTGTTGTGGCTCAGATGCTCATATTCCTTACGGCTCACAACCTGGCACTTACGAGAGATTGTCTGCACGTCATTCTCATCCTCATGGCATGACTGATAGAGAGCATACTGATGAAACATAGAAGAAATGTTGATTTTTCTTTTCTTTTCTTTTCTTTTTTTTTTTTTAAACCAAATATGTTTATGGTAGAACATATGCAAACTTATCTATTGGACAAAAATCAGCTATTTTCTTGTATAGTTGGTAAACTAGGTGAGATAATTTGAACATGGATTATCAGAATTTAAGACCTGGTTATGTTCACCTTGCCATCATGATGTCTTTTGCCAAGATTGGTCTCTTCAGGATGGTAGAACCACTTGACCTTCACTACCATGCTGTTGGTCCAGGACTCCCAGAAGCTCTCAATGCGTCCAATATAGGGTAGGTGGGGACGGCCAGCTGACAGGAACACTGCACAGTCCCCTACATGCACTGTATCCCTGCCGCGGACTATGGACTTATAGTAGAGCTTACGAGCTTTCCCTTTTAGCCCACGTCTCTTGAGAACAAGAAATATTATTTTTGACAACATGTTTGGATGAAATTTAATAGGCAACAAACATTTACAGACTGATGAGCTTTGGGCAGATACAAGATATGTTTTAGCAATTACTGGCTTACTTGGGTGGGATTCCCTGACCATCTCCATAGTTGCCTTGTTGGTATGCAGGAAGACACTTTGGGCCTGCTGTGGTCAGCCAGTAATTTTTGTCTCTTGACCAAGTCTTTGGAGGGTTTGAAAGATAAATTGAGGCACTCTTTCCTCTTTGGCGGCTTGCTGGCAGCACTGTCAACATTCCCACCTTTGGTGCTGGAGACAGCCATAGCTTTAGCCACGAACGAGTGTGGTGGGTGTCCGGTAGGAGTTTTATGGGAATGAAGCAGGGAGCGATGGGGGGTAAGGCAGCTCTGCAGGAGCAGTGTGGAGTTTTCATCATCCTCAGAGCTATAGGAGGAGTCATTGTCAGAGGAGCAGACGCTTGAGCTGGAAATAGAGCCCGAACTAGAAGAGCTAGATGACCCCGAAGAAGATGAGGAAACAGAGAGGTGAGAGAGGAAACGACCAGCCATCCTCATGCCACCAGAGGCTGAGGTCAGGACTGATCCACTTCTTCTCCTTTCATCTTCTTCTTCATCTTCCTCATCTATGTCTGAATAAGAGCTGTGGCAGTCCCTGTGGCAACTATGGCCCATGTCTCCATGCTTGCTCATCACTGGGGATGGAGATGGCTTTCTCTGGATAGGAAGAAGCTCTGCCCGAGAACTGGCTCCCTTTCTTTTGTCCTTTACCAACAGGACTGGGTGAGAATATGCTTCAGGCTTCGGTGGAACACCTATACCCTTTGAACCAAACCCAGACCCTCCTAGCATTAGCTGAGCCTTGCTGCTCTTGTTCTTGGGATTCATTACTCCTTCATGATCCAGCTTGATAAGGAATTCATTTTTCTTTCCTCGAGGCATTTCAGATTCCTCAGACCTTCTGCCCTGCCCGTAAGGACTGCTCCGGCCCTCGACAGGCATGCCAGAGGTCTGGCTGCAGAAAGACGAGTAGCCATTTGCAATGCTACTAAAAGAGTCCACCTCAAAGGACCTGCTGTTGAAGATGCATTTAGCTGGAGTTGTCACAGAGACTGAAGTATGCGGAAATACTGCCGCTCTGTTCTTCTGGATTTTCTTGGTTGCTGAACCATTAAGTTGAAACAAATTGACGGGTGCTCTCTTTCTAGGCTGAGCTACTGATGGCCAGGTAATTGTGGATGATAAGGTTTTAGAGACACTATCTGAGATAATCCTCTTTAGTCCTGAACCTTTGGGTCTCCCTGGGAAAGAATGTTTAAATATATTAAACTATGTCTTTACTGCCAATTTAACACTGTCTTAATCGGTATATACCAGTGCGTCTCAATTATTTCCTGTGGCGCCCCCTCCGTGAAGAAAAAACATGTCACGCCCCTCCCACCGGCCCCGCGAGCAAATATAAATAGTATTATTTGTCTACAAAATTGTTATTAGTACACCTCTGCATAACATTGTATCTTTATGAATATTAAAAACAGAAAAAGAAATATAGTTCAACTTACAATAAAGAAAAATTTCCTTAACGTTGTTTTTTAATCTGTAACAGAAAAGATTTAAATTACACCAATGTGACAGAAATAAAAAAAAAAAAATCCTTATTTAAACTCATTCAACTTATTTATGTCTTAATATCTCCATCTCTCTCCACCTTTCTCTTCGTTCCTGTTAGAAATGTTTCCGTGCTGTTTCCTGAGGGGTTGTTTACTGCACTTCATATCGTTTGCTCGTGCAAAAACCGCTACACCATAGCACAACAATGAGAGCGCCACTGCCAACTAAGTGGAGTGGAGGTGCAATTACACTTAATTCTAGGACTCGATTCTAGAAAAGCATGTTCCCCAGTCATACGTGCCCCCCCGGCATCATCATCATTCCCCCCCCCATCCCCCCCGGCATCGCACCGGGGCACGCCCAACTATTTGAGAAGCACTGGTATATACTGAAAATGTCACCGCATTGCAAGCCATATGAATTTTTGTCGATATGGATGTTTCTGAAGAAAAGGCCTACCTGGTTTTCTTATAGGCTTTTCCTTGGCTTCCTCTGTGCTAGTTATGTTCTCAGAGGATCTGTTATGCTGAGAGCTTCTTCCCTCTTGACTTGAAACTATCTTGTCAATTCGACAACTGGAGACCAGAGTGGGATTGGACTCGGTATCTACCAAAGTAGACGGAACGCAATTACAATATTGGCACAATACTGATCAGTAACAGAAATTCAATACATATTTATACTCACATTTATGTAAAAATATAAAATGAATGTAAAATTATGGGAACTTTTTTTTTTAAAGGCAATTTTTATAAGAGAATACAAGGGACCCACAATGAATCTGGTATCCAGGTGGCAGGAGGCGAATGTTTCTGAGAGAGATCCATCCTCTGTCCCCATCATCAAACTCTACCATCACTCCTCCTGGCTTACACTCATCATTTGAACCACCTACTCAGTCACAACATGAAAACACAAAATATAGATATGAATGAATAATTTATACATTCATTTGCTGAAAAACTTAATCCCACTAAGCTCACAGGGTTCACTTTGGACAAAGTTGGGGACACCCTGAATGACTTGCCAAACTATTGCAGAGCTATCACACTCATACTGACACTTAAGGGCAATATGTAACAGCCAATTCGTCTAATGTGCATGTCTTTGGACTGTGGGAGGAAACCAGAGGACCCTGTAGGAAACCCATGCAAGCACAGCAAAAACATGCAAACTCCACACAGGAGCACAGCGGACTTGAACCCAGGTCCTTCTTACTGTGAGGAGGACAGACTAACCACCATACACTACACACAGATATACATTCCAAGAAGCCGTGACATTTAAAATAAGTGCACACACAAAGTATATCCCAATGATGATTCCCTTATTTAAGAGGAATTCAAGATATCTCACCCCTGCGCACATAGCCTGGGTAAAGACATCGCGAGCGTTCACTCCAGTAGGCGCACACTCTTGTTCCTTCGGTCAGCACTACCTCTGTTTCAGGACGCACATCCAAAACCTGGTACGCGCGCACACACACACACACACACACACACACACAAAAAAAAAAAACACACCACTGTTAATCAGTGCCAGTCCAAGACAAAGAAGTGTTTGGACCCAGAGAAGAAAGTCAGCTAGCAAAACAGACAGCTACAAACACAAGTACATGCACTTGCACACACACCAGTCACTGTGGCAGTGCTGAAAGCAGCACTTATCTCATGCCAGCATGCCAGTCAGGCCTGAAAGCAGCGGAAGCTGTGATGTGGTAAACTCCAACTTGCTGAGTAATTCTAAAGAGTCTATGAATGGGAGGGCTGTGATTGCAGGTTGCCAGCATTTCTCCTTTTCCACAATGCGGACAGGGCTCAGCATCTGCCATTCACCAATGCCCTCTTTCAAGTTGCCTTAATTTAAGGTTGCCATGGTTACTGGTACTTTTTCACTGAAGAGGGTGTGTGTGTGTGTGTGTGTGTGTGTGTGTGTGTGTGTGTGTGTGTCTGAAGCTGGAATAAATTTTTCTCACGATGTATATGTGTATAACGGATGTAGCAGAAGTCAGAGGTAAAAAGAGACTGGAGACGTGGAAGGATACGGAAAGCAGAAGTGCATGTGTAATTAGATCCAGCTGCTGGGAGGCTGCTGTTTACTCAGTGGAGCAGCTGCACAACAACTGTATGTGTGACTGTAAGTGTGTGTACAGCATGTGTTGGGATGAGTGTGTGTGTGTGTGTGTGTGTGTGTGTGTGTGTGTGTGGATTTTCCTTTTTGGGGAAGTCGCAGTAGATTCAATCACCGCAAAGCAGAAGGTTTGACATGGATATATGAAGAGCTGTGGAATTGTTCGCCTGAAGAGCCCAGGAGAGTTTGTAAAAATAAATGTGTGTGCAAAAGCGAGAGGCTTAAATGAGCTATCAGCGACAATTAAACATGTCTTGTCATGCCTTAGCAGTGGCTTCTGGCAGGGACATCCATAAACCCGAATAGTTTTTAGGGCGAATCAAGCCCTTTTTAGGTAACGGGTTAAATAAGATAAGAAACCTGTGAGTGGTACTTGGTGAATTGTGCTTGTTCCTGTTCAGAGTGTTTACATTCTGTATAGTCATGTCAGGTTTATCTGACATTCTTCACAATTTAATTTCCTTTATGCTGAGATTTGCCAGTGATGTGTGACCAGAATTTGATAACTATGCAAAACAATAGTCAGCGACAACACCCCACCCCCATACACCCCCTCCACACACACACACACACACACACACACACACACACACACACACACATACATACACATAGGGACAAGGAAAAGCAAAGTGGGAGGAAAAATGAATGCTAGCCAAGAACGCGCTGCGGTTTACAGTGTATCATTAGAGGCCTTTTCATTGATGGCTTAGATAAACAGTAATGTTAGCATAACCCCATGAGTTCAGCTCGCTACACACTGAGAAGAGCATGACGCATTCCTCTATCTAACACTTCAGGCCAGATGAAGCTCAGTGAAATGCATCAAACTAGTCTTTTGGAATGAGGAAGAGGAGAAAAGCTGGTCGGTATGACAGGATGTAAGGGGTGGGACCCCTCAAATATACCCAGCCCTCTCAGTCCTGATTGACAAGGATGTGGTTCCAATGGAACGGGGGCAGGTTTTTATTTACATCGACAGCATTTGGCAGACGCTGTTATCCAGCCCAAAATACAGACAAAAGGAATAAATTAAAGCATGAACTATTGTTGTAGACCAGTTGAATTTCTGATTTTCTTAACATGGATAAGAAATAAGCATAGGTTTCGGATTGCATTAGCATCAGTTGATGACATAATATTAATAAATGAATTCTCAACATTTATGTCTGGTTTTCGATCACTTAATTCAGTCAGGGATAAAATAAAGCAGCTAGGTCGACACTTACAATTATCAATTTGTTTAAACAAGTGAGCAGTTGAGGGTTAAGGGCCTTGCTCAAGGGCCCGACAGTGGTGATGCTAGGGATTGAACCGCTGACCTTTGGCCCAGTAACCCATCGCCTTAACCACTGAGCTAGCACTGCCCACTGTTTTATAATGAGGAGGAGGAGGAGGAGGAGGAGGAGGAGGCTCTGCAGAGACTGCACTGGAGCACTTTCATAATGGTCATTACAGGAAGAAAAGAAGGAAGGCGTTCATTAGGCTAATGGATATTACATTTAATGAGGAGGTGTGAGCTGAGAGACGGCTTTCCTGTGATCTGGTGTTGGGTGAAATGGGCGACACAAGAGAAATGGTTTCTGATGAGAGACCTTTGTGAAAGAGGATCCGACTGAGTGTGGGGCTCTGATGGAAGGGGATATTTAGTCCGATGTGGTGAAAGTAGTGGGGGGAGTGGTATAAGTGGTAGCTATGGAGGAAAAGGGCGTGAGCATTTGTGTGTGTCTGTAAGAGGATAGTCCTGAGAGGCTGAAGCCCAAAGAACAAGTAGGCTTGTGCTGCAATTTAAATGAGAACTCACTGCTTCCTGCAAGAGCTGCTCCAGGGAGTAGATTCTGGGGCGGTTTCCTCTCGCTCCATCGATAACAATGCTGTAGCTGAGAGAAACAGACGAGGGAGGAGAAGAGAGTACAAAGGAGTTATTTTCAGCTGTGTGTGTAATGCTTGACTTCCCGTGTCCAGCTCCACTTCTCTCACATGCTTTCTAGGACTGACCCTCTGCCGCACGCTGCTCTTTTAAACCGGTTCGAAACCAATACGCCGAAGCGTCTAAAATATCCCCAGCTCTCTATATAAGGCATGTATGTGCGTACATAAAGATTGACATTTGGTGCTTGCATTTAGAGTTGGAAAATGAAGCGTTTCAAACACAGTGTGGTTGCATTGCACTCACATTTCAGGCAGCTCTAAAGTTCTCACGCGGGCCGCATACAGAAGCTCGTCCTCTTTACTGATAAGAATTTTGAGTCCTTCAGTCAGCAGATCTTTGGTCAGGAGACAGTTTGGAAGAGCTAAGGACATAAGAAATTACATTAATATCACCAATGGGGTGCGACAGTGTGTTCAACTTCATCGCTAGTTCATTCAGAACCAGTAATCACTCCTTGCAGGTCGGCTAACATGAGTCTTGTGGCAGCGAGAACCATTATAACCCATTGACGCACAGCTTCTCTGCATTCTTAGGGAATTTGAGACACGGTCTGCTTTGAACGCAGCGAAGCGAGATGTTCACTGGACAAATACGTGAAAAATGTCGGACTGTTTGTGCGATGACTGGAGGAAGTGTCACGCTAGTTGAAACCACCTTTGGTTGACTTGGACACAGACTTTCAGTAATTCACTGCTGCTTGTAGTCTGTTTTTGCGAGCAATACGCCGTAGTATTTTTATTTGTACGTACCTCACTGTAAATAAAAACATAAAATATAGCAATCTTGAGTTTGCTCCTTGTTTTAGTTTAGAAACGCTTGTTTGTTTGGTCCAGTTCGATAGCAAGGTGAGTACTCGTATTATGCTATTGTGAGAGACTCCAAATTAAACAGCAGACAGATTAACACCCAAGATTGATTTGGTTCAGGAGTCAGGAAAAATAACTGGTCTTTTCAACTCCCTGGGTATGACGGGGCAAAATGGCTGACTGGACTGCTATGATAAAGAAAATGTACTGCCGAACTTTTGATGAAATCATCTCAGGGTGTTTGGTTAAAACTGTTTTTTCGGGAACGTGCTAATTTTCACAAGGTGTACACGTGATTTTACATATAAATAACATTATGCAACGATTATCACATTTTATGATGTACGTTCTGGATAAGTACCTAGGACATCTTTTTAAAAATGCGAGAGGTTCACTGAACAAATATAACCCTAATACTACTACTAATAATAATAATAAAGTTCTGAATAAGAGTTTACAATAATAATAATAATAATAATAATAATAACAATGTTATGCATAAGAGACATTTTCCCATCATGCAAAGCAGCTTTACACAGTAAAAGTGGGCGTTTACAATAATAATAATAACAACAACAACAATATTATGCATAAGAGACATTTTCCCATCATGCAAAGCAGCTTTACACAGTAAAAGTAGGAGTTTACAATAATAATAATAATAATAATAATAATAACAACAATGTCATGCATAAGAGACATTTTCCCATCATGCAAAGCAGCTTTACACAATAAAAGTGGGAGTTTACAATAATAATAATAATAATAATAATAATAACAATATTATGCATAAGAGACATTTTCCCATCATGCAAAGCAGCTTTACACAGTAAAAGTAGGAGTTTACAATAATAATAATAATAATAATAATAATAATAATAATAATAACAACAATGTCATGCATAAGAGACATTTTCCCATCATGCAAAGCAGCTTTACACAATAAAAGTGGGAGTTTACAATAATAATAATAATAATAATAACAATATTATGCATAAGAGACATTTTCCCATCATGCAAAGCAGCTTTACACAGTAAAAGTAGGAGTTTACAATAATAATAATAATAATAATAATAATAATAATAATAATAATAAAGTTATGCATAAGAGACATTTTCCCCTAATGCAACGCTTTAATGGTCATCAAGTCCAATCCCATTACAGGTGAGTTTTTTGTCAGCGTGCAAGTAGTAAAAATACAATAAGGCAAATTGTGAGACGTTTCTCCCCACGTTGGAGGTGTATACAGTACCGGCAGCATGGCCTTTTACACATGTTTAAAGTGACTGTATCAGTGGTGCAGGGAAATATCTTTTCCAGGGTGAAGGTTACCTGGAGAATTTTTGGTGCTTGATGAGGAGTGCTCCTCATTCTCATCAGAGAAGCTGCTATCTCCACCCAGGTGGAAACCATCATCGGCTGCAAAGCTCTCCAATAGACGACTGACGGCGCGCCCTTTAGACTACATCACACATGCACAGAACATACACACACACACACACACACACACACACACACACACACACACACACCAAGACACACACACCTTTTAGATGATCTTAGATGCATATATCTTCAGAAACAATTATTGTCGGAAAATGTCATATGGTACAAGTTATAACGAATCAAATCACTACTTATTTCACTGAGAGAAGCCTTTGGTATTGTGATCTAGTGTGCATGTACCTGTCTAAACCTGGTTCTCCGTTTACATTTGTCGTCGCATGGAGGAGACTGAACCACAGCTGACCAACAGCTTTTTGTCTGAAACAGTACAGAAAATTCAGTGTCTTAAATTTAGTACGATTATAGATTATTCATTCATTCATACATTTTTTTTAATCCTGCCCATCTCAGACAACTCTGGGCGAAGGCGGGATACACCCAGAACTGCTCTCCAGAACATTGTGGGGCCAACACGCATACATCTAGGGCCGGAATCCCAGCAGGGTTTAGAAAAAAATAGAGGAAACAGGTTCAGAAATAGAGGAAATGAAATATTTCAGCTGGGGGGTCAAGCGGGCCACAGGGCCCCTGAAGCTGAAAAAATAGTGGAATTCCGATAAATAGTGGAGAGCTGGGATCCCTGCCAGAGGCAATTTGGAACAGCCAATTATAGCTTACTGTGCATGTTTTTGGACTGAGGGATGAAACCGGAGTACCCGGAGGAAACCAACTCAAGCATTGGAAGAAAATACAAACTATGCTTGCTCTAAGCCCGGGAATCAAACCCAGGCCTTCGTGCTACAGCTCTAGATATCACAAGCAAATGTACTTGTACAGAAGTACAATAGTGTACGCATACTCAGGATGTAATCATATATACAATACACTTAGAGCTTAGAGCATTTAGCAGACGCCCTTATCCAGAGCAACTTACAGAAGTGCTTTGTAGTCAACATCAGTGAATATAATCTTCTACCGGTTTGTTAGGATACAGACCAAGTTTCCCGTCAGTCAAACTCAGTAGGTAGGTGTTGTGAGCAGGCTTCCACCCCCCCCAATATAGTAGTATCGTTCAGATTAAACATTATATATAAATTCAGAACAGTCGGCAGACTGTTATTTTCACTTCTGTTTATAAAAGGTGGGGTCTGACAGTCGAAGTGTGTGTCAGGGCCACTGTCGGGACACAACAAAAAATATGCAAGAGGGAACTATTACACAGGAATAATGCTATCTGATTGGTATTCAAGACTGCACAGTGGAGTAGTGGCCAGCGTATCCGTCTCACAGCAAGAAGGCCCTGAGTTCGAGTCCTGGGCTTGAGAGTCTACATGTTCTCTCTGTGCTTGCGTGAGGTTTCCTCTGGGTACTCCAGTTTCCTTCTACGGTTCAAAGACATGCACATTATGATAGCTGGCTGTTCCAAACTACTCTCAGGTGTGAACGGTTGTGTGTTTGTTGCACTGTTTTGATCTGGCAAGCTGTTCAGGGTGTACCCCACCTTTGCCCAGTGTAAGCTAACATAGGCACCGGCCTCCACGTGACCGTGATAGTAGGATTAAGCGGTTTTAGAGGGTGAGTGAGAGTGATTGGTATTCAGGAATATCCACCTTGTCTTCAGTAAAATAATTTATATATATATACATACATAGTGCATGCGAGCAGCGGTGGCCTGGGGATAAAGTACTGGATCACTGATCCCAAGATCGGGGTTTCAAGCCCCACTCTTAATGTGTTGTCACTGTCCTCCCAGTGCACCTAACTGGGTTGTGAAAGGCCGGCCATCTCTATCACTGTCTGTGGTGTGAGGTTCATGTAAAAGAACCATTGCTGACATTCGTCAAAAGTAGCTGCATAGCCGTCAGCGTGTTTCTGCCTTGTGATGGCCTGGTGAGCTGTCCAGGGTGTACTTTGCCCTCAATTAGGAGTCAGCTGAGATGGGCACCAGCCTCCCCGCGACACTAATTGGGATTAAGCGGTTCAGAAAATGAATGAATGACGCAGTGCATGTCTAAACCACAGCCTGTTCAAACTGAAATTTTAATCCATACGGATACACAGATACTCTCGTTGTTTGTTGGTAGTAAAAGAAAATCTGTCTGATGTCCAAGTGCAGATGCTTGCGCTAAAAAGGTTGTCTGCTCTATGATTCAATAGATTTTCTTTCATGTACTTTTTCACTGAGTATATCAGCAGATTGAAAAGCTAAGGTGCATAACTCGTGCATTTAGAAGGAAATCTAATTATTGGCTGACTTGTATACAATATCAGATTACCTTTTTGTACATATGCATTTTATACATATACATAATCACTGAGCAGCTCGAGCAAATCACAGCGTAAATAAAAGGAACGCTATCCTGCTATACCAGCGCTAGTCTCTACTCAGGCTGCTTTGGAGTTCTCCCGAAGGTTAATGGTTCGGTTTACTACAAAGAATCTTTGAGACTTTTTATGGGCAGTGGTGGCCTGGTGATAGAGGGCGCTGGATCGCTGATCCTAAGCTTGGGGGTTCGAGTTCCACTCTCCATGAGGTTGTCACTGTCCCCCCCAGTGCACTAACTGGGTTATCAAAGACCAGCCATGTCTCTCACGGTCTATGGTGAGAGGTTCATGTAAAAGAGCCATTGTTGAGTTTCGTAAAGAGTAGCTGCAAAGCCGTCAGCGTGTTTCCGCCCCCTTGCTAAATGGTTGTGTCAGGAAGGGCATCCGACGTAAAAACCTCTGCCAAAGCAAACATTCGAGTCATAGATTTGCTGTTGCAACCCCTGAGGAAAAAAAAAAAAAAAGGCTCTATTTGGAATCTTTGCTAAAATCGAACCCCTTGTGGCTGTTCTTGATGAGTTTTCACGGAATTCCTATTACTGACATTCTAACCAGTGCAAAGGGGACGTGGCTCATTATTATTGCATTGGTATAAAGATTAAACCGGCGATTCTGTGCTCTTACCTTGCTCAGCACCCCACGGAGCATGGAGCTTTTTCTCGTGACTCTCCTCAACCTCTCGCTGCTGGGAGAGAAAGACAAGAGACCTGCAGGTTTTCGATAATGACCAGCCCATAGCTTTTCCTGCAGTCTGGGACGTCCTGGTCTTCTCCTCACTTCCGAGGTCTTAGCTGCAATATTTGGCGCTGACCTGCAGTGGGGCCTTTTCTTTACTTTCACCTCGCCTTCTGTATTTGAACGAAGCTGGGAACCTGCAGGAGTTTGCTAATTAGAAGAGTACAAACTACCAGAAAAATAAAAAATAAAAATAATGGTTGTGAGTTCTGTACTCACCGTACAGCTCCTGTCGTTCTCTTTTGTTCTTTGCCTTCTGATTCACTTCCAGTTTGACAACAGAGGAGGGGGAGGGGTCTTTTAGGATGGAGCTGGATGGGAGCTCCCTGAAGGGTGGTACTTTGACGGTATGGCCTTCATCGATGTTATAACTGCCTTCTGTTTCCTCCTCTTCTGTGAGATAAACAGCACTCACGACATTATTTTGCATACAGTTTCACTAAAACATGACCTATTACAAATATTCATTTTCTATATACAGTGGTACCTCACCTTACAAAATTAATCCGTTCCAGAGGCAGTTTTGTAACCTGAATTTTTCATAAGTAGAATCGCATTTTACATGTAAAACGCGTGATTCGTTCCAAGGCCCCCAATACTACCCTTTAAAAATTATAAAAGCATACCTTTTAGGTACAGTACTTCGTGCTGGCCATGTCTTCCTAGCAGTTATAATCTTACAAATGTTTATGCAAGGATAAAAGCCTGAGGCAAAAAATAAAGTTGCAATGAGCACACTCGAAAAACTCATGAAACAACAGTACTGTAACTCTGTCCTTTACACTAAAAGCATCATGATAAAAGCTCCATAATAGCCAATGGCAGGGAGCTGCGTCATCCCTCCTAGCCAATGGGAGGCCAATGGGGTGGGATGTTGGGAGATAGCCAATGAGAGGCCAGCAGGGCGAGATGTTGGGAGATAGTCAATGGGAGAGCAACTCGTGCATTGTTTGAATTTTTGAGATGGTGCTTTCGTAACGTGAACTTGTTTCATATCCAGCGACAAAAATTTTAGGAAAATGTTTTTCATAACCTGGATTTTTTGTTTGCTGGGACTATCGTAAGGTGAGGTACCACTGTAATATAAAGGACGGCAGGGTGGCATAGTGCGTAGCAAGTCGACCTCATGGCGAGAAGGTTCAGAGTTCAAGTCCAATGCTTGGTAAGGGTGTTTCTGTATGGAGTTTGCATGTTCCTGCCATGCTTGTGTGAGTTTCCTCTGGGTACTGTGGTTTCTTCCCACAGTCCAAAAAGACATACATTAGGATGACATCACTGGCTGTTCCAAATTGCCTCCTGGTGTGAGTGTGAATGATTTTGTGTGTTTACCCTGCCATGTTCTGGCGAGCCGTTTAGGACAGGGGTCCCCAACCACCGGTCCGCAGACCGGGACCGGTCCGCAGCTCAATTGGTACTGGTCCGCAGATTTTATTTATTATCTGAGGCTGAACGATCTTTGTTTTTGCAAAATCTTTTAGTTTGAAAAATGACCGGATTCTCTCGGTTACATGTCGGTCATTTGAGTGCTAAAATGTAACCCACTAGGGGATGACATATGAACAGAGGTGAGTTGGACATGTTTCAAACAATAGCGGGGATTTGGGGTGAGACTGAGCCTGAGCCTTCATTCTCCCCGCTGGTGCACCATCACCTGTGTGTTGTTGTTTTTTTTGTTTGTTTTTTTAGAAAAGTTCAAGCTCTACTTCACAAACCAACTTTATTTCAGCTGTTGAAAAATAACATTCATGGAGTGTTTATTATTATTATTATTATTATTATTATTATTATTATTATTATTATTATTATTAATAATAATAAAAATAATATTTTATATAGAAGTAAATTATACTTACAATATAAACAATCTATCACACACACAAACACACCCCCACACGCCCCAGACTTCCCATCACCATAAAGGATTAATTCATACATGTATGTAAATATATAAGTATAAGTTTTATAAGTATATAAAACAGTCATCAAATGACTTCAGTGCAATTATATAGTGGTCCCAAAATTGCACTGCAAAAATATGTATGCGGATTTAAGTCCTATATAATCAAGGCCGCGGGGACAGTGAATGTGGTGGGGTGTACTCACACTATGATCCATGCCACTCCCGGGAACGTTTGACCCCCACAGTCTGGCTCGTTTGACCAGTGTGATCACTGTTTTCCACCCTTGTGCGTGGGTAACTTGAGCCGTTTGAAGACGTGTGCTTGAGAGCAGTAAGTCAGGCTCACACACTCAAATACTTTTCAATTCCCTGCACTATAAATTCACTGCATAATCAACAAAAGGGACCGACCTTATTAATATAAGTGAATTTTAGTTGGCAAGTACTGGCTGCAAATTCCTTCTGCGATGTCACCTGCCTTCATAAAAATCAACTTATTCATGCAGCACAATTTACTGAAAATCACCGCAATGCATTATTGATAATTCTGTACGGGCAGTGAGCACATCCAATTTGACCCCAATGTAAAATGTAAAAACAGTCATGAACTCAATCATTCTATGAGAAATTGCATTAAAAAAAAAACTGTGCTGTGATGGGGTAAGTGCATTTGCACCAGCCATTGGGGGGTTAATGACTCTTAGGAGTGGTATAAGCCAATCATTCCTCGTGTCAGTTCATCTTATATGTCCAGGGATGAGAACAGGACTATCTACAGGGATCCCTCACTTTCTGCAATTAATTGGGACCGAGATCCCCACGCGACCATCGAAATCCTTGAAGTAGGATTAAACACACACACACACACACACACACTCACACACATACACACCCCTGACTGACTTATACGTACTTGTATATGTGTATATAATATCAATAAATACATATCCAATGCTTTAAATGCTTATAATAACAATTAAACATTCAAAATTAATGAACAAGAGGTAAATAAAATATAAATACACACACATACAGACCCACGCGCACACTCAGATGTGCACCTCACAACAATGTAACTAGTTTTGATGGGAGGTTTTGGGTTGTTTTTTGTTTAGAGGGTTTTTTTGTTTTTTGCATAATTTACCTTATTTTTTTAATTCGATAAATATTAAAAAA
>CM045740.1:17308224-17398224 GCA_024760905.1 Plotosus lineatus
ATCCTTGAATATAAGCAACTGAGTATTGGTTTTTGACAAATGATGAAATATATCAGAGTCAGCGCCTGATCTGTGCATTTTCAGACTTCTTATATATGAATGAAACTTTTTTTCTTTACTTTAAACTCACTCACAGACCGTACAGCCTGCTTACACTCTGATGCAATTCAGACTATTTACTGGCTGTGATAAGACTGTTATGTACTTCCTCACTGGGATAAGATGAGTTCCTCCATTTCCTGTTTATAGTATGACGTGTGGTGTTCAAGATGAGGGGTTATCTGAATATATATCCATGCGCTGTGGATGTAGAAGAGATTTCTTACTTGACTTTCTTTTGTGACTCAGGAGGAGCCACCATCCCTAGACCTGTTGATTTCCGCTTTCGTGGTCGGCCAGGGCCCCGACGAGCAGGACTTCGAGGAGTCTCCTCTTTCCTGTTAAAAAAAAAAAAAAAGAATAGATATATAATTCACCAGCATGTTTCGTAGGATTTTACTTTATCAAACTGAGTGATGCTTTGACAAAACTTGCATTTATCATTTTTGGGACAACTGAGCCGTTGAGGGTTAAGAGCCTTGATCCACGGCCCAACAGAGTCAATGGATGGAACTGGGGCTTGAACTACCAACCTTTGGATTAGTAAGCCAGAGGCTTCATCACTGAGCCACCATTGCTCTACATCGCTTATCATTTCTGGGTTGAAGACTAACATTAAGACTAAGATTAACAAAGTGATGAACAAGCATCTACAATCTAGAGTAGCCACTTGGCTTAATTTTCATGTTCTTGGACTGTAGGAGGAAACCAGAATACCTAAAGGAAACTGATGAAAGCAGAGCAAGAACATCCAAACTCTTTACAGAAAGGCCTCAAATCAGCCCAGAACTTTGAACCCAGAACCTTTTCACCACTACATCACCAAACCTCCCTGGCTTTAAAATCATTCGAAATGATCGCAGTCCTTACTGGTGGTCATGTTTCCTTTGAAGCTTGACTAACTCCTTCTGCTTCTCTTTGTAGCGCCGTTGCAAATCCGCCAGCCTCACTCGCATAGCCAGTTCCTGACTGTCTATAGTATCCATAGAGCCCTTCACAGGACACACCTACAGGGAAGCAGGAACCAGGCCATTCAGTAAAAAAAAAAAAAAAAAAAAAAAAAATCAAATACTTGGTATATTGATATGCATTTTAAAATGAATCACCATGCAATATGAATTGAATGAAAATTAATTAACAGGTATTGAGAAAACATTAATTACCGGTTCATGGCGAGGGGTCCAATTGCATTTCCGCCGTAGGTTGAGGGTTCTTTTTACTGGGCACTGCTTCTCAGCATCTGCCATACTGTTTACCTTGGAATCCAACTCAAGGGCACGAGCCACCGCCAAGGTAGCAAGACTCTGGAGGTCAAAAACAAGTTGTTCTTGTCCTGTGTAAGAGACGGAAGAGGTTTTGTTTTGTTTTTGTTTGTCCCTTTTCAATTTTACACAGTAAGGACACAGTATGACTGATTTATTTATTACCAGCAAAAAGATTCACTTCACTAGCGCCAATGTGCGAATGAGTTAATTAGTTTAATTATTATTATTATTTTTTTGATTTTGCTTATAAATCAAAAACAATGCACAGGCGTTGATTCATTTTGTGAAAAATGTGCAGAGTTTGCAGAAACAAAAGGAAAAGAAATGTATGTCCCCCAGGACAAATAGTAGCAGCAGCAGCCTGGTCTGTGCTTTCGAACAAGAACCCTTCTTAACCTAACCCAGCCTCCGGTACAACCCATTTCTTTCTCTTTCCCGCAGGTGTGTTATTTCTGGACTTTAATAAAAGTTCACTGCAACTTTGTATGCCCGCTTCTTACTAGAGCTCACCTTCGTTTTTGTCAACAGTGTGGAGTTCCTGTTGGCGCTCAAGATCAGCCAACTCACTGAGGAGCTCCATGCCATATGTACTCGCATAGAAGGGGCCAGGACAGCTCTGAGACATGGTGGAAGCAGGTGGGGAGGGTGGAGGGCAGTCTCCGCAGAAAGCAGCCGCAATCAGGAGCTCCAGACTCCAATAACTCGGCACAACTGTCTGTGGAAAAGGCGTGGCACTAATCGGAGATGTTGGAGCAGAGAGGATCTGTACACAGTCCTCCTCCTGAGCTTTGTTTTCCGTTTCATCTTTCTCTACTTCAGTGGCTGTGCTGGGTTGGAGAGCAACAGGAATAGCTGCAACACATGAATGTTCAGTGGTCGGTGCTGTCTGTAAATTTAGCTCAGAAACTACACTCTCCTGCTCAAGGAGGTCATGTTCCTCCTGACGGACTATGGTCGAGTCTTTATGTACTGGTTCGTCTTCCCAGTCGCCAGGACAAGGTGTTACTTCACAGGCTGATGCCTCTTCCTGGTGGCAGATGAGCATTGCTGCTTCTCCCTGTGCTTGGTCATGCTCCACAGGCACACAGCAACCAACTGGATCAGCCTCTTCGCTCTGCTCCAGTGCACCTCGTGCCTGATGTTGCACCAGATCTTCCTCATTCTTCTTCTCCACTGGCAAAGGGGACTCGGTAATTGGCCTTACTATTGCATGGCACTCATCCCCCTCCCCAATACTGGACAGAGGGGCTGGAGCATGCTGAACTGGCTCTACTGGAATGGCTTCCAGCTCAGCTGGCTCAGCCAGTTGGACATCCTGTGGGGAAGGTCCACCTCTGTAACCCATGGCTATTGTGGGATATGTGTATCCAGGTGGAAGATCTGTGGAAAGAAATTTTTTTTTTTTTTTTAAGAATTCATCACCTCCAACAAAGAACATTGGTTATAATACATTCTGAAATTGAAAGACGTTTGTTCAGTAAGACATCTGCTTAGGTTGGCTGAACTGATCACTATCACACTAGACATCTGCAGAGCTTTTATGGAGAACGCTAAAGTAGAGTTGTGCTGCTTTCCTTCAACTGTTCTGGCATGTTAACATCATCTGACACACTAAAGCACTTAGCGAGGTGTTAATGATAATGAAAAAGTTGCGGACAAAGAAGGGCTAGTGGAGCCAGGGTCTCCGGTCAAAATGATTCTCATCAGTACTGAGGTGGCAGGGCTTGCAAGACAAGCTGCCGGCCATTTTCCACAGCTTAATCAATCATGCGCTTGCCAGTGTAGCCACCCACACAGAGCCACAGATTCTAAAAGCAGCCAGATTGTTCCTGCATGAGTGTTGAGTAGTTCAGTGTGGATAACAATCTACATATGGTGTCCTTGATTTGTAGAGTGAGCGACTGGAGTCACTTATGCTTCAGAAAAAAAAGACATGAAGGTGGGCGTACAAAGACCGGTTTGATGTGTTTTCTTTGAAACTGAACAACAGAAATTCCAAAACTCATCTAAGGCTGACATTCAGCCAGGCAAAACTATTTGTCGGCACAATCTCTACAGAGGCCCAACAGATGTAGACAAATGAGGTTTTTTAGCCTGACCCTGTGATTTTCACTCGTCAAGTGCAAACTGCATACCCGGATGAAAAAAATTCAATCTTCAGGAGTTTTACCTGGTTCCATAGACTGAGGGTAGTCTTGTGGTGGTTGGCCCTTTGCCCTCTTGTCCTGAGTTTCTGTTATAGTGGGTAACTGTGATGGGGCAGGGCTGATTGCAGGGGAGCATGGTACAGTAGCAGCAGGACTCGGTACAGGGCAGGGGGTGGAGGGTGTGCTTTTTGGATGAGGATGCATACATGGTGACTGGCAACATGGGGACATGTGTGCAGTAGAGGCCCTGGGAGGCGATGAAGCCCGGTTTGAAGAGCCATAGCTATAAGACTTGGTTGCTTTTGGGTTCCTGGGCTCAGACAGGATGTCCTGCAACTCCATGCTACATGCTCCATGGTCCTCAGGTTTCTTCTGCATCTGAAAAAGAAATAGAGTTGCAATTAAGGCAAAGTGATTCCATAAAGAGCTGTTTGATCTACCTTTTGATCCAAATGTCAAACAAATATGGAAAATGTGGCTAACAAAAAAGCCGTGAAATATATACTGATGACAGTCAGTGAATGCTGTATCAACAGAATGCTGGCAGATTTCTAAACAGATTTGTACTGAAGTGTGTTTAGATTTTGAGTTCAATTCATTCGTACTTGGTCCACCAATTCTGCACTGCACCGTTCTTCCTAATCAGGAATACACTTGAATTGTTCAGAGATTATAAGGAAGCTTTGAAGCTATTGGCACTGCTATGCTTTGAAAGGGGGACTGTTCAGAGAACCGGCTGGCTTCAATTACTATGTACTCCCCAGTTCAAAAATATTTAACTGTTGTGTGGTACATTTAGTACAGACACATCAGCATTTTTTAAAAACATTGAGTTCACAAAATTCTAACTTATATTTCAATTATATAGTGATTATGATGCAGTCAGGAGCATAAGCACCATGAACAGTGAGACACTTTTCATAAATTTGCCTTTGTACATCATCATAATGGATTTAAAATTACATTTTAACGTGTAAATGAAGACAAACATGTACAGGGACCCCTCACTTTCCACGGTTAATGGGGACCGAGACACCCCCTGCAAGACTGCCGATTTCCGCGAAGTAGGATCGACCCCCCCTGACTGATGTATAAGTACATGTATATGTGCATAAAACATCAATACAGACGCTCCCCAACTTACGTGTTAGTTAGGTTCCGGACGGCCGAACGTAAGGTGAAAAAAATGTAAGTTGTTACTGTATGTTCCAGTGACATATGACGTTCATACTGAACTATACTTCCATAAATACCGTATCTCATAAAACACCCCTAAATCAATTATTATAAACATAACATTATAAAATAATATCAAATATATAAAATAATATCAACATTAATTTCAAATAAATTACATTCAAGCAAAATAATTTAAAATAGATACATTTTAATCAAATTCACCCATCAAATATCAAAAACAGTATCAAATATAACCATCCGCACCATTTTAAACACAACACGCTGCAAATTTGCATTGAGCCAAGTCACTTTACATGAAGCTGAGGCGAGTCACTTTACATTAAGCTTAAAACAGCCAATCAACGCTTACAATATGTGAGGCGCTCAACACCGAAAGTAGTTCACTTGCTTGTGCTTGAGACAAAGCGCGGGTTATCCGGACTTCCGGTCTTTCACATGAGCAAGAGCGCCGTTGAATACTTGTTTAGTACTCAGCCTTCACTGATGTGAATCACCAGAAGAGTGGGGAGTTCTCTTTCTTTTCTGGCTTCAGGTTTTCATTCATTTTACAACTCTCTTTGCTTAACTGAGTATGCATGGTAGATTGCACCAATCCGAGCAGATAGTTAATTCAGTCTTGGGAAAACCGAAATTCCGGTATATGCCGGAAAACTTGCACCCATGCTAGTAGGCTTACATTTGTGACCAACCATATTTGCTAAGGGTTGCAAAAATCCACAAAACAGTGTAAACACAAAGATCACAGAGACGACATCTTAACACAAGGGAAACACGTGGAGAACTGGGAATAAGCAGGGCACGTTCAGTCTGTCATTTGTAAACAATGGACGCAGCATCATGCGTAAGTAGCGTATTACGTCAGCGTACTACGTAGGTACGTCTCGTACTACGTACAGAGAGCATGCTAAACTCAAATTATTTATTTGTTTATTTTGGGGGGAAACAAAATGTAAAATCAAACAACAACAAAAAAAAACATAAAATGAATGAACGTAAGTCGGGGAGCATCTCTAAATACATATTCAACGATATAAATGCTTACAATGACCATTAAACATTTAAAACTAATTCATAAGATGTAAATAAAATGTAAATACACACACATACAGATGCGTGTACACACACAGATGCGCACCTCACATAAGTAGCTTAAGTAGTAAGTAGTTTTTTGTTGGGATTTTGGGTTATTTTTGGGGGGGTTTTTTTGTTTTGTTTTTTGCATCATTGGCCTCGTTTTGCAGCATTTTCCTTAACCTTTTCCCTATTTTTTCCCTTAATTTCCTTCTTTTTTATTTTCCAATGAATATTTTTTAAAAACCCGCGATGCATTGAAGCCGCAGCAACTGAAGCACGTAGTAGCGAAGGATCACTGTATTCGAGACATTCAACAAATAAAAGTGGTCTCTTCAATTTTTCCAAATGAGTATATATATTTATATTCAAATTAACAAATAATTAGAACAGCAAGGTGGCATAGTGGTTACCACATCCGCCTAACAGCAAAAAGGTCCTGGGTTCAATTCCCAGGCTTGGGCATTTCTGTGTGAGGGTTGCATGTTCTCGCCGTGCTTGCATGGGTTTCCTCTGAATACTCGGGTTGTCTCCCACAGTCCATAGGCATGCTCATTAGGCTAATTGGCTGTCCCAAATTGACCCTAGATGTATGTTCGAATGGTTGTGGTTGTATTCAGCCTGAAATGAAAGGACAAGCTGTTCAGGGTGTATCCTGTCTTCAACCACTGTCGGATGAGACAGGCACCAGCCACCCCACAACTTTAGATTAATTAAGCAGTTTGACAAATGAGCAGGAGATGATTGAATGCAATAAATAATTACATATAGATTTTAATAATTGGACACAAATCCTTTGCGGTCATTGGCCGTCTGAAGTCTGACACCCATGGGGACCAATGCAGAATTATCTCTCTTGAGATGAGTCGATTGGGCTTTACTGCAAGCACCTTCAGCTTCTGCTTGTTTCAGGGTCTTCAGGGAAAAGAAAGCTCAGTTGGCTTTAGATCAGGTGACAGATTCAGCTATTTAAGACCATTCCATTTATTTTTTAACCTACAAGCTCTTGGGGTACTTTTAGTGGTATGTTTAGGCATTTATCCATCTGAGCTGTGAGGTGCAGTCCTATCAGGTTATAGCATTTAACAAAATTCTGAACGTAAGCAGAAATTCTACCTTGATGTAGTTCAGAATTTATCCTGCTATATCTATCAGCAGTCACACCAGTGATCTGCCTCCACTGGTAGCCAAACATTCCCATGCCTTAACTCCACCTCAAATACGTTTGACCGACTATGCGGTATGATTTGTTTTTTTTCCCTTTCCAATACTCCTCTCTGGCTGGGGTCTATGTCAGCCGACTCTCAGCGTACACATCGGACAGCTCTCCAGAACATTGCAGAGCAGAAACACGATGACAGCAACCCAATGGCCTACCTCTACCAATGATTCTGGTACAAATTAAACAGGTGAATCCCATTTAATTAAAATGGAAAATCTACAGACTAATCACACCTTGATTGCTTTATTTCAAAGTCAATGTGGTCATATGCAGTGATTCATAAGTATTTGTACTGTGGTGGTTTTTTTTTTTGTTTTGTTTTGTTGTTTTTTTTATGATGAATGTCAATGTGAAAGGTAAAAATTATGATACACCTCCACTTTGTGGAAAGAATGCCATATATATTATCACAGAAGACCAAATCATTTGACTTCTGTTTTGTTGCTGTACAATTCTGTCTGTATAAATAAAAGGTAAAACTTTTAAATGCATGCCTGGTTGTGAGGGTTTCTGTGCTGATGCTCTACGCTGTGTCCTCCTCTGTGTTGCTGTGGTGGTTGAGGCGGCTGCTGATGGCCAGGATGTTGCTGATGCTGCAGCTGCTGATGCTGCTGGAACGCATACAGTTCTTGTTGCCGTAGAAACTGGGAGCGAGAGTACACAGCGGGATGCTGCATGTGGGAGGGAGGCCCTCGGGCCCTGTACACTGGGGGCCATAGACTTGGCTGCTCCATCACATCTAATAGAAGCAAGAGAAAGGGGGAGTAATATATATATATATATATATATATATATATATATATATATATATATATATATATATATATATATATATATACTGTATTTCATTATTTTATTTTTTTGCAATAATTTTATTTTGGAAGATCCAGAAAATCAATCAACAGTGTCGAATTCACTTAGAAAAGTACCTGCTCACAGAGACACAAGCACAAATACAGTGCTGTGTTCTTGTACCACAGCCTACACTCAGGGCACTGCAGCAGGACTGTTAAACCAAACAATACTCCCACATTCTCTCACTCACATACATGCTGACACATAAATAATATGCTTTGTTCCAAATTGGTTTCTAGAATCTTTGAAAAACATGTTATTATGTGATGATAATTATGATGATGACGATGATGATGATGACGATGACGATGATGAGAAATGGACACATTTGTTTCAGACAGTCGGAGACTCAAATTCGACTTAGATTACAACTAAACAATTAACTTTGACACTGCCAGTCTGAGCTTGATGAGATACAGAGGATTTTTTTAAGGGATATTTCTATCACCAAGAGTCTCACTGGGCCTATCCAGAGCATGTTTGTACTGCTGTTCGGGCCTCCGCTGAGAAGCTTAGCTCGAAAGCGTGTTGCGGGTCAGAGACAGCTGAGCGTGCTTACTATGGTGCATCCACCAGCTCTCATAGCTCAATGTTCCTCCCTTTTCTGTCTTCACACAGCTCGTACACTCTCAGGCTAACTTATCTCAGCTCGATACCTCCACCCCGATTCCCCACCATCCCTGATGCACCATGGACCTTGTTCTAAAATGTTAACCTGGCTCAGCTAATGTTACCCAAGGGAAGACTTTTGTGGATACACTTCCCCGACTTAGCTTAGACTCCAGCAGAGAGCGGAAGGAAGCAAACTCTGTCAAGGATGAAGAGCTAATTAAATTTCACAGCCTGTTTACAGCAAAAAAGGCACATATAGACTAGAGGGTTGAAATAAACTACACGTGTGCTCTCACAGAAGTGACCTCTATGTACGTATAGACCTTGGAATGGGAAGCGCATCCTGACAATGCCGATGACAATCTCTGTAGGCAGATGGAAGTGGGCAGTGCTTAGGAAATTGCTGGATTTTAGGGAGTCATGCACAGTGATTTTGTCCGGTAGGAAACTACGGACTCCACAAAATCAAATTAATTTCTGCATTATATTTCTGTACCGTCAGTCTCTATATGTCTTTGAACAAAATTAGTCATTGATGAAAGACTAACATAAAATAAAGTTAAAATAAACTTAAAATGTGTATCCTATACTCCTATACAGATCATAGAAAGACTTCAGCATACCGAGGTGATGAGTGGCTGGATGGGCCGTAGGCTCAGTGGGTAACACTACTAGCTGGGCAGAAGGATCCTGGGGCAAAGGCAGTACAGGCTGGAGGGGAGCAGGCATAGTTGCAGAGAAACCCGGAGGAAGATTCTGGTGGAGACCGGTGTGACTGATGCCTGAGGAATACGAAGAAACAATGAAATCTTAATACCCAATATGCCAAATTACATTACATTGATCCCTCGCTACTTCGCACTTCAATTCATGCGGCTTCAGTGCATCATGTTTTTTTTGGGTTTTTTAATATTCATCGAATTAAAAAATAAGGAAATTAAGGAAGAGTAAGGGAAGAAGTTAAGAAAAATGCCACAAAAACAAGGCCAATTATGCAAAAAAAAAAAAAAAAAAAAAACAACCCAAAAACTTCCATCAAAACTAGTTACATTGTTGTGAGGTGTGCATCTGAGTGTGCACGTGCATGTGCATACGCACGCACGCATCTGTATGTGTGTGTATTTATATTTTATTTACATCTTATGCATTATTTTTTTGAATGTTTAATTGTTATTACAAGCATTTATAGCATTGAATATGTATTTATTGATATTATATACACGTATACATGTATACACGTATACATGTACGTATACATCAGTCGGGGGGGGGGGGGGGCTGGGGGTGCTCCTACTTCGCGGATTTCGATGGTCACGTTGGGAACTCGGTCCCAATTAACCGCGGAAAGTGAGGGATCCTTGTATTTTATTTTTGTTGTCAAACACTGACATGTCATGGTCCACGGTACAGCATATGCGACAGGACACAACATGTTTCCAATTAATATGTGTAAATGCACACACACACACACACACAAAAAACACTTTCTTCGGGCTTCATGTCTTATTTCCTTTTCTGTTTCTTACATTTTTTTTTTTTAAATTACACACCATATGAATGACCTGCCATCCAGAGGGAGGGGCTTGCTGTGCGTGGCATCCAGTGGTGATGTGCAGAATGGGCATGTGCTGCTGGATCTCCCAGCTGCCCCGATTGCAGCGAAGTGCCACCAGGCACCATCAGATGAGAGGGGAGATCACCACGGCAACTACTGGACGGATGGATCCTTGCAAATTCTACCCTTTCCTTATTATCCCTAAAATGCAGAAAAGAAAGTGAATGGACAGAAGCTGTGAAAGTGAAAGAAAAGTATAAGTATGTATTAGTTGTATTTCCAACATCAGCGTACATGTCCTGACAATATTAATTTCTCTGATACAGGACATGGAATATCTGGTAAAATGACCCTTAGCAAGCTGTACCTGGATGATATACCAGCCATTAACAAGCCTTACAAAACAAAATTAGCATAATTCCTCCCTCTTCTTAATAGAATTCAAGAAAATATATTGGTTTATGGACTTCGAAGGTCATTATAATATCTTACAGTTTGCCTGCTTTAATTATTCCACAAGCTGGGCTCAATGTCTTGTTGGGATGCTCAACTGTGCCCATGTGATTGACGGTTTGAAGTTTGGCTATGGGGTTCTACAATAGTGTCCATTCTTCAGTACTGAATGTACTTTGCCCATTGCACAACTTTTATCAGCATCAAAACAACAGCCCCAAAGCATGATGCTGCCACCACCGTGCTTAGCAGTTGGCACAGTGTTTTGGGGGTTGAATGCCTTACCATTAATCCTCCAAATATTCAGTTCATCAGTTCATTTTCTGGAACCGCTTAATCCTAATTAGGGTCGCGGGGAGGCTGGCGCCCATCCCAGCTGACTCCGGGTGAGGGCAGAGTACACCCTGGACAGCTCGCCAGGCCATCGCAGGGCGGAAACACACTGACGGCTTTGCAGCTACTCTTGTCGAAAGTCAGATGGTTCTTTTACATGCCTCACACCATAGACAGTGAGAGACATGGCCGATCTTTGATCACCCAGTTATCTGCACTGGGGGGACAGTGACAACCTTGTGGGGAGTGGGACTCGAACCCCAAACCTTAGGATCAGCGACCCAGCGCCCTATACCACTAGGCCACCATTGCCTGCAAATATACGCGACCAATCAGAAGTTTGGACGCATCTTTTTGTAGGTCAAAACATCTGACTTACTTATGTTTACAAGAACAAGTGGTCGTCTCTGGACCAGCAGTCGCATACTATAATAACTCAGGAATACCATATAATTGGAGCTATTTTTCATTTTATACAAATTGCTATTATTATTTAATTTATATTAACTGGTGGAGTAACATTATAAATTTGGACGTCGTCAAAGTTCCTAAAATTCCAAGTTGAATGAGCATCCCATTGCGCTCTCATCTTTGCTCTATGACCGCAACTATCATGAAAAAAACTGTGTGCAATAAGTGGATTATTTACCTAATAAAGGTATCACGTTCTCTGTCCATGTATGGATGGACCCCACTGACCCCCATGTGCTCCACATTCATTCTCTTCCTGTCCTCCTCTCTGGATGAGTCTGGAGGATACATGGGCCGTGACGCACCTAAAAAAAAATGCATTTTATTTCAACACCCTTTGCTCTAAACATGATATCCTAGATCATTTCAATAATTAAAACTGCCTGTAAAGTAACATCTGCACAGCAGCCACTGTATGCATTCGTTTCCCTTGTTCATGCATTTTACAAAGCAGCTGGAAAAATAGTCTTCACTTTAGACTGTGAAAGACATGCTGTTTATTTTTCACCAGAAAGGTCTTCCAGGAGTCACATAAAAACAAGTAGAAATGCTTAAATTTGTTTGTTTGTTTGTTTGTTCAGTGTCCAAAAGGTCAAAAGTCGTGTTTACCTTTCATGCCAGAGTGGACCCGCCCCTGGCAGCTACTTGGATGGTTGTCTGGAGGTCTGCAGGTTGGTTCTTTCTGCCGTGCCACAGCAACTGCAATACCCACAGGGGGTTGCCGAACTTCCGACTCCCCGTGAGCCAACTCCCCCATCTCCCTACTTCGTCCTCCACAGTCGTGCCGTTCAGTCTCACTTGTTATGACTTTCCTGGAAGGCAAGGTAGTTTTGACAGTCTGCAAGGTGCAGTTGGTGCTGTTAGATCCTGTCTTGATGATTCCGAGTCCTCCAAATGGGTTTTTTTGGGACAGGAGGAGCGGCTGCTGCTGGTTGCTATACTTAAGAAGGTTTTTCATAGCACTGCTCTCTCCCTGTGGACCCAAAATCTCCTGCTGGTTTTGGGCAGGAGCAGGTGGAGGACCCATTCCAGCCGACTGGTGTTGAAGAGTCTGCTGCCGACCGGTGGAAGTTCCATTCACAGACTCCATGTAAACTCTGCGCTGATCCTCCTCCAGGTGAACATGATGAGGGTGCATTGCCCATGGTGGAACAGGTGATTGCTGATGTGAATGATGCTGCACACTGTTATTATAGCCATATGGAGACATGTCCATTTTCCGCTTCACCTCTTGGCTACTTGTCTGGCTCAGCTCTGCTGAGGGGGCACCTGAAATCGTTCTGACATGCTGTTGGTGGCGGATACGGGCAACCTTTTGTCCTTCTCTCTGCATGGAGCAACTCCCACCTCCAGAACCAGGCCCTTGCTGAGACATGTTCTTAGCAAGGGGTGAGGAGTTGGGAGTTGACCCAGAATGTGAGCAATCCCGATAGGATTGCGTGTTAAGGTTACTAACATGAGTTAGTAGGTGGCTAGTTTTGGGCTCCTGTGTCAGAGCAGATCTATACACCTCCGTGTCCAGGCCGTTTATACAGTCTGCACTATGAGAGCGCACAGCCTGATGCTGCTGAGGATGGTTCTGCTGCTGTTGCTGCTGTTGTTGTTGTTGTTGTAAGTGATGATCATTGTTGTGCATCCAGTCAGGGGCCTTTTCTGCTTTTCTGTAGGCATGCTGCTTCTGTGGTGGAGGTTGATGCTGTTGCTGTTGGTGTTCCTGTTGTTTTCTGTGCCAGTTCACTGGATGACCCACACCTCCACTTGGCTTTTCCATAGCTTTCTCTTTGGTACTACTCCCCCCACCAGCCGTCGCCTGACATTCAGGGTTTCCCAGTTGAAAGAGGCCTCCAGATTTCTCCCCAAGGTGGCCTACAGATGGCACAAATGTGGGTCTGGTTGCTTTGGGTTCTCTTGTTCCACTGCTACCAACCCCTTTCTCATGTAAGGGAGGATTAGTTATCGGTGCAGGAGGAGGGGGGCAGAAAAAATCTGGGTGATGATGGGAGTGGTGACTGTGGTGTGGGTGTTGGGTATGATGTGGATGACTAGGATGGAGCTGTAAACAGTGAAAGCTGCCTGGATGCCCCCCACCAGTTGCTGAGCCCACAGGCAAAGGCGGAGGCACAGAGTAGGACAAAGACTGGTGTAGCACCTGACCCCTCTCAACACAGTCAGGAGGAGGCTGCTCACTGATCCTCATCTCTCCAGTCACAGCTTCTTTTGTGCACCGCACAGTACCACTGTTACCCATGTGTCTGGCCTGTGCATTTGTGGAGTCTCCAGGACCCCTACCCATGCTCTCTCCACCACAGCTGGCCATGGATCCTTTGGACCCTACCCCAGCCCGAGAGTCTCCGTTCTGCATCTTGCCATTGAGTAGACAAGCACTAAGAGGCTTACTCATGCTCTGTGAATGGTCCTTGTACTCCATAAGTAAGGAAGCCTTGTGCCTCTCCATGCCATTCATGTTGTCCATAGTGGCAGGGTGCTGAGAATGGTGTTGAGACTGGTGTGAATGAAGGTGCTGAGCCTGTGGATGTTGGCTATGGGGATGGCGATCTTTAGACTCATGCTTAGTGCTGGGCCTTTCTTTGTCTTTTGTGCCCGAAACCATGCCTTTGTCTATACTGGCTTCCTTAAGACCCTTGTGCAAGTTTACACTTCCCGTGTCCCTGCTACAAGAGCCCTGGGTGTTCCCTGGCTCTGTCCTTGACATGGGTGGAATGCTGTGATTGGCTGAAATAAGTGGAGGTTGGGATGGAAGACTTCTTATGTAGAAGTTTTCTGAGAGAATTGCACATCAGATTAGTTAATAATTCAAGGCAACCACGATGCAAAAATAATTTTGCATGTTTTACAAGAATGTAGAATAGAATACATTTGATACAGATAAAACTAGTTGAAAAATATATTGCAATAAGAATATTTCACCAACCTTTTTGGGTGTCATAGAAATGGTGTTGACCATAGAGAACCCCATTGTTGGCATGGTGATCCAGATGACTTATAGGAAGGAATGTGTGGGCCAGACTTCCTGAAAAACGTGGGTACCCAGGAGCTGCTGAGAGAGAAAAAAAAGAAGAAGAAGAGTGAAGAAGACTCGGAACAAAAACTATGACAAAAGAAAGAGATAGAGAGAAAGGCAGACAGAGCAATGACGGAAATATAAACAAAGATTTCTGGGCATGTAAGGAGAAACAGAGTATGGTTTCTTGTAGTAATAAAACATATGGTCATAATTTAATCTTCTCATTAGTTTACTACAGCAAGTGCGCTTCATACACCATTAACTACAAACATCTGCTGTCATAGACGCCATTCATTGTTTTTGCAATGCGAAAAATGAGGCAATATCAAGCTCTCCCTTAGCTAATCTGTCTGACTCATTTCAGATAGTGGAGATAAAGATATTTCTAAAAATTAAACAGGAGGACCTGTTGAACGTTTCTGACCCCAATTTTTTTTTCTTGCTATCCCATTTCTTTGTTCAACAGCCAACGGTCAGACGAACATAATCACTGAGAAAAGCGGGTCAGCCACAGGAAGGCACTTCGCAATTTATTTGCAGATAGAAGCTACACTGGGATGTTTCTTTGTAGCATACAGGGGGTTTAGAAAAGAAGCAAGTCCCTTTAAAATATTCACAATATTAGTTAAAAAAAACAAAACAAAAAACCAGTCACTGAGATGATTAAAGGATCACCCCTCCTAAAAATACTCTTAATCTGAATCAGGTGAAACTAATCACCTTCTCCAATGCACACCAAGCTAATTGGCTTCCACTTGTGATCAACTGTAATCAGTCAAATTAGTTCAGCATAAAAATGCTATTTCTAGAGAATTACAGAGCTTGGAGCAACCAATCAACTATGGAAAGGCACTGCGGGAAAAAATCAAAATGAAAAAAAAAATGTAGAATGACTTGAAACTTTCAGTTTACCAATGCTCACCAAACAATTCAAGCGAACACTTCGAGATAGAAAAGTGGACAAATACTGCACAGTGTCTTCTTCTTTTCCTTTCGGCTGTTCCCTTCAGGGGTCTCCTCAGCGAATCATCTGCTTCCACCTCACCCTATCCTCTGCATCTTCTTCTCTTACACCAACTACCTTCATGCCCTCCTTCAGGTAAAAGGTAGGTAAAGTCCGTTGGGCTTTTTACACCCGAGCCATAGTGGCTCATCGGACCGGTGCTTATACCCAGTTTTTGTAGCGTGAAGCGACTGAGTTCAACTCCTCCTGGATGGGACGCTAGTCCATCACAGGCTACCTTTCCAGTATATTTTTACTGGTACCCATTTATACTGCTGGGTGAACAGAGGCACACTTGTGGTTGAGACCTTGCCCAGGGGTCTTAGCACAGTGAGGGTCTAACTGGGATTCGAACACACAACCTCATGAGTGCAGCATCCTAATCACTACACTACTGGCCCCGAATGTTCTCCTTCACCACATCCATAAATCTCCTTTTTGGTCTTCCTCTGGTTCCGGTTCACTCACGGCGGAGCTCCCCAGCTGGGGGTCCCGCTTCTAAAAAATTATTTCTATGTAAAAAAATTTATATATCTATATTTTCTATCTAAAATTTTTTTCCGATAGAAAAATTGCAAACTTTAACTGAAAATTTAGCAGCGTGATTGTTGAAGTTTCCAGGATCATGGGCGGAACGTTTTCGGTGGACGAATCTACATCAACAGCACGGACGATGGCCATTTAACAGTGAATGGTCAAGGTGGCGCTTCCCAGAGGGCGATGTTGCGGCGTTCTCAGAGTCAAATTGTTTCTTTGTTTGTTTTAAATGTTGTTTTTGTTCGTTTGTTTTTTTGCACTATGCTCGTCTATGACCGGGCGACCCAACTACATCTATGAGAGAGCAGTCGTTTTGGACATTTAGAACTGAGCACGCTCATCTCCTATCCTGAGCTAATATGCTACCACAGCTCAATGCTAGCCGCACCCCGGATAACAATAAATCCAGGTGGAGATGCGGCAGGCGAGAAGGGGCTGAACGACGACTCTGGCGCTTGGTTAGCAGTGGAAGGTTAGCATTCCCGGTCATTCTGCTTGAAAATGTTCAGTCTCTGCAAAACAAGATGGACGAGCTTCATGCTCGGATTGCAGCGCAGAGGGATCTACAGGACTTCTCCAGGCTGTGTTTCTGTGAAGCATGGCTCGAGGAGAGTACACCCGACAAGGTGACTACACCAGCCGGCTACACGGCCTTCAGGGAGGACCGGAGCGCAGCGGCTAGCAACAAGAACCACGGCGGAAGAACGGCGGATTTTCGTTAAATAAACCTGGTGTACTGACTGACTGTACATTATCTCTGAACCTTGCTCTGAGAACGGAGAACATCTAACTTTGAAGGCCATTTTGTTTACCCAGAGAACTGTTCATTTTTTTCCAATAAAACAATGGGCGCAGTGCAATATAATAATATATTATATAATATAATTTAGTGCAATTTTGTTTATTGCAGTTATCTACTGATGTATTTATTTTATTATTATTATTATTACTATCATTTTATTACTTTTGTTGTTGTTATTATTATTGTATTGTTTGCTGGGTCTGTGTGAGGTCCTTTTAGATATAGAATTTTTATGTCTTTATTTTATAGCAGTTTGTGTTGTTGATTTGAGCCTTCTTTTCTGTTTGTAACTTGACTCCTTGAACAACCGCACAAGATTCCTATGTGTGTAAAAAACACAAATGGCGATTAAAAATCCTGAATCTTCTAGACCTTCTGCCTGGTAGTTCCAACCTCAGCATCCTGCTACCAATATACTCACTATCCCTCCTCTGTACATGTCCAAACCATCTCAATCTAGCCTCTCTGACTTTGTCTCCAAAACATCTTACATGGGCTGTCCCTCTGATGTACTCATTCCTGATCCTATCCATCCTCGTTACTCCCAAAGAGAACCTCAACATCCTCATCTCTGCTACCTTCAGTTCTGCCTCCTGTCTTTTCCCCAGCGCCACTGTTTCTAAACCATACAACATCGCTGGCCTCATCACCGTCTTCTACACTTTTCCTTTCATTCTTGCCGATACCTTCCTATCACACATCACACCGGACACTTTTCTCCAACCATTCCAATCTGCCTGCACATGTTTCTTCACCTCTTTTCCACACTCTCCATTGCTCTGGATTTTTGAGCTGAAGTACGGTACTTAAAATTAAGAGGGGGGGGGGGGGAATCAACCAGAGCTCTAATGCAAACCTTCAAAGCTTAATAAACACAAAAATGAAAGGAACACGATTTTCCCTATAAAGCTTTGATAAAGATATGATGTTGATAGGCACGTTGCTGTTGCAGGTAAATGTGATGTTTTTAAGGGGATAATTTAAGCCCGTTGATCCTGATCTTATGTCAGATCAATACTATTGCAAACTGAGGCAAAAAAATTAAAAAAGCAGATGATAATTCACCAGATGCATGACAAAGCCAGATAATTAACCCAGTTAATCCATTCCTCCATAAATCTCCATCACCCATTAGGTCCAAAAATAGCTTTGGATAAGACAGCAGTGCTTCATATTCACTGTTATTACATGAAGTGCAGCAAGACGATAGAAAAAAGAACAGAACTAATGTATATTATATATTATATTATATTATAATATATAATATAATATAATATCATATAATATAATATAATATAGTATAATATATAAAATACATTATATCTTTATCCTGGTACATAATGTTGATCATTGAGGAATATGTACTTATATTACATTAAATTATGAAAAGCTATTGAATTTTATCAGATATTCTCCACATTACTAAGCCTAGATATTCACACTTAGAGAAGCCAAATATAGCAATGAGTTAGATAGGTAAAGTGCAACGCATTGGTTGATAAGACATTGGTACATTGGTACCTGCCAAGCAGTGTAATGTACGGGGCAGAAGGTGATTGAGGTTGATGTGTTGGAGACAGGAAAAGTGAGCATGGATATGAGAGACTAACAACGGCCACATCGTGATGGCTAAATGACTGGGATCTGTCTCCAACACAGCAGATCGTGTTGAGTGTTTGTGATGTGCAGTAATAAGTACCTAGCAAGGGTGGTCCAAGGAAGGGCAACCAGTGAACTGGCAAGGGTGGCTCATTAATACTGTTGGGGAATGAAGACTATACGTCTGGTCTGGTCTGATCCCACAGAAGAACTAATGTTGCACACACTTGTCAATGCTAGCTATTCTCGAATGGTGTCAGAACACACAGTGTATTGCAGCTTGTTGTGTAATGCACATCTAGTTATAGAGCAGGCTGATCACTTTGATCAGTTGATTATGTCTGTGATAGAAATGACACCAACAAAGCTATTACCCAAAAGTTATAAAAGTGAAGATCCAATTATGACTTATTGGACTGCAGTCCATTAAATTCTCCTGATAGGCATATGGTAGGATCCAGGTGATATAATTCTACCTCCAATACTAGATAGCACTACAAGTCACGCATGCACTGCAATACAAGATGTGCTCAAGTGTACAGTTTTGTACCCATGTACACACTATTCCTGATTATTTCTGCATGTTTTGTTCCCCCTCGCTGGTACCCATAGCAACCATAATATTCAATGTGTCGCCAAAGAACAGTTGCTACTCTAATATTCTGTGAAACCACCTTCCGCCTTTATTACAGTATAGAACCTCCATGGCATTGTTTCGATAAACCTAAACAACATTTATTTCCATCCAGAGTTGGGTTCATTTTTCACTGACGTCTTGAATTGATAAAGGGAAAATTAAAGCACTCCATAAAGCCTTCTCCAAAAAAAAAAAAAAAAAAAAAAAAAAATCCCAAAGACTTCTAATAGAGTTAGGGTCAGGACTCTCTGGTGCCAGTTCAGGTGTGAAAATGATTCATCACGCTCACTGATATGGGTTGATATGAGAAGCCGAGTTTGTATTTTTATCTGGTTTATGAGGATGGGTTTCTTCTTTGAGTCTGGTTTCTCTCAAGGTTTCTCCCTTGTGTCGACTGGTGGTTTTTAATTACCACCATCGCCGTAGGCTTGCTCATTGGGGATGTGTAGGGTTTGCGGAGAAGTGTATAACTAGTAAAAGGTAAAATATTTTTACTATGTAAAGGTGATTTTCGACAATGTCAACTGTAAAAAGCATGACACAAACAAAACTGAATTGAATTCAATATGAATGTTGTAGGAGCTACAATACACAGTAATCCCCCTTATTTCGCGGTTAATGGGACCACCCCCTCAGAAATGCGAAAAACCACAAACTGACTTCTACCACTTCTGAAGGACACCCACCCACCCACCTATATATTATATAAAAGTTATATAGAAGTTAATTTGTAAGTGTTCTATGCATGTTAATGTCATACAGGCAACATGTATTAATATATAAATAAATTATACATCTTATAATGATAATAAATATATATAAATACTTTATAACAAACCTTATACATAACAAATCCACGGCCACATCGAGAAGGAGAATCTCTGGCAGCACTGGTGCTTGGTTGAGGCTTATCAGTGCCATCAGAGCCTTTGCTTTAGTACATATCATGTTAGAGTCCAAACTCACAGGTGTTTAACTCTCTTTCTCTCTCTCCCAATACACTGCATGCGCTGGTGAGGGGCGTGGCTGTTACCCGCAGGTGAAATCCAGAGAGCGCACCTGAATTCACTCAGCCATCAGCTATAAAGAGCTCCAGTGGTGGTCTAGTGGGAAAGGGTGCAGGATCGCTGATCCAAAGGTTGGGGGGGTCGAGTCCCCACAAGGTTGTCACTGTCCCCCCCAGTGCGGCTAACTGGGTTATCAAAGGCGGGCCATGTCTCTCACTGTCTATGGTGAGAGGCATGTAAAAGAACCATTGCTGGCTTTTGTAAAGAGTAGCTGCATAGCCATGAGCGTGTTTCTGTCCCTTGCTAAAAAGGGTTGTGACAGGAAGGGCATCTGACATAAAAGCCTATGCCAAATCAGGTGTGCAAATCAAATGATTCGCTGTGGCGACTCCCGAGAAAAGGGAAAAAGCCGAAAGGAAGAAAGAAAAATCAGCTGTAAAGACCTCCGTGCTCGACCAGTTTCCATGTTGATACTCTCCCAGTGATTTTGGTTTTTGTTTTTCCCTCACCACTTCAGTGAACACGATTTTTCCCGCATCCCAGTGCTTCCCCTGAGCTCAATAAAAGTCAGTCTCATGAGGGAGGAAAGGTGTATTGGATGCTGGGAAATATAATCTCGACCAATCAGCTTGCTGGATTCACAGCCCATCAGAGAACACTCAAGTCAAGCAAGAGAACCAAGCATGGGTAGCGTAGTTGAATGTTCATGTAGTGCTCGTGAATTTTGAATAATCTTTAATTTTTTAATTTCTCGATGGGAAATCCCGCGATATTGCGGGGACTCGAAGTAGGAAACACAAAGTGGCGGGGGATTACTGTAATAGCTGTTCCACCCAGAAAGAATAAGTCCACGGACAGGAAAACTAGGATATTAGGTACATTCAGCTCATCGCTGACATAATTTATTGATACATAATGTTGCTGAGCCTCAACCTAACCAACTAAAGCAACAATGCCATGGTGATGATGCACTGAAATCAGGGCTAATGGTAATCCCACAAAATGTAGCTGGTGTAGTGTTGACAGTGTAGCTTATCCATTTGTAAAAACAGTAACACTAACACAGACATGGACAATCTCACCATTGATGTGTTTTATCATGGCAGCAGCTCTTGCCATTTGTCAGCGCCTTCATATATCACTACTCGCTAATCGCAGAGGAGGTCGGCAGCACATTCAGACAGTTCTGGCTGAAGACTTTTTTAAACTGCCACAGATTGTAATTAAATATCCCCCCCACACACACACACACCACCTGTCAGCATTAATGAGTATTTTCACTGGCAACTTTCTGAAGATGTAAAAGGGTAAAAAAAAACAGATCTTTGTTTAAACAAGACTTTCCCAGTATTTTATTGTAATATGGGTAAAATCACATAGGATGTGTGATTGTGTGTGTGGTTTTCACCTCGATTGGGATACTAATCCCCATTTCACAGTGCAATCTGGCTGTAACCGATAGTGGAAAGCTGCTCAGTGCTGGGCAGGGGTATCACTGGATAGGGAGCGTGGGCAGCTTTGGGGTGGCAGAGAACCTCATTCAATTGTTAATCAAGCTGCGAGTAGAGAAGGTAGCTGAAGTCAACGTGACGCTGGATATCTTTACTGCTGACACTAACTATGTAAATGCAGTGCCAGCTGGCATGCTTGATTAAAGATGAGCAGGTTTTCTCGAGAGTGACAGGCACCAAATTTAGCAGGTCCGCTGTTCTATTCAGACCTTCTCACACCTGTGGAGGGGATTTATGGCATCCTGGGGTTTTTAGCCAACAGCAGTCAGCAAGAAAACGAATCCGACAGACTAAAATGAACTGCAGCTGGAGAGCAATAACAACTGAATGGAATTAAAATTTTCTCACACCTATTCAGCATATTGATAATAAAAGATTTTAATACAGCAATGGCTGGCTGAAGTCGAGCTCATTGGCCTCATATCTACATGTCAGAATCTAACTGAAATTATATTTATTTCCCAATGATAGCTATTTTTAATCTGTCCACATGTGCTCCGTGCATTTGAAGAAGGCTTTCAACCGTGTTCCTTGAGCTATCTTGTGGGGCGTGCTCCAGGAATATGGCGTTACGGACCCGTTGCTATGAACCATTTGATCGCTGTCTCACCGGAGCCAGAGTTTGGTCCGTGTTGATAACAACAGGTCAAATTTGTGCCTGGTGAGAGTTGGAGTCCGTCAAGGCTGTCCTTTGTCACCGATTCTGTTCATAATTTTATGAACAGGATTTCTACACGCAGCCGAGGCGCTGAGGGTTTTTGGTTTCGTGGCCATCGGGTCTTGTCTTTAATTTTGCGGATGACGTTGCCCTTTTGACGATGAAAATCAGCACCTCTTAGTCTGAGGCCATGGTTGTCAGTCGGACAAGGGTGTAATGCACCCTCCATGTCAGGAATGAGGTCCTGCCCCAAATGGAGGCGCTTAAGTATCTTGGGGTCTTGTTCACGAGTGAGGGAAGGCTGGAGTAGCAGATCAACAGACGTATCGCTGCAGCCTCTGTTGTAAAGCGGCACCTATACTCGTCCATCGTAGTGAAGAAGAAGCTGAACTGCAAGGCAAAGCTCTTAATTTACCAGTCGATTTACATTCCAACCCTCACCTCTGGTCACGAGCTTTGGGTAGTGACCAAAAGAACAAGATCACGGATACAAGCGGATGAAATGAGCTTCCTTCACCGGGTGGCGAGGCTCTCCCTTAGAGATAAGGTGAGAAGCTCTACCATCCGGGGAGAGCTCGGAATAGAACCGCTGCTCCTCCGCATTGAGAGGGGCCAGTTGAATTGACTCGGACATCTGGTCAGAATGCCTCTCAAACGCCTCCCTGGTGTGGTGTTTCAGGAATGTCCAACAGGAAAGAGACTCTGAGGTTGACCACAAACACACTGGAGGGACAATGTCTCTCAGCTTGTCTGGGAACCTGGGAACACCTCGATGTCCCCCCGGAAGAGTTGGAGGAAGCGGCTGGGAAGAGGGACGTCGGGACCTCATTGCTTAGGTTGTTGCCCCGCGACCCGACCCCAGAAGAAGCGGAAGATGATGATGATGAACTATTTTTAAGAGATTCTGCTTGTTTTAGTGGCAACTTAGCAACTTCTGTCAACAATAAGTACAGATTCGTCTCACAAAAACCAAAACAGACACAGCTTTGCAATCCTAGTAGGATTGAGGAGTTTAGCAAATGAATGAGTAATGCTTCAGAGCAACTATAATACAGCACATGCTGCAGAGAATAAATTAAATTTTCATTGAGAAATGTGGGTAAACAAAAGCAGATTGAAATTAGATTTTTATAGTTTCTTATTACTTTTTTAAATAATGATAGATGCAGGTGATTATTATATACTATGTACAAGCACAAAAAAAGCAAACCTTATTCAACCTTTACATGGAGAAGTTGAAGTGTGTAACGCTTAATATTATATAATTATAACTTGAATGTTTATCTGAATTTTTAATGCAAGTTTAAAGTATTTTAATGAGTTCTAGTTGTTGACAATTTGTATGCACAAACAAATATGTAGGTGTAAAATGTATGGCGACTTCTATTTGTTTCTTTTTTGGTTATTTCAAACATGTCTCCACTTTTTAAATTACATTAAAAAAAATCTAAAATACAGACTTTCTAAAGCAATTTTATGTGATCACTGTTCCCTTTACATGAAAAAATCGGTACATCAGACTGCTGTTTTCATTAAAATATGCATGCTATTTAAACTTTTTAATTTTTTGCAGCTCGGAACCTTTACTTTCTATATTACATTTTGACTATAAATGTGAGGTGCTCCACCGAAAGTAGGCGCTTGTTGCACAGACCACTTTTGCGATAAAGGCCAGAAAAGTAAAAATGGTCCATTTTTATCGAAATTCAGATGTTTGCATAAACTATTAAAACAAGTATTCAACTATCACTTGCTCATGTGAAATCGACTAAAACTCAATAAAAATCTCGTCCGCCCCCCCCCCCCCCCATTTTTCTGGCGAGTACCCTATATATTATAATATATAATATAATATAAAACTAGAGAAAAACAGTAGCAAACTTACTGGATCTCATTGCAATTCTTCACAGAGTTTGATACAAGACACACTATAATCCATACACCAGAAGAACGGCCGTGAAGTCGTCTCTCCATTTTGGATACTATTTTGATATTAAAATGCCGTTTCAGTGAATAAAATAAAAGTTATCAGGACGATATGCTCATAAACAATGTAGGCTAGTTGCTAAAAAAGACTTGAAACGAGCACACTGATTGGTCAGCTCAGGCTTGCACATGTGCAGTGCCCATCACACGTTAACTTCTGGTTTACTTCCTGTCTCTAGTCATGCGGAATTTATCTCCGACTTTCTCTTCCATAACCGTCATTAAGTTTATTTATAAGATTGTGAATATACATAATTTGTGGAAAAGGCGAGTGAAATATCATCTGTGATGTCTAGCAGCATTAGTATAGATGTTAAATTCGATGCAAGAATTGGGCTTTGAAGATGCCGGAATGCTTTCCGTTCTCGAAGATTATTTCACCGGTGAGTATTTTTCTCTGCATGCAAAATTTGATTCTGGAATTTTTTTTGATTATTTGATTTGTGTGTAATCTTGTCTGGACTGGACATGCTGGATCGTGCGTTGTTCAGTTTTCTACGAAAATCGGTCAAGACCTGACAAATAATTAAATGTTTCATTCCTTTTACATATGAACAAACTGATGATGATGACGATGATGATGCCAGCTGTGATGATGAAGATTTTGATTTTGATGTTGATAAAGAAAAGGCATCTGTTATTAAAAGTGTGCATGAGTTGTGTTGGTGGTGAGGATATAGATTAAGATGATAAATATTGAGGGCAGAGTTGATATAGCCATCTCTTGAGCAGAGTTGATGATGCCAGCTGTGTTAATGAAGATTTTGATGTTGATGAAGAGGCATCTGTTAATAAAAGTGTGATGAGTCAGTTTTGTTGTGTTTGGGATGAGATGTGATCCTTTCTGCTGAGCAGGATATAGATGAAGATGATAATGATGAGGGCAGAGTTGATGAAGCTTACTTGTATAAAGAGATCAGAGAGTTTTGTTATATAGTTTTCTTATATATAGTTTTTTAATTTCAGTGTGATTGTTTGAACTGGACAGTGTTTTTTTTTTTTTTTTTTTTTTTTTTCAATCAGTATCAGTTGAAGGCATTTGAACCTTTATTTCATGGTCAAAAATGTACATACTGATCTTCTTGGAATAAACAGAAATGAGAAATAGTCGTTTTTTTGTTCATTTTTTGGGGGTTACCACGGTGACTGATGGGTTAAAAAAGGGCGTGTCAGATTAAAATGAGGATGATTTCTCTTATCTCTTCCTAAAACTTTTTCGAGACATGTTTTCTAAAAGTTTATATGGCTGAAGTGCTTATTTTTCTCTAAAACGTTTTTTTAATTTTTTTTTGTTGAATGCTGACACAAGAAATGGCATAGCTCGGTCAGTTTTCAAGATATTGACAAACGTTTTGCTGCATTTTGCAGCTTTGGGCCTCCTCTATCTGACTGTGTAAAAATCTCAGTTTTCATTTTTGGACACAAGTGCCTACTTTCAGTGGAGTGGCTCACATATATGCTAAAATTTCCAGCTAACGCATATGTTGACATTTGAACTTTAATTCAGATCAAGGTATGCCTCTTTAAGGAACTAAAACCACTGCTATCTAAAAAGAAGAAAGCATGCCAAAGTGCCAAAATGTTTAATCAGTTTAAATATCTAAATCAATAAATTATAGAATAATGACAAGTTCAAACACTGGGTGCTCGACCCATAATTTTTACAAAATGCAAATTACGGAGAGATCGTTTATCTCTACATCTCAGCACAAATAATATTCATTCCTTCATTTTCTGTAACCACTTAATCCTAATCAGGGTTGTCGGAAGGCTGGTACCCATCCCACCCAACTCCAAGTAAGGGCAGAGTACACCCCGGACAGCTCGCCAGGCCATTGCAGGGTGGAAACACACTGACAGCTATGCAGCTACTCTTTAGGAAATTCAGCAATGGTTCTTTTACATGAACCTCACACAATAGACAGTGAGAGACATGGCCGGCCTTTGATAACCCAGTTAGCTGCACTCGGGTGACAACCTGTTGAGAGTGGGACTTGACCCCCCCAACCTTAGGATCAGTGATCCAGAACCTTTACCACCAGGCCACCACTACCTTCACAAATAATATAAGGAATGTATTACTACATAAACTGCATTTACCTAGTGCCTCACATAATGAATTAAATTTTCTTGAACAGGATGTTTAAAATCTTTGTATTTCACTAATGATGGGGGGAAAAAATGAGAATGCTAGACTGGCCGAGTTAGCAGTCGATTAGTCCTTATCCAGTTTTATCTGTCAGATTATATGATGGTCAGGCAGCAGTGCATACACTTGACTTTTTTTCCTCCACTGAGTCGTGTGGCCGAGTGGTCTAAGACACTGGATTTAGGCTTCAGTCTCTGTGCAGACGTGGGTTCAAATCCCACAGCTGTCAGCTTTCCCTCTGAGAATAATAAAGTATCTATCTTCCAATCTTCAGACATGCCACCAAATGCAATCTTTCAAGTGTAAATAGGCACGCATAAATTATATTTGGGAAGAAAGAGAGAGATAGCAAAGGGTGACAGTAAAAAATTTAAATAAAAGGGGGTGGGACATGCAGAACTGCCTGTCAAGACTTGTGAAAACAAATTGTGAAAATGTGACAGAGTGACACTTACAAGACTGAGGACAAAAAAAAAAGTGAAATGCTGTTCCAGGCAATTGTTAATTGAAAGGAAGATACATAGACAAAGGGGTGGAGATAAATCACAGGGACGAGACACTGAAAATATGCTTGTGTTGTATACAGGGAGTTCATAAGAGCCATGGAAGACGGTCAAAGCCAAGTGAACTGGGGGTGAAGATGGAGGAAATGACAAGCCCAGTGCTTGGCATAGTTAAAGTCATAATTTGGATCAGAGACAGCAGACTTCTTGCCCTGAGGTTTTTCTCTGTGTTGTTCAGATTTAGATCTTTAACTTTTCAAGATATTAAGTACTGTATAGTGTGTTTATAGATTTCACTTGCCAGGCCTCATGCTGTCAATTTCATATGCCTATTTATGACATACTAGTCATATGTTACCGTAAAGCTAGAACAGCCATAGTCGGCCAACTTGGAGAATATAATGCAAAGGAAAAGAACAGAACAATGTTGTTTTGTCTGTGTAAAAAAATAATAATAATAATAAATAAATAATAATAACAATAAACTTTTATTATGGAATTCTTTGGGGTTTTTTCCAGCAAGGAGTTAAGTATGAATGTAAGTTGAGTTGAAATCTTGGATCATGTCAGGACTGCCCTGGCAGTTGATCAGGTTAAGACCGGCTACAATTCCTGGGACGCTATTAGCAAGTCTCATGTGTGTGCATAAGGAGAAGAAATTAAGTATAAAAATACCAAAGAGCAATAAAAATATCCAGAGATTTCGCAACATTTTGAATAGCGCGATGAACCAAGGAAAGAATTCTTCAACAAATACATTTCTCAATAACCAAAACAAACAGCCTGGATGAATTTATATCTTGAAAGAATGAGGTGTACGTACTATAGAGATGATGTCAGTGATGAATGTACTGTAGTTTAAGCTCCAGTAACCATTTCATCCTGATCAGGATCACAGTGGGGAGGGTACAGTGGTGTAGATGTCTGGATGTCCCACACTGCATGAACCAGTAACAGAATGTACTGACTTCACAGCATTTATGTAATTCGCTTTGGATAAGGCTGTTCGCCAAACCTTATACGTAAATGTAAGAAGATTATGGGCTTGAGACCCATGCCCGCCGACGGTACTTCTGTGTGGAGTTTCCTCCCACAGACAAAAGATATGTGCATTAGATGAACTGATTGTTCTCGTTTGCCCTTCGTTGTTGCACTGCAATGGCCTGGCAAGCTGTTCGGTTTATACCCCACCTTCCCCGGAGTTAGCTGGGGAATCAAAACTGAAAGAAATATAGTTCAACTTACAATACAGAAAAACTTCATTAACATTGTTTTTTAATTTGTAATAGAAAAGATTTAAAGTGCACCAATGTGGCTGAAAAAAAAAAAAAAAAATCCTTATTTAAACACATTCAACTTATTTATGTCTTAATATCGCCGTCTCTCGCCACCTTTCTCTTCGTTCTTGTTAGAAAATTTTCCATGTTGTTTCTTGAGGGGTTGTTTACTGCACTTCATATTGTTTGCTTGTGCGAAAAAATGCTACATCATAATGTGACAATGAGAGCGCCACTGCCAACTACTGGAGTGGAGGTGCAATTACACTTAATTCTCCTACACTAGTCCAGAAAAGCATGTTCCCCTGGGTCATACGTACTCCTCCGGCATCACATCACGCCCCCCCTCCGTCATCATGGGGGGGCACGGCCCATGTAACAGAAGTGAGCATCAGCGTTTAGTGTGCAAATAACATACTACACATCCGAAAGACCAATGCCTAAAGTGTTTTGGCTTTTTATGTTATTTGTAACAAAATAATGGCGTTTTAACAAAGTATTGCGGTGTTCTGCTATCTCTGCACATTTATACCACTCTTTAAACCCAGGGAGAGTTGCTGAGCAGTGTGTCTGCGAGATTAAAAAGATATGAGAAATTAAAGAGAATGGGACATGACTGAGGCAAAAACACACACAGGTATCTGAGTTTGTGATGTTCAGGGTGACCAGAGCGGATTTCATCAATCAATCAATGTCTTCAATTCTCTCTTCCCTCTTAATATTCTAGTAAGTCTGAGGATGTCTGCTTCGGATGGACACTGCGTTTTCTTTTTTCTTGAAATGTTTTTTAAGACCAAACTATGATCTGTCCATGCACTTTTGCACAGCCACAAACCAATAACATGCAGGACATCTGGCAACATTGGCCCTGGTTTCAGAAAGAAACACCCCAGAAACATCATACACACCCTGTTTTACAATGCAGCCTCTCCCTTTTGCACAAATGTCAATGCCGGCTCTGCTACAACCAATAGTTTCACATCCAGGGCAGAAAAAAAAAAAAAATTACACGCCATTTCAGATTCTGGCTTTTTTAGAGAAGAAGGAGAAGACGGGAAAAAGTACAACATTCCCACCTTGAATCTTCTTCTTCTTTTCCTTTCAGCTGTTCCCTTTTTCTCAGGGGTCGCCACAGCGAATCATCTGCCTCCATCCTCGTGGAAGTCATATTAATGATTCGCATATTGGATTTGGCATAGGTTTTTACGCCGGATGCCCTTCAAGGGGGCAGAAACACGCTGATGGCTATGCAGCTACTCTTGATGAAAGTCAGCAATGGTTCTCTTACATGAACCTCTCATCGGCCTTTGATAACCCAGTTAGCTGCACTGGGGGGGGGACAGTGACAACCTTGTGGAGAGTGGGACTCGAACCCCCAATCTTAGGATCAGCGATCCAGCACCGTTTACCTCCAGGCCACCACTGCTCTCAACATTCCCACCTTGATATGCTCCGTAAACGAAGCTGTATCCATCACAGATATTTATAGGGGATACACCTAGCTTTGGATGCTGAATTCCACAATTTGTATGTTTGTACTTGTTACGAATAGTACTAGGGTTCAGATTAAATATAATATGATTATCTGTAAAATACTGATGCACGACTGATGGAAGAGAAGAATAATTTCATATTCCAGAGGAACTTTCAAATCACCCAAAACCTTACAAAGGCCATAGGCGAAGACAATTACACAAACTCACACACCAGTGCTGCTGGCGGGGAACTGTAGGCACCCGTGGAGCAGAGAACAGGCTGGGTAATTGTGCTCCTCATTTTGATGGCTCGCTTTCGATGGAAACCGGAGAAAAAACAATATGCAATTAACTTAAAGAGGGAGAGACCCGAACACAGCTGATGAAGGACTGGGATTCAATCATGCTCCCTTGGTGTTCTACACAATTAAACTGCAATAGAGATAATAGCCCATCATAATAAACCTGCTCATAATCATCCTTATTACTTTTAGTAATGTCCGTACTATCATCGCCTTTTTTATTACCGTGACATTTCTTTCGAGTCGATGACTGACAATGATAGCACGGCTGTTTTTCTACCCAAGTCATTCTCGCAGGGCTAAGAATATTCCCGTCTAAGGTCGATTCGAACATATTTTCTACTTGCAGGTTTCAGAGAGGATGTATCCAATATGAGCAACACTTTAGTTGACTCACTGTCCAATCACACCCCTAGAGCAAATGCCCATAATCAAATCTGGGGGAAGCTCTTTTCATCAGTGTGCACTCGCAGGGCAGAAAGGTTCTATGACCATTCTGACAAGGAAACCTCTCCTCAATGATTCTTTGGATAGTTATGGGTTTTAAGCTTCCTGAAAGGGGCTCTATGTGATGATGATGATGATGATGATGATGCACTATGCTGTATGTTTTCAGTTTTTGTGACCATATGTACAGACCTAAACATATAGTGCTTTATGCACATTGAAAAATATCATATATATATATATATATAATTTTGTCGACAAATACAGGGATCCCTCACTTTCCGCGGTTAATTGGGACCGAGATCCCCCCGCGACCGTCGAATTGCATGAAGTAGGATCAACCCCCCCAACCCCCCCGACTGACCTATACATACATGTATATATGTATATAATATCAATAAATACATTGTCAATGCTATAAATGCTTATAATAACAATTAAACATTCAAAAATAATACATAAGATGTAAATAAAATATAAATACACACACATACAGACGCGCGCGCATGCACACAGATGCGCACCTCACATAAAAATGTAAGTGGTTTTGTTGGGGGTTTTGGGGAGTTTTTTTGTTTGTTTTTGTTTGGAGGATTTTTTTTTTGCATAATTAGCCTTTGCTGAATTTCCCTTAACTTTTTCGCCTATTCTTCCTTAATTTCCTTCTTTTTTTATGTTTTGATGAATATTTTTGAAAACCCCCCGATGCAATGAAGCCGCAGCAACTGAAGCATGAAATAGCGAAAGAGCACTGTATGTATATACCAGGGGTGGGCAATCTTATTCGCAAAGGGCCGTTGTGGGTGCAGGTTTTCACTTCAACCAAACACTAGCCACACCTTCCACCTGTTAAAGTGAGTCGGCTCAGCTTCATGTCATGTGACCATCCGTCGACCATCGGAAACATTTACAAGCAGAAAAATCGCATCATAGAGAATGTTAGAGGTTATATTTGATATTTGATGAGTGAATTCGATTAAAATTCATCAATTTGAAATTATTTTGCTTGAATATAATTTATTTGAAATTAATGTTGATATTATTTGATATTATTTTACAATGGTATGTTTATAATAATTGATTTAGGGGTGTTTTATGAGCTACGGAAATGGTATTTATGGATGTATAGTACAGTATGAGCGTCATACGTCGCACATCACACGTCAATGTAACAACTTATGTTCACTTTCAACTTACGTTTGGCCGTCTGGAACCAATTAAAAACGTAAGCCGGGGAGCGTCTGTAATTGGAATTTCCTGCAAAGTGCTGTAAAAGCGGTACTGTATAAGTTTGCAATGACAGGTTTGGTGTCTGTCAAAACAGGTTTGGTGTCTGTCCCTTTTTAAAAATTTATATTTTTCTTAAACTGGACGGTCCAATGCACATGCCTATATTTTCAAAACAGGTAAACGTTCACCTGTGAAATTTTCAATGCTAATCTAGAACACCTTGTCCTAACAGTTAATCTCGTCTAATAAGTAAAAATTTGAAGTTGATTTTTTTTTAGCCCCTGTGACACGTGTTCCCTAACGGTAAAATGGCCCATATAGAAAAGTCGCACAGTCCAAAGACATGCATAGTAGGTTGATTGACTGTTCCAAGTTGCCCATACATGGGAGTGTGAATGGTTGTGTGTGTCGGCGATGCGATGAATTGGCGAGCTATTCAGGATGCACCCATTTGCCCAGGGCCATCTGAGATAGGCACCAACCTCCCCGCGACCCCAGTAAAATTAAGCAGTTCAACAAATGAATGAAGGGATGAAGTTTGATGCTGGGGGACCAGTACACCTAGAGGCTAATAATGACAACACTTGGTTGGTATGAAAAGATGGCATTGTTCTGAATTGTACCAACGCCAAAGGAAAGAGATGTTAAAGGTTTATGAGCATTACTCCAGCCTGCCTGTCTTTCAATAAGGTCTGACCGGCACCTTGGCATGTCTGGACAACGGCTTCTTTATCTGTGTTCCTCTTTCAGCGCTTCAAGCAGTTTTATCCCGATCTGTTATCTGTCTTTGCAAATGATGCTGTGATGTTACACAGACTCAGAATGAAGAGAATTTAAAAGCGGTCATGTGTTTAGCAGAGCATTGAGCGGGAACAGCTTGGGGTCCGGAGTGGGCGGCATAGTAGGATGGGAAAGGCCACACTATCTTTCGGATGACAGCTGCAACCACTGTGGACTGTGTAGCACTTTACAGCCTGAGGGGTGTGTGTGTGTGTGTGTGTGTGTGTGTGTGTGTGTGTGCGTGCGTGCGTGTGTGTGTGTGTGTGTGTGTTTGCTCGTAAGTGTGTGTGTGTGTGTGTTTGTGTAGAGATGGCATTCTTGCTGACGTGTACAAACGACCACAAGATTCTTTGGCTGAACTTTTGCCCTCTTGTCACAATCTGGAAAACCACTAGGGTGGGGCCATGAAGACAGTGGGAACCAGAAAGGCTTACTTGGATTGTAAACTCGATGAGAAAACCAGCAGGCATACAGAATCTCTAAAGACATAAACTCTCTCTCTCTCTCTCTCTCTCTCTCTCTCTCACACACACACACACACACACACACAGAGGTATATGGACACACACATCCACACAGGACAAGTGGAGTTTGGGCTGGCTTACCTTCATGTGAGTGTGGAAACCAAATCTGGGAGGCGGTGGAGTGTGGTCCTCCGCGGCACGGAGGAGAAGAGGGGGAGGATGGAGGTCTGGAAGGGTGAGATGGGTGTGAGGAAGAGGAACCCAAACTGCTTGCCAGAAATGTCCCCATAAATGAGGCAGAGGAGTTGCCCATCAGTCCACTGCCTGCATTCGCAAAGAGAAAGAGGAAGTGAAACAAGGGGGATGGGAAGAGAAAAGAGTAAGATGAGAAAACAAAAGGATTAAGACTGTAAAGCGTTGGGTAGCAATGGCAATGATGGACAAGTCTGGGCATATGGATTCATCTTCTGATCGGTTTGCCATCTGCAGCAACACCTGGCACAGCGCTCAAATACTCTTGATGACTGCAGACCATGCAACAAAATTTGGATCGCTCATCATATGACCACTGTCCCAATCAGCCACATATTTAATACATTTTAGAAGAATAGTAGTTTAAAAAAATGGGACAGAAACATGGCAGGTGGTATTAAGGCTTATTTGTGCTAAATAATAAAGATGAATACAAATAAGGAAAGAACAGCACCACCAGGAATGCACTAGAGCCAACAGAACAGGGGAGGATATGCAATTTAGTAAGAAAAGTAGCAATAAATACATTAATTCATTCACTTTATCAGCCAGCTCATCCTAGGGTCGCAGGGAGGCTGGCGCTCAGGGGAACACCCTGAACAGCTTGCCAGGCCACCGCAGGGCCAACATACACACAACCATTTGCACTCACTCTCACACTCAGGGGGAATTTGGGACAGCTAGTTAGCCTTATGTTCATATTTTGGACTGTGGGAGGAAACCGGAGTACCTGGAGGAAACCCAGGCAAACACGTTGAGAAGATGTAAACTACACACAGAAATGCCTGAGCCCGGGAATCAGGCGTTCTCCAAAGCAGATGTGCTAATCACCACACCACCTACATATATATATATATATATATATATATATATATATATATATATATATATATATATATATATGGGGGGTGGCGCAGTGATATATATATATATATATATATATATATATATATATATATATATATATATATATCACTTTGTAATCATTCTTCTATAATCACCTGAAGAGAGAGGATGGTTTCACCACCCCTCGAAACAGATCTGTAGTGATAAATGGAGTTTCAATAGAAAGTCTTTGTCCTGTCCTTTTATTTTTGTTTATATATATATATATATATATATATATATATATATATACATTGATAATAATGAGCATAATATCCTTAGTATGTACTCTAATTGCTAATAGCGTGAATAGAGCACTTAATCAGAGTGCGTGTTGCATGTACCATTACTATGACAACAAGAGTCCAATTAATCATTCGTCCTTTTTTCACGAACCTGTTTAATTGTTTATTAAAATGATATCAACTGTCCGTGTACATTTAGTTATTCTTATTTGTGATAGAGACAGAAATTTATATTCACATGTGCCTATCATTAGAATTTGCTTCTGCTTCTAAATCACATGTACTACCTCATTCTTTTTGCTGCAGGTAATCCCTTTCTCACCACACCACCATAAGTATATTATAGAGTTGGGGGCAAGCTGGGATTACATATAAAAATGCATACTGCCATACTAAACAGTATGTCAACATAATATGGTGCGTATGTAACCTAGCATCACTGCTCTCACAGCAACATGAGCATCAAACAAAATAAGTAGTTTGGATTATGCAAATATGCCGATGTTGGAAACTCTACCAATATTGTCTTTTTTTAATGGCAGTCAAGTTTTTGTTTGTGGTGTGAATACCCCCCCAAAACTACTGACCTGCAGTAAGTGGATCTTAACCCTTTGAAGACCAGAGGCCGGTTTACCGGCCGCTAGATTAGTGTGGCATCCAGCGGTTGGCAAAGTGGCTGTTCAAACATCTGTCGGCTCTTATCATGCCTCAGCGACCTACAGCCAATCGCTGAACGTCTTATCATCCAGTGGCTGGTAAAGCAGACATTCAAATATCTGTCAGCTCCTATTATGCCTCAGCACCCTACAGCCAATCGCTGACTATCTTACATCGTGTGCTTAACTTCCGCTATTGATATAACAAGGTTTCACTAGATTGACCAAAATCAGCCAGTTTTTTAGTGAAAATAAATCAAATTATGTCTCGTAAATCGACGTCAGCAGCCGAAGTACTGGAGCAAGTGTTCAGAGTCAGGGGGCCGGTGTTCAAAGTGTTAAGTGAATCTAGACCAGCAAAGAGTTAGTACTGTTAAGGGGCATGTTTTCCTGGGCAAGAACTTTTCCTACCTCTTTGTGAATGTTAGCATATAAAGATTGGCAACTGGCTCTGAAATGAACTGGCAACTTTTTTGTGGAAAAGTGTCAAAAAAAGGTTCACACATAACAACACCAAAGAAACACCACCAAAAAACTGAGCTCAGGTGGTCCGTCGTTCACCTGAGCTGAGTTTACTCTCATCATCCAGTCATTCACATTCACACCTCGGTTTAATGTGGAACAGTCAATTCGCCTAATGCACACATCTTTAAACTTGGGAGGAATTCCACAGCTACTGGAGGAGGCCCACACAAACACAGGGAGAACATGCAAACTCCACAAAGACACAATCAAGCCCGTACTCAAACTCAAAACCTTCTTACCGTTAGGCGAACATGCTAACCACTATGCTATTATGCCACTACGCCTGTGTGACCGCAGGGTTGTATACAGGGATCCCTCACGTTCTACGGTTAATTGTGGACAACCAACCGTGCGACCACTGATTTCCGCAAAGTAGGATCGAACCCCCCAGACTGACGTATACGTACATATATGAGATTTCCTTTCGGCTTTTTCCCTTTCTTTTTTGAGGTCGCCACAGTGAATGATTCGCACGTTTCATTTGGCATAGGTTTTTACGTCGGATGCCCTTCCTGTCGCAACCCTTTAGCAAGGGACAGAAACACACTGACGGCTTTACAGCTACTCTTTACGAAAGTCAGCACTGGTTCTTTTACATGCCTCTCACTATAGACAGTGAGAGACATGGCCGGCCTTTGATAACCCAGTTAGCTGCATTGGGGGACAGTGACAACCATGTGGAGAGTGGGACTCAAACCCCCAACCTTCGGATCAGCGATCCAGCGCCCTATACCACTAGACAGACCACTATTGCCCCACGTATACGAACATGTATATTTGTATATAATATCAATAAATACATATTCAACACTATAAATACTTATAATAGCAATTAAACATTCAAAAATACAGTGGTACCTCACCTTACGAAATTAATCTGTTCCAGAAGTTTCGTAACTTGATTTTTTCGTAAGTTGAATAGCATTTTACATGTAAAAGGGCTGATTTGTTCCATGGCCCCCAATACTACCCCCTAAACCCTTTAAATATTATAAAAGTATACCTTTTAAGACCTCCTTCTGCTTCAATATCGTACTGATGGAAGACAGGTTTCGTCATATTCCTTTGCGATATCACTCAACCGCATGCCACGAGCCCGCTTCTTTTTACTTGCACCGGGAATCACTTTCACCGGGAATCGCGCGCGCGTGTGTGTGTGTGTGTGTGTGTGTGTGTGTGTGTGTGTGTGTGTGTGCGCGCACGTGTGTGTGATGGGAGGGAGCTGCATCTCCGTGACGAACAATGGGTCAAAGGCACACGAAAAGCGTCATGGGTATTATGGAGATACAGCTCCCTCCTAGCCAATGGGAGGCCAGTGGGGCGGAGTGTAGGGAGATAGCCAATGGGAGAGCAACTCACGCATTGTTTGAATTTTTGAGATACCACGTTAAGTAACGTGAATTTTTTTCGTATCCAGAGACGGAAATTTTAGGTAAATGCGTTTCGTAACTTGGATATTTCGTTTGTTGGGTCTTTCGTACGGTGAGGTACCACTGTAACGCATAAGATGTAAATAAAATATAAATACACACACATACATCCACGCGCGCACACAGATGCGCATCTCACATAAAAGTGTAAGTAGTTTTTGTTGGGGGGTTTTGGGTTGTTTTTTTGTTTTGTTTGTTTGGGGTTTTTGCATAATTAGCCTTGTTCTGCGGCATTTTCCTTAACTTTTACCCTATTTTCCCTTAATTTCCTTATTTTATTATTTTTCGATTAATATTTTTGAAAAATCCGTGACGCCCAGTGACCCAGAGACTGAATCACGACGTAGCGAGGGATCCCTTTATTCCTGCCGCATGCTCGACTCTCTCAGGACTGACTCGAGATACACGAGATACACTGAACAGAACTTATTGACGTTATTCTCTCGTCATACTGTAGATACAATATTTTAACACAAAAGCTGTTTTTATTGTTTTGGTGTTTATTTATGCAATCCGAATGTGCTATTGTAAATAGATTTAAAATGATCACAAATTATCAAATACAGTATATGCATAGCTGGAACAGCCCAGAGACATATGGACCAAGCCTGGTTTCCTCACACCCGAATAGACAGACATCTCATCTCACAGCTGAATGCACACTCTCAGTCTCCTTTCCCTCTCATATACTCCCTTGTGTTCCTTTTCTAATCCCCATTTCTCTCCTTCGTTTGCTCTTCGTCCATTATCTTTCTTTTTTTTCCCCCCACCGATCTCTCATTCTCACGCCCTTAATCTCCCCCTGAACCCTGCTCCATTTCTCTATTTCTTATCTTTCTCTCTGCCGTACCATTCATTGTCCTTCTGGAATTTTCCATCGAACTCCTCTTTTCTCCCCAGCTCTCACTTCTACACTGCCTCATCCTTGCAGATTTAATGAACAACACTATTCTTCAGGAGCAGACCAACTGACTGACACTCGATAGGTCAGATCCTGTCAAGCATTGACCTTACATATTGAGTCGTACGCCCCCGGTCAAACAAACATAATCATGTGGCCTCAATTTGAGTCAGGTAAACACTTTGTCTTAATTATTCAGAATGACACTAAGATGTATAGACTACATTACCCAGAGGCCCAAACAGAGCTCAGGCCACTCACAAAGGGTTTCTGTTTGTCTCAGACCTGTAATAAATGTAGCAGCTCTGCAATCTGTTCTGCACCCACTCCAGTATGTGTTTAAGTAGACAATGATGAGTAATTGACCATTCAGAACAGCACCTCCGTAAACTGCCCACTGATTGGCTACTATATAAGAAAGCTTACTGATTAAGCGAGGCTTAAACTGTGTTCCTATTACCCTGATCCCCTCTTTTGAGAAGACACCTGAAATCTATTCCCCAGCATCGAAATCTTAGCATGCCGCATCAATACCTACAAACATATATACAGTACACGTATGTGCTGTGTTTGCGTAAATTATAACCATATGAACTGCAGCTGCTGAGACTGTGCATTGGTTTATTCAAAGCCTAATGCATACAGTCATTTTCTGGTAAATGGGCTTATTAATCAAAACACTGTGATTTATTGTCTGAAATGCGGTGATTCAATAATTATTTCCCCCAGCAAAGGTTTACTCGTTTTATCTCTCTTGTATTTTTCGCTCAGTACCTCCTGTACTGCATGATAGCTACCAAAGCGCAAGAAAGAAAACGAAAGCATGCAAATGTGTTATGAATCAGTCTGTGCATCTTTCATGCAGCTGCTCATTCCTGAGTGAGGTCTTCATATTTTTCAGAAAGTGTGAATTGTCCTCTAACATACAGAAGGTGTCTATAAATGGCAACTCCAATCGGCATGGGACAGAAATATGCTGTTTGGACATTTAAAAAAATTGTACAGAATTCCTTATTACTTGTCCCTGCACCAGATTATGCAACTATTTGTAGCAGGAAAGTAAATATGCTATCGAGACGTGTCTAACAATGCAGGTTTCACTCGAGATTTCGGGTATTTCTCTCAATGGTCAATTTTTCGGCAACAATTTGCTCAGATAGATTGAAGTAGGAAATATGCAGTTGTGCACAGAGTTCCTTCACTTTCCGTGGCTAATGGGGACCGAGACCCCCTGCGACGGCCAATTTTCGCAAAATAGGATCGACGCCCCACCCACCTCCCTCGGCTGACATATACGTACATGTATGTGTGTATATAATATCAATAAATACATATTCAACACTATAAATGCTTATAATAACAATTAAACATTAAAAAATAATGCATAAAGATGTAAATCAAATGTAAACACACACACACAGATGTGCATCTCACATAAAAATGCAATTATTTTTGTTTGGGGTTTTTTTTGTATAATCGGCCTTGTTTTGTGGCATTTCCTTAATTTTTTAATTTTTCGATGAATATTTTTGGAAAAACCGCGATGCACTAAAGCCACAGAAACTGAAGCACGAAGGGATCGCTGTACTTTGGAAAGACTGTTAATTATTTGAAAAACTGATGCTGTGCAACCTCAGACATGGTGTGATTAATGATGTCATGTAACTGAATTCATTTTTTCTTAATAATTATGGGTCATGTATTCATTAATTCATTCATTTTCTGAACCGCTTAATCCTAATTAGGGTCACGGAGAAGCTGACGCCCATCTCAGCCGACTCCGGGCGAGGGCAGAGTACACCCTGGACAGCTTTTCAGGCTATCGCAGGGCAGAAACACGCTGACGGCTATGCAGCTACTCTTGTTGAAAGTCAGCAATGGTTCTTTTGCATGAACCTCACACCATAGACAGTGAGAGACATGGCCGGTCTTTGATAACCCAGTTAGCTGCACTGGGGGGCCATGTATGTAATAATCCTAATTCCAGAAAAATTTTTAGAGCCAAAATTGCAGTACTAGTAATTTACACAAATTTTTCTATAATTGACATTATATATATATATATATATATATATATATATATATATATATATATATATATATATATATATATATATATATATATTCTATTATGTATAATTACAAAAAAAGGTTTTCAATATCTTTCTGATTAACTTAATTGTATTTTCGTCTTAATATACATTGATGTTTGCAACACACTCAACAAAAATTGAGACAGACGCATTTGGATTTGTTACATCAACAGTTTTTTTTCTTTCTTTCTTGCTTGATACAAGACTTCAGCTGCTCAAGAGTCTGTGGCTGCCACTCGTGTGATTCTCCTCTTTTTGAAGCATCTTACATTTTCAATCGGAAACAGATCTGAACTGGCAGCAGATGAGTCAACCACACCACAAAGCCATGCTGCAAGTCCTTGCAGAAACAAGCTTGATATTGTCCTAATAAAATAAGCCTGGACATCCCTCGAAGAGATGTCACCTTAATGGTAGCATATGTCTCTCTAAGATCCCAATATATGCCTCCATGTCAAGTGTATTTTCATAAAAACAGTCGTCCATGGCAGGGAGTTCATGGGAGCTAATTAGCCGAGCTCTCAAGGGAGGGAGGGAGGGACGACATTCACTCACTTCCCTGTAACTCACAGCGATCACCAGCCAATCATGGAGATCTGTGAGTCATTCATATGAGGGGCGGATACCGCTTTCCCTCCAAGTGTGTTAGACCGCCCTCAAATACACATGCACTGTAGTTCGAAAGAGGAGGGTGGCTAGCGTTACATGTCACGGAGGGGACATGTGCATTCTTTCACTCCTCCCTGTCGGTTGTAGTCATGTGATAGGGAAGGCAATACCGGATAGGTGGGAATCAGATACAACTAAATTAGGGAGAAAATGGGGAAAAATAACAAAAGTGTGTTTTCATAAAATCCCTGTCTTTAACATAGAGTAAAAGATTTAATTGACATCCACCAGGGGGAGACATTTCATTACAACTATGTCAAATTATAATAATACATTTGTGGCTGGTGGAGGTACCTTGCACTCAGAGTGCGCATTTCATTCCAGTTTCAGTACATAATAGCATATTTGTAATGCAGCAAAGCATTTATTAGCCGCTTGTTGAACTGTCCGTCAATGCTGAAGTTTAGTTAAATTTAATGCCCTGGATAAACTGTATCACTTGCATATAGTAAAGGATATATCCATAATATATATTTATAGATTTATAAGAAATGAAATTAAAATTGCAATAACTGTGAATATACTGTAATTACACAGAGTAATCACTCTGGCTGAAAATAACTCTGAAAGCCCATTATGTTAATTTACATGCAAATGAAGCGATGGAGCACTGCCAAACATGGCAAAAGAAAGAAAGTACAAACACCTACATCCACTTTTTAAGGACACTGACTCCACGGGCAACACATTTAGTAACCAGTGTTATAATCAGTCCAGCATGAGTTCTTTCCTCTTCACCTCCATTCTGCACCCCGCTCTTACCCCTTCAACCTTTCCATCTGTCTTTTTTCTCTCTCGCTCTAACACACACACACACACACACACACACACACACACACACACACACACACACACACACACACACACACATAACCTGAAGCATGTCCTGTAGTGAACAGGTGCTGTAAGGAACCACATCATTGCATCCTCTGTTCACATTGCTCTCCCACTTCTGGCCTATTCTAGTTCCCCAACTTGAATAATCTGATTACACCCACACAGACCAAAGTGGTATAAAAGTAACAGGTTAGCGACTGCTGCCAAAGAAAGCAGGCAGCTGAATGTTGCTGAGGTCTATGGTGCGAATACGCGAATAGGGCCCATGCCACTATTTTCTTAGCAGCTTATTAAAAGAATGATATGAGCTTGAACAATCTTGCCATGGCTAAGCCAGTGCTCATAACTGCCTGTTTCCCCTTCCACTCTGTTCGCTCTCTCTTCGACTGCATTTATTTTCAGCTTTGGCATACAGCCCTTATCAGTGCCAGAGACCATTTCTGTGGACACTTAGGAAATGTGCCTCACATATGCCCTGATCAAAGCCTGAAACGGAGATCCTTTTATAGATCCGAAGGTTTAGTGTTTGCCATTGCTTACTTCTATATACAAATGTATACAACTACAATTATTATGCATCTTACAAATGTTCTTGTTTACAGACACAGGCACAGGCACAGATGAGCTCACGTTTGTTTTCATGCAAAAAAGTGAGTATGCTCTTTGGGTGAGGACAGGAAGGAGTAAAATGACTAATACATTCATATGGGCACATGAAAACAAAGCTGTGCCGCACACAATGTTGATAAAGTGATACCATTTTATTCTGATCTAGAATTGGAATTGGGTAATTGAAAGAGAATGTATTTCGTACAACTAGTTGACTGAGAAGCAGCAATAACACACTAATCAATGGTAAGGAATCCTATGGAACCTGTTCTCATCAGTGATTCATCATTTTCAACTCGTACTAAACACTGAAGATAAATTATAAATACACACAGATTAAAAACACATTTCAACTGGACAGCATGGGAAGAAATATGTGCTCACTCATAGTGTCATCATTTCTAGGACAAAATGACCCATACTGATATTAAACGTCCATGCTGAATATGGTTACTTTTCTTGCATGGGTGATGAGTGTTCCAATCAAGGACATCAAGGAGGAATAGAATAGAAAAAATGTGCTTGATTAAACAGAACTCTAAAGACTCTCCGTGATCATCACCTGTCTTCTGTGCATGCACAGGAAAACAATTTTAGTAATTAGTACAATGAATTCCAACATTTCTTCCTCTGGTAATTTTTTTTTTTGCTGCTAATATTCGGCATGACTAAAAATTTTAAAGCCCATCATTGTCGAGCTATGGTGGAGGGGTTTTTCGCACCAAGCAAATGGCAGTAAACAAACCCCTCAAGGAACATTATGGAAAAATTTCTTACGAGAACGTAGAGAAAAGTGGAGAGAGAGACGGCGATATTGAGACAAAAGAAATTCTATATTCCTTCTATAACTATATTTCTTTCTTTTTTGTTTTTAATGGTCATAAAGATACAATGTCATGCAGAGGCGTACTAATAATTTTGCAGACAAATACAGGGATCCCTCACTTTAAGTGGTTAATTGGGACTGAGACCCTCCCGCGACCGCCGAATTCCACGAAGTAGGATCAACCCCCCGACTGACATACATGTATATGTGTATATAATATGAATAAATACATATTCAACGCTATAAATGCTTATAAAGCCATCCCTTGCCACTTCGCGATTTGAGCATCGCGGTCTTGGTACACCGCGGTATTTTAATAAAAAATAAAATACAATAAAAATATTAATAAAAAAATTCAAAATTCGTGCTTAAAACTCGCATGTAAGCAAGCGGAAGGCAGGGACCCAAGGCAGGCTGGGTTCATTGTTTCCAAACGACAGACTGAAGTGCCCCTCCTCCCCAGCGCAGGCAGGGACTGCCCACTCAACTCAATCTCACAAGCTGATTGGCTTAGACACGTGACGCTATTGCCTCCCGCCCACTCAACTCAATCTCGCAAGCTGATTGGCTTAGACGCGTGATGCTGTTGCCTCCCGCCCACTCAACTCAATCTCCCAAGCTAATTGGCTTAGACGCGTGGCGCTATTGCCTCGCACATTCCCGCGGGATTTTTTGTGATTTTGTGATCTTACTGCATAGTGTTTGTGAACGTACTGCACCGCGGAGAAGAGCTACAATATTGTCAGAGGTGAGTACAGTACTTAAAGTATTTATATATAAATTCTAATTAAATATTAATACATTACAGTATTTACATATGCATATAACTGTGTAACGTTTAATATACATATTTTGATATTATATAGACGCGAAAACGTATAGAAATGAGACAACATGGTAGAAATGGGGGCGGGGCATTCCTACTTCGCGGTTTTTCGAATATCGCGGCCAGGTCTCGTCAACATTATCTGCGATATTCAAGGGATTACTGTAATAACAATTAAACATTCATAAATGCATAGTATGGAAATAAAGTATAAATACACACTCATACAGACGTCCGCGCGTACACACTTGTGCATCTCACATAAAAATGTAAGTAGTTTTGATGGAGGGGTTTGGGGGGTTTTTTGTTTGTTTGGGGTTCTTTTTTTTTGCATAATTGGCCTTGTTTTGCAGCATTTTCCATAAATTTTCCCCCTATTTTTCCTTAATTTCCCTATTTTTTAATTCGATGAATATTAAAAAAAAAAAAAAAAAATGATGCACTGAAGCCGCATGAATTGAAGCGCGAAGTAGCGAGGGATCCCTATAATACTATCTATAGTCGCATGTGGGGGGTGTTCTTCCTAGAGGCAGCATCACAGAAAATAATTGAGAAGCACTGTTGTAGGCCAAAGAAAATCGCAGATTCTTTCAGTAAAAGTCCAGTCAAATAGACAAGTATGTGTACTATAATGTAGCGTCTTGTGCACTGATTGGTTGAAAAGTGCTCAAAAAACAGTGTGACAGAGACAATCCAAGTTTTACACCTGAAATTGTGTGGGCATATTTTTGTTGTTGTTGTTGTTTAGTTGTTTGTTTTATTCTTTTTTTTAAAGCCCGGACAATTTTAAGCAATTCATTCTAGTTGGGAGTCCTTTTTGGGAATTCTTCCATGAAATTCAAGTCAACATAAAGAAGCTTTACGATTGAAAGAGTGTTCTGATCGTCGCTTTGTTGCATAACTATGAGGTTAACATTGATATCTTGACTATCAAAACATTTGCCAATGGCAAGCAGCAGTTACACACCCTAAAAGCATGTACAAAATACCCAGCTGCTACACTTCTGACTTGCTGCTTGTGTAAGAATAAATGGGTGACAGAATTATTCCACTCTGTCGGTCATGCCACGCTTCTTTGAACAATACGCAAACTTCGGTAATTGCTGGTTACCTAAATACAGGTGGGTAAGTGGGTTTGTCATTCTGTGAAGCTGGTGTTTGACCAATCCAAATGTTCACTGTTCTTGGATCTATCCTAGTTTCTGCTTCTTAGAAATATATACGCTATAATTCACGGAACTATAATCAGTCCCCGTTGCTCCAGTGGAAACCCACCTTGGCAGTATTGAGCAACAGAAGGAGCCAATAAGACTGCCACACAACCAGCTATGTAGATAAATGACAGATGTGACAGTTGGACCCACCAGCTAATTCCTCTCTCTTCGAAGCACACAGGCACATTTTCTCTCTCTCTCTCTCTCTCCCTCCCTCTCTCTCTCGCTCTCTCTCGCTCTCTCACTCACACACACACACACACACACACACACACACACACACACACACACACACACATATATGGAAGACATTGCAATTTAAGATTTTCAAATAGTGCGTACAAAGGAAAATGTGTACATATGGCCTCGTCAGCTCTCAGTCACTAACATGTGGTGAAGGCTTTGGGAAGCTCTCATCATGCTGGCACGATCCAAGAGAAACAATTGTCTTGGTTCCACAATCTTGGCACTCAAAGCCAGCCACACAGGCTCCTGCTTAAATGAAGCGAAGGGAGAAATCTACTCAGGAGGTGGCAAAAAAAAAAAAAAAAAAAAATGAAAAGTAAAATGACAGCAAGGCTGACAGACTCACCCAGTATAAACATCCCTGTAGCGTCGTAAGGGTCACAGCACTCCGCTTTTCTCTACAAAACAGGTGCTAAATATATGGCGTAACAATTAAGCAGTAAATCACAGCGCCTCACACTCGTGCGTCTCGGAGAGCGAAAGCCTGGCCTGAAGACGAGCAGCTCAGGCACTACGGTACTCACTGGGACGCCAGTTAAGCCTCTGTAGAGGAGACAGAACAGCCAGCTTACGCGTTTCACCCAGTGACTCAGAGCACACTTCCGTGCTGTAAAAAAGCAGAAGGAATTTCAAATGGCTACTCAAATGGGGGGATTTCCTTATAACGGTCAAAATCATCTTGAAAACATTAGATGGGTTGGTAGCCAAACATTCCTGCCGGTCTGGAGGCAACAGGGGATGGACGCTCTGTTTTCGGGACGCTGTGGGAGGACAGCTAAGAGTAGGTGGACCCCCTTGAGGTTGTGTGTGGGTGTGTGTATCGTGGGGGCTGGTGGGCTTGGTCTGATCAGAACCAGAGTAAGCAGAGCTGGAGTTCTTCCAGGACTTGAGTAGGAAGAGACCAAAGGAGAGCAGCGCACGCCTCCAACACTCGCCTCTGTGCATGCTTGTGGAGTGAGTTCGGTGGATGTGGTCGGTCCGGGGGTGGTGAAGAGATGTGTGGGAAGAAGGGTGTGTTAAAAAACCGTAGGTAGGAGGACTAAGTGGAGAGAGGGAGAGAGTAAAAGCGTGTGTGGAAGAGAAAGAGAAAGGGAGAATTGTGGCCATTCGCTCCAGGGTTGGCAGCCAGTGTTTGTGCAGTGGCTTGGTGGTTAGCCACTCAAACTCAAATCAAAGAGGGTGGGGTGAGGAACATTCTGCATCTTTGTAGTCTAATGTAAATAAAACAGGAGCAGAAGGTCAAAACAGGCTCTTTTTTGTTTGCCCCCAAACGTGTTGTTTACCCTCCACAAGTTGCCGTGATCGGGATAAGCCTACTCAATCTCAACCAACCAGGGGGGGAAGGGGTGGGAACTATTCAGGGGCCTCTTTAAAAACAAGTGGATCAAATTAAATCTTTATTGGAGGCAGTTAAGGTGCCTAAATGGCTACAGCCAGCCAGACAGTTTGGTCTTCAAAACTTAATCATGCCAATAACCATGGAGCCGACCAAGCCAGACAGGCTCGTACATGCTGCATGTGAACACACGGATGCGGTAGTGCCAACGTGTGAAATGCAAGCGAGGAAGGAAGGAAGGAAGGGCACATCTGTAGCACTGAAGAGCAGAGCAAAGGGAACACATGCAGCAGCCTTCTACCTACTGCGCCAGCCTGATTCCCCCGGGGGCACTGAGCAGAGCTTTTCAACGATTAATCATTTATAGGGGCTCGTCTCGAGAAACAGCTTTCGCATCGACAGGCTCAAGCATTGCTCTCTGTACCAACAGTCAGGGGCAGACTTGGGCAAGCGGACTGCTGTCTGGAAGAAGAAAGCTGAAGAAGGCACGTTTTATGGGAACAGTAAATATCAGAATCGGATGGGGAAAGACATTTGCTGAGGAGGATAGAGGCAGGAAGTATGGCGTCTCAAGGACAATGGAAGCTTTCACATGAACACACTGCCTGAAGGGGGTCTGGGCTGTGGTGTGAGGGACATAGAGGGGGGAAAAAAAAAAAAAAAAAAAAAAGGCTTTGAATGAGAACAAGCAAAAACAGAAGACAGAGTAGAAACAAAAGTCAGCAACTGTTGAGTCATGGCCTGTTGTCAGGGTATAGAGGTTCATGGTGGAAAGAATGACAGGAGAAAGTCTGGAGAGTAGAGGTGTAATTCTAGTCCTTTTATACCCCCCAATACACACACACACACACACACACACACACACACACACACACACACACACACACACACACCATAGTGAGTCAGGATTGGACTGTAATACTGTTTCAGTGGCCAGTTTCTGGAAACATGTTCAGCAATGGTGAGTGAAAGTCATCACAGCACGCTCTTGAGCTCCCACCACTACTTCATACCTCACATCACAGGAAGACCATAACACTCCAGACTACTGCCGTTTGGCTTGGACCCGGCTTCGCCTGCTCTGTTTTCTCTAAAAACACCTCGTGTTGTTCTTCCATCCCACACACACTTTATTAAATTCGGCTTTTTCTTTCCCCTTCAGTCTCCTTTTCTGCCGTTTGGTGCTCATATGAAAGGATTTTACTGAGTGTAGATCAACGATTGGCTGATAGGAAGTTAAGACAACATACTTCATTCGTACACCTTGTTGATCTGCCCCTATGGATCAGTGTGTTGGAGAAGAAGGAGAGGCGGGAGGCGTGTCCGTAGGCAGAGAGAAAAGAGGAAAAGCACGAGTCTAGGACTGAGAGTAGGGACTTTGAATGTTGGATGGATGTGGCGAAGGAGGACATGAGGGTCATTGGAGTAAGAGAAGAAGATGCAGAGGACAGGGTGAGATGGAGGCGGATGGTTTGCTGTGGCGACCCCTGAAGGGAACAGCCGAAAGGAAAAGAAGAAGAAGAAGATTGAAGAACATCTCATTGGTCCTGCTTTTTATAACAGACACATCACCATATACACAAGCGAACCCATATACACTTCCTATACACACACGGCTCCAGGACTGAATAATACACGCCAATAAAGTGGCATATTCAAATGATAAATGACAGGATTAAGAATTCATATTAAAAAATATATATATGGAAGTAATGAAGAACTTCAGCAATGACGAAGACCAAGGCGAGCTGCGGCCCAATTCTAGAACCCTTGGTTTAAAATAATTATGCATACAACAAAAAACATCTACCTAAACTCTACAGCTGTATGTTATATAGCTATATTTGTTCAAAAACAGTCCACCCAAATAAAACAAACAAAAAAAAACCCACAGTCATTTGAACTCATGTGAGCTCTTTAGATCTTGGCAAGATGACACCACACACAAGGACAACACAAGACCCTACATTTGAGGTTTATATAAGACAGGTTCCACTTTCAAGAGGTTCTAATCAGTGGCATGTAATCTAGAACATCTGATCTTAATTTTATAGACTCGACAGGGTATAGTCTCTTTTATCCATGTGAATAACGTGGTGGTGGTGGTGGTGGTGGTGGAGGGTGTTCAATTAAATTATGAACATGTCTGAACAATGTCTGTTTTGTGTGTCATTGTTGTTCATTGATCATCTTTATCTGTAGGCTGAAATTCTTGCTTGTTGAAAAACCCACCAGTTTCCATGGAATGTACTTATTTTTCCACATGACTGTTAGTCAAGAACGTCCTGTTTAGATATCGTGATCAGCATGAACCACACAGTCTTATACTTTTCAATGAATGTATATGTGTCTATAGATAAACATGTGGATTCAACTGAACACAAGCACATTATTTTCGAACTGAAAATGTGCTCCTAGCAGATCCAAATATACAGATACCAATACGAAGTGCTCCGTTACTAATGACCGACGCAAATATCTGGAGTCACTGATTATTTCCAGATTTTGCAATAGCTATCAGTTTGGACACCTTCAATTTTTAGTTGAAAAACTGATGTTTGCAGTTTTAAAGTAATGGGGCTTTATTTGATTTTAATTACAGGGATCCCTCGCTACTACGCACTTCAATTCATGCGACTTCAGTGCATTGCGTTTTTTTTTTTGTTTTTTTTAATATTCATCGAATTAAAAAAAATAAGGAAATTAAGGAAGAATGGGGGAAAAGGTTAAGGAAAATGCCATAAAAACAAGGACAATTATTAAAAAAAAAACAAAAAAAAAAAAACTGAAACAAACACAAAACAAAAAACAACTCAAAACCTCCCATCAAAACTAGTTATATTTTTGTGAGGTGCACATCTGTATGTGTGTGTGTGTATATATATTTTATTTGCATCTAATGCATTATTTTTGAATGTTTAATTGTTCTTATAAGCATTTATAGCATTGAATACGTATTTATTGATATTATATACACATATACATGTACGTATACATCAGTCAGGGGGAGGGTCCTACTTCGCGAAATTTGATGGTTGCGGGGGGATCTCGGTCCCAATTATATACAAAAAAGTGAGGGATCCCTGTACTTTATACTTTAAATCAGCATGCTATCGTAGTGGTTTGCACATCTGCTTTATAACAAGAAGGTCCAGGGTTGAATTCCTGGGTTCAGGAAGGGAATTTCTGTGTATGTTTTTACAATTTTTTTTATTTTTACTTGGGTTTCCTCCGGGTACTTGGATTTCTTCCCACAGTCCAAAATCTTGCACATTAAGCTAACTGGCTGTTTTGAATTGCCCCTAGGTCTGGACGTGAGTGAGTATGAATGGTTGTGCATGTATTGGCCTGCAATGCCCTGATGAGCTGTTCAGTGTGTACCCTGCCTTCATGTAGAGCAGTGCTTCTCAATTATTTTGTTACGCCCCCCCTAGCAAGAAGAAAACAATTCGCGCCCCCCCACCACCCACTTTCCGCCGCAACTATAAATTATAACTTTTTTCTATAATATAGTTACAGGTATATCTCTTCATTATATCGTATCCCTGTTAACATAAATAAAACAAAAAGAAAGAGATATAGTTCAACTTACAAGAATAACTTTTTTAACATTTTTTATTAGTCTGTAAAAGAAAGTGCATCAATTTGCCTTAAATTTAAAAATAATAATATCCTTGTTACATTTTTGACAAACTTACCACACCATTTGCTGCTGAAAATAAAATCAATAAATAATTAATTCAAATTGACTTCAGAAACATTAACTCAGGAGCACAATATATAAACACTTTAACCTACAAAACAAGAACAAATAGAACAATTTGTGCTGATTTTTTTTTTTCTCAAAATGAGGAAGCCAAGATTAATGGCTACAATGAGCACGTTTTGCAGCGCACAGCTTCTCAAAGCGAGGTTTGAAGCATGACACTGCAACTCTCAGCTCCTGCTCAATGTGCAATGAGGACGCCACTGCCAACTACTGGAGTGGATGTGCAATTACACTTTCTTGTAGTACGGCGGAAAAAAAGCATGTTCTCCTGGGTCACACGCGCCCCCCTCAGCATCCCATCGCGCCCCCCCAGGGGGGCGCGCCCCACTATTTGAGAAGCACTGATGTAGAGTCATCTGAGATACGCTCTAGCCACCCTTCAACCTAGAAGGATAAAGCAGTTTGGTAAATGAACGAATGGATATATTTAAGACAAAGCCTAACACAGGGCAGTTCAAATAATAATAATAATAATAATAATAATAATAATAATAATAATAATAATAATGATGATGATGATGATGCAACTTAGTTCTCTTGTGTGTGTACAGATACAGGTAAAAATCTCTTTCCAGTCAAAACCTGAACGGAGATAAATTTAGAAAATGATAATGTGTTGTTTATCAGAGCTATTTCACAATACTACAAAAATTCAATAATTATCTCTGCTGCTGTTCAAGGCAATTAGTTACCACTTTTAACACATTATATTTACATACAGTTCTGTCTTGCAAGTGTTCCTGACATTATCATCAGGAAGTTCAGTAATACAAGTGTGAATTTGCAGTCCACCTAGAACCAGCTTTCATTATTTTTCCTGCTGTAATGTTCCATACATGTTACATACGTTTCGCCCCACCCCACTCACCCACACTCAAAGCCTCAGGCACAATAGGATGATAAGATTTTATCATTGGCGGGCCGTACATTTGAAACCTGGACCTTCAGTGGAACTTAAAGGACTTAATCCACCTCTTAATACCACCACTATCACGTCACAATTATACAAACCATCAATAATGTGCAAAAACACAGTATAATAAGGCGTGGCATTAAAGAGAGAGAAGTATTTTGTGTATTGATGGTGACTACCATTATTACTAAAGCAAGAAACCCAGTTAACCCTTCGTCTCAGAATACCTCAGCGATACGTACTAATCATAAGCACTGGTCTGGAAGTGGCGAATAAACCCTTTCCCAGGCTGAGACAATCCAGCTAGTTTCAGGGTTTCCCAAACTCTACTCACACTGCTTTTCTGTAAATGTAGAATGTCCAACACCAAATTAATTTGTCCTCCATCAGCCACTGTGGACGTAAAAAATTCTAATTAAGGGTGCCATGATCGTGGCAGTAGTGGCCCTTTGGTAAGGTGCTGGCTTACCAATCCCAAGGTCGGGGGTTCAAGCCCCACTGTCAACAGTTGCAGTACAGCTAAATGGGTTATAAAAAGCCGGCCATGTCTCTCACTGTCCGTGGTGGGAAGCCTATAAAAGAACCATTGCTGTCTTTCATCAAGAGTAGGCGACATAGCTGTGTTTCTGCCCTGCAATGGCCTGGCAAGCTGTACACCCTGGACACCCTGGATGAATTAATGTGCAGATCATGATAGACTATGCAGCTAGTTTTGCTGTAACCAACCAATCAGAGGACAGAAAAATTCTGATGTTATTGTAGGCCAGCTCATTGGCCCAGTGAGTCGAATATGAAATCTGATTGGGTAAAGAAACAGCCCCATTGCTAATATAGTTTAATTGACACTGGTCAGCACTGCTGAGTCTGAAGGCCCTGGGCAGATTATATTGACATGGCAGCACATAGAAGCTGAAATCTGATTGGACAAAAAAGATCTAACAGCCACATACACACTGGAAGCAGTGCAGCCAAGAGGCACGCTACAAAATGAAGAGAACAGACTATTGGGAATGAATTAATACAATTTAACGGAACAAATACTAGAATTTAAGTTGTAAATGTAGGTCAGTGCTTCTGATAGCGTTTAGGCCAGCAGAGAAGGTCTTGCTGGCCCTGATGGCCCACCACTGGATTTTATACACCATCTTACACCCTTTGGCGGTGCACTATATGTTTGTTTATACTGTATGTTCGTTTGTTGATAACTCCTGGTGTATAGATTCACGTGGCATCGGACTAACACTAGTAGGGTGAGTTTGGGACTGGGAAGGCACTGGTTTTACTTTTGTCCAGACAATTCAACTTCTAAAATAAAAGATTATATTCATTAACATAAAACGTGCATTTACAGAAGTGTTTTTACAGCATTTTTTTATTCATTCATCCATTTTATGAGCCACTTAATCCTAATTAGGGTCGCGGGAAGGTTGGGGCCCCATCTCGGTAGATTCTGGATGAGGGCGAGGTACACCCTGGACAGATCGCCAGGCCTTCGCAGTAAACATGTTCATATTTTGGGAATTTCTGAACACCGTGCTTCTTAGAATGTGTTTTGGGTAGATACAAAATTTTTTTTTTTTTTTACAGTTTTGTATAAAATAAAGAAATAGTTCAAACTGGTTTAAGCCACACCCACTTCAGGCTAAAACCCCATCATAGATAAAGATATTTGGAGCAGTAAACCAATACAGATGCATTCAGCATTAAGCATGACATCCATAAATATGGAAGTAAAACAGTGCCAAAAGTTTTCAATGCTAGATGACGTGTCAAATGACATTAATTAAATAAAAACAAGTCACAGTAAGAAAGCTTGACTGTTTTTCTGCATGTGAATTTACTAAAAAAAATCCTCCTAATCCCACAGGATTTATAATGTTTGAGTTCTATTTTAACTATATTGCAACAAAAAACAACAACAAATATTCACCATCCTAAAATATAATTCCAAATTATTCTGTTGTTAAAATACAATATTCATATCATATTCGTACGTATTATTCTTCAGGTAATACTCACTCTCACTTTTTTTGAACTGCTTAATCATATCAGGGCCGCTTGGAGGCTCGTGCCGATCTCGCACAGAGACGAGGTTATTTATTTTACTTTGTTTATTTTATACTCTATTAATTCCAAAGGGAAACTTTGACTTCTGCATTTTACCCATTCAAAGTAAACACACACACACACACACACACACACGCACACGCACACGCACACACGCACACGCACACACACACACACACACACAAACAAACTAGGAGCAGTGGGCTGCCACATATTGCGGTGCCCAGAGACCAGTTGGGGGTTAGATGCCATGCTCAAGGGCACTTCAGCCAAGAATTTGGAGGAACATAAGGTGCAGCTCACTCCGCTACCAATACCCATTTTCCCTATAGTTTCAGGAATAGAACCAGAGACCCTTCGGTCCTACCTAAAGTCGCTTCTCTACCCATTGGCTGCCCCGCGGCTGTTCAACCTGAACAGCTCGCCAGATCATCACATGGCCAACACACAATACACAACCATTTACATTCACACCTAGTAGTAATTAAGAGCCAATTAGCCTGATCTGCGTGCCTTTGGACTGTTGGAGTAACCCGGAGTCCCCAAAAGAAACAGATGAAAACACAAGGAGAAATAGCAAACTCCACACAGACACGCCCAAACCAAAGAGTCAAACCCAGGGCCTTCTTGTTATGAGGCGGATGTGCTAACGACTGCAGCACCATACAGCCTAAAGCAATATTCACCTCAACAACCAGACAACCATCACAATTACAGGACTATCTATAATCATCTCAAGCCTACCCATCCTACTTTCTTCACCCTAGATTTCACTGACTACTTGTACTTGAGCACGTTTTTGACATAAATATAATCAGTGCCACCTAACCACTGACACAAGCACACCTGCATATACAAACTCACACAAGTGTTTCCCAGTGCTGTCTGTCTACAATCCAATCTGCTTGCTTTCTCATACTGTTCCCACTAGAACATTCAGGGGAAAATCTGATCTAGCCACCCACGGGGCCCATACAGCAGAGCTGATATGAGTTGCTCAGCCTATAAACATTGTTTTGGTCCCATTTGATAATGACACACTCCTTTTCCCACCATCATAAAATCCACTGGGGAGGACAGAGTGGGTGAGGCTATGGCTAGCATGCTTCAATACTGGGAGCTCAGCATGCTAAGAAGATACAAGAACTTTTGATTTATAGGCACTTCTTAAAGCAGTTCTGAAAGAAATCCTTATTTATAACTGACGCAAATCCAGAAAACATATAGCGATTGGTAGACCATATGGAAAAAGCTGTACTAAATAAATGCAGATTGTAACAAGTTTATTAGTGCATAATACTTCGGGCCATCACAGAGTGAAACCGTTCCTTGCTGCTAGACCCCACCGTTCATGCTGGTAAATGAGACTGGCAAGCCTGTGACACTGTGATGAAATCCATGGTGTCTGCCATTCGCATAACAGAGGAAACAGTTACCCCAATGTCCTGTGGTGTTGATGGACCTTGCGCTGGTTTTGTAAACTGCTCCTTCACAAGCCTAATCCAACTGGTACTCATCAAACAGCATGCAATTCAACTGTAGTGTAGGTGGAGTGGGCCGTTCTCCACTGTTCCCAGAACACTGAGCTCTTGCTCTACTCCATCTTTAAGAGCCGCCATCTGTTTGAGCTGAGCTGAGCTGGGCTTGAGTCATAGTGCACCGTACACAGCGGCTCCCACAACTCTGATATCTCCCCAGCACAATTTCACATGGTTTGCTCGTTCCACTGGCAGGGAGTCGGGGAATTTTACAGCTCTGGTTTGTTTCAGAATTACTGTTGCCCAATCCACGTGGTTTCCCAGTGAAGACAGAGTTGAACAGCAGTACTAGACATGTTATATATTAAAGCCAAATAGGCAGGAAGTCTTGGTCGAATGGTTGTGTGACTCGAAAACACAAAAGAATCGTGGAGAGCCCATTGAAATTGTATTAATGGTCCCCCTTTACAGGTTCTAAACTTAACATAGGCGCGAGAGAACAGTGTGATCTGTAGAATGGCTACCTTTGGGGTAACTTGGTAAAACTCCAAGAGAATGGGTGTGCATGGGAGGGTGTAGGTTCCACAAGTCTTTGACTACACACGCCAACGCCACACGGAAGCTTGTAAAAGTGCAAGAGTGTGTTTTAAGAGTGGTTTGTATCCATGCTCCCCCCTATGCGGCCATTCCACATCAAAGCAAACCCCCTGCAATCAAGAGGTGGGTGGTCTTTTCCAAGCTAATAATGGCGAACATGCAGGTAACCAGATGACTGAGCTCAGCCTATGTGGCTCGACAGGCTACACTACACAAACAGACTTTCGAGAGAACTAAAGCATTTACGTAAGCAACTTTAAAGCCACAAAACTTAATCGCAAGACTAGGTATCTTCAGAGAAGCTTTTCTGTGAAAAATGGATGCTTCTGCATGCAACAGTGCATAAATCCACTGTGTGCTACCAAAGTGTACCTTTGCTGTCTTCAGGGTTGATTTACTCGACTAAGTTCGTCTGCCTTCCACCCCCAACCATTCTCCACTATGCTTCACTGCTTCAATCACTCATTCTTCTTCTCAGTTTCCCAGCTCAGTCCCCACTCTTCATCCCATATCTTCATTCTGTCTTTCAGTCCCTGCCATATTCTTGTCCTCCCAATAACCTCCTGCCCCACATACAAAGCTGCCTCTCTCTTCTTCTCACCTCACTATTTGGCTCTCTTTTGTACATCATTTTGGCTGGAAAAGCAGAACTTTCATAGCCCATCAAAGTCTCAAACCCCCCCCCCCCAATCCAAGCGCCACATAAATCAGCACCCCAGCATGCAACTGGCACAAAGCTGGAATGTCCTGCTTTAATGTGTCCTTCATGTCCTCTACAAGAATCTACTGAGTCCTTTGCAAACAGGCATACAGTAATGACTGCAAACATACTGTACAATATAAAGGAATACAACCAAGTGAAGGTCTCACCTCAATGTCTATAAAGGCAGCTCTGGCATTACAGCGCAAATGAGCTCCATGTGGAAAAGCAGACAAACCAGTGGTAAAGAAATCCTTCGACGACAATGTCAAAACCAAGGTTACAGTGTAAGGGCATGTTTATATTTTACAAGACAATACAGGATCCACAGTGCTTAAATGTGCACTCAATCAGTGGTGAGCACATGGTCTACTCTGGTTTCATGCTTTCTTCCTTGTCTCCATCGGTCCCATGCTTGCCATTTCTCTGTCCAACAAATCCAAGACCTTAAACATGAATTATGTTTTCCATCCACCAACACTGGTCATCCGAGGAATGCTAGGACATGGTCTGCTCAACATCTGGGGGATTGGATGAGTAAAATTGGTAGCATTTCCGATGACCTGTCCCTGGCATGGAAGATCGAATTTACGGGCAAAGAGCAGATGAGGTGAGACATGGAGTGGGTTGGCTCATCAGACATGAGGGCTCCTCTCTTCTCAGTCAGGCTAATTTAAAAGCCAAAAGAAATAACCGAATAGCCACAAGGTCAAAGGCAATGAAGAACGATTGCCTTGGGATTATCAGTCTCTCTTGCTTTCACTCTATTAGTCTCTCCCTCGAAATTGGACCACTGGGTTTGGTATTAAACTTTTTTCTCCTGTTCAGCACATTTATCTATGTATGTAAAGCATTTATTCCTGGGCTTTATATTTAGTAAGGGAATAAAGGAAGAGAATGAGGAAAGAGAGAGACAGTGAAATAAAGAAAAAAGAGTCAAGGCGATGTCAACATGTACACAGATGTACTGCAGCTGGGATCTATATACTAGGCCAACAGCTAAGACTGCAATCAGGGCAGCAAATGCTGTTGGGCACTGAGAACTGTGCGCACACATAGAAAAACTCACAAAAGCCTGTTGTATCTGATTACAGGGATAGAAAAGGGAGGGTCATGACAGTGTGGCAGTCTTGGGACAAAATGGTTGGCTAGAGCAGTGACTACATAGCTAGTTGGTATAGTCATAATGTTAATGTGTCTCAATGTAAGTAGCACACATCCATTCAGCCCAGCTGCCATTTTTACCCCGTCACACTCACAGGCGATAGCTCGAACCGGAAACTATTTCTTTAATTTGCTCACTCTGGGCATAAAACATCGCACACCCAGACCAACACCAAGTCCAATAAAGCTTTTCCAGATGAGTTCTCGCGTCACTGGTACCGTTTTATCTAAAATGGAAACTCTTTATCCCTCCACAGCTATTAACCACCGACTTGTGATGTCGTGGTCTGGCGAAACTCGTAGATTACTGTCTTTTTTCCTTTAACTGTATATATCGAGCTATAAACTATGTCAGCACAGCTGTGGTGGGTAATGTGTGGGAGGTAGGGGTGAGTGCAAGTGTGGATTTGGGGACTTTTTATGGATTACCGTAGGGGGGGGTTATAAGAGGGGGTGCCAAAGTAGAGCAAGAGAGAGAGAGAGGGAGAGAGAGAGAGAGAGAGAGGAGATTATTATTATTATTATTATTATTATTATTATTATTATTATTATTAATACTGTATATTACCTCATATTACTCCATTGCTACTGTACTGTACTGCCCCATGATGGCCTGGCAAGCTATCCAAGGTGTGCCTTGCCCTTGTTCTGAGTCGGCTGAGATGGGCGCCAACGCTCTCGTGACCCTAATTAGGATTAAGCGATTCAGGAAATGAATGAACGAATATTATATATGAAACTATGTCTTGTAGTGTGTTTCCGTTTTGACCACACTGTCAATATGCCAATAAAATACCTTCAGCTTGAAATGCAGTCTGTCAGTTAGAAATGTGACTCTCTCTCTCTCTCTCTGTGTGTGTGTGCACGCGCGCGCGTGTGTGTGTGTGTGTGTGTGTGTGTGTGTGTGTGTGCATGTGTGTGTGTATAAAGTCATGTCAAGGAAATCCTAAAAAAGGGGCTCATTGACCAGTCATATTAAGTAAACATAAAATACAGTATTGTTTGTTGAAAATCAAATGGAATACCACAGTGTCTTTCTTTTGGGGAAGTGGTGGTCTAGTGGTATAGGGTGCTGGATCGCTGATCCAAAGGTTGGGGGTTCAAGTCCCGCTCTCCACAAGGTTGTCACTGTCCCCCCCCAGTGCGGCTAACTGGGTTATCAAAGGCGGGCCATGTCTCTCACTGTCTATGGTGAGAGGCATGTAAAAGAACCATTGCTGACTTTCGTAAAGAGTAGCTGCAAAGTCGTCAGCGTGTTTCTGTCCCTTGCTAAAAGGGTTGTGACAGGAAGGGCATCCGACGTAAAAACCTCTGCCAAATGAAAATGTGCGAATCAGATGATTTGCTGTGGCGACTCCCAAGTAAAAGGGAAAAAGCCGAAAGGAAGACAGACAGTGTCTTTCTGACACTATTCGCTTACTCGTGGACGAGATTGTCAATCACCCCAGCACTGATCTACTGATATTAGTAAACACCACCATTTTGAATTGAACAACAGCGCCGAATAATTGATTTCGGACTTTCCAACTTCCTATAAATCAGTGTATAATCATCTGGTCACAAGGGACTTGTAATTGTTACTGTAAACAGACACAGAACCAAACCAAGATGTACAACAGGTGAATAAGCTCATGAGCTGGGTGGTTTCACCAGGAATAATGGATTGAGCCAAAATGAACTGATCAGGGGGGAAAAAAAATACACAGGCTGTCCACTCGTGGCAGCACATTTTAGCAAAAAAAAAAAAAAAAAAGGCATGTTAAATGTACATAATCAAAACTGTGCTAAATTAGTCAGCTTAAAGATGCCTCTAGTAAAGTTCTGACATTAAAAAAATGTATTACAGCAATTAAACACTCGACCAGGTACCTCTGAAATACTAAAGAGAAAGCCAACTTCACACGTTCAACACCTCCTCGGGTTAGCGATATCCGCCCACACCAGAGTAAAGCTTCGAGCTCCAAATCAAGAGCTTCTCTTTAAAAAATAACTATGTTAATCAGAGTCACACTTCAGCATATCATCAGAAAAAAGACAAATGTCAATTGGAAATGCCAAGATCTCTGCAGATGCCAAAGAGCTAACAAATTCACAGTAGCGCAAGAATGTTTGGAGGGATTACAATTTTCTCAGTCACCTTTAACATAATACAAGATTCTCTGTGATACACACTGATGTGCAACGTTCTGATCTTTAGAATATACAGTACTGTACAAGCCTGAGGCACCTGCAAAGCAATGCTATAGAGCAAAGACTCCTTAAACATTAATGAGTACTATAAATATTTAGGCACTGTCCAAAAGTAAAATTCTGGGAAAAAAAACAAACAAACAAACAAACAAACAAACAAAAAAACAAAAAAAACCCAAGAAAAACCACCATCTAACCAAGCAACTTGCCTGTGCGGGCATGTGTGTACGAACACAACGACAAATTCAAGCCCATGGCTTTACAACATTTGCATAACTATGGATCTCTGCGGAGCTCCACTAATAAATTAAACTAAATCAATAGTGGGTATAAATATTTGTTTTTAAAAAACAATCTCAGGTAGAGTCTGGTAGTTTCATAAGAATGCTTGTGAGTAAAAGCTGACTCACACGGAAAGGATCTTGTCTAACATTACAATAAATTTTGTTTTAAAGAGAATTGAATACATTTCAACTGAAAGTCGGGTATTTTCAGAAGTTGTTGAATTCAATGGAAATGATCAGTGTTCATGGTCTTTTTGAAAAATTTTTGGGCCTACACAAAGATTTGACGCAAAATTAGAATGAATGTTATTATAAGATAGTTGAAAACATTTGAATATTTTCAAAGAGACACATTTTGAACAGAATGACGGTATTTTCGGCTGAAACTGATCAAAAATACAGTGGTACCACACCTCATCATCATTTTCTGTAACCGCTTAATCCTAATTTGGGTCACGGGGAGGCTGGTGCCCATCCCAGCCAACTTCGGGCGAGGGCAGAGTACACCCTGGACAGCTCACCAGGCCATCGCAGGGTGGAAACACGCCGCCGGCTTTGCAGCCTACTCTTTACGAAAGTCAGCAATGGTTCTTTTACATGAACCTCTCACCAAAGACAGTGAGAGACATGGCCAGCCTTTGATAACCCAGTTAGCTGCACTGGGGGGGGAACAGTGACAACCTTGTGGAGAATGGGACTCGAACCCCCAACCTTTGGATCAGCGATCCAGCGCCCTATACCACTAGACCACCACTGCCCCACGGTACCACACCTTACAAAATTAATCCATTCCAGAGCTTTTTTCTTAAACTGGATTTTTCATAAATTGAACCGCATTTTACACGTAAAACGTGTGATTCGTTCCAAGGCCCACAAAACTACCCCCAAACCCTTTAAAAATGATAAAAGTATACCTTTTAAGACCTTCTGCTTCAATATCGTACTAATGGTAGACGGGTTTGGCCATATTCCTTTGCGATATCACTTAACTGCATGCCACGAGCCCACTTCTTCTTTTCACTCGCACTGGAAATCACACGCACGTATGTGCGTGCGTGCGTGTGTTGACCATGTCTTCTTAGCAGAGTTATAATCTTACAAATGTTTATGGAAGGTTCAAAGCAATGGGCACACTCAAAAATCTCATGAAACAACAGTAACTCTGTTCTTTACACTGAAAGCATTATGGGAGATGCAGCTCCATAATAGCCAATGGGAGGGAGCTGCGTCATCCCTCCTAGCCCATGGGAGGCCAGCGGGGTGGGATGTTGGAAGGTAGTTATGGGAGAGCAGCTCGTGCATTGTTTTAATGTTTGAATGGCGCGTTTGAATGTTTGAATGGCACGTCTGGTGCGTTTCGCAAGGAGAACTTGTTTCATATAAAGAGACAAAAAAAAAAATTGGGAAAATGTTTTTCGTAACCTGGATTTTTCGTTTTCTGGAACTATCGTAAGGTGAGATACCACTGTCCATCTCACTATTCTGCAGCTATAACACTTATGTATGAGTGTGAGACTTACGTTTTACTAAACCATTTTTCTGCAGAAGGAACCCTTCTGGAGACTTTGACAGCCACAATTACTTCTTAAAACAAAACCCTGTCGCCGCCTTCATTATATTCTTGTCTGAAAAATAGTTTCAGCTACTACACAGCTTTCTTTACTGACATACAAACATCTGTAATGTGTCATTTTGTTGTGGCTTTTGCAGTAAAATGAAAATTAATGGGCAGTGGTGGCCCGGTGGGAAAGCTGCAGGATTACCGATTCGAAGGTTAGGGGTTCAAGCGCCACTGTCACCGGTGGTCACTGCTGTCCTCCAGTGCACCGAACTATGTTATCAAAGGCTGGCCATGTCTCTCACTGTCTGTGGCGAGAGGTTCATGTAAAAGCTGTCATAGCCGTCAGCGTGTTCCTGCCCTGCGATGACCTGGCGAGCTGTCCAGGGTGTACTCTACCCTCGCCCCATGACCCTAATTAGGATTAATCGGTTCGAAAAATGAATGAATGAATCTCAATTCACGGTAAAATTACAGTCTCATTATATCCAGAGTGTCATCCTCTGTACATGCTATCAATAAGTGTGTTTCAGACAGCCAGCACTGCTGTGTAGCCCACCATGTTCCATTTGCAATGGTTAAACACTAAAAATACCCTGTTTAGCCTAATTATGTAACCATTGCTCAGAAAAGTGGGATTTCATCCTCGCCCGTCAGTCTGTCATCTGTCAGCGCTGGAGTAATATGATATTAAATAAATATAATTGGGTGTATGTTGGAGTGAATGAGGTTTTTTCTATACCGTGGTATCAAATTGGGAATCTGGGATAGTGCGGTTAGTGGCCAAGTATTTTATCCCGAGACTGCATGAATCCCATAACCATTCATTTTCAGTCCCTATAATCAAATACAACAGGTTTTCCACAGTTTTTTAGTAGAATTTCTTCGGTACTGGTATCAACTACAACATTTCTGGTATTGTTATTTTATGATGCATAACAAGTGTGTTGCACCAGTCCATATGCTGTCTCTCCATGACATGATGGAACAAAAAAATCCTTTAAATATGTCAAGTCACACGTACTGTAAGAGTAATGCAACTTATGCCGACTTATTCATTTCCTGAGTCACTTAATCTTACTAGTCCCAGGGAGGCTGGAGCCTACCTCAGCCAACACTGGGCAAACGCAGTGCATACCTTGAAAGGCTTGCTAGACTATTGCAGGACCAACAAGCACACAAAAGCAGCAAACTTTAACAAGCAAATTAGCCTATTAGCCTAATGGACGGCACGATGGCATCGTGGTTAGCATGTCTGCCTCACGGCAAGAAGGCCTGGGTTCGATTCCTGTTACTGTGTGAAGTTTGTATGTTCCCTGTCCTTACATGGAGTTCCTCCAGGTACTCTGGTTTCCTCCCACAGTCCAAAAAAACATGCACAGTAGGCTATTGGCTGTTTCATATCACCCCTGGGTGTGCCCAGGCCTCACCCATTCAGCTGAGATAGGTGCCATTCTCCACACAATCCTAATTAGAAAATAAATGAATGGATGAATTATCCAAATGTGCGTGTCTTTGGACTGTTGGAAGAAAACCAGAGTACCCAGACAAAACCTATGCAAGCAAAGGGAGAACATGCAGACTCCACACCAAAAGAGCCTGAACTAAAATCCGGGACCTTCTCGCTGTGAGTCGGACATGCTAACCACCACGCCATAGTGCCACCCGGGTAATTCAACTACAAACTAAAGTTGTTTTACTTCCGAAAAACACATTTAATCTGTATAACTGTGTCCACATTTCATTTAAAGTGTAAATGCTTGCTGTTCATGTCTTATCAGGATACAAGCCAGACACAAGATGCATGAGACACCTCCTCACCTTCTCCCAGCTCTCCTCTATCAATAATGGTGCTGTAACCTCAACATGAGCTTTGCTGAAGGAAACTTATAACACTTCACTGCCATGAATGTTTCCTGTAATCGTGGGATCAAAACCAGGACACGCCCCTACATAGCGGCGTAACAATGTTTCAGTTTCACATGTTAGTGTCGAGTATACAAGTCCATCCCAGCTGACCCGAGATCGGGTTTTTGTTTGAAAACTTTCCAAGCAGGTTTTAATTCATTTGGAGGCCTCTGACTTACTTGACTGACACAGAGGTGAAGAATGTAGTGCTGAGTTGACGAGAGAATCGGGGAAGTGTGCGCATTGGCTGAACGAGTCGACGGGTTCACGTTTTCACGTCTTTAAATGGGGTCCACATTCCTACTGGATGAATGCAGGAGTGCAGGCAAACAAAAAGAGTCGTAAGTGTGTCAGTGCGTATCCACAGACTCACTTGTGTGAACACTGCAGTGTTTACATGCGGTCCAGGCGAAGGTATATTTACAGTTAGCACCTAAGTGCACTCTGACAGGAAAGGCCTGACCTCTGTGTGAACTAAGACTCAGCGGTGGAAGCGAGGAAAAGGAACATTTCTCGTTTGGTCTCTTACTCTCTGCTCCGTTGGTTTCTTGCCCTTATATTCTCATTCTTAGAGAAGCAACGATCCAGAGAGCAGCAACACCATGCCGGCGCCATAAATGCGGGTTCGGTGTATTATTCACAGGTTAGGGTAGAGCATGCTTAATGACTCATGTCCACACACACAAATGTGTGCTGATACACAAAATGAACCTCGAGCAAGCTTTTTGTTGAAGAATTAATAAGGCACTGAGACCAGTGCTTCATCTTCCTCGTTCATCCATCCGTGCGCCTGTCGGCCTCTCTTTTCTTTCTTTCGCTATATTTCTCTCTATCTCACTCTGACTGTCTCTCTCTCTCTCTGTCTCTTTCTCCTGTTTCATTGTCACTGTATTATGGCAGTGTGTCGGACATAGAGACCAGGCTGGATTCTATTGAGGCAGTAAAAGGGAGGGGGAGAGGATGGATGAAAGAGATGAAAGGCAACAAATGAAAGATTTCCTTCCCAGGCTCATAAATCAAGGAACCCAAGAACAGGACAAGTCCCCCCACCCCACCCCCCCACACACACATACACACACACACACACACACACACACACACACACACACACACACACACACACACACAGAGCACCCTCACCACTATCCCGTCTCTCACAGTATATATACATACCAATTGACCGCATTAATAGACATGATCATATACAGTACATACAAACACTGACATCCCATTCACATCCTCACCACTATGTAAACATGCACACATTCACTCACACACACACACACACACACACACACACACACACACATACATACATACACAAGCTCGCACAGACACACACACACACACACACACACACACTCATACACGCACGCATACACACACACGTACACACGCACGCACAGACACACACACACACATACACACAGTGCAGATGGCGTGTGCAGGAATAGCGTCCAGACACACCGGGCGACAGTGAGCTGGCACACAGGCAAGGCCATAAAATCAATCAAGAATTAAAGCAACGGCACGCTTCAAAGCTGCGTATCTTCAAACTGGCCTCTTTTAAAGACTTCACACACACATTCACACGTGCTATCATATAAAACACACATACAGTGAGAACTAAAAGCCACACGTGTGAGTGGGACAGCTGTCGCATACTGATACACTTGCGTATCTGAGCGCACACAAGAACAAATGCTCATACGGTTTACAGATTCATCATCAAACAGGACTGGGCAGGCCTAGTTTCTGCAAGACCGACACAGACTGCACAGCATTTTTTATGGAAGTGTCAACAGTATGAGATTGGAGACACTTCTAATGTATTAGGAAATCTCTGACAGGATGTTTAACTTGCTATATTTTATTTCAGAAAATAAGCAGGCTAGTCATTCATGACATGGTCTCGCAAGCCAGACTGCCAACATTCGTTTAAAATTGAGTACCCTTTATCATTAAACATGGGTGGCACAGTGGCGTAGTGGTTAGCCTTGGAGCATGAAGGTCCTGGGTTCAAATCTTGGGCCTGGAAATGAAGTTTACGTGTGGACTGTGCGTGTGGGTTAGCTCGGGGTAATCTGATTTCCTCTCACAGTCCAAAGACATGCAAATTATGCTAATTAGCCAAATTGCCCTTAAGTGTGAGTGTAAATGGCTGTGTCTGTGTTAAGACCACGAGTTAGTCAAGGTGTATTCTGCCTTTGCCCAGACTCAGCTGAGGTAGGCTCCGGCTTCCTCGTGACGCTAGTTTTATGAAGCAGTTCAAAAAATGAATGAATGAATGAATGATGCTTAATCCTAATTAGGGTCACGGGGAGACTAGTGTCCATCTCAGCCGAGTCTGGGCGGGCAGTATACACCCTGGACAGCTCACCAGGTCATCGCAGGGTAGAAACATGCTGACGGCTATGCAGCTACTCTTGATGAAAGTCAATTTTTTTTTTTTTTTTACATGAACCTCACACCAAAGACAGTGATAGACATGGCCAGCGTTTGATAACCCAGTTCGCTGCACTGGGGGACAGCAGTGACGACTGGTGACAATGGGACATGACCCCCAACCTTAGGATTGGTAATCCTGCACCTTACCAGCGGGTCACCACTGACCATAAATGAAACAAATCGGTCTGTCTTCCTTTCGGCTTTTTCCCTTTTACTCGGGAGTCGCCACAGCGAATCATCTGATTCGCACTTTTGATTTGGCAGAGGTTTTTACGTCAGATGCCCTTCCTGTCACAACCCTTTTAGCAAGGGACAGAAACACGCTGACAACGTTGCAGCTACTCTTTACGAAAGTCAGCAATGGTTCTTTTACATGCCTCTCACCATAGACAGTGACAGACATGGCCCACCTTTGATAACCCAGTTAGCTGCATTGGTGGGGGGGGGGGGGCAGTGACAACCTTGTGGAGAGTGGGACTCGAACCCCCAACCTTTGGATCAGCATCCAGCGCCCTATACCACTAGAGCACCACTGCCCCCATATCAATCAATGTTCTTATATAACCCATAATTTAATCTACCGCAGCTTTAAACTTTAAAGTTTTAAATCAATAACTCCGAAAAGTTTCAGAAGTTTTCCCCCCCAATGAAAGCCACTGCATAATCAACAGTTTAAATCTACTGTGACCAGCAAAGTGCGCAAAATATATCCTATATATTTATATCCTATGTATTTATACACTATATGTTTATATCCTATATATGTATATCCTATGTTTATATCCTATATATTAATATCCTATATATTTATATCCTATTTATTTCTCTCATACAGTGGTATGAAAAAGTATCTGAACCTTTTGGAATTTCTCACATTTCTGCATAAAATCACCATCAAATGTGATCTGATCTTTGTCAAAATCACACAGATGAAAAAACAGTGTCTGCTTTAACTAAAACCACCCAAACATTTATAGGTTTTCATATTTTAATAAGGATAGCATGAAAACAATGACAGAAGGGGGAGGAATAAGTAACCGAACCATCATATTTAATATTTTGTGGCCCCCCCTTTGGCAGCAATCACTTCAACCAGACACTTCCTGTAGCTGCAGATCAGTCTGGCATATCGATCAGGACTAATCTTGGCCCATTGTTCTTTATAAAAATGCTGTAGTTCAGTCAGATTCCTGGGATGTCTGGCATGAATCACTGTCTTGAGGTCATGCCGCAGCATCTCAATGGGGTTCAAGTCTGGACTTTGACTTGGCCACTCCAGAACGTGTATTTTGTTCTTCTGAAACCATTTTGAAGTTGATTTACTTCTGTGTTTTGGATCATTGTCTTGTTGCAGCATCCATCCTCTTTTTAGCTTCAACTGTCTGACAGACGGCCTCAGGTTTTCCTGCAAAACATCCTGATAAACTTTTGAATTCATTTTCCATTAATGATTGCAAGTTGTCCAGGCCCCGAGGCAGCAAAACAGCCCCAAACCATGATGTACCCTCCACCATGCTTGATGTTGGTGAGCTGTTCCATTTTTCCTCCACACATGACGTTGTGTGTTCATCCCAAACAATTCAAATTTGGTTTCATCAGTCCACAAAATATTTTGCCAAAACTTCTGTGCAGTGTCCCAGTGCCTTTTTGCGAACATTAAACGAGCAACAATGTTTTTTTAGACAGCAGTGGCTTCCTCCTTGGAGTCCTCCCATGAACACCATTCTTGGCCATTGATTTACATATAGTTGATGTGTGCACAGAGATATTGGACCGTGCCAGTGATTTCTGTAAGTCTTTAGCAGACACTCTAGGGTTTTTTTTACCTCTCTGAGTATTCTGCACTGAAATCTTGGCATCATCTTTGGTGGACGGCCACTCCTTGGGAGAGAAGCAACAGTGCCAAACTCTCTCCATTTATAGACAACTTCTCTGACTGTCGATTGATGAACATCCAGACTTTTAGAGATGGTTTTGTATCCTTTCCCAGCTTTATACAAATCAACAATTCTTGATCGCAGGTCTTCAGACTGCTCTTTTGAGCGAGTCATGGTGAACATCAGACAATGCTTCTCATCAAGACAATTCTTACCAGGTGTGTGTTTTATAGTGGGCAGGGCAGCTCTAAGCCACTCATTAGTGATTGGGCACACACCTGACTTAAATTGTTTGGTAAAAATTGGTTTCAATTGCTCTTTAAGTCTCCTTAGGCAGAGGGTTCAGTTACTTATTCCTACCCTTCTGTCATTGTTTGCATGTTATCTTCATTAAAATATGACAATCTATAAAAGTTTGGGTGGTTTTAGTTAAAGCAGACTCTGTTTTTTCATCTGTGTGATTTTGACAAAGATCAGATCATATTTGATGGTGATTTTATGCAGAAATGTGACAAATTCCAAAAGGTTCAGATACTTTTTCATACCACTATATGTTTATATCCTATATATTTATATCATATATATTTATATCCTATATATTTATATCCTATACAGACACTCCCCGACTTGCGTTCATCCGTTTTACGCTTTTTTTTTTTTTTTTTTTGCTTTTACGTTTTTTTTTGTTTGTTTGGTTGGATTTTTTTTAAGTCAAATTTTGAGTTTAGATGTACCTACGTAGTACGCTGACATAATGACGCTGCATCCATTGTTTACAAACGTGCCCCACCTTCTTCCCAGTTCAGTTATATATATATTATAGTTATGTATGTCTGTTCAGATCGACACAATCTACCATGCATACTCAGTTAAGCAAAGAGAGTTGTAAAACGAATGAAGGGCAGTGGTGGTCTAGTGGTATAGGGTGCTGGATCGCTGATCCAAAGGTTGGCGGTTCGAGTCCCACTCTCCACAAGGTTGTCACTGTCCCCCCAGTGCGGCTAACTGGGTTATCAAAGGCGGGCCATGTCTCTCACTGTCTATGGTGAGAGGCATGTAAAAGAACCATTGCTGACTTTTGTAAAGAGTAGCTGCAAAGTCGTCAGCGTGTTTTTATCCCTTGCGAAAAGGGTTGTGACAGGAAGGGCATCCGACGTAAAAACCTCTGCCAAATTAAAAAAACGTGCGAATCAAAATGATTCGCTGTGGCGACTCCCGAGTAAAAGGGAAAAAGCCGAAAGGAAGACAGACAGTTGTAAAATGAATGAAAACCCAAGAAAGAGAACTCTCTGCTCTGCTGATTCACATCAGTGATTCACATCAGTGATCAGGCTGAGTACTAAACGAGTTCAACAGCGCCCTTGCGCACTTAAAAGACTGGAAGTCAGTATAACCCGCGCTTTGTTTCAAGCAAGTAAACTACTTTCAGCAAGTGCACTACTTTCAGTATTGAGCGCCTCACATATTGTAAGTGTTGATTGGCTGTTTTAAGCTTCATGTAAAGTGAGTCGGCTCAGCTTCATGTCATGTGACCGTCCGTCGACCATCGGAACCATTTACAAGCAGAAAAATTGCATCATAGAAAATGTTAAAGGTTATATTTGATACTGTATTTGATATTTGATGAGTGAATTTGATTAAAATGTATCAATTTGAAATTATTTTGCGTGAATTTAATTTATTTGAAATTAATGTTGATATTATTTGATATATTTGATATTATTTTACAATGTTATGTTTATAATAATTGATTTAGGGGTGTTTTATGCGATACGGTAATGGTATTTATGGATGTATAGTACAGTATGAGCGTCATACGTCACTGGAACATACAGGAATAACTTATGTTTTTTTTTCACCTTACAGTCGGCCGTTCGGAACCTAATTAAAATGTAGGTCGGGGAGCGTCTGTACTCATGTACATGTACGTATACGTCAGTGGGGGGGGGGGTGATCCTACTTCACAGATTTTGATGGTCACATGGAGATCTCGGTCCCAATTAACCGCGGAAAGTGAGGGATCCCTGTATATATATATATATATATATATATATATATATATATATATATATATATATATATATTGCCGGTTTGCAAGGCTAGACTAAGTATACAAAAAAGCAACAAAATATATCATTTAAATGTTTGATAATACGAATGCATTTGTTTTCGTTTTTTTTTTTAAATCACACAGTTTACTGTTTCGAAATTTTTTCCACCAACGAGGCCATGCCCAATTTTCTCGAACAATAGCACATTACACAAGAGAGCGAATCACCTATAAAAGCAATTTTACCTGACTTAAATTTTATCTTTCTGTAGCTTTTCACACATATTAATTGATTTTACAGTTTATCAACAGCCAATCCTGGTGCAGGAAGAAATAACATAAGCAGAGGCGGGACTTCTTTTTGCAGGACCTACAACTGTCCATCACTCAACCATGGTTCATTATACTATCCTGTAGTTCGTAGAATGCTTTCGTGTTTCTCATCATTACTCGTGGCACTGGATTGGAGCAGAATCTCAAAACGGTTGGCTAAAATCATGCTAACGCGCACACACTCTGTCCCATTCTACGGCTGATCTGTAGCACTCAAAGTCCTTTCTCAAACACTCAATTCTATTGCGTGCTTCTGATGGTTTACTGAAGGATTTAACCATGGGGTCATGACATAAATCCGAGTTCCAGGTTGTGATGTAAAAGTGGCGGAAAATTCTCCAGTTGCTGGCACGTGGGACACGGCGTAACGAGGGATCACTAAATTTGATGGAACGTCATAAAGTTTCCTGGAGAGAGGTGCCTTGTGAAAAGAACATTAACATGTTTAGGGGCTTCTGTGTTTGGGACTTAAGTATGAGACAGACAACCACAGGAGATGTTGGGACAATCAGAGACCTGTCTTGTTTTATGTCCCGCTCCCACCCTCAATGCTATTTCTATAATCTGCGCAGATTAAGTTACACAAAGTCATCTGTCTGCCAGAAGAGCCAAAAGATCTCAGTTACAGAAGTAGTTCTGTGAAACATGGTTGAAGAGAGAGCATCACTTGTGTGTACGTAATCATAGCCCGACCTCACTGTAATTAGATGCATCTCATAGGACGCACCGCACTGTCTAGCTAACACTGAACTGTACACTCCACCTTATATTACGTCCTCTTTATTAAAAGGTCACAATACACACAGAATCATTCTGTGCTGCCAAGCAATTTTAAGGGAAAACAACAAGAAAATAAAACATTTTTGAAGAGAATAAAAGTCGCTGTTCAGATAATGACACGGAAAGGAAGCGAGAACTTTAGCCTCGCCACGTTGACATATTTTTTGTTCTGAGCATCTCTGTTTGGGTATCACTTCAAAGCGTTCAAAGTTATTAGTCAGACACTACACTAAACCTCCCCGATTCCTCTTTCCATCTAATCTCCACTAACCACAAAACATGATAACATCTACAACTAATCTCGCCCTTCTCCACCCACTTTATTCTACAGATGAAACCCCTTCACGTTTACTCACACCTTAAACACAGCTGACTTTATTCATTTGGCTTGGCCTTTATGCAAGTGTGCACACACACACACACACACACACACACACACACACACACACACACACACACACACACACACACACACACTCACACACTCCATAAAACAACAGTCAGAATGATGTATACAGACCCTGAAGGCCACAGCTTTGGTCTATGCCTGCTGTGTCTCACCATCATGTCTCACTCTTTCCACAGTGTCGGTTCTAATGACTGATTTAACATCATTTTGTGCATTACTACCTCAAAAAAAATGCTTTTACAGTAAAATCTCATTCACTTCAAGGTTTTCTTCTTTTCACTTTCAAAGAAAGAGATCAGAAATTGGGGACAACATCTGCATTTGTATAGAAATGTATTCCAAAGGGACTATGCGGATTCCTATTTTATTTAAATCAAACTTGGCCATGGAGTGTTTTACAATATATTTTTTAAAGAGTCATGAAATGTGCGGTGAGACACAACACAAGAAAGAAAGGACCAAAAAAAAGTATTTTATAGTGAACAATTAAGAGCAGCTGGTGGCGTTGCAAAAAAAAAAAAAAAAAAAAAAAAAAAAAGAACGAAAAAGAAAACAAAACAGCTAAAATGTTCTTAACATCCAATTAAAAGGTCCATATAATTCACTCCAAGCCAGCCTTTTAAGCGGCCATTTTAGTCTTTGTAGTTTTGCCAACCTGCAGAAGAAACAGTATTTCAGCACTTCGACCTGTTTAGCTCACGGCACCGACTGAACATACCTTGTTGAGTTCATTTCTGAGAAATTAAGTCGAGCTGATCTGAAGCCTGTGAATTTGTAGCTAAGCTTACAAGAAGCTTAACTCAGAACAAACAAGAAACGGATTTGTCCCAATCTGAATGAACTTTGTACCGGATACATGATTGGGTTGAGATGTAACATGACAGGGGGCGTGTTGCTGCAGTGGTTAGTACTTCCACCTCAAAGCCAGAAGGTCCTGGGATCGAGCCCCATTCCCCTGTGAGAACATTTCTCTATAGGGTTTGAAAATTCTCCCTGGGCGTGAATGGGTTTCTTCCGGGTGATCCAGTTTTGTCGAACCATCCAAAGCTATGCACATTAGGCTAACTGGATATTCTCGATTGCGCCTAGGAGTGAATGCTTGTGTTATCAATTTGATGGTCTGGAAAGTGGAACCCCACCTTCACCCGGAGTTAACAGAGATAGGCTTCAGCCACCCTATGACCCTAATAAAGAATAAAACAGTTCAGAAAATGGGCAGTGCTGGCCGAGTGATAGAGGTGCTGGATCGCTGATTCTAAGGTTGGGGGTTCAAGCCCCACTCACCACAGGTTGTCATCGTCCGTCCCCCCGGTGCAGCTAACTGGGTTATCAAAGGCCGGCCATGTCTCTCACTGTCTATGGTGAAAGCTTCATGTAAAAGAACCGTTGCTGACTCTCAACAAGAGTAGGCGTCAACGTGTTTCCGCCCTGCGATGGCCTGGCGAGCCATCCAGGGTGCACTCTCCCTCGCCCGGAGTCGGCTGGGACGAACGCCAGCCTCCCCACGACCCTAATTAGGATTAAGCGGTTACAGAAAATGAACTGAAGTTCAGAAAATAGCATTACGTGTTACACGGTAGCCCTGGACCATGAAATTTTTTTCAGTCAACTGAATGAATGAAACACAAACACACAAGTAAACAAAGCATAACAAGCTGCCAAATGCATCATTCGCAAGCAGTTTGGAAAAATATTTACATGTAAACACATGAACAAGACACGAAACATATTTGTAATAAATAATAATAATAATAATAATACTAATAATAATAATAAAATCATGTTTCTCTCATCTGGGATGTGACTGTCTACTGCAGTGACTCAGTTCTGTTTACAGACGATAAAAGCTTTGGCTCCAGATCTAGCACCGTCGCTGTGTCGGCGGAAAATCGGTACCTGAGAACGATAAATCCAGCCCTCCTCCTTTCTCCAGCCGTTACCCTTCTCCCTCCATCACTCCTGCCCCGCAGCAGGGGATTAACTCCTGGGCCTCTGCTGTCTCTTTAATACTGGATAGATTTTATACAACACTAATCCCTCTGCGCCACCCTCACCCCACTGCCTGTTCCCTGAGCGTTGTGTTATGCTTGGGCACGATTTCTCATCGCAAACTGTTTACATTCACACTAAAAACATTTGGGTAAAAACTAATTGTTTACAAATTTGAGTTTTCAGTGTAAATGCAGCATAAGAGATAAACATGCGAAAATGAAAGGAAAGATTCTTCTGTTCCTTTAGCTGTGACAATGAGAGAAGATCCGATGAGAGAATGGGATCATTCACACAGATCAACAAAAGAGAGAGAGAGAGAGAGAGAGAGAGAGAGAGAGAGAGAGAGAGAGAGACGACAGGAAGCAGTGTAGCCTGGTGGTCAAACCTGGGAATAGGGAAAGAAATCTAAGAAGAGAAATTCTGGGGGACAAATTTGAACTAAACACATACAGTACATGTACGATGATAATGCAATAATAGCAGAGCAGTTCCCACAAAACAAGATAAAGTGGGAGCGGGAAAAGCAATTTGTTTTAATCAGCGTCAGAGGGAGACGAGAAGAATCTGTACAATTCACCACACGCGCAGGCACACTTCAAGATCAACAAGTCCCTGTGTATTTCAGACACAAGCTGACTGTGTGCCACATCCCTGGAGACTGATTAACATGGAATTTCTGATGCTAATCTTTGTTTTTGCACAAAAAAAAAAAACAAAAAAAAAACCCTGACATGTATTCAAGAGGCACACAGCATCTATATTTAATGGCGGTGTTTGTTGTGCATTTAGCGGTACTGGCATTGCCACTCTAATGACTCGGACAGGGGAGCAACATACTACATACAATGTGGGTGCAGTTGGATGTGTGTGTGTGTGTGTGTGTGTGTGTGTGTGTGTGTGTGAGAGAGAGAGAGAGAGAGAGAGAGAGAGAGAGAGAGACAGAGAGAGAGAGAGAGAGATTGAAATTAAGAGAGAAGAAAGAGAGAGAGAGAGGTGAGATTGTGACAGAGAAAAAGAGAATGAGACCAAAAGACAGAGAGAATGAGACAGAGGGACAAAGAGACAATGAGACAGAGAGAGAGAGAATGAGACAGAGAGACCCACAGAGAGAGAATGAGACAGAGGGAGAGAGAGAGAATAAGAGAGAATGAGACAGAGAAACACAGAGAGAAAATGAGACGGAGGGAGAGAGAGAATGAGACAGAGAGAGAATAAGACAGAGAAACACAGAGAAAATGAGATGGAGGGAGAGAGAATGAGACAGAGAGAATGAGACAGAGAATCACAGAGAGAAAATGAGATGGAGGGAGAGAGAATGAGACAGAGAGAATGAAACAGAGAATCACAGAAAGAAAATGAGATGGAGGGAGAGAGAATGAGACAGAGAGAGAATGAGACAGTGAGAGAGAATGAGACAAAGAAACACAGAGAGAAAACGAGACAAAGGAAGAGCGAATAAGACAGAGAAAGAGAATGAGACAGAGAGAGTAATTGAGACAGAGAGACAGAGAGAAAAGGAGAATGAGAGGAAGAGAGAGAGAGAATGAGAGAGAGAGAGAGAGAGAGAGAGAGAGAGAGAGCATAAGCCTTTGAATTCTGTGTTGTATCTCTAAATCATAAAGTTATTCATTGATCTATTTTCGCTGAGTGTTCTATCCTGATCAGGGTTGTTGTGGACCTGGACCCTGTCCTACGAGTACAGGACAGCACAGGGTGGTGGAATTCACCCTCAAACAGGATGCTGGCTCATCACAGAGCAAAATGCAAACACACAATTATACGTATGAACAATCAAGCATCGTGAACACACCGGCACTCACGTGTCAGGACAGTGTGAGGAAACGAGATGAAACCCACAGAGAAGCAGGAAGAACATGTAAAACTCTACAGGGCTGAAGCAGGGACCATGGGGTTGTGCAGTGGCAATTATCGCCACTGCCCCACTGTGCCGTCCATATAACGTATTATTATTGTTGTTATAATGTTTAAAGTTGCTTGGTTGTGTTGGGACTGGAGAAACCCCAGGGGTAGGAGAGCAGTCAGTCAAGCAGATGAAAGGAATCAGTGCTGCACCTGTTTGGCCTCAGAGGCTGCAGCCACAGAGGGGGTGAGGAGGTTTCCAGCATTAATGCTCCCCCATCATCATCATACATTCTCCACAAGATCCCTAGAGAGGAGACAGAGACTGTGCCTGCACACCTCTCCACGCGCTCTCATAATCCTTCCTCTCCACAATGGCCCTCACTGAGAATCCAATAATAAAACTGAAATTAAAAACATGTAATCTGGCTTTTGTGCTTCCAACATTAATAACGACTAACAGATGTCACGTGTGTTGGGAGCAGGAGGCGCACAGGTAGCCCAACGGGAAGCGTTGAGACAGGGGAGGAAAAATATAACCATTACAACTCCAAACTTATGGATGTTAAAGCGTGGTGACGGCTTTTCGAATAATGCGCCACACAAAAGAAAACGAGCAGATCCCTCTACATCTGAACATCACCGAATGAAAATTCCCGGAATCGCACATTGACACGATGGACTCTTCTTCTTTTCCTGTCGGCTGTTCCCTTCTTCTCAGGGGTCGCCACGGCGAATCATCCCATGTTTGATTTGGCGTAGGTTTTTACGTCGGATGCCCTTCCTGACGCAACCCATTCGCAAGGGGCGGAAACATGCTGACGGCTATGCAGCTACTCTACGAAGGTCAGCAACGGTTCTTTTACATCAACCTCTCACTATAGACAGTGGGAGACACGGTCGGCCTTTGATAACCCAGTAAGCTGCACTGGGGTGATGGTGACAACCTTGTGGCACGTGGGACTCGAACCCCCAACCTTAGGATCAGTGATCCAGCACCTTTCACTACCAGGCCACCACTGCCCCACTGACACAAGTGACTCTCTGAAACTGATTTAACTTGAAAAATCTCCAAAGTCTGCTGGTAGACCATAGATATCTCCAACTATTGTATATAACTACCTATAAATACCCATTGAATTCCATCGGAGATTTGATCGTACAACTTATTAACCCCATCGCCTTCATTTTTACACTGATGGGATTTAAGGATTGCTAATTTGTCCCATGCTGAAGGAAGTCTATGGTGATCTTGCTATGCCTGGACAATGGTGTGTGGGTCCTGGTGTACACACTACATAACAGTACTGTATATACATACGATCCGCATGTTTGGCCTCCTTTTTACAAACTGTGCCGTCATTTCTGTGATGCAGAGCAATGACCCTCTATATACGCAAGTTGATAAGAGTCATGAAGTCAGTCATGCTGCAGGAAACAAACACACGATAAATGTACTATGCAAGCATGTGTGCTGATGTTTAAAGGAACATTATGGAATAAATAGGGATGAATAGCCAGCATTGGCCCAATCCCAAATCACATTGCTCACTCTGTGCATAGCTTCATACACATGCATAGCAAGTATGCTTGATTTTTAAGTTAAATTGTTCAGACGATTCGCCAGTATGCTGGAGCGACAATGTCTCTCAGATGGTCTGGGAACACATTGGTGTCTCCTCGAGAAGAGCTGGAGGAAGTGGCTAAGGAAAGGGACGGCTAGGATTCACTGCTTAGGCTGCTGCCCCTGTAACCCACCCCTGGACCAAGCGGAAGAAGAAGAAGAAGAAGAAGATGATAATGATGATGATGACAATGATGATGATGATGATGGTGATGATGATGATGACTCTTCTTTTCCTTTTGGCTGTTCCCTTCAGGGGTCGCACAGCGAATCATCTGCCTCCATCTCAACATATCCTCTGTATCTTCTTCTCTTACACCAACTACCTTCATGTCCTTCTTCACCACATCCATAAATCTTCTCTTTGGCCTTCTGCCTGGTAGGTCCAACCTCAGCATCCTGCAACCAATATACTCACTATCCCTCCTCTGTACATGTCCAAAGCATCTCAAGCTAGCCGCTCTGACTTTGTCCCCAAAACATCTTACATGTGCTGTCCCTCTGATGTACTCATTCCTGATCCTATCCATCCTCGTTACTCCCAAAGAGAACCTCAACATTTTCATCTCTGCTACCTCCAGCTCTGCCTCCTGTCTTTTCCTCAGCGCCACTGTTTCTAAACCATACAACATCGCTGGCCTCAACAACGTCTTGAGCACTTTTCCTTCCCGGAATATATTTTCAATAAAACTCATCTATTTTGTGTAAGAAACCAAAGTCTTTTGACCACTAAATACAGAACCGGTGATAGAATTCCAACCTTCGTCTATGTGTAAGGTTGTAGCATTATGAGTTTTGTCTGAAATTTCTCCCGGGAGCATATGTACACAATTTCATTTATGGGGCGGGGAGTGAGGCGCGTCGATTGGTATCCACACCCCAGTATAAATTACGTAATGAAACGCTTGCTGTTATAATAAAATAATCAGTGCAAGGGTGGTGCAGTGCAAAATTAAGTCTCCGTATTTAATTGTTTTATACCTCTGATACCCCAGCAATTTGGTAGCACTAAACGTGTTACTTATTACGGAACACATGGTAGATTTTTTTTTCCAGCTATGCTAACTGTTATGGAATGTCCTCAAGGGAAGGTAGGTCCTGTTATCCCCTTACGTTGCAGCAGACTCCGTCGTCAGGGTGTTTTCCTCTCTCCTTTCAAGTTAATAACACCAAAAATAAAAAAGGCAGCACTGTCCAGTCATGTTACTGAGAAACCTAAAAGGTCAAAGGCCACTGCCATGAAAACAAAGTTAAAGATGTTACAAAACTACAAAAATGCTAACCAGGCACCTCCACACAGACAACACTGAATTAATGCATTCTTAACCCTGCTTCACAGGTCCCTGTATATATTATACAGTCGTTCGTTCGTCTTTTTATCCTAATTAAGGTCGTGGGGAGGGTGGCGCCTATCTCAGCAAACTCTGGGGGAGGGAGGAGTACACCCTGAGTAGCTCACCAGGCCATTGCTGGACAACACACACACACACACACACACACACACACACACACACACAACCATTCACACGCACTCTCACGCCTAGGGACGATTTGGATCAGCCACTCAACGTACTGTGCATGTTTTCGGACAGTGGGAGGAAATCAGAGTGCCCTGAGGAACCCACGCAAACGCAGGGAGAACATACAAACTTCAAACAGAAACGCCCAACTCCGGAAATCAAGCCCAAGCCTTCTTGTTGTCAGGCGGACGTGCTAACCACTCAGCCACCGCGCTGCCCCATCTATATATGTTATTGGTAGAAGAACAGTACAACACTTGATACAGGCTTAAAACCGCAATAAAACCTTAGAAACTACTGCTGATACTGACGCCTCATCAACACCTTCTTAAAAATAAAGCTGATGCTTTATAATAAATATTTAACATAAGTTCAGTCTTCTATATATTTTTTTTCTAACGTGCAAGTTTCAGGAGGTAAACAAGCAAGTTTAACACCCCCCGAAAAAAAAAACAAAAAAAAAAAAAACAAACATCACTTGCATTTGCTCAAGAAATGACACAATACAGTAGGCCCCACCCATTCGCAGTTCACAGGTCACGGCCCCGCATACTCACAGATTAGCAGCAGCTCCAGAAATTTACTGGCATGTGATTCAAATTTAGCCAATGGCTAAGAGCTTCTGTTTCTCCCTCCTGCTGATTGGTTGCAGATGATATGTACACCTTTCTTTCTCCTTCGAGCTCAAGTTATCAACGTGATTGCTAGAATTACGAATTCGATGTTTTTTTAGTGTGTTTTTAATGCTTATTTAAACGCTATGATGTCACTCAAACGCCCCGCACCTTCTCTAGCTTCTGGTAAGGAAAGCGCTTTATTTATTAATAAATATTATCACAGTACAAAATTAAAAAGTTTTTTTCTTAATCATTACTACATTTTACTGCATTATTACTTTATTAATGAGTAAGACTGTCTACAGAATGTGTTTAAGAAGCATATTTGTGAGGCGCTCCACCGAATGTAGGCGCTTGTCGCAAGTGATGTATGGTGCTTGTGAGACAACGCGCGGCTTATTCGGACTTCCGATCTTTCAAGTGAGCAAGTGCACGTTGAATACTTGTTTAGTACTCAACCTTCACTTTCTCACTTGAAAGATCGGAAGTCCGGATAAGCCGCGCTTTGTCTCACAAGCACCATACGTCACTTGCAACAAGCGCCTACATTCGGTGGAGCGCCTCACATTTTAGCGCATATAATATTATACAAAGGGTTTTAAAACCGCATCAATAATTCATGGATTTTCAGGATCCGCGGGTAGGGGTGAAGCGCAACCCCCGCAAATAACGGGGGCTTCTGTATCCAGATATTTAAAAAATATCTTTTTTTTCAGGGATATTAAACACAATTCATGCATATCAGTCACAAAAAAGTTATATGTAGCCCAAAAAGTAATGATATCAAAATATTTTCTCATTTTTGATTGGTGGAAAGCCATCAACTAATTCTTGATATTATTTTAGGAGTCTCCTTATTCCCTCATTGATGGCAGTTGTTTTATAAATTGAACAATTGTTGCGTAATTAAGGTCACATGCCAATGTTTTTCCCCCCTTCTCCCACTCCTTTAATAAAAAGAGAAAATGGCTGCCTGCAGTTAAAAGTCTGAACGAAGAAATTAGGAAATGATTTAATGATAATGAACACAAAAACACAAAGAAAGCACCAAAAAGTATGTCAAGAAAAATTAATCAAAACTCCGGAAATGGCTAAAGATTTGGCAACCGTTTTTTTTTTAAATTGACATAAAGGTTAAAAAGAAACACAAAGCACTTCGAAAACATCTTGAATGAAATAATAATAATAGAATTTGGCTTTCGTATGATAAATGCAATTGTTTTTATTTTGGAAAGTTATTTTGTTATTCACCTCAGCCATAGTTCATGGTGTACAATACAGGGATCCCTCACTTTCCGCAGTTAATGGGGATCGAGACACACACACACACACACACCCACACACACACACCAATTTCCGCAAAGTAGGATCGACCCCCCTGACTGATGTATATATATATATATATATATATATATATATATATATATATGTGTGTGTGTGTGTGTGTGTGTGTGTGTATAATATCAATAAAGACATATTCAATGCTATAAATGCTTATAATAACAATTAACATTCACAAATATTGCATAAGATGTAAATAAAATATAAACACACACACGCGCACACACACACACACACACACACACACACACTCTCTCTCTCTGATGCACACCTCATAAAAATGTAAGTAGTTTTGTTGGGGGGAGGGTTGGGTTGTTTGTTTATTTTTTTTTGCATAATTGGCCTTGTTTTGTGGCATTTTCCTAAATTTCCTTACTTTTTATTTTTCGATGAATATTTTTGAAAAACCCGCAGAACCTGAAGCACGGAGCAGTGAAGGATCACTGTACTTCCTCAGGTGAATAATTCTTCATATCATAGTTCACCTCATTTGATAATTCTTTACGAAGGACTGGATTGGTTTGTGCCAGTAAGACGGAGTCCGTGATGATTCTTGCAGGAATGGTGCACAAAACGGACTTCATATTGAAGCTGTGCTTGTTTGCTGGCTTGTTGGTAAGATAAGACATTTAGATATACAAGACTTTATATCTATTACCTGTGTAACTACATTACCAGCTCACATATCCACTCTGCTTTCTGTCAGGAAATGTTCCTTTAAATTGGACTTTTTTCCCCCTTTTTTTTTTTTTTTTTTACAATGAGTCAGCACTGACTCACCCAGAGGGCAATGGTTTTTCTTTATTGTCAGACTATATTCCCACTCCTTTGATTTAAAATATATCCAAAATGTATGCCATAAGGGGGAAAATCAATACACAATATACACATATCTGAGTGAGAATTATACACATTATATCAATGGGTGAGACAGTGGTTCAGTATTTAGCGTCGTCTCCTTACAGAAAGATGGTTTGGGTTTCGAAGCTTGTGTGTTTGATAGAAGCCTTTCTGTGCAAGATTAACATGTTCTCCGTGCTCATGTGGGTTTCCTCCGGGAGCTCCCATGTCCTCGCCTTGTCCAGAGACATGCAGGTGAGGTCAACTTGGTTGTTCATTCATCTGCCAAATCTTGACTAGGTTTACTAGGGTCTGGGGAGGCTGGCGTTTCTCAGCCAACTCTGGGCGAATGTAGGATACAGCTTGGCCAATCAGTTCAATCGAAAGGCCAACACACACACACACACACACACACACACACACACACACACACACACACACACACACACACACAAGAGCAATTTGGAATAGCCAATTTGTGTAATGTGCATATCTTTGGCCTGTAGGAGGAAACATGGAGCACCCAGAGGAAACCCACACAGAAACACCTTCGCCGAGGGGGGGGTTAAGCGGATGTGCTAAACACAACGCCACCGTACCGCCCATCAAGTCAGCGGGCTACTCTAAATTGCCCATAGCTGTGAATGTGGATTTAATTAGCTGTCTGTGTATCGAATAAATTAGGGCCCCATCCAGGGTTCAGTCCACCTTTCACCCAAAGTCAGCTGGGATTGGCTCCAGCTCGCCTGCCACCCGCAATGAATAAGCAATAGAAAATATATGAATAAATCAAACAGTTTCAGTGTAACATGTTTTATATGTAATCATTATACCTTATGTCAGTATATTTTTATGATAATATAATTGTATGTTCCTGGTGTATTTCTTTCACTTTGATTGGTTTAATCTTCAGTCTTTTGAATATTCTGGAAAGGCATATACAGGATCTGTTGCTGATCCCGTCTGGTTTTAAATCCAAGAAGAATTTCATACACAATGCCTCCGGTCTTTTAGCTATTACGATTACAGGCTCTATGACTAAGATTAATGGAGAGAGAGAGAGAGAGAGAGAGAGAGAGAGAGAGAGAGAGAGAGAGAGAGAGAGAAGAAAAGAAAGAAAGAAAGACAGAAAAAAAGAACAAAAGAAAGAAGGAAGGAAAGAAAGAAAAGAAGGAAGGAATAAAGGAAGGAAAGAAAGAGAGAAAGACAGAAAAAGAACGAAAGAAAGAAGGAAGGAAAAAGGAATAAAGGAAGGAAATAAAGAAAGAAACAAAAAAACAAAGAAAAGAAGGAAGGAATGAAAGAAAGAAAGAAAGAAAGAGAGAAAGACAGAAAAATGAACAAAAGAAAGAAAGAAGGAAGGAAAGAAAGAAAAGAAGGAAGGAATGAAGGAAAGAAAGAAAAGAAGAAAGGAAAGAAGAAAGGAACGAAAGAAAGAAAAGAAGGAAGTAATGAAGGAAAGAAAGAAAGAAAAAGAAAAAGAAAAGAAGGAAAGAAAGAGAGAGAGAAAGACAGAAAAAAGAATGAAAGAAAGAAACAAACAAAGAAAAGAAGGAAGGAATGAAGGAAAGAAAGACAAGAAGGAAGGAATGAAGGAAGGAAAGAAAAAAAGAAACAAACAAAGAAAAGAATGAAGGAATGAAAGAAAGAAAGAAAGAAAGAAAGAAAGAAAGAAAGAAAGAAAAGAAGGAAAGAAAGAGAAAAGAAAAGAAGAAACCACTTCACCTGTTTCCAAGTTCTCTGAACATCTCTTTGTTCTGGTTGCCTTGGCATCTCTCTCTCTCTCTCTCTCTCTCTCTCTCTCTGTGTCTCTCTGCTGAATGGCACTTACTCAGCTGAAGTGTAAAAATAGGCAGAGGCGTTTTGAAATGCAAGACTGGTAACGCTATACAGGAAGGTGTTGCCTGGCCCGATCGTCTCCTTTGTGTTTGACCTGCCTGGCCCACAGTGTGGGAAGGCTAAGGCAAGCTGCTCCACCGTCGGGCACTGGCCACTCACTTGTGCACATATATTCTTTGACGGCTCTCACACACAGCTCAGACAGACTCTCACGCCCAATGATGCCGTCCACTGCTGACACTATCAACAAATCAACCGTGACCCGTATAGGTTCTACTAGCATAGCAGGTCAACACACGCATACACACAGACATCCATACTATCCCTGAGCGCATTCCTGAATGTTGACAGATGCAGAAGGCAAACAGGTTAAGATTTTGAACCACCAGCAAGAATACTAATGCAGACCAGAAGGTCCATCAGAGTTCTGAAGTAACGAGCTGGACATTTTCTAAGATCCATTTGCAAACAGTGACACTGGCATCATTACCCAACTGTCACGACTACTCATCAGATTATTTGTATGCGTGTTCTTCAAACGTCCCTGCCAGCCCAGACTTCATGCCAAATATGAAAAGTGTGAACATGTTTTCACGTTTTTTTTTTTTGTTGTTGTTGTTGTTGTTGTTGTTTCCACAAATGGCACAAATGTGCAGACCAAATGGGTAGGATTGAGCAAGCAGTGCTCAAACTGTCACTCAAAAGATTCATAACATTGTCATTTGGAGGATGAAACAGAAAATCTTGATATAAAGAATTTTTTGTAATTTTTTGCATGTTGTTTGTTTGTTTGTTTTTTAAAAGGTCTCCATACTTAAGGAATAAACCAGTGTAGCATGCTGTAGTAGGACTATAGGCTCCAAACTATCACCCTAAAGATGATTAGTTTCCAAAAATAGTCCACCACGAGAGGGTTTAATCCTACTCATAACACACAATTGCCAACAACAATAATTTCATTTCCATCTCATCCTCCCTATCGTTTTGTCCTTTATTACGTTCGCGGAGAGGCTGGAGCCCACCCTAGCTGACTCTGGGTGAAAGTGAGGTGGTTACGGTACACTCTGACACACAGACAAACACACATAACCATGCACTCTCGCATTCAAAACTTCGGGCAATCAAAAATATCTAATTAACCTAATATGTCTGTCTTTGGAGTGTAGGACAAAAACCAAAGTCCCTGAAGGAAACCCACATAAACTGAAGGATCACAAACTCTACACAGAAATGCTGTCACCATGCATGGGGCTCAAACCCATGAAGCTGCTTGCTGTGAGGCGGACGTGCCAACCGCTCCACCACCACGCCTGCTTATGCTGACAGATTTTTTTTTTTCGTAAAAGAATTACACAGCAAAAATTTTCATGTTTGCACCAAAGTACCTTCAATGTTGTGTAAATCTGCCAATTAACTTAGTCGCTCATCATTTAAATCACTTTCTCACCAAGTTTCACTCGGGTACCCGAGGTACCTCGAGGAGGAACACCCTGCGGTATAGATGCAGAAATCAGGTTATTTTCTCTTGGTCCTCATCCTCTTCCTTTCAAAGCCATGATTCTGCAATAACGCCTGAGGTAAAGATTCATAGCCATTTTTTTATCTTATTCTTTTCCTTTCGGCTTTCTCCCTTTTTCAGGGGTCGCCACAGCGAATCATCTGATTCGCATGTTTGATTTGGCAGAGGTTTTTACGACGGATGCCCTTCCTGACACAACCCTTTAGCAAGGGACAGAAACACGCTGACGGCTTTACAGCTACTCTTGTCGAAAGTCAGCAATGGTTCTTTTACATGAACCTTTCACCATAGACAGTGAGAGACATGACCCGCCTTTGATAACCCAGTTAGCTGCACTGGGGAGACGGTGACACCCTTGTGGAGAGTGGGACTCGATCCCCCAACCTTAGGATCAGCAATCCAGCGTCCTTTACCACCAGGCCACCACTGCATACAATGCTCACAGTGATCATTTGTTTTTTTTCCATGATATAAATGGCTATGAGGAAAAAAAAAACCCACACATGACTACTGTGAGCATTGTATGGTACCACCGGTGTTCACGCGCCGTTCCCTTTGGTCATACAATGCTGGTAGTGATGTCACGGGGAAATGACACGTTTTCGTTCTTTCTTACAGAAACGCGGTGGAAAAATCAAACATGTTGGAATTTACAACGAGCAGCTGTGGGATTTCAGCTTGAAGCTGTGCAAAGGGAAGAGTGCAGCTCCTCAGCCAGCAACACATTTGGAATTGAACCAGTGACCTTTAGGTTTAAAAGTTGCTTTTCTAACTATTCGGCTTCAGCTGCCCCCAACCCAATATTATATTTACAGATGCTCCAAAACTTATGTTTTAGTTCGGTTCCGGATGGCCGAATGTAAGGTGAAAAAAAAACGTTGTTACTGTATGTTCCAGTGACGTGTAACGTTCATGCTGTACTGTACATCCATAAATACAGTATCTGATAAAACACTCCTAAATCAATTACTATAAACATAACATTGTAAAATAATATCAAATATATCAAATAATATCAACATTAATTCCAAATAAATTAAATTCAAGCAAAATAATTTAAAATAGATACATTTTAATCAAATTCACTCAACAAATATCAAATACAGTATCAAATATAACCTTTAACATTCTCTGTGATGTGATCTTTCTGCTTGTAAATGGTTCCGATGGTCAATGGAGCCATTTGGAAGAAACGTGCAACATTCACGTGTTTTTTTCACCAGCATCGATTTTCTTGATAATAGCATCTTCGTTTTTAACGAGATGGCTTGCCGCTTTTTCTGATTACCACTATCACTAGTAGGCTTTTGCTTCTGACCAACCATATTTGCTTAGGGTTACAAAAGTCAGCAAAAAGTGTAAACACAAAGATCACAGAGACGACGTCTTAACACAAGGGTAACACGCGGTGAACTGGGAAGAAGGAGGTGCACGTTCAGTCTGTCGTTTGTAAACAATGGACACAGCGTCATTATGTTATTGCCTCATTACGTCAGCGTACTACGTAGGTACGTCTCGTACTCCAGAGAGCACGCTAAACTCAAAATTTGATAGAATTTTTTTTTTTTTTACGTAAAATTGAAAAATACATAAAACGAATGAACGTAAGTCGGGGAGCGTCTGTATTGTATATTGTACATTTATCAGTCACTTCAATTTTGTGCTGACCCCTGGAGTGCTTGTTCACGAAGCTCGATCTGAAGATATTTCCTGATTAACGATGCGAGAAGCTTGAACGGGCAAGTACTTTAGGAAGAGACCCTGACAACCGAAGCATATTTCTGTCATCAGAATCATATTTCTGTCCTGTTAAAAACCACCCATAATAAGGTAGTAAACAGTTTTATGACACTATTTACCACCTTAGTTTCTTCAAAAATGCTAATGACGCTAACAACCAAAGAAATCAAGGCGGTAGCATTTTATCCGCGGGCAAATCTTTGCTAGCTGTTATTTCTTGTGAGACGCCTTAGCAATCAAGGGAAAGTATTTCAATGAAAATTTTTTTGAAGTGACAGAGGTGGCACACTACAAATAATACAGCACTTCGTTGGTACACGTTCTTCGATAGAGCTGGACCCACAACCGGTCGTAAACAGAAGACATACCTTCTGAAGGCCGCAATACACCTGTGCTTATCTTTGAAGTCGAGTTTTGTCATCCCATTTTCCTCTCGAGATCTTACAGCAGTGAAGCACAGTAAAGATATTTATTCCATTCTGACAACAAAACATGCATAATAATTCTGAGGGAAACAGACGGGTCACAGCGCTGCTCGGATATCCAGGCAGGATACAGAAAACAGGGGAGTGATGGGACGTCTTACCTCACACACAATAAAAGAGGATGGAGGGTGTGTGTGTGTGTGTTTTTTTATCTTTAAACAACACACCATAAAAACACACAATGGCCCTGAGGTAGAGAGAGATGGCAGGAAATGGCTCTGGCTTTGCTAATAATGATGCAGACTTCCCTGATGATAGGTGTGTACACGTGTGTCTGTTAGATCAGGAGGAACAAGATCGCATACACAAGTCCTCTAATGATGTAAACCTATTAGCAACCATGTACCACAATTAAGTCTAAGCATAGCACATCATTTAAAGGAAAACCTCTGATCAATAATTATAAGTTCAATCTACTAAGTGGGTTATAATCTATAATTAAGGCTTAGTGTAACAAGACGAGACGGACAAAAATGTGACAGTTTTTTGAGTGAGCTCAGATGTTAAAAATGATAAAAGAAAGTTTTCTGTGCTCATTAAAGTGCAGATTCCTCTGTTAAAACGTGTCCATGAGCATGTATATATATGAGCACAAAGACACCTGCACAATCCACCCACCCCCCAGGCGGCATCCCTCACATGGATGAAATGTCAGATGGCATGCTGCTGCAGGTAGATAATGGCTATTATATGCAGCCTGATATTTATGAGGAACTGTCAGGGAATCTCAGCAAGCCGTCGCTCCATCTGCAAGCTGCACAGCCTGCTGGGCAAGGCATGTTCCACCAAGAGGAACAACAGAAATACCACAGCTGGGAGAAGTGAAAGCTAGCCGCTTCCCCAGAAACATGCTGCTATTTCATAATTCTATAAGGCGACGGTGGCATGGTAGAGACATGAACGTGCTGCTGCCACACAAGTCTGTCTTTTGCAACGTTTATATTTAGAGAAATGGGGTTTCTATAGCCAATGCTAAAATACTGTCCATCCGGGGTTTCTTGCTTGTGCTTTTTTATTTATTTGAACAAATGGGTGTAACAAGGATCCCTCACTTTCCGCGGTTAATGGGGGCCGAGACCCCCGCGACCACAAAGTAGGATTGACCCTCGACTGGCGTATACGTACATGTGTATGCTTCTATAATATTAATAAATACATATTCAACACTACAAATGCTTATAATAACAATTAAACATTCAAAAATAATACATAATATGTAAATAAAATATAAATACACACACAGACGAGCACCTCACATAAAAATGTAAGTAGTTTTGTTGGTTTGTTTTTTGTTTGTTTGGGGTTTTTTTGTTTGTTTGTTTGTTTGTTTTTTGCATATTGGCCTTGTTTTGCTGCATTTTATTTAATTTTTTATTTTTCGATGAATGTTTTTGAAAAACCCGCAATGCATTGAAGCCGCAGAAACTGAAGCACGAAGTAGCAAAGGATCACTGCACAGGGATCCCTTCCTTTCCACGGTTAATTGGGACTGAGACCCCCTCGCGACCACCAAATTCCGCGAAGTAGGATCAACACCCCCCCCCCCAACTGACGTATACGTACACGTATATGTGTATATAATATCAATAAATACATGTTCAATGCTATAAATGCTTATAACAATTGAACATTCAAAAATAATGCATAAGATGTCAATAAAATATAAATACACACACATACAGATGTTTAGGGTTTTTTTTTGTTTTTTTTTTTGCATAATTGGCCTTGTTTTTGTGGTATTTTCCTTTACTTTCCCCCCTATTCTTCCTCAATTTCCTTATTGTCTCATATGATGATTTAAAAATAAATAAATAAATAAAATAAAAAATGTGATGCACTGAAGCCACATGAATTGAAGCGTGAAGTAGCGAGGGATCCCTGTATTGCATTCTCCAGGAATTGTATGGACAGGGACGGAAGAACTTCAGTCAGCAACAAAGCAATAACAGAAAAGAGTGGGGGAAAAAATGCCACCACCACGAGTACTACCAATGTTCGACGTTTAGAAAACAAGTGCTCTAGTGCTGTAAGTGACCACGTGGCTTACATGACCTGATGCTTTGGATGACTTTAAATTCGACACTCCTGTCAGCTTTGGTTTAAAATTCCACATTTACAGTTATGTTAGATGGATGGGTGTGGAGCACATCATTTAAAATCAGTGAACAATTCATGCCATTTTAAGTCCGGACTCCAGCACTTTGGCCTTGCAAAGAAAGTCACAGGCCACAGAGGAAAATCTGAGCTTCAATTTAACCTCTATAGTGGTAAACCATGAAGAAATCAAGGACAGTTTGTTTGGTTTTATTTTTAACAGTTTATTCATTTTTTTAGTCACCAAAATTGGAAAATTGGCTCCTCGGATTTTATTTGGTATAACTAATTCATATGCAACGGCTCAACATTAACATTGATTCGTGATGCAGTGTTTTTCCACTGGTGCTGGTGTATTGCGACGTGGCGATCAAAGACCGCGTCAGGGCAGATCATCAGGTCATGAATAAAAACTCTTAAACACATCAGAAGCCCAGGCGCCATTACGAGCACAGATCAGGACAAGAACCCTCCAGCGTGACTTCTGAGAGTTCAAGGGTAAAATCTTACAGATAAGATGAAACTGTACTGCACTGGTACGCATAAAAAAGACAAAGAAAAGTCGAGCACGAGTAAAGCTAATGATATTACAGGCATTACAGAGCAGAAGAGTTCGAGTGATATCTACCGATCACAAATTTCATGATCTTAACAAGCCAATGTTTATTTAAGTTTGTGGTTATACATCCATATTTTAGTTATGACTGTATTGACCAAGAAAAAAAATTAATATGGACAGTAATTCCCTTGAAATAATGCTGACATTCTGTAATTTAACCCGACTGTCATTTTGCCCCCATTTCAGATCCAATACAACTGTATCAGCAAAATATGTAATGCTGACCAATTATTTACAGCCTGCACTGTAGCACCACTGCCATTTTTTTCATCTTCAAGAACAATACCCAATCTATTTCTATGAACATGGAGGATGTGTGAAAGAGGGTGGGGTGGGGGGGATGTGGCATGGGCCATGGGAGACCTAAAAAAATGCAACACATCCTGTTAGTGATGCACCTGTAACCTTTAAGATAGCATTAGCTTAAATGGTCTCTGTCGCCACATCTGCAAGAACAAAGACAAGCAGTTAGATCTATAAACATGTGTGTGTGTGTGTGTGTGTGTGTGTGTGTGTGTGTGTGTGTGTGTGTGTGTGTGTGTGCGTTTCTTTATGTATTTGACACTAAGGATTTTTTTTTTACATAAATCATGCAAATATGTAAAAACATGCTTATAAATGTTTGCTGCAAAGGCGGCAACAACAACAACAACAACAACAATAATAATAATAATAATAATAATAATAATAATAATAAATTAACCACAACTAAAATAGTAATAATAATTTAATACATGTAATTTTTATTTAAATGCAAAATGGGTCTGTGCTAATCATTCCTTCAGTGAATAGACTCGCAGTGCCATACTGATAATGCAATGCATCTTGGTTAATTATAAAAATCTTTCAGCCATGTCAGCTACTTATTTATTCATTTATTTATTTATTGCTATTTTTATTAGTGTATGTTTATTAACCTCCATTATAAAACCATAATTTTAAGCAAAATGAAACATTCTCTGTGTTATTATATACAAGACTGCAACCTGAAACTACTAACCAAGCATTCAACAGCATGTTGAAATCATCACACTGACCTATGAGGAATATATAGTGTGTTATTTTCATCATTCATTCATTCATTCATTTTCTGAACTGCCTAATCCTAATTAGAGTCATGAGGAGGCTGGCGCCCATCTCAGCCAACTCTGGGCTAGGGC